>JAHHUM010000004.1:158942-758942 GCA_036173005.1 Crenichthys baileyi | reverse complement strand
ATGTGATTCTCTGGCTGTGGTATATGGTAGCATTTACCTGGAGTAAAAATACCACAGCATCATGTGGTAGCATCAAAGCAAACATAATTTAGACAGAAAAACAACAATTATTCCAACTGCTGCTAAAACAATTGATTGTTTCAGTTACAATATAAGCAGATCAGGTCCAACATTATGACCACCTCTTCATCATTGGACCTGTTAGCTGGTTGAATACACAACACAACAAGTTAAAAATTAGACTTTGGACTTCAGTGAGTTTGACAAGGACCAAATTGTTTTGACGTCTCAACCGGGTAAGAGCATCTCCAAAACTGCCAGTATCTATCGAATTTGGATCAAGAAAGGAACAGTGGTGACGCAGAGATGGGGTCATTGATCCACGTGGTGAGAGATAGCTGGTTATGGGACCGATCCATCAGACGAGCTGCTTTAGCTCAAATTGCTCAAAGATACAGGTTGATTACGTTGATTATTACTCAACTAAATAAAGTCCTTCGCTTTTTAATAAAAAAAAATAAAAAAAAACATTTGTAAGCTGTTTTAAACCAGAAAGCTTCAGAATAAAATATTTGTATCTGTTTTAAAGGTTCGGTACTACAGAAGAATCCCAGTGGGGTTGAGTTTCCTGCCACAGGTGCAAAATTTCATTGTTTTGATCTTTGAGCCACTTGGGTATCACCTAAGCCTTGGGAAGCCTTGGTCCATCATGAAGGGAAATCCACAGATCATCTCCAGACTTTTCCCAGATTGTTGGAAGAGGTTGACCCTGTAGGATGTTTTCACCCCTATCTTTGTTCAGGGCGTAGTACCTGGGCAGAATTGGGAGGAACTCCACTCCCATGGATGAGAAGAAACCCCACATGTGGCTTGTATCAGGATGCTTCATTGTTGTCTGTCTGTGGCCAGTTCACTGCTTCAACTGTCACGATGATATGACTGGACTGACATGAATTTAGCTCATCGTTTTGTGTAAAAGCAAAGTGAAAATGGGTTAACTTTGACCTCTTGCACACAAATGAGCCAAAAGGCTCAAAATGAACCAAAGTTTCCAAAGATACATATAGAATGAGTTTTTTAATATTTAGGTATTACATTAAATTACTTCCTGCTCCTGTATCAGTCAGTTTCAGTTTCCATGAGTGACAGGGGGATTGGCATAGAGGATTACATCTCATTAAATGGGGAGATTGATCTGTTCAGCTTCAAATTGCGATCAGCAGAATGAACTGTGCTGCTTATAGTGACTGACATAATGTGTCTGTCCCTGCAGCGTTTGGAGGGAAAAAATGCAACCATGAAATATTTCTGTCAGTGTGACGAGGTCCTGTTGGGTAAACCCAGCAGCGCAACGAATCCGAGCCAACCAAATATGAGGATATGGTTTAAAATGTTCTCCTGATGTTTGAATAACCTGAAAGGCTGCTCTAGCACCTTTCAGGTTATTAGGTGTTTAGAAATGAGAAATATCAGTGAAGGGTTAACTTCATTATATCATGGATTTCACCGTGTTATCATAAAAAATATTGTAATTGGGTTTACTTCTTTCTTAATTTGTACCTATTTTTGACATCTATATTCATTCTGCTTGCTATATTTGTTTGGACATTTTTATCCCTTTTCACTTCCTGCATAGTTTTATCAGTAACATTTTATAAATTAAAAAGAAAGATCTGAATCTGAAATGTTTTCCTGCTTTAAGTGATATTATTATTTATTTAATCTCTTGTACTTAGCATTATCAGCATCTCCAATGAGGCCTTAGTTCAGTCGCGAGAAGATGTTTATTGTTTTTCTGTTGCATGGCTGACATACAAGAAGCAGTAGGACAAACTCAGATGTCTTAAATAGAAATTCACTTCTGCACTTTAAATATTGATTATCTGTATAACCTGCAGAAAAGCAGACCTTCTACTAAAGTTTAATGCAGAACATATTGCCACAGCTTTCCCTGTTTGAGTTACTGTGGTTTTTGCTATTTTAGAACAGTGAAACAGATTCCTTCTGGTATTTTGTAGCTATTTTTGCAGCAAAGATTAGAAATTTGGTTGTGTCTAATTTAATGCATTTAAGCTATCCTGGTCTTTGTGAAACTTTTAAAAATTATTCTCCCCCTAAATTCAAGAAAATAGCTCAGTATTGTCTGCATACGGTTACACGTATATCCGTTGTGCTCTCTGTAGGATTGTCTTGTTACTAAAAATGTAATCCTGATGCCAATTGAAAAAAAAAAATAATACTCAATGCTTTATACAGCTGAGTAGATAATAATGAAAGTTTTTATTTAACTGCTCCATACTAACCTTCCACCACAAGCAGCTGCTGTGTTTCCAAATGAAAAGATGCACCAAACTGTAATGGCACTTTTACCCATTTACACTGAAGGAGCTGCACAGTTTATCAAATCACATTCGTCATCACGATTTCAGCGTTTGCAGAATTTCAGTTGCAAGGAACTGCTTGGTGTTGATGTTTGGTATAATTAAAATACCAGCATTCATAAAAATATCATTCAGCCAATAATACGTTTGGCCACTTAAATGGATCTGCCCTAAATTCCCACAGCTGACATAGATCTTAGTGACCAAGATGCTAACAGTCAGGGAGAGTGATAGGGATGTCACAATGATGGAAAAGAAGGAGAAAAGTAAGGAAAATGTAGGTTAATATGATATTATATTTATTTTTTTCTTAGAATCATTTAGCCATCGTTACAGATTATTACAGAAAATGGAAAAATGTTTATCCTTTGCTTTCTGTTGACTCATTTGAAGACTTGAATGAAAAGGCTAAATACATTTTTAGATGACCACCACCAGCTTTGTGCTGAGGTTTTGAAGTCAGTTTTTCATCCGAACCTCGAGCTGCAGCTTCGTGCATCAGACTGTAGAGCGTGGTAGAGAGTGGGATGGAGTGTGAGGGAGAAACAGTAGCTCTGAGCCAGTGTGGTGTAAGACAGAACTGTAAATGACAGAGTGTGCAGGAGGCTGTGTCCCCTGCAGACAGCCCCTGTTTGTTGTTGCCCTGCTGGCATCGGGACGCTGGCATGGGGCTCGTCCCATCCTATTAGCTCGTTGACTGACTGCATGGAACCTGCATTGCTCTGTCATCTCTGTATTAAAGCGTGACAGCCAGGATCCTGCCTCATTATCATCCTCAGCAGTGATGATAAATTAAACAAACCCTAAAAAATATTTTCCATCTGGTCTGTAGCATTTGGCTCATTGGGTTTGAGTAATTTACTAAGGTTATTCTGTCATTTGTTATCCATAATTTTAGGTAATCCAACAAATATCCTTTGAAGATTAATAGATATAACCTGGAGAACATTAGATGATTAACATTTCTGAAGAGGGTCCAGTTGCTTGTGCTCCCAATATTTGGAATATCGAAGTAAAAACTTCTAGGGGTTCTCTGGTCACTGTAACCACAGCAAGAGCCTCCTTGCTGTGAGTTTGTTGTTGTTGTTGCTAATACTGTGTGCACTCTGATTTTAGGCTACACTTCTCTAACACTTTGACCCAGGCCTAACTGGATCCCACCCAAACCAGAAACAGGCAGCATGTGTGTGTCTTTGGGCTAGCGACTGCCTAAAAGGAGGTGCTGTCTTTGGAACAAAGCTTGCTGAGATGAGGGGTAATTTAAATGTGTGTGTGTGTGTGTGTGTGTTAGGGGCATTGGGGGGTAGGGTGAACAGGCAGTGGCAGGCTGTGACAGCAGTGTCTTTGTTGCTCCTCTGCTGACTGTACCATCTTCCTATTTGACCTTCTGCCCAACCCACCCCCCATACACTGAAGAAGCTATGACCCCCCTACCCACCTCACCCCCCAGCCCCCGCAATGCCACCACCTCACACACATACACACAAAATTTACAAAGGCCATGCTTGTTCTCCCAGATTTTGTTAAACCACACATCTTTCAGACATGTTTCCATGTTCCCAACACAGGGAAAGTTTCTTGCATTTTTGCATTGTTGTGTGATTAACTCTCCTGATTTCCATATTAAATCCATATTTTTACAAGGTCTTTTGCTTTTGGTCCGGGGGTTGAGAAGCACATTCTGCACCAAAACCCTTCCATGTCCGGAACACAGAACCTGGCTCCTTCCTGAACAGTGTGATGGCTGGGTGCTGGATGATGGCATGCTGTTTATACTTGTGTATAATTGTGTGATAAGATGAATGTGGCACCTTCAGCCATCTGGACATTGTACCCATTGAATGACAGACTGGTGGAGGTCCACAATTCTCTTTGCTAAATCTTGGCCATCCATCCATTCATCCATCTATCCATCCATCCTGTGTTATTTAATCAATAACTTTTGGGACCAAAGCATGAATCCTTGTTTTGTGAAAGGATAACCCCTGTAAGCTGGAAGCCCGTAAGCCAGGCTGTGTCTGGTTCTGTTTGTGCCAGCTAGTCCCATCAGAGAGGGGCTCTCCATCACCATCAAGAGGAGGAGGGGTAACTTGTGTGTGTGCGTGTGTGTGTGTCTTAATTGAAGCGTTGGATGGGGTTGCTATGACACTATGATGCGGGGAAAACATGACCCACAGGATGCACGGTTGGGTGTGGTAGGCTGGCACAGAGAGCCAGGAAGAGGGGGTGCCGTGTCCTGCCAAGATAATCCTTGTTATCCCACTTGGGGGGTGTTACTAGTCCATGGCACACAGCTAACCTGCTCACACACTTCACACACATTCATTTTCTCCTTGATCCCCCAAAAAAGGGGGTGGGGGGTAGATGAGGCTGATGAAGGGGGGGATGAAGGAATTAGCATCTGTTACTGCCTGCTCAGGTTGGCTCCAGGGAGGAGGAGAAGTACAGAGGAGAAAAGCCTCTAACTGCCACTGGATAGTGGAGCTTCAGATGAAATACGACGAGGGGCGAGCCATTAGAGCTTCTACCCCTCCTCTCCCTTTCTGTTCCTCTCCACATCCCTCCATCTACCCGTCTGCACTCCCCTCTCCATCTTCTACTGTTCTCTGAACCTTTATTTCTACCCACTCCCTGATATTCCTGCCACTTTCTGAATTCAATTTCCTTCTTTGCTTCTTTATTTTTCCTTTTCCTCATACTTTTGTCCCTGTCTTTGCGTTTTTTTGGCTTCTTTCTTCTTCATTTCTTTAATCTTTCTCCCCTTCTTTCTGCAGCTTTTTTATCTGTCCTTTTGTTTAATTCAGTTTTCTCTCCTGATTTCCTCCTTTACCTTTGAACTCTACACAGCAATAGAATCCTGCTAATGACACAAATCAATCCATTGTTCCTAGTGGCCGACAGATAATTATAAAATAGGAAAAAGCACTGCAGGGAATTTATTTTGAAGTCAATTATTCATTTGTTATTGTCTGTAAAAAATGGTTTAAATTAGTTTTAGCCCTCTCCTAAAGCTTTTGTTGGAATGTCTTCTCTGAAGAGTGAAAATCAATTGTTTTTCTTTTGTTAAAAAAGTATATAAAAATGATTGAATCCCACTTATTCGCTGTTCAGGATGTAAGGGTATTTGCCCCCTTACAGATTCCTCATGTTGTTTGACTTTGAGGTTTTTGAGCATCAAAGTTAATGAAATATTTAGTTTGTTTAGAGGAAACACGATCCAAACCAACCCGGCCCTGTGTAAAAACATTATTCCCCTCCTTAAACCTAATAACTACTTATTCCAGCTTTGGGGCCAAAATAACAAGCAATGTGTCTTTCATGTCCTTTTGGAGGAATTTCGTCCCTTCCTTATTTGGTGAGCTGTTTCAGGCTCATAGGAGGGTTTACCTGCATGAATGTCATGTTTTAGGTCATACCACAGCATATTAAAGAGATTTAGGTCTGGACTTTGACTTGGCTACTCCAAAACTTGGAGGGGACTTGTTGATGAGCTTCCGACAATTGTCCTGCTCCGGGTTTGATTTTGTCATGAGCGTAAGGCATCAGAATAAAGTGAAAGTGAGCACACATCCCTCTGTTTGACACTAATTATTTTTAGCATACTTTAGTTCTGCTGAAGTCTGAATCTATGATGATTGAGACATCTACAGTGGTTGAAAGAGCAAACAAAGCTGTTTTTAGTCACATATTTTCCATCCATCTGCTAAACCTGCTTAGTTTGTACAGAGTTGTGGGGTTAACTTAGATGGACCTTCACTGGACACCTAACGTAGATCTCAGTGACCAAGATCATGAAGCTGAGGGAGCGTGATAGGACCATTGATGGAAAAGAGATATTGGTGTCTGTGGAGGTGCAATCAATCTTGTCATTACAGTATTCAACAACTATGTTTCTTTCAGGTTTCTTTCATTACTAAATTAGTTGACAAGTATTTCAATAATTGATTAATCCAATTAATTGTTTCAACCCCACCTGCAAACATGCAGCCATATCACCACCTTTAGTCCGACCAACAAAGACAACAGCTGGACATTTGCAGAGATAAATCAGTTTTTTGTAATTTTTTGATATTTCTTTATCAAGCTTGCGTTGCATGTTTGCCTCATTCTCTTGAAAAATGGTGGAGGAGAAACATAAGTTCTGAGGGAGCAGTTGCTTTGCTTGCTCCATTGTTCAGGCTCTTATGTTATGTTGCATATGAACACAACATGTTGAAGGCTTGATGAAGAAAGATGATGGTTCAAGACTGGAGCGAGTCAGAACTTTTCCCCCTCAGTGGGGAGGGTTTCCTATTGGACCATTCACCCCCAAGGCTGCCTTTATTCCTCGCTGCAGTAAAGGAACAATCTGCTTAATTAGTGCTAATCTGCTTCAATCTGCCTGCCTGCTTTATTTAAATCAGGGCACAACTGCCCTCATCACTACAATGCAGACATTGATTTGTTGTTTTCTCATTTTGTGCCGTTAAAATGAGAAACATATTAAATCCAACTGGGTCAAACGGTCAGGTCGCTCAGTATCATTCAGAGACATATACTGAACTAGTTTATTTATAGAACACATTTTAAACCATGTAACCTGGATGAAAGTTCTGAGCATCAAAGTGAAACAACATAATATAATTTATAATAAAATTTTAATTAAACAAGAATCAGCTTGTGCAAAGTGACTTCCTGTTAACTTGCAAAAATATGATTATCTTGGTGCAGCTGCTTAATGTTATCAAAGGTAATGCATTCTTTTTCAAGTTATGCATATAGAGGATAAAGAGCATAAATAAAGTTGAAGATGTTTGCATTTAAAGCAGAATATCAAAAGTAACCAGAGAGACATGCAGTCACAACTACAGTTTCATTGATATTGTTTAGTTCAACATTTAAAACTTTACCTTTTAAATGTCTGTATTAAGACAAATTGCATTGAACTCGCTCATCATAACACTGCTGGTTAAACATCTCAGAATAATTTACAGTAAACAACACCTTGTTCCAAACTTTGCATTTTGCATTAAAACAAAAAGTATGCATTAATTTCTATGTTGAACACTGCAGCTTCAGCCTTTGTGTCTGTATGAGCAACAGAAAAGTCCCATTTCTGACCCCGGAGATGCTGGCAGCTCAGAACAAAGTATAACTACTGAAATTCAGCCGGACTTTCCAACTTCTTTTTCTTTTTGAATATTTTCTGTTAGTTTCAAAAATCATCTGTGATGATGAAGACTGTTTTTTTTTTATGTCTTCCTCCTCTTCAGAGAAAATGCCAACATTTTAAATGTCAAAAGGACCATGTTGCTCTCATTCACCTTCGGTGTGTTTTTCACCCTTCATCTGAGTGACAGAGCAACATTGGAGTAATTGAAGAGAGCATGGTGTGCATGATTTACGACGAGTGAAGGTCCGCCTCAGCTAACAGCTTGTCTATAAAAGGTGACAGCTGGCACACCTTCACCTAGACATTCAAACACAGAGGATCCTGAAACACATCGGTTCTCTGAGCTCAAGGTCCACTCTGGAGCACTCGTCGAGGGAGATGCTTGTTGCCAGGTCAGCTGCTGTTTTACCACCACCACCTCCCAGTGGATTGTCAGGTCAGGAGTGATTGACTGTGGAAGCCTGACTCCAGCTTCACTCTGGAGGACGGGGGTGAGGTTTGTGTGTGGATGTGTGCCCTTGATGTGAGCAGACACCTGCCCCCCTGAACAACATCAGGGCCCCAGTGTCCTGCTGCCTCTGGGGACACGCCTCAGCACTGAATACTGCCATGCGTCACAGTCTCTGCACTGTTGTCCACTGTCTACAGGAGAGAGGGTGCGAAGAAGAAACACGAGTGGTAGAGGTGGAGAAAATTAAACATCTAACCTGGAAAGTTATCAGTCAGCTCTGGTGTTAAAGGTCCCTCTAAAACAGAAGAAGTGTGGCTTTTCTTGGTTCATGTAATGGTGGAGCAGACCTTCACCCTCACTGAGAGGCTGCAGTTTGGACGTCCACTTGACTTGGGTTTCATGAATCTGGAGAAGACATGTTGTGTTGGGCAGTGATGGAGTTTGAGCTGCCTGCTATCTTGTATGTACATTCAGGGTTCCTTCATAGTCTTAGAAAATTAATTAATGTTTTATGAGTGGATCCTGCTACAGCTCAGCTGTATGCGGTTATTCAGCCTTTCTTATAAAACAACAGCTACAAGAGATCAAAACAACTCTCAGCATATTCAGCTCCTTCACTTTTCAGAGTTTTTATTTCTACTCATATTTAAAACAAAGAGGGCAAGCTAGCATGATGAAAAGCAGCAATAACCCACCAGCGTAGATTAACTGTTTATACCAGCTTTTTCTTCCACTCAGTGAGAAATGGTGTGTTTTGTTTTCCAGCCTACAAGGAGATGTGGAGGAGACGTAGCAAAGCAAGAGCTCTAGGATTGCTTTGGTGGCTGAAGTCAGAGAGAAGAGGAGAATGAACAGAGGGGGGGTCACTGGAGGTTGATGGCTTACAGAAAGTGAAAGGAGAGGCAGCAAATAGGAAAGGGAGCACCACACCCTGTTCAGCTGGCACAGATAGAGCAAAGTGTCATGTACATGCAGCTGAAGCAAAGGGAGCAGAGAATCCCTCCCAGGGTGGTCTTAGTCCTGAGGGGACATTTGTGTCAGCGTAGCGGGAATTAGCCTGGCTCATGCTCTCCTGACATGGATGATCCTTCAACACTCATGGACACTCGCCGCCACGCCGCAGAGCTTTTTCATTTTCTTTCACTTGCTTTCTTCACAAAAATCTCAACCATGCATTCCTCAGACTGAAGGTTGTCTGAGATAAATGTGCCGTCGTGAAGAATGTAGTGTTGTGCACACTGTATAATTAAACATACATATGCATGTGCTTTTACATGCCTTTCTGCACATGCTTGATAAAGTGGGATGTCCAATAAAAGAACGGACTGAAAGCGGTCGAGGATGAAGACGCAGAATCTCCCCCATGTGTCTGTCCTTTTGTAACATACTCTCTGCACCCTTCCCCCTACATCCCCCATGTCTTTCCTGCCTCAACCTCTCCCCTCTCCTCCTTCTGCCTCCAACCCCGCCAGCCATGACCCCCCAACCCCATTTCATCTTTTGCCTCCTCCTCCTCCCATCCTTCTGCTGACCTCTTTTTTTCTGCCTCACTGTACCTTTCCTACTTTTACTTCTTCACCTCCTCACCACTCTCTCCTTCTCACCATACAGCAGTTGGGACTCCAACTATTCCCCCTTCCCTGCTAAACAAAAGCTGTTTATTTCACAAAGACAAAGCTAAAATTAGCTTTGTATGAACAATAATGTCTAAGACAATAAGACTTCTTCAGTAAAACTTCAGTGATCTTCCACAGACAGATGAGACTGAAGTGTTCGGTTGTTCTGCACACACCAACTGTCAAGCACGGCGGTGGGAGGCTGATGGTTTGACCATGTTTTGTAGCCACAGCTCCTGGGCACCTTGCAGTTGTTGACTCAATCACAAGCTTCTGTGTAGCAAAATATTCTAGAGTAAAACATGAGGTTACTTGTCTGATAGGTAATGGGTAAAAATTATTATCAGATACCTGTATGACCCCCTCTCTTTTCCAATGGTTATGGTCAATCTGACAGAGAGAGGTATCCCAATCATTGTGGTTTTTAGTATAACAATGGCCATCAGTGGGCTCTAGATGGACAAACTGTCTACTTTTAAGGCTAGGCTTAAAACTTTCCTTTTTGATAAAGCTTATAGTTAGAGTGGCTTAGGTTATCATGAGCTATCTCTGTAGTTATACTGCTATAGGCTTAGGCTGCTGGAGGACATAATGACCACTTTCACCCTCTTCGCTACATCCTCACACTACTGTTCAATTTTGCATTATTTGCTGTTATTTCAGCTTTTAACTTTGTTCTCTCTCTTTTCTCTTCCTAGAAGCTACACCTGGCCTGACTCTGTGTCTACCTGTGTCACCTTTCTGGAGAGGGGAATCCTCCAAGCTTCTGCTGGCAATAACTTAATGCTCACCCTCTACCGATGATCCACATGGCCCTGTCTTTCAGTGTTTAACCCTTTCTCTCTCCTAGACATAGCTATTGACGGAGCTTTTACTGTAACTAACTCTATGTGCTCTCTTCAGACTCTAAACTTGAAAACTGGCTCAGAGTTTATCTGTTCCTTCTTTCTAGATGACACAACTAAAGGAGCTACATCCATTAACATTTACCTTTTCCTTCCCATAGAAAGGACTCCTGGATCAGTGCTTCTTTGTTCTCTTTGTGTCTCTGCTCTGTTCTCTCTAACTCCCAGTCGGTCGTGGCAGATGGCCGCTCACACTGAGCCTGGTTCTGCTGGAGGTTTCTTCCTGTTAAAAGGGAGTTTTTTCTCTCCACTGTCGCTACATGCATGCTCAGTATGAGGGATTGCTGCAAAGTCAACGCCAGTGACTGTCCACTGTCTCTACATGCTCATCCAGGAGGAGTGAATGCTGCAAGTCACTGACTGGATGCAATCTGCTGGGTTTCCTTTGATAGACAAACTTTTTATCCAATTTGAATAAATAACTGAATCTGACTGCACTGTTCAATGATTAGGATTAATTGTAATGCATGTGTCTGACTTTTGTGAAGTGCCTTGAGACGACATGTGTTGTGAATTGGCGCTATATAAATAAACTGAATTGAAACTGAATTGAATTAAAATAGGGATCCTCTTATTAAGTTAAATCTGTCTTGGATTCTGTTTCCAGCTGTGAGTCTCAGGGCATAAACGAGTTAAACGTTCAGTAAACCATGGACGAGGTAAATGTTGCTGAATGTCTTGCACTGGACAGACAAACCACAAACAAGCCCAGGGTGTTGTTATGGACTGGCTGCTCAAGACTTTGGAGATGATAGTGGAGCATCACTCCCACACACGCCCCTGAATTGAATTGAATTGAATTGAATTGAAATATCAATATTCAGAAAAAAATGTATTACCAAGTAATGTTTCACATGTTTGAGGAATTTCCTTTGGTGGTAAGGTGCTACACATAGAAAAACATACAAATATGTAGTTAAAAAACAGAAACAAGTTGTACAGAAATGCACCATGGCAAATATTAAATATATTCAATAACAACAATATAGAATTAAATGGAATAGTATTTACGCGTGCTGAGATATTCGTACTATTTGGAAGGGAAAATGTCAGTGGGGGACCAGTGCCTTGTTATGAGGCTAGCTGCAGATGGGAAGAAGCTGTTTTCGTGGTGAAAGGTTTTGATTCTGATGGACCGCAGCCTCCTACCAGAGGGGAGAGTCTGAAACAGTTTGTGTCCAGGGTGGGAGGGGTCAGCTGTAATCTTTCCTGCTCGCCTCTGAGTCCTGGAGGCAGTTCCTGAAGAGAAGGAAATGTTGCAGCCAATCACCCTGGCTTAAATTTTTTAATCTTTGCATCCCTAGTAACATTTACTTATTAGCTGGTTTTGATGCATGCATGGACTTAAGCAGGGGTTTTTGTGTTGTAAATCAGACCCTTAATATTATGCTGATCAAGCAGAATAATAAGTCGGGCAATTTACTCACAGACATCCTCATAGCTAGCCAGCTGTGTTTTTAAAACAATGTTACTTTAATGAGAGTAGTGGGCATCGTTCCTGTAGCTTTCACACTTTGTCTTTTTGTCTCTTTGTTACCAGAAATATGTCCAATCAGCTGAAAATGTGTCTCCTGTAAGCAAGGTGAAAGTTTGTGGTGTAGGACTCTATACTTCAAACAGCTGGAGTAAACTATAGTCCCTCTGATACCTTCCCTTGCATCTCCTGAAAAGGATTTTAAACCGTAGGAACAGTTTGGTCTCTAGAAATGGTGGTTCCTAGGAACCGGAAGTGGTCCACAGCAGACACAGGGGCGTGTGTGGGGGTGATGCTCCACTATCATCTCCAAAGTCTTGAGCAGCCAGTCCATAACAACGCCCTGGGCTTGTTTGTGGTTTGTCTGTCCAGTGCAAGACATTCAGCAACATTTACCTCGTCCATGGTTTACTGAACGTTTAACTCGTTTATGCCCTGAGACTCACAGCTGGAAACAGAATCCAAGACAGATTTAACTTAATAAGAGGAACCCTATTTTAATTCAATTCAGTTTATTTATATAGCGCCAATTCACAACACGTCATCTCAAGGCACTTCACAAAACTCAGATACATACATTCCAATTAGTCCTAACCATTGAACAGTGTAGTCAGATTCTGTTATTTATACAAATTGGATAAAAAGTTTGTCTATCTAAGGAAACCCAGCAGATTGCATCCAGTCAGTGACTTGCAGCATTCACTCCTCCTGGATGAGCATGTAGAGACAGTGGACAGTCACTGGCGTTGACTTTGCAGGAATCCCTCATACTGAGCATGCATGTCGCGACAGTGGAGAGGAAAAACTCCCTTTTAACAGAAAGAAACCTCCAGCAGAACCAGAACCAGGCTCAGTGTTAGCAGCCATCTGCCACGACCGACTGGGGGTTAGAGAGAACAGAGCAGAGACACAAAGAGAACA
Source organism: Crenichthys baileyi (assembly GCA_036173005.1). NCBI lineage: Eukaryota > Metazoa > Chordata > Actinopteri > Cyprinodontiformes > Goodeidae > Crenichthys > Crenichthys baileyi. The sequence goes on along the minus strand of JAHHUM010000004.1, from coordinate 746,042 downwards.
AAGAAGCACTGATCCAGGAGTACTTTCTATGGGAAGGAAAAGTAAATGTTAATGGATGTAGCTCCTTTAGTCGTTTCACCTAGAAAGAAAGAACAGATAAACTCTGAGCCAGTTTTCAAGGTTAGAGTCTGAAGAGAGCACATAGTTAGTTACAATAAAAGCTCAGTCAGTAGCTATGTCTAGGAGAGAGAAAGGGTTAAACACTGAAAGACAGGGCCATGTGGATCATCGGTAGAGGGTGAGCATTAAGTTGTTGCCAGCAGAAGCTTGGAGGATTCCCCTCTCCAGAAAGGTGTCACAGGTAGACACAGAGTCAGGCCAGGTGTAGCTTCTAGGAAGAGAAAAGAGAGAGAACAAAGTTAAAAGCTGAAATAACAGCAAATAATGCAAAATTGAACAGTAGTGTGAGGATGTAGCGAAGAGGGTGAAAGTGGTCATTATGTCCTCCAGCAGCCTAAGCCTATAGCAGCATAACTACAGAGATAGCTCATGATAACCTAAGCCACTCTAACTATAAGCTTTATCAAAAAGGAAAGTTTTAAGCCTAGCCTTAAAAGTAGACAGGGTGTCTATCTCACGGACTAAAACTGGGAGCTGGTTCCACAGGAGAGGAGCCTGATAACTAAAGGATCTCCCTCCCATTCTACTTCTAGAGACTCTAGGAACCACCAGTAAACCTGCAGTCTGAGAACGAAGTGCCCTGTTAGGAACATATGGAACAGTCAGATCTCTGATGTAAGATGGAGCTAGATCATTAAGGGCTTTATATATGAGGAGGAGAATTTTAAATTCTATTCTGGATTTAACAGGGAGCCAATGAAGGGAAGCTAAAATAGGAGAAATATGATCTATCTTTTTAATTTCATCAGAACTCTTGCTGCAGCATTTTGAATCAGCTGAAGGCTTTTAACTGTATTTTGTGGACATCCTGATAGTAAAGAATTACAATAGTCCAGCCTTGAAGTAACAAATGCATGGACTAGTTTTTCAGGGTCACTCCTGGACAGGATATTTCTAATTTTGGCAATGTTCCGGAGATGAAAGAAGGAAATCCTGGAAACCTGTTTAATATGGGATTTAAATGACATGTCCTGGTCAAAAATAACACCAAGGTTTTTTACTTTATTATCGGAGGTCAATTTAATGCCATCCAGGTTAAGTGATTGACTAAGCAGTTTCTTTTTTAAAGACTCTGGTCCAAAGACGACAACTTCTGTCTTGTTTGAATTTAGAAGCAGAAAATTTAAAGTCATCCAACTTTTTATGTCTTCAAGACATGCTTGTACTGGTTGGGCTCATCAGGATTTATGGATAAGTAAAGCTGAGTATCATCAGCATAACAGTGAAAATTTATCCTATGCTGCCTGATAATTTTACCTATTGGAAGCATATATATATATAGTAAAGAGAATTGCCCCAAGTACTGAACCCTGTTGTACTCCACAATTAACCCTGGAGTTTAAAGATGATTTATCATTTACATGAACAAATTGGAATCTATCACAGATAAGATTTAAACCAGCCTAGCGCTGTTTCCCTGATCCCTACAGCATATTCCAGCCTTTCTAAGAGAATTTTTAAGCAAAATTTAAGCAAAGTGATTAATTTCATTCCCCTCTGTCCTGAAATTAATGACGTCTAGGTGATAACAGTACATTTCTGCACTTAAAAGAAAGTTGAAACTGTGTAGCAATTTTGAGTATTATTAAAATAAGTTGCAGCTTTATTTGTCTATTAATGCTTCATAGAAGCTGAAAAAAAGGTTAGCATTATTTTTATCTTAATCAAGAAAAAAAGGAACGCAACAAAGAGAGTGGGGTGGAAAGAAATAGCAGACTGTACCTCGTCTACAAACATTTCTGTTTGGCTCAGAATCAGCTTAATGGGCCAAGATTAAGAGCACAAACAAGCAACAGCTACAACTACAGAGGACATAAAATAAAGGATAAAATAAACAGTTTGTACGTGTATGTATGTACAGCCAAATTTTCTTTTTATATATAAAGATTGGTTGTCGTAGTTCATATATGGAGCTCTGGCTGTGAGGTGTTGATTGTGTTAATCAGAGAGACACCCTGGGGAAAGAGAAACTGTCTCTGTAGCGCCGACCTGGAGATAAAATCTAAACAGTTTGTGTGCAGGGTGTGTGGGGTCTGCAGAGATGTTAGCTGCCCTTTTCCTGACCCTAGACCTTTACAAGTCCTGGATAGAGGGAAGGTCAGCCCTGATGATTCTCTCTGCAGTCCTGATTATTCGTTGCAGTCTGGATCTGTCCTGTTTTGTGGATGATCCAAACCACACTGAGATGGAGGAAGTGTAGAAGATGACCAGCAGCTCCTGAGGAAGGTTGTACTTCTCGAGGTACCTCAGGAAGTACAGTCTCCGCTGGGCCTGCCTGGTCCAGAGAAAGAGTGGTTACTAGGAACTGGAAGCGATCCACAGCCGACACAGGACTGTTGAGGACGATGAGGGGAGGACTGCACCAGTGGACCAGCCGAACCACCTCCTGTCTGTATGCAGACTCATCACTGTCCTGGATCAGTCCAATAACAGTGGTGTAATCTGCAAACGTCAGGAGTTTTACAGGCGGGAGAGAACACACCCCAGCCTCACCTGCTGCTGCTGGTGAGCTTCTGATGGAGGATGTTTGGGTTGATAGAGTTGAAGGCTGAGCTGAAGTCCACAAACAGGATCCTGGCGTACATTCCTGGGTGGTCGAGGTGATGCAGGATGAAGTGCAGTCCCAAGTTGACTGCATCATCTTCCGACATGTTTGCCTGATTAGCAAACTGCAGGGGGTCCAGTACGGGGCCTGTGATGTCCTTCAGATGCTTCAACATTAGGGCGACAGGCCTGTAGTCATTTAATCACCTAATGGTGCGTTTCTTGTGGACCAGGATGATGGTGGACTCCTGAGACTGCTCATTCCTTCGATTTTAAGGGTCTTTCACATCGATGGTGTCAGACTGGCAACAAGTAATAGGTTGCTATACTTTTCTTTAAAATCTGTCTTGGTGCACTTCAGGGGGATGTGCCCAATGTGTGTTAAGGGTGCCAACTAATGAACATTAGGTGATGAGACACATCGTAGTGCTGCTGATATGTGACCTCCTTCATGACTCCTGGGTGAAGACCGTAGCACAGCTATAAATCACGCAGAACGTGGATGGTCTGTGCAGGGTCTTGCTTAGGCCTTCATGGGCTTATTTTGTTAGCAGTTTCATACGAGCAGAATGTATGGCTTTGGGAACATAGTATGCTCCTTATCCAGTATTAAGGGATGTAGGTGCAGCTGCAGTTGAACTTAGTTTCAATGAAACTTTGTCTTCATGTGCTGTCAGAGAGTTTTCAGTCTTCTTTCCCGTTCCTCTCAGCTCAACTACTGTCTCTGTATCTACCTTCAGATGATTCGTCATCAGAAAGCGGAAGCGGGAACGGCCTACCTGCCCTGACCCCACCCACCTCAGCTGTGATGGACGGTGCCATCGCCAGGGAAACGGAAGGCCTCAACGGCAGCAGCAGCTCCGCTCCTCTCGACTTCAGCAGGCCGACTTCTTCTTCCTCATCATCTGAGGACCAGCAGCCGGTGAACCTGAGCGAGCCGCCCTCTCAGCGCCTGCCCCTGTCTGCCTCACACCTACCCATCACTGTCTCTGCAGCAGCTGCGGCGCTGCTCGGCGCTTTGCATCCCAACGCACCCGAGGAGCTCCGGAGGAAGTACCCGCTGGCTCCCAAACCTCCCCTGGCTCCACACCCGGCCCTGTCTCTGCCACACGCACACACTCCTCACACACACAACCCACACACTGGTCACACACACCCTCCATTACACACACATGCTGCAGAGCTTCGACTGGACCGCGATGGCAGGGACTACGGGAGCAAGGTGAAAGCACACGCAGCCACACACCTGCAAAACACAAACGTAGATCTCCCCTAATAAAACCAACAGAAATCCAGCCTAGGCTTCATTTATCTCACACAGATTTAGTAAAATAAATTGTGTTTAATTGTCCAATGCCCTTCTTACTATTAATTTCTTTAACATTTTATTAAAAATGACATGCTGAAAGTTTTTACTAATCTTATTAATAATTAATGGAAACATCTTTATTCCCATTTGAACAATCAACCCTTTCTTATAATTGCTGAGCAGCTTTTTGCATATTTCCACTTGTGTTTTGATGATTTATCTTTTGTGACGAGTTCCTAATATTTGAGGTTGGAAGGGCTCCTTACCATCACCCTGATAGTTAGCTCTTTTTGTAGATTTTTTTAGCATTTCATTCATAATTTCTGTCTTTCAAGTTGGGACTTGATATAACTTCCAGAGAACGTCAGAGAACAAGTTCATTAATCTTGTGGAAACCTTTTAGACTGGTTGACACGGTGTGATTATTGGCCATTGTTGCCAACATCTTATGTGTGGAAGAAAACTAATTTCTGGTTGTAAGCTTGAATCGGTGGTCTACGCTCGCTCAGTGTGCCAGCTGCACCCACTGCCAGCTCTCTCTTCACTCTATCAAGCAGTGTCTGATCATTTCGAGGGAAATTGTGCTGTGTGACTGCTGATGAACTAATTTCTGATTCCTTGTTCATTTGAATCACAGAGAAGGGTTGCTCCCACAGGTTTGTACCATCAAACGTGCGGAGCGTTAGAGCAGCTTGGAGACGGAGCAGCGTGGTGCATCGTATCAGGGATGAAGTGCTCTACTTGCCAAAGCGAATGATTTGACAAGTCGCTTTTCAAAGTCAGCAATCACTGTGTGGACCTATGTGTACTCTGTAACACAGCAGAGTTGACTTGGTTTTGTCATTTCTTGGCAACGCAGAAAGTATCATAAATTTACTTGGTTTGCTCTAAGGCTATACGTTTTGCATCATTACCGTTCTGAAATTCTCAGTGACGACCCATTTTCACCACCAGATTTTCATTTAAAATCTCCTGGTGATTTAGAGAGGTCATAATGCTATGCACCCTAAAAAAACTACACACAGGGTTTTTGGAAGAGTAACAGGTTCACAGCATCACAGGTCCTCCAGCGTGCTTAACAGTGGGCATGAGGTGCTTTTCCACATATTGTTGCTCTCGTGGAAAAATCTTTTTCTCAGTTTTTGGTCATCTTAGTTTTCTTGTGAGAACCAACTCTATAGTTTTTATGATCTTTATGTTCTGTATCGTTACCAATGCTTCTACTTGTATTTTATTGTTTGTTTAATTCCTTATTCTTTCTGATTTTGTGGTCAGTGCTCTCTGTGTAAAGTTGGCCTGGCTTTATTCTCTCTCTGTGGTTCCAAAAATTTCCATTGAAAGGTTTCAAAAAGAGCATCTGACTTTAAATATAAAGTGTAAATTTTCATTTAGAAGCAAGATTTTTTAATTGAAATCCTAAAGAGTTCCAGTTTTGGAGTAAATTAAATTCAGCCTTTGTTTTAGACCAAACTCATTTGGCGTGTTTGTTGTGGAAACGGTCGCTCATCTGGTCTCACCCGGCCAAAACGCTTGGTTCCAGTTACATTTTTATGAGACCCATAGTTACCATGAAGACACTTGTAATATTTCCTCTTTAGGTTTTCCACTGTTGATAGAAACATGTACGAATGTGAGGTTATTGATTCGGAGTGTAAAAACTAAAATCTTATGTTGTAACTGTGATTAGTTGCTAAACTGTTGCCGATGTTAACAATCGATGTTTGTTTCCATCTTGTTGCCGTTTGTGTTTCTGGTCAGGGAGGGGCGGAGTTGCCCATGTGGTATCTGTTTGGTCATGTGATAGTGATGCAGCACAGGATTGTGGGATGTTTAACTGTAGCAGAGAAGCAATGTGCAGCAGTGTGGTTATCTTTAACGGTGATGAAAGGGTAGGGAGATATATATCAGTAAATATCGGCCATAACAGCAATATTAGTGCTGGATATAAATATCGGCCCAAGTTTTTTATCGGTGCATGCTTGGTGAAAAGTATAACAAATAATAACTGAATGAAATTGGGACTTTTTTATGAGAAAAGATAGAAGTAATACAAAAGCATAAAAACAAAATGAAAAGTCATGTTTACTTCACTGTGATTTTCATTGCTCTCTGTGGCCTCTGTGCGCTGGAGAGAATCTGTTTGAAAGAAGTCTTTTTCCCCTTTTGTTCAGGCTCAGTGTGAAAAAACTGAAGCAGTAATCTATAGAAACATGAACTCTTTGCTTGGTTAATTATTAAAGACACCCACGTTGTCTCATTTTGTAAAGTATTAAAATACTGAAGTAGAAAAAATCAAAAGCTGGAGCTTCTCTCTCTCACCATCTTTGTGCTGAAGCTGAATGGCAGATACTAACGAACAATACGCACCGCCGGCCTTGAAGGTAAATATATTTCTGCCAGACCCAAGCGAGCTTAGGACATGAGCGCAGCTTTTTGCTAACCCCTCACATTAGACTCAGAAACAGACACACTGTCAGCCCGCCGCCATTATGGAGCCAACAAACACTTCTTTCACATTTTCTCGCAGCATTTCTTCACCGCCAGCGTTGTGGGGGTGTGTAAAGTTCACTCTGCATGTCACTCTGTTTTTCTCCTGCCGTTTACTTCGCTGAAGGTTTATAACTTTACACTGAGTGTAAATGAGTGTATGTTTGCACAATGCTGTATCTGCCAGGGATGAATGTGTTGCAGGTGACACACAAGGCCAGCTGAGAGTTTGTTCGTCTTTGCATTCAGTCTGTAGCATCATTAGTCCTACAGGATCAGCAGTGGTGGAAAGATTTGTTCAATTATACTAAATGTGTGACACAAGGCTACCAATTTAAAGGCACTGAAGCACATTTATTGTGCAGAATGTTTGTACCTCCTGTTCTTCAGTTTCTTTAAGGGTTCTTTGTTCGGTACTCGTGACATTGATGTGTTTGAAGTGTTTAATTAAAAGAAAACATAAAATTTCCCACATAGATCATAATGGGATGTTGGTGAGGGAAATGGGAAAAGCCAGCCTTCTTTGTAGCTGCATATCTTTCAATAGAAACACAATTCAATGTTTAAATGGCTCTCAGAACATTGATTGCCCCCCTGACTGTGTTTGCATTAGGTCACCCTTTACAGTTTTTAAGATTTCTTTGGATTTTACCACATAAATATTAAGAGACTTTCTGATTTAAACTACTTTGGTGACCTGTCTGTAGTTTTATCTTTACATGTGCAATTCCAGAATCAGAATTTGTCATTGTATGTTAAAAACAACAGCAATCAGAGTAAAGATGTACTGAAAATTGAGTTTTTGGTGAATTCAATATATCCTCTTCTGTAACACAGGAGTGGCTTTTAACTTCAGTTAGAATAAAGCCCACAGATACACTCTGAAATAAGAATGTAACTGTTTTGGTTTAGACTACTGGTTTTTCACATTATTTAGCACAGAAAGCAGAAACCAAGAAGTTTGTACAGTTTTTCTGAAGTTGACATTTAAAAGTAAAGTAAAAGATTAGAAATAAAGCAGTCGATGAATAGGCAGGTGGATAAAAACATGATCATAAACTGAGCAGGTCTAAAGACAGCAAGATATATTTAATAAATGAAAATTATTTTGCGACTCGTTGGTAAGCTGCAGAAAAGAGAGCAAAGCATCTGTTGCCATGATAGCAAACCTTCACAGAAGGGCCTCAACACCTCAGTGAATGTTTGCAAGCTGTAAAGCTAATTTATCCCTTTCTCAAAACTACTCTTTCTGCTGCTTGAGTGGAAGAACTTCACTCACTGATTACACATCGGGTGGAGTCAACCTTTCTGTTCACCTTTTTTGTCACACTTCAATGTTTCAGATCATCAAATTCATTTTAATGACAAACACAACCAGATTAAATACAAAATTCAGTTTAAAATAAATTATTTCTTTTTTAAGGGGAAAAAACATTCCTAACCTGCCTGAAAATATACCCCCCTGTTAAATCATGAACCCAAGCTTAATAGCAAGCTTAATAATCCAAGCACACCAGTAAATCCACCTCTGAATGGCTTATAAAAAAGTTTTGCAGTGGCCTAGTCAAAGTGTGGACTTTAATTCAATCCATGCGGTGGCATAACCTTAAACATGCCATTCACACTTGAAAATGGGGCTGCATAGTCAGTGTGCTCAGTATCAGAACTGCAACGTACTACTTGGATGTAATATTGTGTTGGATGCTATAATTTACGTGTCAGGCATTCACACTCATATTAGTAATATACGGGGCCAGTTGGATGCACTCTTATCAGCCCTTAATGCCCACACAGGATGCATGTTTTTAGTAACTAAGATTTCAGTTAAATACATGGTGGTGTGCAGCTATACCTGAAAACCAAGCAATGTGGCTTGATTAAAGCATCGCTGCAAGGAGGAGCTGTTCAAGGTTTCTTCACAGTGGTGCTGAAGACTCGTTACCATATTCATAAATGCTTGATGGCGGAAACACAATTCAAAGTTTAAATGGCTCTCAGAACATTGATTGTCCCCCTGACTGTGTTTGCATTAGGTCACCCTTTACAGTTTTTACACAATCACAGTTCAACTTTTAAGATTTCTTTGGATTTTACCACATAAATATTAAGAGACTTTCTGATTTAAACTACTTTGATGACCTGTCTGTAGTTTCATCTTTACATGTGCAATTCCAGAATCAGAATTTGTCATTGTATGTTAAAAACAACAGCAATCAGAGTAAAGATGTACTGAAAATTGAGTTTTTGGTGAATTCAATATATCCTCTTCTGTAACACAGGAGTGGCTTTTAACTTTCAGTGTGCTCAGTATCAGAACTGCAACGTACGTAGGGGTAACCCTAACCCTGGAAGCATCATACTGTGAATGCATTGTGAGTCCAATTAGTGAAGATTTAAGCAGTTATACAGGAAAATTAGAATGTTATTGAAAAGTTCATTTATTTCAGAAACTCCATCACTAGGTGAAACACATTATATAGATTAATTACACAGACTAATGTTTAAAAGCCTTTATTTCTGCGATTTATGATGAGTTTCTGCCTTCAGCAAATTAAAACACTTGGGAACATTTTAGATTAGAAAATTACATCAGACCAATATAAAAAACATCTTTAATACAGGTATGTTTAATATCTGCTTAGAGGTTATTTTCAGAAGGTACTTTTAATCCGACAAACGAGGCTCAACACATCAACTAATTGATTGAATATTTGCTAAATACGTTAAAACTTTAGAATGGGAGCAGATTCACATTTAACCATCCTGCTGAAACATTGTCAGTGTTTCAGAGGAGAAACATTACTTTAAATGCTGTAATAAATTACCAGAACTCGGTCGGATTAAAGTTATATCCATCAACTTAAAAAACAAAGGAAAACGTTCCGAGCATTTATTTTACACATCCTGACAACCAGGTAATTTAACAACAAAATGTTGAATCTATAAATGTGATTTAGAGAAGAATAATTATGTTTGTGTTCAGTCCCCACAGTACAGTTCAGGGGGAAGCTACGACAGCATTAAGGTGGAACTGAGCGCAGAAGACCTCACCATTGGCCGTCACGGCACCCAGGTCACTCCTGATGATGACGACGATGACCACGACGACCATGACGACAACGACAAGATCAACGACACAGAGGGTGTCGATCCTGAGAGATTAAAGGCCTTTAATGTAAGTCAGGAGATTCCTTTCTTCCTTAATGGTTGACGTTCCCAGTGGAAAGACTCTGTGGTGTCTTTAGAAACTGTCTGCAGGACGATATCCGACAACATCACCTTGATTTGCTTCCATTTATAATCTTAACCACTAGAGAGTTTTAAATGCCGGCTGTCTTTTAAAAAACCTTGGAAGGTGAAGCATGTAGAACACCGCCTCGAAAACATAACCCCCCCAAACCTTGGGTGTTAAAAGTGCAGCCCAGGGGCCATTTGAGGCCCTCAGAATGATTAGGTGCGGCCCCCAATTGCAATTAAAGAATTGAGCGAATTTGACCGACCAGCACAGGAATGAGTGACCTGTATCCTGTTCTTGTCGCAGAGATGAATGTATAGAACATTATAGGTCTTTCTTTTAATTAGGTAACGCTGTTTTTATATTTCAGATCCAACATGAATTAAAGATCCAGTTTTCAACAAAAATCAGTCTGCTTAATTTCTTATATTCCATGTTTAGTTTATTGTTCAGTCTGTAAAAGTAAAAAATAAATCACAATGACTTTTGTTTTTGCAATTTTATTTAAAAATCACATTTTTGTGGCCCGCGGCTACTTTTAACTTCACAATTTCAAACTGGTTGGACTCCAATAAACCCCTGGTTTACCTCAGCAGATTACTCAGTTTCATCACCAGCCATGTTGTGTTTTGTTGCAGATGTTTGTTCGTCTGTTTGTGGATGAGAACTTGGACCGAATGGTACCGATCTCCAAGCAGCCTAAGGAGAAGATCCAAGCCATTATCGAGTCCTGCAGCAGACAATTCCCAGAATTCCAGGAACGTGCCCGCAAGCGTATCCGCACCTACCTCAAATCCTGCCGACGCATGAAAAAGAACGGCATGGAGGTACGATATTTTTACCTGCTGGGTCTTCGGAGGATGGTATTTATAGTCTTGTCTTAGGATACACTATCAACCTTTGCACAAATACAGAGTCATACTGTTAAATATTTACTAACTATTAATGTGACTGCTAATGATTTCTCTGGCTCATAATTAATATTAAATTAGGTAGTAGAAGGGCAAAGGTGGAAGAGAGGCTGGAGAGGTGAACGTCTGGTCTGCAGAGAAGACCAATGACCGTCTGTAGCAGCAAGTCAGAATAGATGTGCAGGAGTAGAGATGCTGGGGGCGGATGAGTTAAACTACATGGGGTCAAGCGTCCAAAACGACAGAGTGCAGGTAGGGTGGAGTGGATGGAGATGGGTGTGATCAGGAGTGGACCGAAGAAGAAAAGGGTTGGATTTTCACCAGGGGTGGTTAAAATGGATCGGCCAGGGGGACAACTCAGGATGATCAGTTTGGGGACAAAGCTAGAGAGGCAAGGCTGAGGTGGTCTGAACATCTACAGAGGTCATAGTGGAAATATTGGTATGTTGGAGATGGAGAGAAGAGGAAAAGAGGAAGCCCAAAGAGGAAGCCCACAGAGAAGGTCCATGGATGTTAAGGAGAACTGACAGGAGGATTCCCAGGGTGAAAAGGAGACAGATGTACTTCTATGGCTCCCCCTAGAGGGAGTGGCCGAAACAAGAATTATCGTTAAATAATGTTAAGACTGCAATTATTTTCACTCTGTGGTCTTTATGAAGCTTTACAGGTAATGCATGCATGCATCGTGTTAACTGGGGTTTTAAAAAGCTAATAATGCCACAGTAATTTTATTTTCATAAAAAAGCGTTTGTTTTAGTGTTGATCATTATGTAAAAGAATGGAATATGTCTTGATATTTTCCAGACACAGAAAAGCATATTTCTTTCCTGCTTTTTATCCTATTCTGACTTTCAAATGATGCAAATCTGAAAAAACGACCCATAGGTGAGTTCGTTTACTTGTAGCGTAGTAATTTTGTCTATTTCGTTAGGTTTCATACATGGTTAAAAAATGTGTCAATTGGACAATTGTCCTCCAACAGCACCCCATCCCCTGACTCAGAAATCTGTTAATACTTCATAAAATACATTCGAAAATGATATATCTCATGTATCTTAATTATTTTAAGGTGTATTAGATATACATGGGGAAAGCTGGAACTTTCTAGAAATTCTAGAGTATAACTCATATTTTACCTACTGGATTTCAAACACTTTGAATAAACACAACATAATGTGTTTATGCTGAAAAGTGACTGAAAACCCCTGAAATTCTGAGTCTGGATAAAACTGTACCTGAAAACTTCTGTTACCAAGCTTATTTTTTCAGATTTAGATGTTAGTTTGTAGCTTTGTTACCCTCACACACATAGACCGGGGGTCTGCAACCTGCAGCTCTGGAGCCACATGTGGCTCTTTAGGCCATCCACAGTGGCCAATAATAATAATACTATTTAATATAAATCTGAGCAGTGTTCTGACATATAAAAGGTAACAAAAAAGATTTTGTTTGTATGAATTTTTACGTATGTCCTAACAGGTATATCTTGCACTGCATTAAGGAACATGTTTTTATTCTTTTATTCTAAAAGTTTGATGTTTTCTAAAAAAAGAACAATAAGATTGTGGCTCTTAACCAAAAAACAAGCAATTTATTAATTAATCAACATTTATTTAATACATGTAAATTATTACTTTTATTCATAGTTATTTATTTTATACAAAAGTTTGTGTAGAGTCTGTGGCTCTAGATAAATTCTGTATTAGGAAGGGCAAAAATGGCTCTTTGGACTGAAACAGTTGCAAATGCCACTGCCTCTCCTAATTAACCTGGACTGATGAGGCTTCAATAGGAAGTGATGCTAATGTTACTACTGCCCCCGTGTGGTCTAATCTAGTATGACTTGCAGTGATGGCGTATAGAAGATGTTCCACATTCTTCTATTTTGACAGAAAGTGATTGTTTGGGTAAGGCTGATGGTTCATCCTTATGCAGTGATCTGTGTTTTCTCTCCGTTTTACTAGAAAACATTGAAAATATTGCTTCTACAACGACTTTCCCCGCATAAAGTGCTCAGTAGAACCTACTCCAGGTCAAAGGATCATAATGGATCATTTAAACCGTAACACAGGACTGACATTAGAACCACACATAACAAATACATAAGTCTCTCTCTGTAACATTGTGCTGTTTTCAGACCCGTCCGACTCCACCTCACCTCACCTCAGCCATGGCTGAGAACATCCTGGCTGCTGCCTGCGAGAGCGAATCACGCAACGCCGCAAAGAGAATGCGTCTCGACGCCTACCACGTAAGTGTGTGTTGGTCAGTGTGTATGGATCCATCTAAAGTCTCAATGCTCCGTAGAAGAGTCAACGATGGTGATTTTAGGTATAAATCAGGGTCACAATAAAAGGAACACCAATGTGTGATGTGGTACACAGAGCTAGATAAACTGAAGAGAAACATTTTACAAATAAAAACAGCAATAACTAACAGTCTCAGTCTCCCTGAGATCAGTTGTACCCCCCGCATTGTTGTTTTAATCACTTCCTGTTACTCCCCTGCCTTCCTGTCCCTCTGCCAGGATGAGCAAATATCCCTGGAGAAGCCGTCCAGCGGTGGCGCTGCTCTGAGGGAGCCGGTGTCCCTCGCTCATTCTGCCTACTCCTTGGCTGCATCAGCCTTCCCCTCCCAGGACACGCAGCTCTACATCAACGGGGCCGGCCTCAGCTACGGTTACCGTGGATACCCAGGCCTGAGCGCTGCCATTCAACATCCCATCTCCCTGACGACCGGCACTGCCACTCAGAGCAACGGTGAGCCTAGAGCTGAGGGGATGGAGCGGGAGGGGTTAGCCTTATGGAGTGCAGGATGGACATGGAGAGAGAGAATAGAGGGGAAGCTGGGAGAATAATGAGAATGATGAGAAATGAAAAGAAACAGGAAGCATGGGAGTAAGGGATGAGGCGGAGAGGACGACACAGCATACAAATTATGGGATTTCATGTTGAAAAGAAATTCTTACAACAGTGAACTTCTTTTGGCAGCTTTCATAAAGATTAGATTTGTGGAGTTAACAGTTAACAGTTGTCCTGGTAACAGTTTGTCCCACCTGAGGTGTGAATCCCTGCAGCTCATCCAGAGTCATTGTGGGTCCCTTGGAAGGGAGCGCATTAAAAGTAGAATAAATGTAGGAGGTTAAAATAATAATTAATAACACAATGAACACAACAGTCAGCTGTATACTAAACTGTATTACTAATAAATGAACACTTTGGTTACGAATCATCTTCTTCCACATCTTTATCAACATACTGATGAAGAAGAGTACATTACTGCCACCTTGTGGTAGCAGCCATACATTACTACACACTTTTTTCATCATGTGTAGCACTGAATTGTCTTGTTGCTGAAATGTGTGATATTAATAAACTTGCCTTGCCTATATACCAATCCTATATGAAGCATCCACCTGCCAGCATTGTTCTCCAGTGCTGCCACCATCAGACCTTTGCCAGCTCACACATTTACCCCTAACCCCACACCATGGGCCATGCCGTAGAAGAGTCGCCTTCTGGCTCTGTGGCAGCAGCACAACATCACAGACAGTTGAAGTCAAAATCACAAGAATTCATTTCATGTCAGATTTGTACATGCATTTTCAAAGATAGTAAAATCGGTGCTCATATCCACAGTAATTATATTGAGGCTGGTCGGTATAATTTTCTTCTTCAGTTCTTTCCCAGCTGCAGTTAAAGTCCATAAGATGATTTAATGGAAAACCGGAGGTTTATAGTAAGATTCCTAGGGAAATCATTTTGAAATGTTAATTATGTTTCAGGAGATTTGACTAAACCTGACTGCCTCTTTTTTCTCTCTCCGGCCACACTCCACGTCTGGATCGACTGTCCCCGTGTCTCTTTCCACCGTCTCCTCTCCAGGTCCCACAGACCTCAGCATGAAGTCTCTCTCCTCCAACAACATCACTAACGTCTCTTCTTCCACCACCACCAACAACAACCTTAGTGGGCGGGGTGGCGGGGGCGGCGGAGGAGGCGGGGCATCCACACAGCTCAGCCAACCAGAGATCACAGCCGTGCGTCAGCTGATCGCAGGTTACCGGGAGTCGGCGGCCTTCCTGCTTCGCTCGGCTGATGAGCTGGAAAACCTCATCCTGCAGCAGAACTGAGAAAAACGTGGGAGACAACACACACACACACACACACACACACACACACCCAAACACACCTTATGTAATGGTTGTTTTGTGTCTGCTTCGCATATGATGGACTTCAGACCTCCTTATTCTCCATCTGTTGTCCCTGCTGGAAGTATGGCCATGGAGTGAAAATGTGGAAATTCGGAGATATATATATATATATATATATATATATATACAATCTCCCCACAACCTCCACGAACCAGTTCCGCTTGTGGAGAATATTTCTTTTGAGGAAAACAAGCAGCAGGGAGTTTGGACTCCAGAGGAGCATTCCCTCCTCTCCTGTCTGGAAGCGCCTCACAATCAGCTGTACAGAGGAGAGGAAAGCGGAAGTGATCTGGAAAAGGAGGAATAACTGATGGTACTTTAAAGACTGTCCTGATTTGATTAGAGAAGTGATTTTTTTATTTTCCAGTAAAGTTCTTGAAACGTTGATCATTAACAATTTAAGCTAATGTCCGATGAGTCCCAGAATGACTTTTGATTGTTTTTTTCAATGAGCAGCTGCATTTGTTTCTTTCTTTGCTTCTTTAA
Source organism: Crenichthys baileyi (assembly GCA_036173005.1). Classification (NCBI taxonomy): domain Eukaryota; kingdom Metazoa; phylum Chordata; class Actinopteri; order Cyprinodontiformes; family Goodeidae; genus Crenichthys; species Crenichthys baileyi. The sequence goes on along the minus strand of JAHHUM010000004.1, from coordinate 730,737 downwards.
TTGATTGATCTCAAAATTCAGTACTAAATTTCCTAAAACTCCAGAGAAAGTAAAGATAGAAACTGGGAAGAGGAATCTTTAATTTAAAGGAGAAAAACAGATTTTTTTTCATTGTTTTGAGCTTGCTTGTACATATTTGCTCTCTGTGTCCTACAGCACTTTTCTCTCTCCTCAAACCTCCTGATTCTCACTGTTTTTACCCAGGGAGCAACACGCTACTTACTTATGCATCCAAGACGCCATTTTTTTGAGCACCAGGAATTACCTCAGATCACACCTGCCAACCTTGCTTTCAGTTCCTGTACACTCCTGTACACTTTGACGACACCCCCCCCCCTGTCTTTCCCCTGCAGATTTGAAGCATTTCAAGGACTTATTGAACTCTGTACTTTTGTTTTCTCTGTGCGGGTCTGTTGGTGTGCTGCTGTAAATAACCAGTTTAACTTGAAACTTGAAGAACCTGAGCTAAAGCCGGAAGGAGTGTGTTTCTCTGTGAGATAGTTTTGTTCTTAAAGGGGAGGAAAAGTGTGGTGTGTGTGTGTCTGTGTGTGTGTGTGTGTGTGTGCAGTGTGTGCTCAGAGGGGATGGAAGAGAGGTTTATTTCCTGATCCTATTTCCTCTCTTTACAAACGAACACCTCAGCATCATTCGGATAAATATACCTCCTACTCCTGCCCTCCCATCCTCCTCATTGGACCTTCTCTCCACACTCCTCCTCGTCGTGGACCTAAACATCCTCCTCTTGGTCTCCAGCCCAGGCTTTGGAGGACAGAGGAGGAATGCTCTCGCTTTCTGTGTTTTTGTCTTTTTAAACTCTGAAATGGCCATTACTAATGTTAATGTTGTTAGTGTTATTATTCTTACTATGATAATTCTATGAACTTTCATGTTGCTGCTGCTATTGAGAACCCGGACCTTCTGCCACAGACCTGAAACCTCAACCCGGCCGTGCGTTTGTTCGGGCAGCTACAGATTTCTGTGGAGACCTGACCGACCCGCAGGCTTCCTTCTGCCGCATCCTCAAACTGTAACCAAACCACCAGGACTCTGTTAGCTTTTCTTCTCCGTCTCACGTTGGCTGGCCGCCTCTTTTTTGCTTCATAGGGCTTACTTCATGTTGTGGTTGTGACTTCTAACTGTGAATCTCAGTTTTTTTGCCTTTATTTCTTGTTGTTCTGATATTTTCTTCCTCCAGGGGGGCAGTAAGGGATGTATTATGAGGTTTTACAGCCCAAGTACAACACCCTCCATCAGAACTGCAGACACTTCAACCCGTTAACAAGGCAGATTAGTACAGAATATATTCTTGAGGACCATATAGGGGCGTGGCCCTAAATACACTCATTGATTAAAAACAGTTCAGCTCCAGGAAGAAAGGGTCTGATTTGGACATAAATTGGCAGATCAGTGATGGGGATAAAAATGTTATGGTTTGCTAAGAGTTGGCACGTCTAAAACAGACACAAAAAAGCATTAGTGGGGGCTTCAAGAATGGAGTCTACTGGCAGTTCCTGAAGATTCCTGGATGGTCAATGAGAACAACAACTGAGGGCCACCAGACACAGAGGATGCCTTGTAGTTGCATTAGACAGAGTTACCAGCACTTCACAGCATTTTTTAAGAGTCATGATTATGGTTTACGTGAGGCCTTGTTTATCACACAGCTGTGCACCACACTAGGTATTTGCTTTGAAGAACATTACCTGGTCTGAGGATGCACATTGGTTGCAACATCTGGTAGCTTTCAGGGGAATTGATTCCCACCAAATCAGTACTAGTGCTTTCTTAAGACCATTCTTTGTCTGTTTCCACCAAAACCATTTTCTGTGACACCAAAAACTAGTTCTGGTGCTGTTCAGAGATTTAAAAAAGGCCTTTTGGGATCGTAAAAAGTATATATTTAGCTGTATATTCAGACGACGTTTAGTTCAGTCATCTCCCTTTACTGCCATCCTGCAGAAATTCAGAGAACAAGAGAGGATTAAACATTTTAAATGAGAGATTAACATGAGTTGGCTGTCTGGCTATGGAAAACCAGTAAAAAAACAACTTTAGCACCAGGGGCTGGTGCACAAAGCAGCTGTTCAGCTCTGTCCAAACCAAAATGTGTCATGCCGTCTTAAATGTCTATGAAGCTTCTAGTCATTCCTCTCATGATGGCACCTCTTCTGCCCTCTGGTCCCTGTCCTACACATGTCAGCTTCTTGCTCACTGAATCACTAAGATATGCATCACTGGTCTGCATGTGGACCAAATCATGTCTGATTTGGACCTTTGCTGGGTTTTGGTTAATTTAATTTACTTTGGGGCTGCAGCTGCTTGGCCTCGCTAGGATTGGAAACAGAAACAAAATAAGCTACTGTCTGGCTCTGGTTCACAAATCCACCTTGAGGACACATCTGAAGCTAATTAATTAGCTGTTATGTTTGATTAAGCCATAAAAGGGATGTTGTTGCTCTTACAGCTAAAATAAATAGATGGTTTACTCCCGATCCTCATATTTGCAAAGATAAACATTATACTTTGTAGGCGTGGGCATGGTTAACTTTTCAAAATAAGAGTTCCACCTCACAGTAAGGATAATTACCAGAATATGAACTAATTCTGATCAGTGCTCAGACTGAGACTACCAGAGGAGCAGTCGCTCACTAACATACATTCACTACTCAATGAAATGTTGCACCTGTAGCATCTATTAGCTTGACCTCTCCGTCACTAATTGACCAAACCTGAGACAGAAATGTCAGCTACCCGAAGTTGGTTTAAATCTAAATCTGAAACAAACTTGCTTGACCACAATATGTCATAAGACCTTTTAATAAAAGATATTAGCAACAAGTAGCTTTAGTTTCCACATGCAAATCGTGAGTTTCTGTTTTGGTTCAGCTGGCAGGAACAATTCCAGATGTCAATGGAGTTTGTTGAATTTAGCTGGTGATGAATTCAGTTTACATCGTTAGATTGGCTCACAACGTTTCGGTTACTGTGCTCCTGCTGTGGCTCACCGTTTCACTCGTTTTTGCACGGTGAACCAAACATCAGTGATCTGTGGTGTTAAAGGGGAGGTTTCTATGATTGTGTGACTAAATGCATGTTGTCCTGGAGAGAACACCCTTAAACTTACACTGGAGATATTTTGCAATGTAGTTGATAATCATCTGTTTTTGTTTGGATGACAGGCTGCAAGTAGTAACAGTAAAAACTTAATTTAAACCTTTTTATAGAGGCATTTGTTTCAGTGCATTTATCTATGAAACATGAGAATAATATGTAAATGTAAGATCAGGTTAGGAGAGAGCAAGAAAGAAATATGCCATTAGTTCAGACATGTGCTACAACACCTTTGCAGAAGAGGTTGAATACTGAAGAAACTACAATCAAGTTTAAACTTGATTTGAAACAGAAATCCTACACGCTAATTAAATTAATTAGTTAATTAAGTGTGTTTGAGAGAAATGCTCCTTCCTAATCCTAATTTGAAGGATTTTTCAGCTAATTTCTGAGTTGCTGCTTTGGTCGGGAATCTGGATTGTTCACACCTAGAACCAAGGGATGATAGTTAGGTGAGTGTTTTACTGCCTTTTACACCCCTCCTTCTCACTGGATGAAGAAAATACTATGAGCTTACTAACCTGCATGACTCATTAGAAAGTGGCTGGATAGGTTTTTCACTGCTATCATCTCTATCCCCACATACAATTTATGGTGACACTATACCCAACCTTTGCACAACTAATCCAAACATCATTAGGGGAAGATTCATGTAATAGAAGATCACTACCATCATGGGTTTTGTAGCTGCACTAGGTTGTTTCCACAACCTTGTCGAGGTTGGTCTTTTGCGTCCAAAAGGTGAATAAAGTCAGTTGAGCTGGCCCAGTGTCTACAATATTGACATTGGGGATTGGTTGTTGCAGCCACTTGGTGAGATTGTTATTCTGCTGTTGGTGGTCAGAAAACAACAGTTGAAAAGCGTATTTGTTGCAGACGTCTTACCAAGAGCATGGCATTAACTGTCTGTTGGGTGGGTAAGGATTGGGTAAGATTTTGCTGCAACTGCATAGTGACAGCTGGGCTGGTTCTGCTTCAACCAAACCCACCACAGGGTGCCAAGCCCTACCTCTTGGATACACTGCCAACACTCTCCCCATGCTCAACCAAAGGCCCTGATATGCTGCTACCATGGGTATAAACCACCACAACTTTGCTACAGAATTTTGTGGATGCTCAAAACTCTCTGGAAACTCTCCAGCTCCATCGTGCATTGTCGGGTGCCCACTACTCACTCTACTGAAAAGCTCACCAAGTCCATCCTGCAAACGCCATCTAAGTTGTCATGAACGTCTTTACATCGTAAACAAAGTCTTCTTCCACTGTGAGGGGTGTGAAGAAACGTTCTGCCTGACTGCTGTTTGGTTAGCTGCATTGATTAATTACCCCTGCTGTCTGGAAGAGGATGACAATGGTAGTTTTTTCCATTCAGAGGAAGAGTTTTTACAACAGTAAAGGTAAATAGGATTAAGCTTCCTGTTATGGATGTATGATTCTGTGTGGAACTGGAGAGAAACAGACCCGGTGGTGCACAGGGGGGAAAGAGGGCCAAAAATGCCCATTTTACGACATTCCAAACTCTGTTGTTTCTGGAGCTCTAAAAGAGGTCAAGTGGCTTTTGTTGCTGTTCTGCCTCCCCCAACACCCATTAGGCTTTTGTGGTTCACCTGGAAGGTCTCCTGTTGTTCATCATGAGAGCAAATGGAGATCTGTGGACCAACCAGCTGTTTATCAGCAGTTTATGGTCTTGTGTAGATCATCCAGTCAGATTTTGATTAAAAGGTTTACCTCAAAAGCAGACATCCACAGTACCGCACCCCTGCCTCCCCCATCAAAAAGATAAAAAATAATTTAAAATGCCCTTAAACTGTTAAATACAACATAAAACGTAGCAAAGGACAATCGATAGAAAGGTGGAACCAAAATCCAAGCATTTTCCCTCCAGAACTCCTCCAGGTGTTACTGACTCCAGTGGCAAACAGCCATTGCATTTCTATCAGATTTTTACTTTTTAATACAACAGTTACTAAAAAAGTTTCTTTAGATATATTTTGTAGGGTGGAACAATGTATTTTATCTCCCATCTTTCAGTCGTTATTCCAATACAGAACATTCCAAACATGGACCTGACCGGCATCATGTCCTTAAACCTCAAATCAAAGCCTAAAATTAATGCATTGAACTGAATTAACTGCACTGCATTTGTGCTCCAAAATACATTTCTTAATGTTAGAGTAGATCACCTTTTCAAGGAGATATTAACATAAACTTTGTACTTTGTAGGTTTTTGACCAAAATTAATATTTTTTTAAATTTAGTTACAGATTAAAAAGCAGCAGGGAAAGAAATTTCTAACATAATTATTTCTGCTCATTCCTGTAGAAAATCTGGGATAAAAAAGGTTGACTGAAAAAATTAAACACACCTGTAATCTGATCTTAAAAACTTCAGCAGTTCCCAGCTTTTAGTTCAAATTTAAATAACTTTACTAATTGTTTATCATGCCCAGGCATGAGGCCAGCATGGCCAGTTCTGCAGGAATCACTGTTATCCTGCCCCACCATAATCCACAATACTTCCACCACAACATTCAGCCAAGCTAACCTTGCTACAGACGTTTCATGCATGGTCAAAATCCTTCATGACCTAAAATGCTCCATCACATGAAATAAGTAGCCCAGTTACCTCAACAAGACCCTACCGAGACCCCAAAGACCTCATCAAGACCCTGCTAAGACCCCAAAGACCTTACCAAGACCCTAAAGACCTCATCAGGACCCTTCAAAAATATTTAGTAATAAAACCTTGACTCCTAACAATTTATATGCAAATACTTCCAAAGCAAGTAGAAGTTTTTGTTCAAATCCAGGGAATGAAACTAAAGTTGCCAAACTAACCTCCCTCCAGCAGTATTCAGTATTAGGAACAAGACAAAATGACTAGAAATGAAAATGTATGACTCTGGTCACGATGTAAGTCGGGTCACGATTCTTTGCTACAGAATTAAGTCTCAACAAACACATAAATGAAAAATCACAACAGCCTATTGTGTTATTCCAATAGACCAGACTGAACAGCTACAACTGAAAACATCTGTACGTGTCTCCTTTCTCTCCGTCTGTCTTCTCCTGACTTTTGCTGGCACTCCTGATTGTCTTGATTTCTTCTGCCAGGCCTTTGTACCTCCAGTAAAACCAATGTGAAACCTGTATTTATCTTATTTGACTCAGTGGAAGTGTGATGTTTACATGTACAGATTTTTGCAAATCTCCCTGGCTTGATTTTTTTTTGCTTGCTTCTTCCCCTATTTGTACCCTCCCTCTCCTGCCCCCTCCTCCATCCGTCTCTCCATCCTTTACACTGAAGGGAAAGGTGACAGTGTTTAAAACACCATTATCAGCATTGTACTGTACCCATGCTAAACGTGTAGAAACGTCACCCAGTTGAAGCTGATGTCAGCAAGGCGTCCTGGTTTTGGGGTAGGGTGGGGTTGAGATTTGTGTTGATTTGTCTCTAAGAGTGGGTGGCCACAGAATCACAGTGACCCTCCGCTGGTGTAAACCGGTCCAGAGGAGAGAATGAATTCCTCAGCGAATGATAAGCCATTACAGACCCGGTGTGTCGGGTCTATTAGTGTATTTAGCAAAACTTTAAAAAAAACTCAACCTCAGGAAAACACGTTTTTGTAAAAACAAAACCACTGAAGGCCCATTTCCTGTCTCTTTGATAACACATAAATTATATCAAAAATTCTTTTTATATTTATTGTGTTTATTATAATTACCAGTGGATACCTTTTTTCCTGTGCTTGAATATTTGGATTCTCTAGACAAGTCTTGATAATATACATGAAGGGGGAAAAAGATTTTTAAAAAATCTGTGTTTTTTCTGTTAACTGCCTGGGAGATGTTTGTTTTGCCCAGAAATGAGAACATATCACTCTGGTCCATGATGAAAAAAAAACAATGATTAAAAAAGAAACTTTACTTTATGTGATGTCATTGCTAAAGCTGAAATGTTCCTGGACTTGAAAGATTTGTGACTATTTAAGTTTGTTCACTTTGTTTTTTTCTGTTTCCTCCTGACCTGTATGTCACAAAGCTAAATATACTAATAAAACAGTGTGCTCATTATGGAACAGGCCTGTCTTGTTTGTTCATTTCATATTTGTTCATATTTCATATCACATAGCATTTTGCAAGCAGGCCAAAAAGTTCAGTTTTGGTCCCATCTCACCAAAGAACCTTGTTTTACATGTTTTCTGTGTGTCAGGACTTTATAATGTATTTTCAGCTAAGACTATCTTTTTGCCACTCTTCCATACCGGCCCAATTTATAAAGCGCACAGCTTAGTTATTCTGTCAACAGATTCCTGTACCTGAGCTGTGGATTTCTGCAGGTCCTCCAGAGTTACCATGGTTCTCCTTTTGCATTCACTCCAGCTAAACACAATTTTAGAGCCACAAAAGCAACATGACTGCAAAACAAAATTGCTTGTTTTTATAGTTTAGGATATTTTAGATTTTTAAATTAAGAAAACATTTATCTTTGTCTTTAGGTTTGATACAGTTTCCTCAATCTGACATTTTTGAAGAAAAAGACATCATAAAGCAACCAATTTGCAGCCAAATGGCAAATAAATCACTTAATAAAAAAGAAACTTCTTTACACTATTAGTGTCATTCTTTATGGAGATGATGTGCACGTTACATGAAAACACCTTGGAAAAACGGCTCACCTGCTTTGAAAAATGCTTTGGGGAACCCAAAACATTCTGATATGTGTCAAGAACATCTCAAGAGGATTCAGCTTCAGGATTGTGTTGCCACCGGTGCAGAGCTTGTTCAGGAATAGCAGCAGTTAGGTTGGAGTATTTAGACATAGTTAGGCAAAGACATTTGGGTGCTGGCCTGGTGCCCAGATGGGCAGCAAATTTTCTTTCTAAGAAAACATTTTAGACAGCCTGAAATTCTGCAGGAAGTACAGATGGAGTAAAGCTCTTCTCTCGATTGCAGCCCTCTTGGTGGACGCTACCATGAGTGTTTTGCCTGTGTTGTGCAAACAGTGAAGCATCCTGAGACCATTCATGTGCAGGGTTGCCTGTCGTACAGGGGGAGCTCACTCACTCACAAATTTGCCTAAAAGCTGTGCAATGAGTGCAGAATCTAATTAAAACATCCCCCATGAGCAACAATACATAATGATCCAGGAGCATTTTGGTGAAGATCAAAGTTCTTTGCAGCTTGATGGACCACCTGTCACAAGGTAATAGTGTTAACTAGGTTGCTCAGAGATTAAGACATTTAAAGTCGGGGTCAATGACCAGATGATTTTACAGATCATATATTCTTTAAGACCATATTCTCCATTAACATTTTATTTCCTAATAAAAATATATGGAAGATCTGAAATGTTTCTTCAGTGGTGTGTCCTAATTCATATGCGCCTGCTTAAATAATCTAAAAACTGAGTGAATTGCCAGCCGCTCAGCTGCTTCTGATTATTGCGGTAGATACAAATGATTTCAATCCAAGTTCATTTTTAGGACACATTAACAGCTGTTAATTTTGCTTTAATTTGTTTTTCTAACGGACACATTAAACCCAGGCCCTGGTATTATGCACATTAGTTGAAATGACTAAACATGACACTCCTGTTGTGTTGAACTGAAACAAACTTCAGGGAAATGTTTCCCGAGAGGCAAAAATAAACACGGTTTCCACCCCACCCTGTCAGCTGCACCTTGCCTTCTCTCCTCAGTATCCTGCGCAGGTGTGTGTTGCAGAAGCCGGATGTTGTGCGGAGCGCCAAACCTTTTTACGCACCGTCCTGCAGCCTCACCTTCAGCGTCACCTCTGTGCTTCCACACCTGAGCATCAGCGGCTGCAGCCGCAGCGGTGCTCCTGCTGTCCTCTCTGACTGTGATGGACTGATCTTCCCCCGGAAGCCATGCTTTGTCCTGCGGTTCATTTCGGATCACGGAGCCGAGTCCTTGCAGGGAACCGAGCCGTGTTAAATGGACGAGATTCCAGTTTCCGCATTCCCGCAGCCGCCGTGCGCACTGTAGGCGCGGAGCTAAGATCCATGATCTCAACAGAAAAGAAAACCGGTTCCTCCAGCTCATCTGCCCATCCTGCGCTGGCGCTTCATTGTTATGTTTCCCGACAGAGAAGCTGCTGACTGTGTGTCCCAGGCCGGGTTCGGTGCTCCTTTAACGCCTGATCGCTCTTTAATGTCCCGGGATGGAGAGCTGCTGCCGCTCCTGTTGTCCCTGCTTGACCCAGCTCTGGAACTGGATCTGGCCCGGCATTCGCTACCCGCCCATCCCCAATCAGAACCTGGTCATCGCCAACCCGGGGGCCCAGCCGGCCGAGATCCGCACCGTGTCGGGCGAGATCTCCGTCCCGTTGCCCAAGAAGCGGCCGGTGCAGCTGTACGCGGCGCTCTATGACTTCCAGGCCCGCAGCGACGACGAGCTGACGGTGAAGGAGGGGGACAAGCTGTCGGTGATCGAGAAGAGAGGGGAGTACGTGCTGGCCAAGAAGCTGACCGGGTCCCCGCAGTCCGGACTCATCCCGGCCAACTATGTGGCTCTGCTGCAGGACGAGTTCGCCAAACACAAGTGAGTCTTCCCGAACCTTCTCCTTTACATGCCTGTTTGCCTTGTATTATAAGGACACCTGATCGTTTGTGTGTGATCAGTTATCTCAGCTGATGGTGGTTGTGTCTCATACAGTTAAAGCCCACAGACTGAAGCACATGTGTGATGAGACTGTGGACAGAGTCAGTTTAAATAGTTCCTGTGGTTCTGGAGAACCTGTTCCACCTGAGACTCAACGGAACGAAGTGACAGTGACCCGGATATGACCTTTCTGCTTTCAGGGAGCTGTTGATGCATCAAATGTCACTGAGGGGGAAATAATCTGGAAGAAACTCAAAGCTGCGTTTAAATGTTTTCTTAGGTTTCTGGGGTGTAGATGGTTCTAGGCTGCCACCAAACTGAGATAAGCTTATCAGAAAAAAAAAAATCTGATCATTTTAGTCCCAAATCATTAAATGCATCAAAAACAAGAATTCCCTTAATTTTACAAATAAAAACACGCTCAGCCTGCTTGTTGTTTGGTGCATCTTCTGTGTTTAATTAGGCCCAGAAACCAATTAGATAGACTTTATAGGGCACTTGATCAGATGTTTATGACAGAACGTGAAACAAGTATTCCAGCAACCATCAACAAGCACACAAAAATGCTAAATTAAGTTATATTAATAATGATTAAGCAAATATTATAAAATGTCAAATAAAATGTAGAACTGAGAAAACCTAACAGAATATGAGAAGACAATCTGGGGGAAATCTAAAGCAAACAAAAAATAAATCAATAATAAAAACAATGAAAATTTTTGTTGAAATTTTAAATATTGCTAAAAATATAAAATGACAGGGTTTAGGATAAAATTAAAAAGGAACAGAACATAGCTAAAACAAAACAACAGTAAAACCCAGGCTGTAAAGACAAGTTTTTGATTTGCTTTTTTAATCAGTTTCCCTCAGGACTTCAGGGAGGTTAGAGACGGCAAAACAAAGGTTTGACGCCTCACCAGGAGCTTTAGTTTTAACTGTACGTACCAACAAAAGGCCATTTTCTGAAGACCTGGGGGGCGAAGGGCTTGTAAGGTCCTGGTCCTCAGGGTTCTCTGTCCTCCACGTTTTAGGTGTTTCCCTGCTTCCACAGACCTGGGTGATTAACAGGCTGAGGCACATCTAAACAAGGAAGGACTGTGGAACCTGTGGACCAGGGTTGAGAACTACGTTGTTTTAGAAAAAGAATCGGAATCTGTCAAAACTGCAATCAGCAGATCAGAACCCAAAGAAAACTGGAAATCTGTTTCCGCCTGGAAAAACCTGATCTGTGCATCCATAGTTTGCATGACTGTATGACTGAGTACCAACACCAGAGACTTTTCAGAGAACCCACCCCCAGTTTCAGGGAAATTACAGTCAAAGGAGGTGAGAAAACATTACATTTAGAAACGTGAGTGCTGGAGATGAGAAGAAAGAGCTCAGATACTTTATTCCTGGAAGAACATCTTTGCATTTTACAGTGCACTGCTGTTAAACAGTCCTGAGATGGATTTAGGATTAAACAGCTTCATTATGATCTTTTACCTCCCCAGAATGAATCAAATCTGGTCTAAAATGTGAAGTCTAATTTTTTCAGACGTTGCCTGCAGGAAGGCTTTCTGTGTCAGGCTTTGAAACCCCCTGGATGAGACCATTCTGCACTGTGTGCACACTGATTACCTCAGCTTAGCAGCAGAAAAGCTCTGCTGAAATTACTAATGCTGGGAATGTTGGCCAACTTCAAGGTTTGATTCGTTGTGTGTCTGTCATCTGCCTTAAAAAAAAAAAACTCCTATCAGTATCAGAGGGGCCTACCAGTAGGAAAACCAGTAAAATTGTGATCAGCAGGCTCACTACAAGCGGCCAGTGATGCATTTTTCTGCATGTTATGGATGCCAGTAAAGTTTGTTTCAGGATGTTTTATTAGTGTAGCAGCCATATTGGGTTTGAGGTCAGGGTTTCCTCATTGGAAACATTTGCAACTGTAATTTACGGACGTGGTGCATGCACATCAGTCGTCTGCTTTTGTAAAACATTCCGCCTTTTGCCTTCATTTATCTGGATGCAGTCAGAACCTCTATGGCAGCGGTTATCGTGAGCATGTAGGGCAGTGAGGGTCCGTCCGATTGGCCATACATGTTTCTAGCAATCGGAGCATGAATGAAAAGCTCCTGGGAGTCTCAAAGCTAAGCTTCCCATTTCTTACAGCAGCCTCAGGATACTATTAGTCCACACATTAGACTTGTGAGATATTGTCGGTATAAATCAGAGTTAATCCAGAGCTTCCTCAGACTGCATCCTGAAGTATCCAGAGCACACTAATTAACACCAACTTTGTCAGAACCTTTTGGCATGTCGGCCAAAATCATCAGGTTGAAAGTACAGTCCACAAATCATGGATTTCCTTCATTTATAAAAAAAACAGCAAAATATTTATTGTAATTTGTTTAACAATAATCTCGATCTGCAACATTTTAATGAAACAAAGAAAACAGTTTAATTTTTGTAGAAAGATTGTCTTTAAATCATTGTGGGTCTGAAAAATGTGGTTTTGCACATTTGCATTTATTAGAAGGCAAACAGTGTTGATTATTCTTTGGATTGATGTTTTACTATTTGGGTCTAGGAAAATGTTTAATCTGTGCTCAGCAACACAGACAGGACGAGCTGTATTCAGCCAAGTTTAATGAAGGGATTCACCCAAGGCGCTGCAGGTTTCTGTTTAAAATCAAAATACTATAAACGCTATATGTTAAACCTGACATTTACCATCTGAGGATGGGTTTCCTATATCCGTGAAAATCTTGCCCTAAAAATGTTAACGTGTCCATCAGCATGAACCAGTTTCACTGCTGCACTTTAGACACCCCCAATTTAAAGAAATAATAACCTTAGTGGGGGAAAGCCTGTGCATATTAAGGTGATAATAGAACAATCTCTAAAAACACTCTTTGTCATTTCTAATTTTGGTGATCCTAACTGACCAAAAACAGGAAAAGTTTAGTCTAAATGTTTAGTCTGATTTATTGTCTTGTTTATTGTCATACCATTTGTGAGCTGTCCTACATGGATTTTACTTACATTCACATCCTTTAGCTAAAGAGTCTTATTGCTCAAAGGTATCAGTCAGGAGAAGGGTACTAATACCTCCACAGCATTATCCACCAAAAAAACACCATGTGAAACACAGTGGTGGCAGCATTATGCTCTGTGACTACTTTCCATCCGTCCATTATTTATACCTGCTTATCCATGCAGGGTCACAGGGGGCAAGAGGTGGGGTAAACCCTGGACATGTCGCTGGACATGTGGCTAGTCCATCACACCAGGAACATCATTTGGTCCCCTTGTTTGGTGCAGACCAAAAGCAGACTTTATTTTAGTTTTTTTGTTTGGTGCGGTTCACTTTCACATTGTACAAGTGAATTATACTGTAAACAAAGCCACACGCGTGACAATCGTCGCTCCCACTGGACAGAAATGACCTGGCCGGGACACATCACAGACCCCGGAAATGGAGGAAAACTATCATAGAAGGAATGCTTGCTGCATTTTTGTTCTGCATATCATTAGGAATCTTGAGCACCTCACTCATCACAGGTTTTGCAACCTTCTATTTCTAATTTTGGAACGGCGTCGGTGAATGCGTGCTGCAAGCCGAAGGATAATGTGCTCTGTATGCCCTGAACCACAGCATGCTGGCAGCAGCGTTGCAAAACAACAGACTTCAGTGCATTGACTTTCACAACATTCGGTACGGCGGCTCGTTAAGTCCAAAAAGGTGTATGTTTTCTGTAGTTGGGTCGATTTAAGGCCGGTTTGTACACCAGGAGCGAACTGCACCAGAGTCCGTTTGTTCCTTCTGTCTATGGACAGACAGACGCAGCAAAGCTGCAAATAACGCTAAAATGACAATAAACTTTATTTTAGACATGAATTTATTTTATGTGGGTTTGACGTCCTGGCCATTATTCTGATAGCAGTAGCATCATGATATCTGCACGTTGTAGCACACAGCTCATTGTGAGCTGTGTGCTACTTTTAGCTTCTTGAGGACAGAACCGTACTGCACGTTTTAATATTATTATTACATAAACAGTCTTCATCGTTTTTGCTGTTTTCGTCTTGTTTCTGCAATGCTAGATAATTGTTATCAAACTACAAAAAATGGCCGAACGGGTCAAAGTGGAGCGGTCTTAATCTCAAGGGGGGCAGGGTGTGAAGCACCTCAACAGCATTTAAAGAGACGGTACCAAAACGAGTTGTTCTCAGATGCACCTCAGAATTTCAATTCAATTCAGTTTTATTTATATAGCGCCAATTCACAACACGTCGTCTCAAGGCGCTTCACAAAATTCAGGTACATACATTCCAATTAATCCTAACCATTGAACAGTACAGTCAGATTCAGTTATTTATTCAAATTGGATAAAAAGTTTTTCTATCTAAGGAAACCCAGCAGATTGCATCCAGTCAGTGACTTGCAGCATTCACTCCTCCCGGATGAGCATGTAGAGACAGTGGACAGTCACTGGCGTTGACTTTGTAGCAATCCCTCATACTGAGCATGCATGTAGCGACAGTGGAGAGGAAAACTCCCTTTTAACAGGAAGAAACCTCCAGCAGAACCAGGCTCAGTGTGAGCGGCCCATCTGCCACGACCGACTGAGGGTTAGAGAGAACAGAGCAGAGACACAAAGAGAACAAAGAAGCACTGATCCAGGAGTACTTTCTATGGGAAGGAAAAGTAAATGTTAATGGACGTAGCTCCTTTAGTCGTTTCACCTAGAAAGTAAGAACTAATAAACTGATAAAGAACAGGGTAAAAGAGCAGCCTGAGGAGCTACAAGAACAAAGAGTTCAGACCAAAGCATTGCAGTTCCACAATAAAAATTTTGGAATGGCTTAGCCAAAGTTCAGAAGTAAATCAGACAGAAAATCTGTGTTGTCACATTTAAAGGTATGTGGACAACAGATGTCCTCACAGTGTGAGATATTTCTAGAGCTTCAGCAATGCAGAGCAGGCAATTATTGTCCAGATGTGAGGATGTTGATAGACTCTTAACAAAGAACACTGAATGCTGAAAAAGTGTTTTTTTAAAGTATTTATTTTAGGGTGTTGCTATTTTCTGGCAACATGGTATTGCATTTTAAGATTGATGTTTTTCAGTTGAACTGTATGCCAAATGTAATGGTACAAAAGTGTTTAAATGATTTATAATGGTCTGGTGCACATCTGGGATCTACCATTAGTTAGAAATTAAGGTGATTGTTAAAAAAAGGCAAAAAACTCCGCAAACGTTTAGTTTAGTTTTGATTGAGAAGGTTAAATGGAAGGTGTTAATGTGTTACTCACCGAATTTGTTTAGAGTGTCTTTTTAACAAGATCTTATAATCATACCACAAATGAAGTCTTAGGGTCAGTGTTCACAGTGCTTGGCAGCATCTTAGTTGAGCGGGACTCGTTCCTGTGCTGCAGCTGAATGCAGCTGAGCTCATGCAAGTGTCCAACACCCTGCAGTCGCAGCGTCTCCATTATTTATCCAGCCTGCATGGAATCATGTTTCAGCAGACCTCTCTCGATTTATGTTCACACTGCATAGCCAACACGCAAACCTCGGATAGCAAACTCAGAATTTCCATTCCTACTGTGGAAATCACACAACACATGATGTCAGTATCAGACCCTGGAGCTACTACAGAATATTAGAGGTCAAACACTGAGAAAAGAAAAAATTCAGTTGTTTAGTCCAGATGAGGAGTTTTTTTCCCTTTAAAAAAACAGCTGAACTCTTAAATATTTCTGCATTTAAGCTCTTTTAATAGTTTTTTTTTTTTGAATTGCACTAATTTGCAGGAGATTAGAGTTGTTCGTCTTAAAAACTGGCTCATTGTCCCATCCATTAAGAACCGAAGCATCACAGGGAAGCAGGGACTAATGATGAGTGGTGTTGGGTTGAGTTGAGCAACCAGTCTTAACTCTAGGGAGAGGACTGAGCCTGCTAACGCTACAGAGAAAGATGTACATTGAGGTTCCTCTTGAAACCAAGGTGCGTTGAGCCAAAGGGCCCAAATTCACCTCTGATAGGGAAGCAGAGGATCTTGGTGGCACAACTTGACATCAGTGACATCCTGTATTTGCAGGTCTTACCTGTCATGAATACAGTCTTTCCACAAGAAGACGCATCTGCACAGATTCACAGTCTGCTTCATATTAAGGTTGTCTTGTAGAACATGTGTGGGATCAGCTTGGATGTAAATCCTTGGGGGGACAACATTTCTGTAATGAATTACGCCCTGTATGCTGGCCTAAGGGGTGCAACGCCCTAATGACATGGGCCCCTTGGTGTTCACCAACTCTGTTCTCCATTGAGGCTGATTTTATTAGTGTCTGGAAAACATGGTTACTCAGTTTTCTGTCTGGGAGCTTTTTGTCAACGAATGTAAAACATTCTGCAGCATCTCCCCTATTTTAATGATATTTTTGGTTATTACTCATATTTGTGAAAAGAAAAACAGACAGTTACTTGGTAGGGGAAACACTGAAAATACAATGAAATTAATATAGACTCAATTATTTGCTGCAAGACTGACACTATATATTCCATAACACATCTCTTGCTTTAAATACTTGAACATAATATTCTCTTAAAAGTAATTACCCAAAAATACAAAACTTAAATACAAATTAACCTCTTCCATTAAAATAAAATGCTATTCTAATCTGTGGTGATATAAATAAAATCTCAGCAAAAAACACCATCAAAAACAAAATGCACACACTAGAAATGTCCTCTGTTCTGACCAAAATCAGAAGAGGACATATCATTTTTGTCAGTATTATAACTGCATTAGGGACCTCTCTGGGCCCCTGTCAATCATGGGCCCCTAGAATCCTTCTCCCTATTCTTCCCTTTTCGACGCCTCTGTTCTGCAGCAACACAAAAATCATGTTTGGACCATAAAACATGTCTGCAGAGTGTGTCTCAGTATATGCATTTTTAAGTCAATGGATTAATCAGCTGTATAATTGTTATTGTTTACCTATAATATTTTGAATAATAGTTTTAAGTCAATTAGGAGACAATCTGTGAATGTTTCATATTTGTTGAAGGTTTCCTAGCATTGTGTTTCTGAGTGTTATAATATTCCCAGCATTTTATCTGAGATCTGGCTGATGGCCTGTTGTTAGTTTCTGTGAAACCCGAGTGCACAGAGAGCAGACCCACCCACCCGGATAACTCAGGGTAAATACACACCAGTTTCTGAAATGGGCAAACAGGTTAGACTCAGCCAAGCTGTACCACTGCAGCGTTTTATTACTGCGGCCTTTTGGAGGAGATGCTGTGCACAGAATTTAGCAGAGTTTTTCAAAAGTTGTTGTTTGCAGCTGACTTGATGGACTAGTAAAAACCATGTTTCAGTTTTCCCTCTCTGTCAGCTTGCAGGGTCCAGAATGTGCTGTCTATCTTTGTGCTTATCTGCTCTTGTCCTTTGAAATTCTGCGTTTATCCTGACTTCTTGTAAGGGAAACATTTTCATCCTCCTCCGTGTCCATCTCCTCCCTCTCTAGGTGGTACTACGGGAACATAAACCGCGTGAAATCTGAGAAGCTGCTGCTCGCTTCACAAAATAAGGATGGAGCCTTCCTGGTTCGCATCAGTGAGAGTCACAGCGATGAGTACACGATATCTGGTAAGTGGCTCCACACGCCCGACTAAGCATTTAACATCTCTTCTCAACATACGGAGATACTTAGCAGGAATTACTGAGCGAATTTTACATTTCATGTTTACTAGTTCCTTAAGTATTATTCCACCTTTTCACAGCATGTCACTGAGCCCCGTTCCCCATAATAAAAGTAGGCTTTTATCATGAAAACGGCAGAATAAAACAACATACTTTCTATCATGGAGTAGATTCTAATGTATCAACCCAAGATTATCAGTGGGCCCCCTCTGGCCACCCCTTGGAAACTCTCTGGAGACGCCTCTGATTGAATGTGTTGAACTTAAACACACATCACCAAGTTATTTGTATGAAACCATATTTTTCCTTTTGTTCACCTTTCACACCGAGAGAATATGAATGTGTTGGTTTGAGGCATCTTCTTTCCTTTCAGGGTGGATAACCCTTCTGAGAATGAGGTGCAGGGAGATTTAAAATCTACTCATTCGCCTTCTCTCATTTTCTCCATAATTGTTTCTCCATTGTTTCTGCTTTGTGTAGCTTTCACATAATGCCTTCATCCTCCACCTAAAGTCATAAAACAATTAGAGAACCCCAGTAAATAATCCATTCTTCAAAAAGTGTTTTTATTACATGTAAAAATCTAATTAAAAAGTTGTTTTACTTATTAAACTGAACACATCTTTTTCTGTCTCTGCTCTGGTCTCTCAAACCCCCAGTCGGTCGTGGCAGATGGCCGCTCACACTGAGCCTGGTTCTGGTTCTGCTAGAGGTTTCTTCCTGTTAGAAGGGAGTTTTCCTCCCCACTGTCGCTACATGCATATTCAATATGAGGGATTGCAGCAAAGTCAATGCAAGCGACTGTCCACTGTCTCCAGATGCTCATCCAGGAGGAGTGAATGCTGCAAGTCACTGACTGGATGCAATCTGCTGGGTTTCCTTAGATAGAAAAACTTTTAACCAATTTGAATAAATAACTGAATCGGACTGCACTGTTTGATAGTTAGGATTAATTGGAATGTATGAACCTGATTTGAAATCTTTATGATTCGATTGAATTGACTTCGTAAAATGCCTTGACACGACAGGTGTTGTGAATTGGCGCTATATAAATACTTTAAAATGAATTGAACAAAAAGGAAGGGTTTCCTAATTGAGGAAATAGTTAGGACACCCTACCTGGTAAGAGCTAGGGTTAACCCCTTTGGTTGAAATACCTTCATTGAGATGCTTCTAACAGCCATCTACCATCTCTGACATCAGTCTGAGGAAAGTTGTACAGCCTGGTTCAAATCACCCACAGCATCTCATTGAGATCAAGATCTGGGCTTTGACTAGGCCAAGGACTTTCCATTTATTAATTTCCAGCCAGACTGCTGGAGATTGGCACTAGCTTACCCGCGACACTCTATGGAAGAAGCGGTATAGAAAATGACTGACTGTTTAAAGGTCTTTTCTTCAGTTTTTGTTGTGTTTGTAGTACTTGAATTTCTCGGTATTCCTAAACTTGACATTAAATATCCAATGGCAATGGTCCAAATATATTAGAAAAGCTTGCAGGTTAAATTAAGCTGTCCACAGTGTTTCATATGATTGGGTTTTTGGTCTGATTTGAATGACTCCAAAGCAGACAATTTTGCAGCTCAGAGTTCTCTGTGCAGATTCTCTGAAATATCTACCATCAGTTCTTTCGGCACCCATCTGCATGAAAGATATTTAGAGACACAATTACATCAGTTTTTCTGATTTGCTCTTTGTAGATCTGGCCTTTCTAAATACCACACTAACAGTTGCAACTGTTTTCAGCCCGAAGTGAGGGGAAAGTATTCCACTTCCGGATCCAGCGCTCTGTGATTGGAGCGTACTTTTTCTCGGATAAGCTCTCCTTCGCCACCCTGGGTGAGCTGATCTCGTACTACCAGAAAAACCCACATAACCTGGGAGTGAACTTGGTAAAGCCATGTGCCCAACAGGTAAGATTATTCAAAATTTATCCTCTTTAACAAACATGTAAACCTTCTCGCTACTAGTGGGAAAGACAAATCCATTCTAATGACTTATGCGTCTTTTTGTACCAGAACCAGTCTGTGTATCTATTTTTTTGATCTTTTTTCATAGAGCCTCGTTTATTTATTTTTTATCTGTAAGTTATTTTATTTTACTAGATTTATTTATTTTAGTTATTATTATTTTCCTTTTTCCGTTTTATTAGCTATTTTGTATTCATTTTTTAGCACATTTATCTAATTTTATTAATGATTATTAATAATTAAAGAATTTTAATAATGATTATATTGTGTTTTAGTTTTTTTTATAATATATTTTAATTTTAAGTATAGTTATGTTTATTTAAGTCTACTTTGCTTCGGTATATTTGAATCTTTTAATTTATTTTATGTATTTTGTATTCTGTTTTTATTTTTATTGGAATTTGTATTTATTATTTTATTTTGCTTTCATTTTCCATACATTTTTATACATGCGAATAATTTCTGTTTAGAGAGCGAGAGAGAGAGAGATTCTAATTAATATGGTTAATACTCTTCTAACCAGCAACAACAACATTTAGACCATTTTTGTACATATGTACAGAAATGAATGGACTGCAATGAGGGAGGTTGTATTTTGGGACACGAATCTCCTGCTGCTCACATTCAGAACATCTGCGCAACACGAGATCCACCTTTTTGGAAACATGCTGGGGGCAAGAACATCATTTAAAAAACTACACTTTTCTTCTTCGGTTTATAATTTAAAAACATCATCTCTCAATATCATATATATCGTCTTTGTCGATGTTCATCGTGGAGATGGACAAACTAAGTACACCCATAGAGTTTGCTTCCATAGAGTTTGAGAGGGAAAGTAGTAGCCAGGCGCTACTTATAAATGCAATGATTCACTACATTATCGGTGTGAGCGCCTGTATAAAACGGGAGTTGGATAGTTTGTCAATGTCACAGCAGAAAGACATCAGCAATGACCTTAGAGAAGAGACTGTTGTTTTCCATCAATCTGGGAAGGGTTATAAGGTCATTTCCAAACAGTTAGAAGTCAGTCATTCTACAGAGAGATTATAAGCAAATGAAAACATCTAAGACAGCTTCCAGTCTACCCAGCAGTGGACTTCAGAGATTATTCACCCCAATTACACTGCGTGCACTGACAAAACAACCCGCAAGCTCCATCTCAGAGCCTACAAGCCACAGTTAACACTTCAAATGTTTAGTCCATTACAGGACAATCTGAAAAAGACTGAAAACGAATGCTTGGATTGGAAGGTTTGAAGGAGAAGGCATTTTATCTCTGAAAAGAACATGGTATCATGACCGAGGTTTGTAAAGCTGTATCTGAATGGACCACATGACTTCCAGAACAATGACCACAAAGAAAACCAAATACAGCAAAATACCTCATATCCACTCTCAAGCACAGTGGTGGAGGAGTCATGGTGTGGGAATGGTTTGCTGCAGCAGAACCTGGACATCTTACCCATTGAGTCAGCCTTGAACTCCTCTGTATACTAAAGTATTCTAGAGTCAGATGTAAGGCCATGGGTCCAACAGACCTGAAGCGAACAACACCAGGACCTTAAGAGAGTTGAGCAGAAACAAATGTCTGCAAACCTCAATGAACAGAAGCAACACTGTGAAGGAAAAGGGCACAAAATTCCTCCACAATGATTAGAGAGACTGATGAGGTCAGGCAGAAAACAACTGCTGAGAGTTTATGCTTTTAAAGGTGGTTCAGTGGCTTAATCATGGGGTGTACTTAGTTTTTCACAAAGCGCATCTGTGTTTTGTCTTTGCTTTTGTTTAGAAAATATGTTGGAGTCTGGTGTGTCTTTTTTGAAGACTTGAGGTTAGATTGTAATGCATCACTAAGCAGGATAAAGCATGCTTAACAGTTTGAGTATCAATGTAGAGACGCAGCAATTACATAGCTATTTCTGCACTGCAGCTATTTTAAACTCCCAGCAAGCTGCTTTCTGTATTCATGGCTCATCAGTTCGAGCCCAGCGGGAGCCGACCGCACAGAACCAGGCAGCATTCCTCAGTATCCACTGGCTTTTTTCTCTAAAACTCCAACACAATGACTAACTCACCACCTGCTAAGCGATCAGACAGAGGCAATTAAAACGTAGTGGATAAATAAAAATATGTTAGTCGTTCATAGAAGACCAATCGGTGATTCCTCCCTCTTCTCTTTTCCCTTCCAGCGGAAGCTGTGAGTCTGAGGCCGTGGGCACTGAAGCAGAAACACCCTTATGCACGCATGTAAACACATTGTGTGCAAATGTGAACATGGATACAGGGACACAATTAATGCACAGGCACTCTCCAAAGTGAAAATACATTTTTCATTAAATACAAGATACGGTGGGCCTTTTCTATTTGTCGGAACAGACTTTCCTGGCTTTGGTGCAAACTTTGCTCCATGCTTAGCTCCATGCTTAGCTCCATGATTAGCTCCATGATTAGCTCCATGCATGCTGCATGCATGGCCCCATGCTTTGCTTCAGGCTTTGCTCTATGTTATGCTTCGGGCTTTGCTCCATGCTTTGCTCCAGGCTTTGCTGCAAGCTTTGCTCCAGGCTTAGCTCCATGATTAGCTCCAGGCTTTCTCCATGCGTTGCTGCATGTCAGCTGCATGTATTGAGCGGGTTTGGCCACTTTTAAAAGAGCACAGACCAGGAATGTTGACACACGGCACATACAGGGAATTTCATCAGCACCCACATCATTCCTGTTTTCTGTAGTTTAAACAAAAGCAAAGTATTTGAGATGGTCGATAATTACTACTTTAATGCAGCAAAGCAGAAAACACGAACACTTGCATAGGAGGACAGTAGCCTTTTGTTCCTCACTGACTTACATCAAATCACTAAACCTTTCCTGATTTAGGTCAGTTAGGATTACCAGAATAGTTAGTTCGCTCCATGGCAGAATAATGAGAGTGAATTGTTTAAGATTGTTATACCTTTAAACAATTAGGAAAAGCCCAGATGATGATGATGGTGTCATGGTTTTGTAAGCTCCTGATTAATAAGTTAATTCACAACATCTGAGTTAAATAACACCTCAGACTTACTGCCTCTGTGTGTGACATCACAGAAAAATCAAAAGAAATCAGCCAAACTATAAGGAGAGATTTATGGACCTCCACTAGTCTGGTTCATTCTCGGCTACAATTTCCAGAGGCCTGAAGGTGCCAAGTTTATCTGTTCTAACAAGTATTTGCAAGTAGAACAGCGTGGGATTGTCCAGCCATCATATCGTTCAGGAAGGAGACGAGTTCTGTGACCCAGAGATGAACAGGTTTTGGATGAAATATAAGCAAAAGATCTTGGACAATGATGGCTGAAGATTGTATGAGAGCATCATTTTCCACAAGGAAATGAGTAATATATGGACATGGGCTGAAAGGCCACTCAGAGACGAAGAAGCCATAAAATAACAGTTTTTAAATAAACTAATTGAAAAGAGCTTAATATCTAGAGACATGTCCTGTGGTCTCTTGAAACTAAAAAAAGACTGGGGGAAGCTTTAAACTTGAGAGATTCATCCTAACTGTGAAGTACGGGGTTGGCAGTATCATGCTGTGTGGATATGTTGCTGCCGGAACGATTGGTGCACTTCACACAATAGATGGCATCAAGAGCAAAGAACATTATTTCTTTGAAAGAACATCTCAAGACATCAGCCATGAAGTTAGTTTGGCCTAAAATAGGTCTTTCTAAATGGACAATGACCCTAAGCGTAACGCCAAGTTAGCCCTGATCTCAACCCCAGAGAAGATTTGTGGTTGAGGTGAAAAGATGTGTGTGTCTGTGCGTGTGTGTGTGTGTGTGTGTGTGTGTGTGTGTGTGTGTGTGTGTGTGTGTGTGTGTGTGTGTGTGTGTGTGTGTGTGTGTGTGAGAGAGAGAGAGAGAGAGCAAGGTGGCCCACAAACCGGACCCAGTTACTCCAGTTCTGACAGGCGGAATGGGCCAAAATTCAAGCAAACTATTGTGAGAAACACATGGAAGGGAACCCAAAACAAAGTCAGACAGCTTAAAAGGAAATAGGTGGAAACTTTTGAATTTGAAAAAAGTAATGAAAAAATAAACCCTTCAAATTTCGGTGTCTCATTATTCTGACTTCAAGGAAGCAGGAATAATTCTGATAATCGCTACTGACATAAAACAGGAACGTTTAGTCAGGTTTAATTTTAGACAGACTTGTGTCTTTTCATACAGTGAATGTAAATATCTGTATTTAACCTTAAATCCAACACTTTAAATAACCTCAGGTGTTTTTCCCTTTGGTGAATGCAGTGCAGGTTTTTGCATGTCTGATATTCACAACAGCACTTTTAACCACTTGGTTTATTTCAATACTTGTTCTGTTACAATTCAAAAATTCATTTTCCTTTTATTAAAAGCTAAATTTTGTATTTTTTATGTTTTTTATGGCACCTGATTCTCAGTATGATTTGTTTTGACTAATTTTTTGAAATACATGTTGTATGAGACTGAATACTGAAGCTCCCTGAACACATCTTTTTTTTCTTAGTAATATTCATCCCACTTAACTTCCTTTCTAGTGGCTAAAAGCACCAAAATGTTTTGTTTTCACTTTATTTCTTATTCATTTCATAGGTATTTTTTACTTAGCTTTTTGTCACTTTTAAATGGTTCAGATCCTCAAACAAAATTTCACACAAAAATAACCTGAGAAAGTACAAAAAGCAGGTTTTAAATGATTTTATTTTTTAGGGGGAAAAATAGACAAGAGAAGCAAAAATAGAAGAACTCTGTTAGGAAGAAAATACTTTTTCACTGTATCTATTCTCACATTGTTTCCAATTACTACATAATTTCATCTTTTTCGTGATTCAAATTGTTCCTTTCCTGCAGCTTCGTGGGACTTGTCAGCAATCTCTTGAAAGAAGATTTATGACTTTTAGATAATTTGTTAATTATTTATAATCACAGAAATGATTCATTATTCCATTTGTTAATTATGTTTTAAGCACTTGTTTGTTGAAGAATTTTCTTTTGTAGCGTAGATTTGTAGATTTTTAATTACAATAACTTTTTTCCTAATGTTTGAAAAATGTTTTCCTCATTTATTCAAGCTTGATTGTCCATTTATATTTATTTTTGTTCATTCTTCTATTATTTTGTTGATGGTAACATGTTTGCCAGTTGTGTGATTAAAAATAAAAGTTGAGTTTAATGTAACTTTAAAGTATTGCCTAAGTATTTAAGCACATTTATTATTGTGATTCTGTTTCAGTCAGTCTTCCCAGTATATCCCAGTTTCAGATAAACCAATTCAAGCATAAAATGTGACCGATTGTGTTATGACTTCAAGGAATGATATATTCTACCGCGTTTTGGTTTTAAAGACAGAAAAAAACAGCTACATTGTCCTCATAATTGCTGAATGGATTTTAGGCCTCGTTGGAGCTCCATACCTTCCAGCAGAAACCTTATTTAGAGTGATTCTGTCACCCAATCTAGATTTCAACAGTGCAAAATGTCCACAAACTTTGATTTAAACTACATTCATGCCTGTAATGTCCTCTCCAAATGTGGTTTAGTCATGAAAATGTAGCTGTTTTGGTTTACATTCACCCAATGAGTCTCCTTGAAACTTTAGGACTTCTAGTTTTCTGTCTAATCAGCCCAGAAAGCAGAGTGAACACACCCAAACTCTCATTCACCTCCCTTTATATTTCAACTCTTAAAAATGCAACACTGAAGGCTCACTTCAACCTGCCATTTCTCCTACATAAAACACTATAGATGCATAAGGATTAAATGGGTGGCCAGCAGAAGGTTCTGCAACTCAAGGTTCAAGACTTCTATAGACGCACACAGAGTTGCTGTACAGGGATTGTTTGTTTGAGGCTTAAATTTTGTCTGTGTTTCTGTCTGTCTGATGAAATCAGTGGTTCTATGGGCTTCATTTTATAAATATCAGTTGTAGCTGCCCATATAAACGCTTGCTGCACAGAGTATAGTACATATAGCTAAAAAGGTTTAAAAGGCAAACGGGAAATATAATTTTTTTTAAACTGGACCTTCAAGATATACTGTATATACTGTTTATCCTGCATATATAGCACACTGACAATAAACCTGGCTTTGACTTTGACAACCGTGCTGACCAGAGTCAATTTGTCTTTGTCCAGCGGGAACTCTTCGACATGGAGCCTTGGGAGAGACCGCGGGAAGAGTTCAAACTCAATAAGCAACTGGGAGAAGGACACTTTGGACAAGTATGGGAAGCTTACTGGACCAAAGAGAACAGAAAGGTGGCCATAAAGACGCTGAAACAAGGTGGAGTCCTTTAGGCAACAAGACGTTTTGTGTTGAAGAGGTGAAACCAAAAGGGTTTTGACTAATGCAAAGCTAGCATATAAAGCAGGTTTGTTTTTCCCTGCAGTTCATTTGAAATTACGACCAATACTACCACCTACAGAGCAGTGAGGTGGTCTACAACTCTCTGTACATTGCTGCAGTCGACTCCACTGGACAACACAGGAATCGGCTCATCTGTTGTCTGAAACAGAACTGAATGCTTTCAAAAAAAACTTTATTTAGGATGTTATACATTTACAGAGAACCGTTGTCTGGGACATCCCTCATAGAGGTTCTTATACATAAAATAAAATCTCTAAATAAAGTCCTCTTGAAGACGTCTCAGAATTTAACCCCTTTTAGCTTTTATGTAAGTTAATATATTACAGCTTAATTAAACTGTGTTTGTAAATTGAAAATCTTACATGTTAAGGTTTGGACTTTGTTTAGACCATAGAAAGAGCACTATTCTTCTGCTTTTTAAGCCATTCTGTTATAGATTTGCTGCTGTGTTTGAATCATTGTCCTGCTGATGACCCAGTTGGGGTCAGGCTTCAGTTGTTAGACAGATTGCCTCACATTCGACTCTAGAATACTTTGGTATACAGAGAAGTTCATGGCTGACTCAATGATTGCAAGATGTCCAGGTTACGTGGCTGCAAAACATCACTCTTCCACCACTGTGGTTGAGAGTTGGTATGGTGTGTTTGTGCCGTTTGTCTCCTATGGGTCTGGGTACCTCTCCTCTGTCCAAAAGTTATCCAGAGGTCTTGTAGTTCATTCAGATGTAATGTTAAAAACCTGGGTTGTGTTCTTTTCACCTTTTTCTGCAGTAATGTTTATCAAAAGCAACACTCAGAATCCTGTTTTACCCACCCCCTGCTGACCCACATGTGGACTGGTGGATCAGCCTGTTTAAATTGAGGGAGATTAAACAGCACTGGCTGTGAGCAAGTAGAAACTGCATGTCACTGTAAGAATGTGTCTGAATCCGGTGTCTAAAATAAAACCACTGCATGGTAAACAGATTAAAAATTGCTAAATAACTGCTCTGTTTCCTAGATTTTGCATTAATTGCACAGTCTGACCTCAGACTGGACACTCTTGGATGTCCACTCTCAGGACGACTGACGGCTGTCTTCAACATTTCACACCAGGGGTAATCCTGAGAACAAATTATTCAGGATCATTTAGAAATGGTCGCTCAGCCTTTCTCTGACGGGCAGCAATCATGGGTTCTTTCAGGTCATTGCTGATGTCTTTCTGCCTTGACATAGTGTGAATACGCACCTGCGTGCTCCAGAACAGCAAAACAGCCCAAACTCCTGCGTTAGTAGAGGTGATTGCTCTGATAATGATCAGTTTTACTGCCTGTGATCAGTAGTATCTCCCTGTTTCTTATATTCCTCATCTTATGGAGACAGATTGGAATTGGTTTTTCATCGAGTTTCACGTGTCTTAGTTTTTGATTTAGAAAGAATAGCATATCCTGGCAATTCATATGTTCTATGACACAAAGAGGGGACATGTTCTATGCATTTAAAATCCTACACATATGGCCAAACTTTTAAACTGAGAACAGAATCAAGATAAACAGATAAATCTGAGCAAGCTTTCTTTTTCTTCTTGTTTCCTCAGAGGACACAAAGCAGGATGAGTTTGTAAAGGAGGTTCAGGCACTAAAGAGCCTCCACCACCCCAAACTGATCCAGCTGCTGGCCATGTGCTCCAGAGGAGAACCTGTCTACATTGTAACTGAACTCATGAGCAAAGGAAGCCTCATATCCTACCTCGCCTGTAAGTGCACACACTTGTTGCCCTCTGGTCTGAAAGTGCTCCAGATGACCTCTCCTTCTAGTAGCTTAACTGTTTTATCAGTGAATGTGTTACTCCTCTCAGGAGATTTTCATTTTGCTGCCTGTAATTAGATTTTCAGTTTTCAGTGACTGAGCATAAAGTCATCCTTAATCACACAAGAACAGATTTTCTCACCATTTATGTCAGCCTTTAAAATAAAATTAACAGCAGAACAATCTGTAGTTGTTTGCAGCATTAAATTGTTTATATGTGCAGGAGGTTAGTTTGTCATGTGTTCCTCGTGATATTGATTTTGACAGAATGTAACTAAATAAAAGTTCAACTCTGCTTGTAACAATTCATGAGCAAGTCATTTAATTTGACCTATTTGGTGTCAAATAATAAGAGTCATTTTAAGGCACTTCACAAGACAAACGGGTCCAGTTTATATCCAGGCTTCTACCAGTTTAAATTCAGATTCAAGTACATACAGTCCAGTATGGCTCTAATTAACACAATATAGTCTCCCAGCTGATTGCTTGACTGTTATTCTGAGCAAGCATGTGGTGACAGTGGAGAGGAAATATTGGTTTACACTGTTGATACTGCAGCACAATGTGGGATGAACTCCGCCTCTCCCCCCAATCCTGTTGGTTCTGTTCTTGCACGGGGTCTGAAGGTGTGGTCATAGAGTAGAGGATGTCCGGTCTGGGAACCTCAGGGTCTCATATCTGCTTCTTGCATGTGATGTGGATCTGTTAGGCATCTTCTGGTTTTATTGGGGAAAGATGAAGTCATGACCTTTTAGTGTGTGTTGTAGTGTTGTTCAGCTAGGTGTAAAGTGGCTGAGATGAGTCAGCTCCTCTAAGTCAGAGCTTATGGTTCTCAAAGGTTGTAGGGTGAACTGCTATCTTGGTGTCTTGTTCAGGAGTGATTGTAGGACAGAGAATTAGATCAATTAACTGGGGCATTTTCTGAAAAAATAAAAAGGTCTCAATATACATCGAGAATGAGAGCTGCTGCTACTTCACATTGAAAGGAACCATTTGAGGTCCATTGCACATGTGATCAGAATGCATTCGGGGGGATTTTCGCCAAGTCTACGTAGAAAAGGAACCCAGGGGCAAACCCAGAAACAGTGATGAATTTTGCATGAATGGCACCCTGGGGGCGCTCCTTCTGCCCTCTGCACCCACTGGTTTCTTCTCTCCTTTACGGCAGCTTTTACGATGCAAACACCCACAAAAATGTTCCCAGCTGAAGACAGACTCTTTTTTTAAATTTCCAAGTTAAGCGTAGCTAAAGGTAGTGTCCAACCGTTCCAGCTGAAGAAAAAGAAGATATTATCGAATAACGTGCACCTCAGCCCAAATGGGCACTGAAGGATTGACAGTAAACAGCCTAATCTCTCTATTTTCAGCAGCAAGTGTGGAGCCACCTTCTCGGTACTCAGGGATCCAAATTCCCCATTGATTGAAACATGCTTAAAAGCAATGCAAAACTTGGTAATCGGGTCATTCATTCATTTGTTCATAACGTATTTATACAGGAGTCTCAATGAGACACAAAGCCTCATTTTCTTTTTAAAGAAAGATTTGTTTAAGAGATGTAGGGACATGCAAGATCATTTAAAGATTTAAAAACAAACACAAACATTTTAAAATGCATCCTAAAATGGGAGGCATTTTAGGATGTGCAGTGAGGTTAAAACCGGTGAAATGTGTGCACTTTCGTGTGTGTGGGTTAAAAATGACACTGATTGTGAAACTGTGTTCTTAGCAAATGAAGGCCAGATGCTGAAAATGGCTCATCTCATCTACATGAGCAGTCAGGTTGCAGACGGCATGGGCTACTTGGAGGACAGACACATTGTCCACAGGGACCTAGCTGCCAGAAACATTCTAGTGGGAGATGATCTGGTCTGCAAGGTGGCTGACTTTGGATTGGCCCGGATAATTAAGGTAAGCAGGGTCGAGGAGTCAAGGCCAGCTGTTTTTAATTTTTTTCTAAGTCTTTGGCTCCTAAGAGATTTAACATGTTTTGTTTGGATATTTCACAAAAAAATCAGGCCATTTAACACATTTCAGATGCATTTATTAGTGGTGTGTCAAACTTTTGAGACTCTTTCGTATGTTCTCCTGTGCTGATAAGACTGCACAGATATTAATCCTGCTCATCCTTCTGCACAAAAATACAGCAGAATTGAGTGCAGGACATTTTTAAAGGAAATTTGTTGAAACTTACCCGCTATCTGTGTACTCTGGCAACCATCTCTGCAGGACAGTGTATATACTGCCAGTAGAAACACAAAGATCCCAGTACGGTGGACAGCCCCTGAAGCAGCACTGCACCAGCGCTTCTCTGTGAAATCAGACGTCTGGTCGTTTGGTGTGCTTCTGTATGAGATTACGTCACGTGGCAAAATGCCTTACGAAGGTACAGTAGTCATTTCCTTCTCCTTTGTTTCATTTGTGTACAAACCAGTTTGTTCCTCAGATGAAGACATTACAAGTAAGAGGAACACTGAAAGTGTTTGGAGTGCCTTGTAGAAGTATTCATACCCTAGGCTAGGGCTCCACCACCTTTACAATCCAAAGAGGCATTTTTGCCCTCAGTCCAGCTAAATAAAACTTGTTTAGAGCTACAAATGTTACATAACCTTTTGAAAAAAGACAACTTATAATTTTTGATAAATATGTCCTATAGGAAACGTGACATTTTTAAAGAACCACCATTTTATTTATATTTTTAGCTTTTAATTGACAAACATAAAACGTTTGCAAAAAAAGGATGGATATATTTTTTTCTATGACCATTGATGTTGAATGCAATTATTCCATGAAAAAACTACTAAACCCTACATTTGTTAGTATATCTGTATTTGAAAAACATTACTTAGTTCTTTGTCAAGTTATTAAGAGCGATTGTGGAAGGTCCAAAAAGCCACTTACAGGTTACAGACCCCTGCCATAGACTCTTCAGTTTATTTGATTAATATTTTATGTGATAGACAAAGTAATGCATAAGTAATGCATAATTATACCATACAATACCACCTTTATTCATAAAGCGCTTAGTCTAAATAAACCAAGTTCCATAAGGTGGTGTACATATATAAAAATGACATTTTCAGATGGATTGGACAGTTCTGTGAGATGGTCAAAGCTTGGGATACTGTTGTAGAACATAACCCTACTTTGAACTTCTCCACAACGTTCTACCTGACCTGTCTATTGTGTTCCGTGATCTTCATGATGCTGTTTGTTCTGTAATGTTCTCTAACCAACCTCTGAGGCCAGAAACAGACAGGTACATTTGTATGGATATTTAAATACACACAGCTGGACTGTATTGACTAGTTAACTGACTTCTGAAGGCAGATGGATACACTGGGTTGCATTTAGAGGTGTCAGAGTAAAGAGGACTGCCTCACTTTTCACAAAGAAAGCATACCCGTTTAGGAAAATATAATCAAATACAACCGAACTCAATTAATTTCTTTCATTTTACAGTTTGGTTGCATTAGTTATTCCCAGTTTGTCTGTTTTTGTTGCCCCTTCTTGGTAGGGAGGGCAGTCATGGAGACAAAGAGCACAAAAACAAGTCATGTCAAAACAAAGATAATGATGACAGCACTAACTTACAATACTGCATATGGAGAGAGAAAATAGGGGAAAGTAAAGAAAGGTAGTTGATGGCTAATGGGGGTTTGTTGGGAGATTATGAATAGATAATGTCTTCCCTGCTGTATTTTGACCCTCTCATCATCCTCACTTTGAGAGATAAGCTGTTCAGCTAACGACTGGTCAGAGGAGAACAAAAACAAAAGTGGATTTCTGTCATGTCAAACCAACTGTAGTCTACAAATTGTTATTGCGGTTCATGCAAATGCAGTTTTATCCACCTTTAGATCACCACCATATTTGCATTAGATAGCCTTGCTAGTGTGCAGCGGGTGTAAAAACAGAGACATGAAGGGAAGTAATACTGCATTAGCATTCCTGACCAAATGCATTACATTTCAGGAATAATTTCATTATAGAAATCTCAAATACATAAAAAACTTTTTTAATTTGTGGATTTTTAAGATAATTAAACATCCTTTCTTTACACTATCACAGTTCTATGGATTTTAAAATACATTTGAAAAGTATTGATGCTTTTTCACACATCACACCCTGCCCCATATAATGTCAGTCTGACTTCAGTACAGAATAAGAGAAAGCTGTTTGAATAGAGGGAAGGCTGTTATTGATTTTATAAAAGGAATTAGAAAACAGTAATACAGTTGGATTAGGTTACAACAGCATTTTATTATGACGAATATATGCAATGTATACAGGGTTTGTTATTTATTGCAACATATAGAAGAAAAGGTCAAAGCTCTAAAAGCGAAACCTTTGATTAGCATCAGTCTCCTTACAAGACTTTATTTTTAGGTTGCAGTCTGATTCAGTTATCAGACGAGACTGAGCCCCTGTATCTTTTTTTGGGCGTCAGTGTTACCAAATCTTCCTCTGTCCTGGTCATACCTTCTCAACAGAACTCCACTGTGACGTATCTGAACTGTCCGTTTAGGAATAAACCGAGTTTGCTTTGTGATCCCCGACTGAGAGCCGGTTCTACCAGAGAGGAACCTAGAAATTCTTCCATTCTATGTTTATTTATATTACTATAGCGTGTTCTAGTACTAAAGTGTTTCAACTTTAAAAGCTTTAGAGGATAACTTTAAATTATTTTCTACTGTAGGTTCAATTATACAAACATCCGGTTAGGCTGTTCCAGGAAGGTGGATCCGGGGAGTGTTTCTGTTACTGAACTTATTCCATTAGAGGAAAATATTCTCACCAATAATGTAGGAGTTGATAACATGAGTTGAAAGGATGGGTCCGAAGACGGTGAAATCCTTTTGTTGTCAGAATCCAGAATTTATCTGTGTTGCATCGTTTAGTTGTGAACATCAGGAAGCTACTGCATGTGGATGTTAGTTTTTTTTATCTTCTAAAGACGACAATAACACAATTAAAACCTTATCTTATCAATAATATTGATGGGATCAGGCAGAATTCAGAACCCATTATGTGGATTTATTTTAGCTGAACTACCATGTGGCTACTGTTTTTTTACATTTATTTTTCCCTTCTATCTATCTCCTCATCTCCTCTATCTCCTTTAGGAAAAACCAATAAAGAAGTTCTGGAAATTTTAACATTAGGGCATCGGCTGCCGTGTCCCCACCACTGTCCTCAGAACATTTACCGAATCATGTTGAACTGCTGGCATCTTGAGCCGTCCAAAAGACCTTCATTCCACGCCCTGCAGAGCGAGCTGGATTCCATATATGAACGGATTTATTACAAGACTGTAGAGGTGTAGAAGGTAAACAGTGACCTTCTTCTGCTGACTGGAAGCCTACAAAACAAAGAAAGAAGAAAATGTTGATGAGGAATCTATGAGGTATCTGTAAAAGCTTTAAAAAGACTAAGGTGTTTAAGGAAGAGGATGAAAAAGAAGAGCAACAAAAGCAGCCCAACGTGGCTAAAATGCTGGAGAAGAAAACGACGAAGAAAACCGAAGGTATTTCAGAGAGTGACTGCAAGAAGCCAGAGATGAGTCTGTAAATAGGAACTCAGCAAACACCTGAAACTGGTTTGAAATTCTACTCGTGTGTTTTATAGATTATAATATATGAAGTGTGCCATGTTTGAAATGTTACGAGCTGACATGCTAGGGGGTATGTTACTGATTCACTTCTGTTTTGGATGCAAACAAATTGTGAAATATTGATATTTTCTCCAATATTTAAATGAAAGCTGGATTTTAAGCCACATTTAGCTGAATTAGTCTAGAGAAAATGAAATTTATTCCTTTATCAGTTAAACACTTATTGCTCCAGAGCTAAATATCTTGAGGAAAAGACTGGATGGCAGTTTGGTCTTAAAGGACCTTTAAGTTTCATCAAGAACAGCTTTGGTTTTTTATGTGACTCCACCTGGTGCCTCCAATGAGCTCTTTCCTCTCATCAAACCATATCCAAACATACTGATTACTACAGTGCTCCCTTATCTCATTGTTTCTTTTATATTAACAGAACAAAGTCTTTGCAGGAATAAACTTTACAGCAAATAATGGGGTTTTCTCTGCTAAGAGTTGCATTTTAGTTTAAGGAATACTTGGAAAAAGTCCAAATGTTGACTGACAAGCCAACACCTTTTTAAATGTGCATTTATTTGTTCTCACAACAGTAGATAATTAGGCTAATGTTATCCTCTGGCGAAGTGGCGAAGTATCACTAAGGTTCATTTTTGTAGAAAGCACAACGTTTCGTCTATAAGTTTGTCTAGACCAAGAAAACATCCAAGAAGGTGCCTCCTCTTCTGGCTGCCATATTGAATTTAAAGTATGGCTGTTGTACCAGCTGATATTTACATATAGGGCCAATATAAGTAGGAAATGGGCTGAATAATGGGCACCAGATCAGAGTGTCCACGCGTTACATAGAGGCCCCAAGTAAAATTATCTATACGGAGTAGATTCGGATAATTATGGGTAACGTTTTCCACAGTATGAAATGATTTTCTTAATCCATTTGAGACCCAGCTAAGGTTTACATGCCCATTTAGTCAACCCAAGTGGGTCACAGTAAAGGAGCCCATTGTGAGCCCAGGCCCACTTACTACCGACCCATCCTATATAAAATCTATATGGGGCCCACATGTTTTTTTGTGTGTAGCCATAAAATGGCAACTAGGGTGTCTATTAATATGTTTTCAGTGTTGGTGAACACAGTATTGTTGTTAAAATGTACATTAGACATCTGGCATCTTGGATTCAAAAGGGCCACCTTGGTTAAATCCTACAGACATGGAAACATGTCTGAGCTGATTCAATGTTCTGAACTTTGCAATATTCTAAACTGTATGATGTGACAAATACCCAAACTGTTCAGTTCAACAAATTCATGAATTACAAACGAAACAATTGCTAAAAGTACTGATATTTTCTGAGAAAACGAAATGATTTTGAAGATTTGTTATACAGGGTTAGAAACATACTAATAGCTGCATATCTTTACATGGCATAATGCTGCCATCTGGTTAAAATATGTACATAAATATAAATACTCTAGTTGCCATTTTATGGGCTATAGAGACAGCAGATCTCATGGGTAGAAATCTAGATACTTTTGGCTATATTTAAATTCTA
Organism: Crenichthys baileyi; assembly: GCA_036173005.1. Taxonomy (NCBI): domain Eukaryota; kingdom Metazoa; phylum Chordata; class Actinopteri; order Cyprinodontiformes; family Goodeidae; genus Crenichthys; species Crenichthys baileyi. The sequence continues at coordinate 696,022 of JAHHUM010000004.1, read as the reverse complement.
TACAGCAGCCTTTAGAGGAGACTGCTGTATCGTTTTTCCATTTCTCTTCTTCATGATTTCTGCAAAAGGTGAGTAATTGCACTCAAAACTAGCCTAGCATAAAAATTAGAAACAAAAGGAAGCAGCTAACCTAGCCCGATCTGTTAGAAATGCTTCTTCAAACACATTTAGAGCTCACAGTTGGTGTTTTTGGTGTAATCTGCAATAGCTTCTTTAAATTTTTGCTTGTAGCACTAAAATCTAAGAACTGTAGCAGCCATGATTGGTTGCTTTTCTACAAAACTATGCTGAACTGGGCCCAAATCCTGCAGCCCATGTCTTCCATGTGGTACCAGGGTTCTTATTTCACTCTTGCTAAAAATGCAAATAATGTTTACTGTTACTGAATTATTGTTTCAAAGATGATGAGCATGACTGCTTGTTCTGTGGAAGCATGTTAACTTAATACATGTTAGCATGGTAATTTATCATGCATCTAATAGCAGATTTGTTTGGTACATGCTGCACCTCAGCACAGTTTCTTTAGCCTGCTTTTCTCTGATTCTAAAGCACAGAGGAGGCCCGGGCTGATAATCTAACGGGCTGAAACATTTACTGTTCAGCTTGTGCTCCAGTGCTGCTCTCAGGACAGACTGTGAAAAGATCTATTTTTGTATTTTTATTTGTCCACTTCTTTGTTTCCTGACTTCATGCAGATCTGCTCTCTCTGTCTTGTTATCAGAAGGTCTTTTAAACAGTTTACCCTTTGTTGCAGGGGCTTCATTTCCGTTTGGGATTAATAAAGTATTTTTGAATTGAATTGAATTATGGAGGCTTGGCTACATATTACATATCTGAAACATCTTATCAAAAGTGTTTTTAAACGCTGTTTTTTATTAACTCAAGATGCATTTAATGGTGAGTAACCCAGCGCTTGAAAAGCCACTGGAACACAGTGCCATATGTCCAGGCCTTAAGCTCTTTGAATGAGCCACACTGATGTCCAGTAACAACTACAGTGCCTATGTTTACAATACAGACTGTACACACAGTTAACTGATGATATATGAGCTACAGAAAAGACATTTGGACAAGAAAGACTTGCATGGTGGCACAGCCACATCCTGTGGGATTATCTTCAATTGAAGCACATAAAACTGTAATGTTGCAACTTGCAATGCAATTTATGAATTAACCAATTCTGGGTGTTTTTATGCATGATATTTGCAGCAGATGAAGCCAAGTTCAGGAAACTTGAGCCATAATCACCAAATTATGAGTCATTGTTTGTATTTGTGGCTTTTTGTGTTCAGGTACCAAACACGAATTATGCAAAAAATAAAACATTTAATGTATTGTTTACGAAAAAAAGAAGTTGTGCTTTTCACTGTCTTTGTCATCTATTCACTCACTTTTAGAGGAGAAATTGGCCTGAAACAGCAAAAGAAAATATATTGGAAGATGGAGCTTCAATATGTTAAAGATCTTCAGACAAAATTGTACAGATACAAATATTTGAGCTGTTTTACCCCATGTAGAACATTGTTGCAAATTTGCTTCAAGCTGCTTTTTTAATGTAGCTAAGGTGGCATTTGTATCCCACTGCCTGTTGATGCATATTTCACACGTAGCATTGAAAGCACTTTGCTTTCATGTAGTGGTCATAGTTATGCCCAATAATGACTAATTTTGGCCATTTATTTCTACTGTGTGTGCAATATTCTAATTAACAGTCTCAAACTTTAGCACGTACTTAACAACATAAGCACTGCTAATTTATGACTTTGTTTATTGGATTATGCATTTTATTCCCATGGGGGACAGTTTTTGACAAATAAACAGTGGGTCTGGTAATATTTGAAAATTATGTTAAATTCCAGTATGTACAGGGGTTGGACATTGAAACTGAAACACCTGGTTTTAGACCACAATAATTTATTAGTATGGTGTAGGGCCTCCTTTTGCGGCCAATACAGCGTCAATTCGTCTTGGGAATGACATATACAAGTCCTGCACAGTGGTCAGAGGGATTTTAAGCCATTCTTCTTGCAGGATAGTGGCCAGGTCACTACGTGATACTGGTGGAGGAAAACGTTTCCTGACTCGCTCCTCCAAAACACCCCAAAGTGGCTCAATAATATTTAGATCTGGTGACTGTGCAGGCCATAGGAGATGTTCGACTTCACTTTCATGTTCATCAAACCAATCTTTCACCAGTCTTGCTGTGTGTATTGGTGCATTGTCATCCTGATACACGGCACCGCCTTCAGGATACAATGTTTGAACCATTGGATGCACATGGTCCTCAAGAATGGTTCGGTAGTCCTTGGCAGTGACGCGCCCATCTAGCACAAGTATCGGGCCAAGGGAATGCCATGATATGGCAGCCCAAACCATCACTTATCCACCCCCATGCTTCACTCTGGGCATGCAACAGTCTGGGTGGTACGCTTCTTTGGGGCTTCTTCACATCGTAACTCTCTCGGATGTAGGGAAAACAGTAAAGGTGGACTCATCAGAGAACAATACATGTTTCACATTGTCCACAGCCCAAGATCTGCGCTCCTTGCACCATTGAAACCGACGTTTGGCATTGGCATGAGTGACCAAAGGTTTGGCTATAGCAGCCCGACCGTGTACATTGACCCTGTGGAGCTCCCGACGGACAGTTCTGGTGGAAACAGGAGAGTTGAGGTGCACATTTAATTCTGCCGTGATTTGGGCAGCCGTGGTTTTATGTTTTTTGGATACAATCCGGGTTAGGACCTGAACATCCCTTTCAGACAGCTTCCTCTTGCGTCCACAGTTTATCCTGTGGGATGTGGTTCGTCCTTGGTGGTATGCTGACATTACCCTGGATACCGTGGCTCTTGATACATCACAAAGACTTGCTGTCTTGGTCACAGATGCGCCAGCAAGACGTGCACCAACAATTTGTCCTCTTTTGAACTATGGTATGTCACCAATAATGTTGTGTGCATTTCAATATTTTGAGCAAAACTGTGTTCTTACCCTGCTAATTGAACCTTCACACTCTGCTCTTACTGGTGCAATGTGCAATCAGTGAAGACTGGCTACCAGGCTGGTCCAATTTAGCCATGAAACCTCCCAGACTACAATGACAGGTGTTTCAGTTTCATTGTCCAACCCCTGTATATTCCTTTTTGGTAAGCTGAGAAACAGCAGTTGTCCAGCCTGCATCGGAGGTCAAAACTCTTACTGCTCAATAGAAAAATAAGTCGACTGTTTGATAGGATTCCTTGTCCTGTGTGTCTCCATTCAGCCCCATAAAAAGTCATAACAATCTAAAAATAAAAAAAGAGAAGTTGGAAAGACATTTGGATACGCAGAGGTTGACCCAATAATAAAGGCAGGCAAAGGATGCAAATAAAACAAAGGCAAAAATGTATTGTTGTGTGCCAAGTTATATTTGGGCCAGATTATGACTTGATTATGTAGGAGGAGCAGGAGCAATAACTCCAGTGTGACCTGCCAGATAAACCTGTTAAGTACAGTGAGGTGAAAAACTATTTGCCCCCTTATAGATTTCTTCTGTTTTTGCTTTTTTGTCACACTTAAGTATTTCAGAACATCAAACTAATTTTAATATCAGCCAAGGATATTCTGAGTAATTCCAAACTTCCCTTTTTAAATGATTTCATTTATTATGGAAAGAAGCTATCCAAACCACCCTGGCACTAGGTGAAAATGTGTTTGTCTCCTAAACCTAATAACTGGTTGTAGCCCCCATGGAAGCAGCAGCTGCCTTAAAGCATTTGTGAAAACCGGCAACAAGTCTTTCAACATTGCTGTGGAGGAATCTGTCTAACTCTGCTTTGCAGTATTTTAAGCCATATTGGAAGGATTCTGAGCATGTTTAAGGTCGCACACCACTGCCTTCAATACATCTGGCAAATGTCCGCTCTCTAAGCAACAAGATGGACGAGCTACTTCTTCTCACCGGTAAAAACTCGGACCTCCGCAGATCAGCGGTTCTCTGCTTCACCGAGACATGGCTGAGTGACAACATCCCGGACCGCTCACTGCTGATACCGGACTTCCAGCTGTTCAGAGCGGATCGCAGCGCGGAGCTATCAGGGAAGAAGCGAGGAGGCGGAATCTGCTTTATATAAACGAAGGTTGGTGCAGAGACATAAAAGTGCTGGGGAAAAACATGTAGTCCGGATCTGGAGTCATTTTCCATAATCTGTAAACCGTTTTACTCACGAGAGAGTTTTCCTCGTTCATAATAATCGGCTCATATTTTCCTCCGCATGGCTGCACTTCTGCCGCGGGAAAAACATCTTGCTGAGCTGATTACAGACGTGGAGAAAAAACACCCTGACTCTTTCATCATAATACTGGGAGATTTAACAGCGCAGATCTCTCTAATGAGCTCCCAAAATACAGACAGCATATTAAGTGTCCCACCAGAGACAAAAACACACTGGACCACTGTTACACAGCTTTTAAGGACTCATACCATGCTGTTACCAGGGCTGCTCTGGGACTTTCGGATCATTGTCTTATCCACCTCATCCCAACTTACAGACAGAGACTAAGAGCTTCCAAACCCACGGTTCACACTGTTAAAAAGTGGACTGAGGAATCGAAGCAGATGCTACAGGCCTGCTTTGAATGCACAGACTGGACTGTTTTTGAAACCTCAGCCACGGATTTAAACGAACTAACTGATGTGGTGACATCATACATCAGTTTCTGTGAGAACATGTGTGTGCAGACCAAGACCTTCTGCACCTTTGGGAACAACAAGCCATGGTTTACTCCACACCTCAGGAATCTGCGCAGGGACAAGGAAGAAGCTCACAGCAGTGGAGATTGGGCGCGGTACAGGCAGGCCAGGAACAGACTTACAAAGGAGATCAAAGCAGCCAAGAGAAGCTACAGTGAGAAGCTGAAAAACAGCCTTTCTACTGGTGACACTTCGGCTGTATGGACTGGTCTGAGAAACCTGACTGCCTACAGAAGCCCCACCACCCTTCCTGAACAAAGTCCTCGCCTGGCCAACGTCTGAATGGCTTCTACTGCAGACATGACAAGAAGCCATTCACACCTCAAACCAACTCCTCCACATCCCATTCAGGAACAGGTTCGACCAGCAAAGCAACCAACCCCCTACCTTCAGATCCTCTGCCTGCACTAAAGATCTCTGAGGATGATGTAAACAGGCTCTTTCAACGCATGAAAACAAAGAAAGCTGGAGGACCTGATAACGTCTCCCCATCATGCCTGAAAGCCTGTGCAAATCAACTCGCTCCAATCTTCACCCGGATCTTCAACAAGTCACTGGAGAAGTGTGAGGTCCCCTCCTGCTTCAAACGATCCACCATCATCCCAGTGCCCAAGAAACCCACCATCCTAGGATTAAATGACTACAGGCCTGTAGCCCTGACGTCTGTGGTCATGAAATCCTTTGAGCGGCTGGTGTTGAAGCACCTGAAAGACATCACAGGCCCTCTACTGGACGCCCTGCAGTTTGCGTACCAAGCAAACAGGTCGGCAGATGATGCTGTTAACTTGGGTCTACACTTCATCCTGCAACACCTCGACCACCCAGGGACCTACGCCAGGATCCTGTTTGTAGACTTCAGCTCGGCCTTCAACACCATCATACCAGACATCCTCCACCAGAAGCTCACCCAGCTCAACGTCCCAGCCTCCACCTGTCAGTGGATCAACAGCTTCCTGACGGACCGACAGCAGCAGGTGAGACTGGGGAGCATCTTCTCCCGAACCAGATCAATAAGTACTGGTGCCCCCCAGGGGTGTGTTCTATCCCACTCCTCTTCTCCCTGTACATGCGGCCCTCCAAAGAAATGCCACCCCACACCATTACTGACCCACTGCCAAACCGGTCATGCTGAAGGATGTTGCAGGCAGCAGATCGCTCTCCACAGTGTCTCCAGACTCTGTCAAGTCTGTCACATGTGCTCAGTGTGAACCTGCTTTCATCTGTGAAGAGCACAGGGCGCCAGTGGTGAATTTGCCAATCCTGGTGTTCTCTGGCAAATGCCAAGCGTCTTGCACGGTGTTGGGCTGTGAGCACAACCCCCATTTGTGGACGTTGGGCCCTCATACCATCCTCATGGAGTCGGTTTCTAACCGTTTGTGCAGACACATGCACATTTGTGGCCTGCTGGAGGTCATCTTGCAGGGCTCTGGCAGTGCTCCTCTTGTTCCTCCTTGCACAAAGGCGGAGGTAGTGGTCCTGCTGCTGGGTTGTTGCCCTCCTACGGCCTCCTCCACGTCTCCTGGTGTACTGGCATGCCTCCTGGTAGCGCCTCCAGGCTCTGGACACTACGCTGACAGACACAGCAAACCTTCTTACCACAGCTCACATTGATGTGCCATCCTGGATGAGCTGCACTACCTGAGCCACTTGTGTGGGTTGTAGAGTCCGTCTCATGCTACCACGAGTGTGAAAGCACCACCAACATTCAAAAGTGACCAAAACATCAGCCAGAAAGCATAGGTACTGAGAAGTGGTCTGTGGTCCCCACCTGCAGAACCACTCCTTTATTGAGTGTCTTGCTAATCGCCAAAGATTTCCCCCTGTTGTCTTTTCCATTTGCACAACAGCAGGTGAAATTGATTGTCAATCAGTGTTGCTTCCTAAGTGGACAGTTTGATTTCACAGAAGTTTGATTTACTTGGAGTTATATTGTGTGGTGTAAGTGTTCCCTATATTTTTTGAGCAGTGTATATTATATTTTTTATGAAAAACAAAGTAGTTGGATTTTGTAGAAAAGGATCAATGTAGATCCCAAACAACATTTGCGTTATTACCTTTTTTGAGACACATTTTTCTTACTCTCTTGGTTTAATTTGTTTGAGTCTGTTGCCAGCAACAAGAATGGGATCTGGGCCACTCTGTTTTTTTTAAAAACACTTGCTGTGTTTATCCAGATTAAAAAATAAAAAAAACATGGTTAATGAAAGTTGTAATCTGTCTTGTACCTAAACTTTTACATTTTAAAAAGATTTTCAGTCAGTGAAAATGATGAATGTTTGGATATGTATGGTCGTCTGAAAATCCTGTGGGAGAAGGAACTGGGGAAACTCTTTACAGATGCAGCCTGGCAGGCCGCAGTCGCAGGGAATCATTCTTCATCAATCTACATTAGACATGGCCTGCTGCAGTTTAGGATGCTGCAGGCCAAAATCTCCAAAATGTACCCTGGTGCAGAATCCTCTTGTGTCAGGTGTGGACGCAACCTTGCTGACCTCAGTCATATGTTTTGGCTCTGCCTCAGACTTCACATCTTTTGGGAGGCAGTTTTAACGACAATATCATTTATGTGTAAGAGGAACAATGTCCAGAGTGCCATAACTGCCTTATTTGGGGTGGACCCCACGGGCCCACCCATAACAACACATAAGGCCAATCCAATAGCATTCATTGCATTGCTTCCAAGATGCTTAATGCTGCTCATTTGGAAGAAAGCTGCTCCTCCATCTCATAAGCAGTGGGAGGAAGATGTTTTGTCCCAGTTAAAGCTTGAACATTTCTTCCTGTTAAAAGGGAGTTTCCCTCTCCACTGTCGCTACATGCATGCTTAGTATGAGGGATTGCTGCAAAGTCAACGCCGGTGACTGTCCAGGAGGAGTGACTGCTACAAGTCACTGACTCGATGCAATCTGCTGGGTTTCCTTAGATAGAAAAACTTTTTATCCAATTTAAATGAATAAATGAATCTGACTGCACTGTTCAATGATTAAGATTAATTGGAATGTATGTACCTGACTTGAAATCTATATGCTTTGATTGAATTGACTTAGCCCATTTTAAAGTTACCTACCTTTCACACAATGCAACAGGAAACAACACTCTCCAATTATTTTTACCTCTGCCTTCCTCCCTCCCTGTTGGATGGAGTAAGGGGGAGTCAGGTTTAGCCTAAACCGGCTCAGTTATGGTTGAGGTTCAAACACACCCTCCATTTTTGCTACCCGTATGACCCCTTCTCTTTTCCAATGGTTATAATGACAGAGAGGGGAGCCCCCAATCCTTGTGGTTTTTAGTATAACAAAGGCCACCAGTGGGCTCTAGATGGACAAACTTTATCAGTTTATTATTTAACTTAGTACCCCTACACATAGCCCATTCTAAAATGTCCAAACTCTAACACTAAGTAATTTATTCTAACCTCCCCAACAACCCGGCACCATTCCAAACCCTTTGTGAAGAGCCTTGAGACGACGTGTGTTGTGAATTGGCGCTATATAAATAAAACTGAATTGAACTGAATTTAACATTTGAAACATACTGTCAATGACTATTTAGAAGTTTAATATCACATGGCAGCTATTTCTTATGTACTTTGAAACTGAATTCTCCTTAAAATGAAGCCCAGCTCTACCCCCCTTCTCGGTCTTTTTTTCTCTTCCCTTCCCTACTCTGGCCTTTGTGATTTGTTAGCACCTGTTGTTACTGCTTTGTGGGCTGTACTGTTCTAAAACTTTTAAACTCAATAAAAAGACTTAAATAATAATACAGTGCATTTAAACTGGGGTTGTGTCTTGAGTGTGTGAGACCCCACAGTTTTTGGACAGCAGAGTCTACCTCAACCCAACTTCAAATTGAGGTCCAGGACGGCACCAAATGTAGTAGAATGGGGGCACTGCATGGTGCTCCCCTCATGCCCACAAGGCTCATCGTCCCAACACCCCAAGACTCTACTGCCGTGTGGTGTTGCATATGTGAGGGAGGAGAAGGTGGGCGCCAAGGCACCAGTATGAATCTGCTCTTGGGGGCACGAGGGAGGACCCACAGAAGACCCCCCCCTCGCAGTTGGAGCAGTCCGAGTACCAGGTCCAGCCAAGCACAGCACCCAGAGGTCCGCTAGACAGGCCAGGACTGCAGACACCACTGAAGTGCTCCCAACCTCCAGTCACATACAGACATACCTCAAACCCTCAACCCCCCCTAGCCCCAGACCATATTCTGGCCCACCCATTCTGCCCCCCCAATCTCAAACTGACTGCATCATCTGCCGACCTAGTAATGTTGTGATTTTACATTTCTAAAACTGATAAAACAAAATCTGTTGTTTTTTCTATATCAGGTCTTGAAACTAATTTGAGTCTGTTTAAACAGTGATTATTTTTTAACCTTATTTAACTTGAATTGTATTTCATATTGATAAAACCAGTTATTCTATGCGTCTTTTTTATTTCAATGCAGAGTCTGAAGTTTACCAAGCTCCATGCAGGCATATTGGCCTTATTATGCTGTAGTCACTGTGGCAGCAGACTGTAAAGATTTATGACTGTCATCATAGGCGGGGTTGACTGTCATTTACTGTCAGACTAGAAGGAAGTCTTTTGAATGCACTTGTTAGTCACACTCTCAGAACCAACCCAACCACATCTGTGAGACATTCCGAGGATTCTTGGCGTTTCCCTCTACCTGTCCGATAGGTGTTAGTAAATTAGTGGTGTTGGCTCCACTGAAGCAGAAGGCGGCTCCAAGCGCGCAGCAGGGACGCGTTTCCTGAACGGCAATGTGTGAGTGTCTGCGGGCGGCTTGCCCCTGCCTGGAGCAGCTGTGGAGGAGGATCGTCAAAGAAAAGCCTAAAGAAGGTGATGATGACGAAGTGGATAACCCTCCCAGTAAGAGACCCTCGATCCCTCCGCCGCCCCCGGAGAGGTCGTCAGACAGCGCGATTTACGTGGGGATCTGGTCGTTCGAAGCCCGGCACAAGGACGAGCTGTCCTTCCAGGAGGGGGATCTGCTCGATGTCATCAGCCGCAACGGAGACTGGTGGACTGCGAGGAAGATCGGCAAGAACGGGCTTGTCGTGGGCACCGGGATAGTGCCCCATAACTACCTGGGGAGGGCTGAATCCCTGCAGATGCAGCCGTGAGTAGTTTTTCCACATCATCCACAGAGCCACCAGGAAGTATTTACTCCCCTATACTTTTCCCCACATTTTGTTACGTTACAGAGATGTCAGGCATAACTGACTTTCTTCCAAAAGATCTACACTGAATAGCTCATAATAACAATGTTAAAACGTGTTTTCAGACATTTGTTTCTTTCTAAAAAAGTCAGCATAATAACTACATGATTCACACCATTTGCTATGACACTATGAGCTCAGCTGTCTGATTTGCACTGAACATCCTGGGGATTCCTCTGCAGCCTAACGTTTTTAATACATGGGTTTGCTATAGTATATCGTGTCAGAATAGCTCAAATAGGTCCATTGATGGTATGTAACTACGGGGCCACCACCTGGTCCTTTGAGTGCTTTATGAAGATGTGAGGAGTTCAACCCCTGCCTCACTATCACCCCCAAAGATATTCTAAAAACGTAAATTCAGTCAATTTGAATACAACTGCAAGGCAACGACTTCACAGAAAAAAAAATCCTCTATAGCTAGAAGCTGAATAAATGTTAAAAACTTTCAAACCCCCTTTTAAAAGCTGCATTTTTCAGTGTCTGAACTGGTAACCAGTTTACTGCCTCTGAACTGTTGGTGTTAAACTGGGTTCTTGTGTCAGTCTGACTTCCAGGGCTGATGATTTTGGTACTGGAGTCTGTCTGGGTCTGATATGCACCTGATTTGTTCTTCTCAAAACTCACAGAAATGTCCTCCTTTTGTTTCGTTATCGGTTCCTATGTAAAATAAGACTGGTTACAAGATTATGTTAGGCAGAGTTACATTTCTAAAACCAAACTGAAACATGCTGACTAACCAACACTAAGTAACCTGAATAAAATCTAAGTCTTCACAATGATGCAGATTTCCTCTCTTTTCCCATTAATGTAGTACTATGTAGCTTTAGACTAACCTTAGGTTGTAGCCTTTCATAACCTTGGTCTGCTCACATAGCGACATGTGACGTTAAATATTCATTAATTTAAAACCTAATCCAGGAATATGTATAGAAGTACCTCCTTTCAGTCCAATCCTGACAGCCAGTTGATAGACATTTCCTCTGTATTCCTTATTTACTCTTAACTCTTTCAAGCAACACTGGCCTGTCAATCACGGGGGCTGGCACCTCAGATGTTCAGTCAGGTTCCAGAGGTGGTTCATGTTATCTCGGCCACCTTTCTAGCCTCGCCCCCACTTCCCAACCAGTAATTAGGAGAGAAGGTCTTTCCTCTGAGAGGCGACCAAGGACACAATGGTCACAGCGGAGCTTGTGTTTTCTTATAATTATACAGATTAACCATTGGTACTGCATTCCACCACTCAGACCTTCATGATACAGTATCCAGATGGAAGCCCCTCATCATTAAAAGGCGTATGGTAGCCCACTTAAATTTAGCCAAAAAGCAACTTAGAGATGATCGTTGGAAGCAAAATGAGCTGATCTTACAAAACACAAAAATATAACCTTTTTGCCTGACCTCCAAGCTTCATGTCTGGAAGATAACACATTGCTCATGGTCTGGCTAATACCATGCCTACTGTGAAGCATGGTGGTAGCAGCATCTACCATCTTTGCATCTCTGGAAAGACATAGAAATGTCTGTCTACCACTGTTGCCCAGCCAAATGAACTTGAGAAGATCTGCAGAGAGGAACTGCAGAACATACCCAAAATACCCAAAACAGATTTACCAAGCTTGTAAAGACATGGCCAAGAAGGTCTGAAGCTATGATTGCTGCCAAATGTACTTCAACAGCAAGACATGGGTATAAAAACTAATAAAACACTCGATTGACAAGTCTTGATAGAAAATTGTATAAACCTTCCTAAAAGTTGATTTTGCCTTGTTATTATTTGTGGATCTTTTTGAGGAAAAAATGTTCATCTCTCATTTAGAATAAGTATGTAAAATAACAAAAGGAGGGAAAGGTGAAGGGGTGCAAATACTTTCTGCAAGCACTGTACAGACATCGTTGTCACCTTCACTCTGCAACTTCTAAAGCAAACTAAACATTTACACTTCATGACACGGTGAACACCCAGAATAAAGGATGATGGGACTCCAAGGTAGTAAATAAATAACCAGCAGCCTGTGACTGAAGGCGCTGCCGTGCAGAGACAATGTCCTACAAGTTCCCTATCATAAAAATGTGAGCGATTCCTGTTGCAAGGAAGTAGGCTAGGCACGGGAATCAGAATCAGAGTTTATTTCTCAGCTGTTTCGGTTATTTACTCAAATGAAACTCTTAACTTGAGTCGTATTCAATAAACTGAGGCTTGTTTGTACGATTAAAAGTACCTCTTGATGTTTTTAATTGGTCTGATTAAATATTCTTATCATTAATCTCATTATGTTTGTTAGCTGTAAGCAGAAAATCATCATAATTAACACAAATAAAGGCTTTAAAATATCAGCCTGTGTGGACTTAATCTACTGTATATAATATGGTTCCCTTTGTGTTTGAGTTAATTATATTCTAATTTACTGAATATGACTGTAAATGCATCAGTTTTTTATACAGGTGCATCTCACTAAAATAGAGTATAATTAAAGTGTTAATTTAGTTGAGGAATTCAATTAGAAAAATATTTATAGTTTCATTGCACACAAAGCTTTATTTAGTTTTTTCTGATGAATATGTCTTCCAGCTAATGAAAAGATTAAATTCAGTTGCACAGATAAATAAAATAGACCATAAGCCTTTAAAAATGTTTTTATACAGCGATACTGATAAGTATGCCCATTGTTGTTCAGTATATGTACTCAGTATTTAGTCAGGGCTCCTTTTGCTTGAGTTACTGCATCAGAGCATTGTTGATGCAACCAACCTGTGGCTCTTTTTAGGTGTAATGGGAACCCAGATTGCTTTAATCGCAGCCTTCGGCTCGTCTGCATGGTTGGCTCTGGTGTCTCTCATCTTCCTCTTGACAAAACCTCACATATTCTCAGAGAAGTTCAGGTCAGGACAGTTTGCTGCTGATACCATGGTCATTAAAGCAGGGGTTGATACTTTTGGCAGTGTGGGCAGATGCCAAGTCCTGCTAGAAAAATGAAGTTAGCATCTCCATAAAGCCTATCAGCAGAGGGAAGCATGAAGTTCTCTAAAATTTACTGGCAGATGTCTGTGCTGATTTTGCCTGTCTCCTTGTGTGGGGTTAAAACAGCTGTCTGCAGGACCACTTCAGCAGTTTTTTCCATGATTGTGCAGGCCGTACCATGACCACAGCATAACATTATTAGTCCCATGTAATATTTTGGGTTTTAATTAGCCTTATACCATAATCAAAATGATCAGAAAGACACTTGAAATGTATCACTGTGTGTGATGAATCAAATATGAGTTTGACTTTTTGAATTGAATTACTGAAATAACTTCAGTTTTCTATGATATTCTAATTTAATGAGATGCACCAGTTAAGTGATCACAGGTTTTAAATAGGTATGTCAACTAGGTGTGATCTGTCCTTTTTAGGAGCTAAGACAAATCTAAGGGTACTTCACCCTCCAAATAAATCATGTCAACAGTGAACGTTTTGCATTGAGCTGACTTGGATCAGGAGCTTAGACTGTATAAACATAAGTCAGGTAGATCTGCGTGAAGCTTTGGACAAAATTAGAAACTAATGTGGAAATGAACTTAACTGTTACAACTATCAGTTTCACAATAGTGGTGCGAGTCTTTGTTTTACATCCATATCATCTCTGGAAGACTCAGGAAGTCAAGAATCTAGCTGTCAAACAGCTTGTCTTTTGTTTCACCAGTTTCACCAGTGCAAGTCAGAGATGGATACACAAATCCATACCACAACGCTGGTACTGATCCATTTCTCCCTGGGTGCAACAGCAGTTTTGAGTTCACTGTTACAACATGACCAAGTTTCTTTCTTTTTTACTTTGGATCCAAGAGTTATTGCTCCCTGTTGAATACTGTGAGAAATGCCTGTCACGCTTTTCATACCAGCATGATTCCAATCCGGTGAGCAATCATGTAAACGGAGACACGAACACTACGACTGTGATCCTTACCACTTCTGTTGTTCCATGTCAGTACTGACTTTTGTCTCCCATTCCAGGGCTGCAGTTTGTTGATTTGGTTAAACGTTTCAACAAACTGTGAAAAACTTGTTAAGTTTAGAAAATATAAAACCCTCTGCGAGAAAATTAAACAGTGAACTTGACTAAGAAATGTATTTGCTAATATTTTACATTGCCTCTGGTTTATAGATACATTTTAGTTGTCTGGAAAATGAGGACACCAAAATGACCCATTATTTGCGAGGAATCTGAGTTTGAGGTTTTCCCTGGACTTCAGGTGTTGAGCTGTCAGTCCAAATAATGTTTTCCAAAAGTGTTGGAGATCATCAGGATACTTTCTCCCTTGGATGCTATTTTTGGCTAGTGTCTCTTTGTTTTAATTGATTAGGTTTTAGTCTGAAACATTTAAGTGAGTTAAGACCTTCAAAAATCCTCAGCTTTGCATATTTTCCTTGTGAGCATGCTGTTTTTCAGTTATTTCGTTCCCAGAGATTTCACTGATATTTTTTTTGTCTCCATCCAGATGGTTTTACGGGACGATGAGTCGCTTCGAAGCCCAAAACCACTTGATGGAGCCAGCAAATCAGGAGTCCGCTTTCCTCATCCGACAAAGCGAGAGGGGCGGCGTTGGATATGTTCTTTCAGGCAAGAGTAGAGGCGGTACTGATGAACAAAGAAACACATCATGGGGTTAAAAGGAGGACATTTTTACAGCTTTCAAATTGTCATTTGAGAGCCTGAGGGAGAATATGCAAATAAACATGAACACTCTATGCAGAAAGTCCCATTCAGAAAGTCCTGGGATTGGAACCAAGAACCCTTTTGCTGCCACCTTACAGTCCTTTTCACAAAATAATCTCAACCAGGAGTCCCCAATTGACTTCTTCAGGGCTGCATCTTTTAGATGTTTCGCTGCTTATCAAATTAGAGGCTTTGTCTGACATAAATAATCCACGTTGTGGAAGTCATTCAGTTTTCTTTTTCACATAGTCAGCTACCAAATAGGTTTGACAGAGTTTGAGACCTCTCCAACTGTTTAGGGGTGTGAAAAAAGCGTCAGTAGTTCAGCGTTGTGGTGGTTATTCTAGCAGTGGTGGCAGCACCAGAAGCGTGTCCGTGAGGTGGTGCCTGTGCACATCAGCATGTCTCCAACCACGTAAGCCAGGTCTGGTAAATCAGACACCGGTCCTTTGGTGCCAGAGTGGCTCTCTTCTGTTTGCCAACTTCTTTAGAATAGACTTTAGTTTTCACATCCTATTTTTTAGATTTTTGATTTGTGCCACTTCTGCTTGTGTCTGACTGTGTAAATCTCTCTGCAGTGAAATCGAACAGTCAGGTCCGGCATTTTAAGATCTTCCATGTAGATGAGACGTTTTATGTGGAGCAAAATCAACGGTTCAATTCTCTGGTTAACCTGGTGGACTACTACTGCAAAAACAGCCTCAACAACATAAAGTCTCTGGGGAGTGCATGCAAGAGGGTAAGAAGGAGAAATGAAATTAAGTAAAAATATTTACACTCTAACTGGGAATGCCACCTAAAACTACCTTTGTGTGTTTCTTGTACCAGAAAAAGCCAAACATCGAAGATATCAACCATTTGCTGGATGGTTGGCTTCTGCCAAAAGATGAGTTCACCATCGGGGAACAGCTCGGCTCTGGCTGTTTTTCTCAGGTCTTCCAGGGCCGCTGGAAGAACCACATCAATGTTGCCATTAAGATCTTAAAAAATGGTACTCTGTCAACCAAACGGATTCACTTAATGCTAGTTTTGGGAAATGCTATCTAATTATCAGAGAATGTTGGGTAGAGGGATTCAAAGTACCTCCAAGTCTTTTTGTTCCCACAAAAGATTAATAAGTCCTAATATACTGTTAGAGTTAGAAAGCTGAAAATTACAGATCATTGCAAAAGAAGACACAAATGAACCAAATAAGTTTGACTTGCAAGGGAGAGACAGTCCTCTGCAGAACACAGCGACTTCCTTCTCACAAAGAGTAAATCCTTGCACCAGCCTTTTATTTACAACTCACATTCTTACAAGTAAAAAGCGGGAATTGGTTCAGCCAATACTTACAGAGATTTCAACATAAAAAGTAGTCCTTCCCATATATGGTATGAGCATGTCATGTCCAGAGAATGATCCACTCCAGACCGCATTCCTTAACTCTCCACTCCCTCTTACACACTAAAAAACAATCACAGGAATCATCTTAAGTAGAATAAAACTTAAAACATAAACCTAGTTTAAACTAAACAATAACTTCTATACATTTTTACAACATATACACTGATATAAATAAGCCATGTTGTGGATGTTATTCAGATTTCTTTTGGCACATAGTCAGCTCCCAAATAGGTTTGACAGAGTTTAAGACTTCCCCAGCTGGTTTGAGGATGCAAGGAAACATGGTGGTTTATTATAGCAGGGCCATCATATCTGGGTTCCTGGTGGAGCGCTGGAGAGTGTGGTGGCAACACCGGAAGCGTGTCCATGATGTGCCCATGAACACCCCTGTGTCTTGGTCAGAAAGAATTGACTTGGCACAGGGGGCTCATGGCAAGGCTGCAACCTTATCCTGCCCACCGTCCTGGCAGCACACCTGCTATTTCTCCACACTATTTTTCTCACTATATCCTCCCCACTCGACTGCAGTAATAAGGCTTGCTCAGCTTTGCTGTTCACTGGGAAACCAAGTAAAATACCTACCTTTTCAGACTAAAGCTTGATTACAGCATGCATCTATAATGCACTCAAAGAAAAAAAACCAGTATTGCATTTAATGAAGAGAAAAATGAGGACAGAGGGACAACTAGAAAGCGACTGAGTAGAGAGCAATATGACCTATATTGTGTTTGTGTTTGGGACATTTGCAGTAAACTTTTAAACAAAAAGTTACTTCACACTTTGGAGCCTTTGAATGATCAGCTCACAGAGACTGAAACACAAACACAGAGCTGTTTTCTATTAGAATCGTGCATGCAAGTTAACACATCAGCAGTGCAAAGCTCTCTGTTCAGAGAAACACTCACCTGTATCCATTTATGCTGCTGATAAACTGCTGGTGTTGCTCAGTCAAAGTAGGTTTGAAACTGATGGTTGAAGCAGTGGAACCAACCATAATGTACAGGTAAAGTTCTGCAGCTTGTGATAAGGTCATGGAGACCGACGTTATACCTGCGGTAGTAGCTTTGTGCTTGTGTGGGGTGATTATGTAGCGCATGCCTGCATCCTGATGTGGTCAGACTGAGTTGTGCAAGGCCAGGGCCTGGAAGTGTGGAGCAGTTATCATACATGGTAGAATCCACATAGGAAGGTCTTGTTGATGCATAGAGTTTTATGAGGGTGCAAAGCAACATCTTTCAGGTACTAAAAGATTATGATTACCTTAAAACTGAAGGAGGATCTCAAGATTTGCCCTAATTCTGAGACGTTGCATTAGAGCTATGAAAGCGCTTAACAACTGAAGCCTTTTAGTGTAATGTGCAGTCTAAACTGAGAAGACTTCACTGTAAACTATCTCAGCTTTTCTTAATCTAATCATTTCTATGCATCCTGTGCATTCAGGTCTTTCTTTGTTAGATGCTAATAGTAAGTGAATACTTGCTGCAAGTTAGCAGCTCAGGAACAATTTGACTCATTCTTGACTAATTATCCTTACTCATACTAACAAGTAAATGTTTAGCTGTTGCAAAATCATCATAAAATATCCAAACTTCTTATTTTTTCTTTAGAAATTCAAGCATCCCATGATTTTCAATAAAAGAAAAAAAATGGTTGCAAATCCTGATATTTGATGATACAGAGCAGAGAACAATACAGAGCAGAGAACAACCCCATCCTGTTAGAGAGTCCTGCCATTAGACATTTGACATATTAGGCTGAGTAATATAACTGCTGTATTCCTGTGGAAACATGTTGTTTTCTGCAGAATCCAACTTAAATGGAAAGTTATCTGCTTGTTTCAAACAATGCCAAACATTTTCAAGCTAATTAACATGATAGCATTTTCCAACGTATGGAACAGCAACAGGACAACAGATGGACATATAAGGCTCAACCAAATTCTACCAAGAACAAAAATCACCCAAGAGGAGAGCATAGTTTCCTCCTCTAACTCTTCTTTTCCTCCTGCTACAGTTGCTCTTTTTAATCGGTTTCTGGTTCTTCCTTTGACATTTTATGTTTTTTGACAGACTCTTTGGACAACAAAGAGTTTCAAAGGGAAGTTCAAATCCTGAAAAACCTTCACCATCGTCACCTCATCTCTCTGTTTGCTGTTTGCACGGAGTCGACGCCATATTACATCATCACCGAGTTGATGGCGAAAGGCAGCCTGCTCAAGTTTCTCAGAGGTAAACCTTAGTGCTCAGGGCGAAATATTTACAATTTCCTGTTTTTTGTTACTCCTGGATAAAAAACAACTGTTTATATCTCATATTTAATTGTTAAATTACATGATAGCTGGACCATACAGAGAGAGATCTTTGACCATTCCTCTTCAGAATCTATATAGATGTCCAGAGTCCTGTCTTCTCTCTTGTGCTCTTGTCTTCAGCTACCCCCACAGGTCTTCTGTTGGATTTAGGTCTGGGGACTGAGATGGAGGTGGAAGAGGGTTGATTCTGTGTCATTTCTGTGTAGAGTTGATCATTTGTTTAAAATCATTGTCCAGCTAAAATCCAATAACAATCCACTTTCACTTTTCTTGCAGGTTTTTATTTAAAATACTCTGTTATATGAAGAGTTGATGGATACCATAGATCATATAAGGTGCTTCTCCACATTATCATCCTTTCATGCCAGACCCTAGCTGGAGTGTTTGTTGCCAAAAAGCTCCATCTTCATCTAGTTTACTTTTGTGATGGTAGGACAGAAAATGCTTTTTTTTCTTGCCTGGCTCCTAAACATCTATGTGGCATGTAGACACCATTTATTGTTGTTACGGAGATTTGATGACCCGAAGGTGCCTCTCCTGGATTAAGTTTTTTTTAAATGTACCTACATGAAGCTGCTGTTTTCCATCCTGGCATGTATGCGGGTGTATTGAAAAACATGTGTTATGTATGTCCTAAACGTGAGGAAGTGAAGGTGATTTTGTATAACAGTCTTTTCAAGTCTTTGTATGTGTGTCGCTTTTGATGCGCTCCCATTCTAAATATCTGTGTCTCTTTTGCCCTTGACCGTGTATTCACAGTGTTCTCCTTTGTCAGGAAAGGGTGTGTTAGGCTGCTTCTG
The DNA here is from genome assembly GCA_036173005.1 of Crenichthys baileyi. Lineage (NCBI taxonomy): Eukaryota > Metazoa > Chordata > Actinopteri > Cyprinodontiformes > Goodeidae > Crenichthys > Crenichthys baileyi. Next base: position 676,863 of record JAHHUM010000004.1, on the reverse strand, counting down.
CTCTCACCTCACTCTCGTTATTTCTTAATGTGAGATTTCTGACACCACTGGACAAATGTATTCAAATTAAAAGTTGGATTTTTTTCTACATTTTTCCACTGTGAGGCTTTTTACACATCTTTACCAGGGGTGTCAGTAGGTGCGGAGGATGCGGTAAAACTTTTACCAATATCAAGTTGCTTCTGTTGTTATCATACATTATAAAAGCTGCCTCATTCAATAGTATGTTAAAAAGGTGTCTTGTCGGTAATACCTGTCTTTTTCTGTTTGAGGTGTTAGACCTTAATGTTACATCTGTTTTGTTTCCTGTCTCAGGACCAGAAGGACAAAATCAAGACATTGCGTCGCTGATTGACATGGCTATCCAGGTGGCTGATGGGATGTCATACCTGGAAGAGCAAAAAAGCATCCACAGAGATCTGGCAGCTCGGAATGTTCTAGTGGGAGAAAACTACATCTGCAAGGTGGCTGACTTTGGGCTGGCACGAATCATCAAGGTGTGTTAGGCGAGAAGAAGTGGTCTTTATTGGTCGGTTTGTGGTTGAATCTCAATTGCAGCTATTGAGATTAAAATAACTTTCATTCAGGAGCCGTTCTACATCTCAGAAGATAAAAAGATTCCCTACAAATGGTCGGCACCTGAGGCCATCAGCCATGGAAAGTTCTCCAACAAGTCAGACGTCTGGTCTTTTGGAGTTTTGCTCTATGAGATTATCACCAATGGAGGTATTCCATACCCAGGTTAGTGAAGTGATGTGCTTTTCTGTATTTACACTCATGGACAAAAATGCTTAAGCAACCAGACTGAGTAGTGGGTGGGAGTGTACAGGCGTCGGAACTGGCCGATATGTAGCAGATCAGCTCTGGGTTGAAGTTGTATTGTATTTGCCCAGTGGTTGCAGGCGTGATCTTCAATGGAGATTAAATGGTAGGATGCAGGATGTCACTGACTGCCAGCGTCCAGTAAGTGACTACAGAAGGTGACATAAACTTCCACACCAGGACGCCAACGGTAACATCACTGAAAGAACTGGTCCTCTCCCCTCTGCAACACCATCTGCGCACATGACGATCACCCTTGTTAATATAAAACTGAAATCCCTGAGCAGAATACCAGAACCCATATCATCTGTGTTACGACCTCACTAGAAAACACAGCTTTCTCTGCTCTGGTGTTAACGGCAGCCTGCAGGATGGTGTAGTCACAGTCTGGCTGATGATGGTCCTTGCAAGACTACAGTACCTGATTTAGATGCCAACAGTTCTATAACACTTGGTGAACAATATTAAGGCGTTCTCTCAAAAGTCCCAGAATAAATATAAGTGTGATATCCAATATGGCAAAGTAGAGGTCAATATAAACTTTTATCAGCTCCTCTGACAGTTTGTATCTCTTTCATCCAGTGGGACACAGTGATGTAAAATATCTTTTTATGAACAGTTCATCCTTTTCTATTTTAACACGTAAAAGGCCTGATTTTACAAAGACCACAAATAGGGGGCGCTAAATTGCTTGTACAAAAAATAATTGCATGTGCAATAAGTGGTATGTTACGTGCGATTTTCAAAGATTGCCTCTGCAATGGATAACAGGTGTGAAAGAGGTGCAGACTACCCTATTTAATAGAGGAAATTGTGTGTGCTACATGGCTGCTACTGCCCCTGGTGGAACCAGAGGAAAAGCAAACTGATCACCTGCTGTGTTGCTTGAAAGATGGAGGGGTTGTTGCTGCATCATCATGAATGATCCAATTGCACATTTTGTAATATAAACGTAATATTAGCAACAAACATATAGTTTGTGGGAAGAGTTATCTGTATGTACATAACGTCACAAAACTGTCCTGCAAAGAATTTAAATCGAACATTTATACATAAAAATGAATTATTTTCCAATGATTTTACTGAATTTGTTTTGTTTGTTATGCCAATATTTGAACAATATTCAACGTGTTTGATTGTTTAAATAGTTTTTTGGTGAGACAAAATCATTTTTCACTGCATTAACCCTGCCCTGGCATATGTTCACATTTGAACAACGTAATCAATCTGATCCAGCTCCAGTTGCTCTGCAAGAACACAATGGTACTGTCACTAATGCAATTGGTTTTGTTTAGTGACAAGGTTAAAGCATAGACTTTCTTTTCACCATATGGAACAGGACGCCTTAAAATGGTGATTTTTCACCTGCTAAGAAGTGATTTTAGCATCCTGTTTGCAATGAATCTACCTTATTACGTCTTTATTTCTTTCCTATTAATCATATTATTAGCACAGTGGGTCCTGTGCATGATGTGTAATTACAGTTAACAGGCTGTGCGTCTTTGATCAGTTATGTTCACTTCACCATGATCAGGTTTGTGCTTCAGCAGCAGATGATCTCACTGACAGCGATGGAGGGTTGGAATGATCCAGACACAAAAAAAAAGATAACCCTACATAGAATCCTCTATTCTCCGCTATTTTTAAATATTTTTATTTATTTTTCAACCTAAATCTGTTGACAGATGTACAGAAGATTCTCTCTCTCTGTCATCTATTATTCTATCTGTGCCTCCTTCTGGCCACAGTGACAGCAGACAGTTTTGCGTCCCAGTTAGAACCTGCATTTCAAACGTGCTAAATAGACGAAGAAACAGCACCGCATTTCGTTTTAGGTTTCATAAATCGCAATGCGGGTGATAAGGGATTACATTTGCATATCCTCCTCTCATGAATTTGTGCGTTTGGGTCATTGTCATATGTTTTGCTTATTTATGAAGGCAGACACGCTGAAAACATGGTACAACAGATACCAAACTAATTCCAAACTGTACCAAACCAATAGACACCAGAATGACCCAGTCTCAGGTTTGACAAATCTTTAACTTCTGAGACAAATTAAAGATAACTCTCATTTGAAAGGGAGGGGGATTCTGTGGTGTCTTCCTGGTTGAATACTTGACTACAGTTTTAAACTCTGGAGGGGTCATTAGCAATCACATGCAGAACCTTGTCACAGCCTGAGGAGATAATTCAGCTATGAGACACAATCCACCGCCATTACACGCTGCGGTAGCAACAACATTCATGTGAAATAAAGCAGTAAAAAGTAGATGATAGTAGCTAAAAAACTGGACATGTAGTCCACTGACATCAGGATTATGTTTTATCTGTTGTTAAACTGAAAAAAGAAAGGGACTGACCTACCAGTGGGTTTGTTTTTACCTCCATAAATACTGGTCCCATAATAACCCAGAATAGTATTTTGATCCATGTGGCTGCCAATACCTCCGCTATAAAACTCTAAGGGTGGGTAATGTTGTCCAATGTGTCTAAGGCATCATCTGGGTCTTCAGAACTGTCGGATGCTTTGGGAACTGCCTGTAACTCTGCCTGGCCAATACCGATCTTCAGTTTCCCTAGAGCCGATTCCGGCTTTTATATGGTTATTTCATAGAGGTACAAGTTTTGATAACTACATACATTACATACATACATACATACATGTGAGGAAACTACATTAATGTCCCTAACCTTCATCTAAGCAGGGCAAGCCACCCTCTTCAGGTTGGAGGGGAGCTCCTGCCACAAGTGGAGAAGTTAAAGTATCTCGGGTGAGGGGAGGATGGAGTTGGCGGCAGTAATGAGGATGCTGTGCCGGTCCGTTGTGGTGAAGAGAGAGCTGAGCCGAAAAGCCAAGCTTTCGATTTACCGGTCGGTCTACGTTCCTACCCTCACCTATGGGCATGAACCTTGGGTCATGACTGAAAGAACGAGTCCCGCATACAAGTGGTTGAAATGAGCTTCCACCGGGAACTCCCTTAGAGATGTGGTGAGGAGCTCGGAGTGGAGCCACTGCTCCCCTACATTGAGAGGAGTTAGCAGAGGTGGCTCTGGTGTCTGTTTCGAAAGGCTCATGGACACCTCCCCCGGGAGGTGTTGCAGGCACGTCCCACCGGGAGGAGGCCCAGGGGATGGCCCAGGACGGCCCAGGACACCCTGGAGAGACAATGTCTCTGGCTGGCCTGGGAACACCTTGGGCTTCTCCCAGAGGAGCAGAAGGAAGTGTCTGGGGAGACGGAAGTCTGGGCGTCTCCGATTAGTCTGCTGCCTTTTTTTTGCGGCACTAGAGTGCCTTTATTTTTCATTTTTCGGAGAGGAGATGTGGAGACATTCGGCAAAGGTCGCTGGGTCCGGGACTCGAACCTGGGACAGCCACACTGAGGAAATATAGCCTCTGCACATGGTCGCGCGCTTAACCCCTACACCACCAGTGCCGCGCCCCCTTTATCTGATTTTAACTCAGCACAAACAAAACTGGACACACTATTGGTTGATTTGTTGATAGCTTTTAATGGTTGGAGTTTGATCACTGATAACAAAAACCAAAGAGCAAAGTGTACCGGAGTCAAATTCCTTGTTTGTATGTACAAACTTGGCAATAAAGCTGATTCTGATTCTGATAAGAGCAGATCAAGGAAAAACTGAACGACTACTTTCTCCGATTAATTTGTGCATCTGTATCATAGACATGCCACCATTTAGCACACTGAATCATTCATGTGTGTACCAAATTTTATCCAAATCAAACCACATTTTCTGAGCGATGAAACGTTATGACTCCAACCTGGGGAAGCTGCTATTAGCTTACAGCGTTTTGCTTTTTACTGCCCCATAAAAAGGTTTACATGCATATGAAACTCACACACCTGTACCAATTGCACCATCTGTTCATTCTGGTAAATTATACACTGCTCAAAAAAATAAAGGGAACACTTACACAACACAATATAACTCCAAGAAAATCAAACTTCTGTGAAATCAAACTGTCCACTTAGGAAGCAACACTGATTAACAATCAGTTTCACCTGCTGTTGTGCAAATGGAAAAGACAACAGGGGGAAATCTTTGGCGATTAGCAAGACACTCATTAAAAGAGTGGTTCTGCAGGTGGGGACCACAGACCACTTCTCAGTACCTATGCTTTCTGGCTGATGTTTTGGTCACTTTTAAATGTTGGTTGTGCTTTCACACTCGTGGTAGCATGAGACGGACTCTACAACCCACACAAGTGGCTCAGGTAGTGCAGCTCATCCAGGATGGCACATCAATGCGAGCTGTGGTAAGAAGGTTTGCTGTGTCTGTCAGCGTAGTGTCCAGAGCCTGGAGGCGCTACCAGGAGACAGGCCAGTACACCAGGAGACGTGGAGGAGGCCGTAGGAGGGCAACAACCCAGCAGCAGGACCACTACCTCCACCTTTGTGCAAGGAGGAACAGGAGGAGCACTGCCAGAGCCCTGCAAAATGACCTCCAGCAGACCACAAATGTGCATGTGTCTGCACAAACGGTTAGAAACCGACTCCATGAGGATGGTATGAGGGCCCGACGTCCACAAATGGGGGTTGTGCTCACAGCCCAACACCGTGCAGGACGCTTGGCATTTGCCAGAGAACACCAGGATTGGTAAATTCACCACTGGCGCCCTGTGCTCTTCACAGATGAAAGCAGGTTCACACTGAGCACATGTGACAGACGTGACAGAGTCTGGAGACACCGTGGAGAGCGATCTGCTGCCTGCAACATCCTTCAGCATGACCGGTTTGGCAGTGGGTCAGTAATGGTGTGGGGTGGCATTTCTTTCCATGTGCTCGCCAGAGGTAGCCTGACTGCCATTAGGTACCGAGATGAGATCCTCAGACCCCTTGTGAGACCATATGCTGGTGCGGTTGGCCCTGGGTTCCTCCTAATGCTTGACCTCATGTTGCTGGAGTGTGTCAGCAGTTCCTGCAGGATGAAGACATTGAAGCTATGGACTGGCCCGCCCGTTCTCCAGACCTGAATCCGATTGAGCACAATTGGGACATCATGTCTCGCTCCATCCACCAACGTCACGTTGCACCAAAGACTGTCCAGGAGTTGGCGGATGCTTTAGTCCAGGTCTGGGAGGAGATCCCTCAGGAGACCATCCACCGTCTCATCAGGAGCATGCCCAGGCGTTGTAGGGAGGTCATACAGGCACGTGGAGGCCACACACAATACTGAGCCTCATTTTGACTTGTTTTAAGGACATTACATCAAAGTTAGATCAGCCTGCAGTGTGTTTTTCCACTTTAATTTTGTGCGTGACTCCAAATCCAGGCCTCCATTGGTTTATAAATTTGATTTCCATTGATGATTTTTGTGTGATTTTGTTGTCAGCACATTCAACTTTGTACAGAACAAAGTATTCAATGAGAATATTTCATTCATTCAGATCTAGGATGTGTTATTTGAGTGTTCCCTTTATTTTTTTGAGCAGTGTATTTCTCTCACAGTGAGCCATACAGTCTCCATAAAATTCTTTAAAGAACTGATCACATAGTCCTTTAAATGTGTTGCAATATTGCAGTGGAAGAGAGTGTTAGTGAAATTTAGGCCTCAGGGAAACCCACTAGGCTTATTTTTATGTCCGCTTAAATGTTATTGGGTATTGCATGTTTGCATGATGAAATATGTTTCCAGTTAAGTTGCATCTACTCTGGTGGGAAGTTTAGCAAACTTGCATTAGCTAATAGTTCTTGCATGTGACTGTGTGAATCGGAGGATAAACTATACTTAAGTATATTTCAGGCTCTTAGGGTTCTTTATAAAGTTTGCTGCAGTGATGTAATCAAACAGACAGCACATGTGTCTGCAAATATTTTAGAGATACTTACCACTTCTGCATTTGTTCCTTCTCCTTCTCTCTACCCTCTTTCCATCAGTTTTTAACAACCAAGAAGTGTATCAGAAAGTGAAGGACGGATACAGGATGGAGGCACCAGCCAAATGCCCCAGTTTTCTCTACACCATCATGCTAAAATGCTGGCAGGAAAGGCCGGAAGACAGGCCGGACTTCAAAGCTGTCAAGGTCATGCTGGAAAGTAGCTCCTATGAGTTGGAGGAACACCCTTCGACTACCACCACCACAGGGGGGCAGCAGAGAAGGTGATGCTGAGCAGGAACTTTTATAGTTTTACCAAGAAGACTCTTCATTGTCATGAGAATAACTGAAACATTATCCTTACATTGCTCAAAGTAGCAAAAGGCTACTGAATGGATTCTAATGAAGATTTACACTACTTGTGAAGGCAAAACATTTAAAAATATGCAATAGGGATGACTTGTATCATCCAAATATTCATTACAAATGTAATTAATTTCTCTTTTACATCTCTTTTAAATCTTGTACTTGTTCTGTCACTGTGAATATTTGGATCTCATGTATAAATCTCAAACTCAAACGTTAAAGGCAAATTATCCAGCATTCACATTCAGTGCTGTGAAAAATTATTTGTCCCCTTTCAGATCATCAAATACATTTTATATATGAGACAATGATAATCTGAGTACATTCAAAATGAAAGTTCCAAATTATGATTTTATTTATTAAGAAAATAAAAAACTATCCAAACCAGCCTGGCTATATGAAATAAGGTAATTACTTCCTCAACCTAATGAATGGTTTTACCGTCCTGCAAAAATAGGCAGGAGGTCTTTTACATCGCTTTGGATGAATTTTGGTCTCCAGCCTGTCTTATAGCATCTCAACCAGAGTGGCCTAGTCAAAGGCTGGACTTTGACTAGGCCAATCCAACTTTATAACTGTTGTGACATTTAGAGGTGGCCTAGCTGGTGAGCTTTGGATCATTGTTCTGTTACTTGAACTTAAGGTCACAAACTGATGGTCCCACATTCTCCTTCAGCACATTCTGCTAGAGAGCAGAATCCATGGTTCCAGTTATTCCAGCAGGTTGCCCAGGTCCTGAAGCAGCAAAGCAGCCTCAGGCCATTACACTACCACCACCATGCGTGAATGTCTGTATGATGTTAATTTGTTTGCTCCTTAAGCCTGCGTCATGTTTTCAGACAGGTCCTATTTAAGTGGTTTCACTGCAGTGATCAGGCCTGTGTAACACTGCCACAATACGCTTGTATGGGTTACTTTTTGGTATGGACCAGTTTGAAAAAGATATTAACAAAAATGACAGCAGAAAATTTACTTCGTCATAGGAGCCTGGGATAGAACAAGACAACCAAAGAAAGCTGCTCATCTGATTCAGAAATATATATTTAACTTAAATTACAACAAACAAATAATTAGACAGACACCAGATAAGTGTGTCAAGACAAGATTACATTAGACAAGTATCCAGTCATTCAAATGCAATACTATTGTTTTTTTTACTTTTGCATCCTTTTCAGTTCAAAAAGGTTCAGTTCGTGGTTATCCAAAAAAAATATGAAAGTTCAGTTATTGTCCATGATCTTTTAGTTAAGCTCCTTTTGGGGGAAAAAACAGGACTCTCAGTGTCCACGGTCCCAAATCAAAAGGGAAAAGTAAATAATCCTACCAGCTCGCCACTCTAGAAGAGGTTCAGGGAGTCCAAAAAAACCTGACCCATAAACAAGGTCAAAATACATGCAATTAGCATCTGGAAAAATACATTAGGTCACCGGTAACATCTCTAAATTGCATTCTGGACATACAGAAATTACAATAATAATTCAGAATTTCAAATGATTCAAAATTAATTCATTGATCATTGTATTCAAAATAAGCTGCGCAGCTAGATTCAATTAATTCCGCAAAATACAGGCAGTAGCATACAGCTAAGAGAAACCATGCATGCCGTAGGCGTTCCACTGACATTGCTACAAACATTAGCAGCATTAATATTCAAACAGTGTCAAAACATTCCAAAACATTTGCATGATTCCATAGAAATGCAGCCGAATTGTTAAGGACCCTTTAAAACATTTGCCACAACCAAATATTAGTCATAATTTATGACCGTAACTAACTTTATGAACATAAATGTCTAAAAACAACTAACTGTGTTCTGGACTTCTGTTCGCGAATGCGGAAGTGAAGCCGCAACAAAACCTGCATTAAAAATGAATTTCAGCAGAAAAGTTGACGACTTTACTCGACCGGTCTGAACAATCATGTTGTAAAGTGACTTACCAATGAGTATGGGAAGATTTACATAAGGTGTTAATAGGATTTCGTGTTGAATCGGTCATTTGTTTATTCCAGCCATGCACAGCCAACCGCAAGGAGGATGTGACATCAGAACAGGGCGTACTCTTCTTCTTCTTCTTCTTCTTCTTCTTCTTCTTCTTCTTCTTCTTCTTCTTCTTCTTCTTCTTCTTCTTCTTCTTCTTCTTCTTCTTCTTCTTCTTCTTCTTCTTCTTCTTCTTCTTCTTCTTCTTCTTCTTCTTCTTCTTCTTCTTCTTCTTCTTCTTCCTTTTTTATGGCGGTTTGCAAACAACTTTTAGGTGCATTACCGCCACCTTCCAGATTGGAGTATGGACCAGACGTTTAACTATTATAATCTTCCCATAATACCTGTTCTTCTTAGAAAACTAAAAATACTATTAAAAACTACATCCCCAGATGATCTCTGAAACAAGTCCCTAATGTCTAACTTATTTTTATTCCTAGTTAAATCTCTAAGTAATACCTTTCTTTCCTGAACATACTTATTACATTCTAAAAAAATATGTTGTACTGTTTCTAATTTTCCACAATAATTACAACAACCTGTATTATGCTTATTAATTATTTTAAGAGTATTATTTAATCCTGTATGTCCAAACCTTATTTTAGATATAATATATTCTTCTTTTTTACTTCTATTACATTTCCTAAATTCCCCAACTTTTTTTTGGATGCTATAATAAAATCTAGCATTGCCTCCTCTATCCCATTGTTCTTGACATTTCTTCTTGATATACATTTTAATAATATTCTTTACCTCATTTTGACTTATTTTATATTTAAATCCACCATATTCTTTTTTGCTGCACTCTTAGCAAAACTATCAGCCAACTCATTTCCTACCACACCAATGTTGGGCTGGAACCCAAAACTAGTTTTTAAAACATGAGAACCATTATTTTTAATCCTAAAAATTGAATTAATTTATCCAATATAATATCTTGCCTTGATTCTGAATTTAAAATCTAGAATACTTATTAATGCACTACTTGAATCTGAACAAATTAAAACCTCCCTTTCTTTTTGTTCCTCAATCCATTCTAAAGCCATTAAAATAGCCATTAATTTCACCTGTATACACTGTCAATTTATCTGTTATTCTTTTATTTCTCATAATATTTAAATCCGGAATTACAAATGCTATACCTACTTTATCATTTAACATTTTAGAAGCATCCGTATATATTTGTATATATTCTGAATATTCTTTTTCTATATACTAACTCTCCACCTCTCTCTTTCTAACTGTCTCCCTTTTTTCCAATCAGTTTAAATCAACTTCAGCCTGTCCAAAGATCCATGATGGAATAACAGGAATAACAACCACAGGACTAACTAAAAAGTTATCTATTCCTACATCTTTTATTTTATTTATTATTAAACCATCCCAAAACTATTAATTTTGTTTTTTTTCCTTTTCTTGACAAGGTTGCAGCGTAAAATATGGAGGATGATCTTCATTATGACCTTTAATATTTGTCCAGTAAATTAATGGCTAATTGTTCTCCTCCTGAGCTCCCAGTGGCATCTCCCCACTCAACTTGTAGAGCTGAAACTGGAGTACTTTTCATCGCTCCGCAACAAAGTCTTAATACCTGATATTGTATTCTATCTATTTTTTTTTATAAACTTTTTGAAGCTGAATTGTATAAAATACATCCATAATCAAATATTGATCTAATTAGTCCAATATAAATTGTTTTTAATGCTTTCCTATCTGCTCCCCATTCTTTGCCTCTCAAACATCTCATTATATTTAAAATTTTTTTACTTTTTCCAACTATTTTATCAACATGTATCTTCTCTGTAAGTTTTTTATCAAACCAGATACCCAAATATTTCATTTGATCTATCCTTTCTATAACATTCCCATATAACTTGAGATTTACATTACTATTTAATTTCCTATTTGTAAAAACAACAACTTTAGATTTGGATGTTGAGAACCTAAATCCCCTTTCTAAAGCCCAAGCTTCTACACTATTTAAGGCCTCTTGTAATTTCATATTTACAAATTCTATATTTCTTCCCCTCTTCCAAATAATACCATCATCTGCAAATAATGAAACACCAAAAGATGTATCTATACTACTAAAAATATCATTAATCATTAAAATAAATAGCATAGGACTTATTATACTACCTTGGGGAGTACCATTTTCAACTTGATATTTTGAACTTATTTCCCCACCTATTTTTATTCTAATACTTCTTTCAGTTAAAAATTTTTTATCCATCTATATATTTTACCCCTTATACCTATTTGTTTTATTTTAATCAACAGCCTTTGTTTCCATAACATGTCATAAGCCTTTTCCACATCTAAGAAAATCGCTATTAAATTCTCCTTATTAATCTGAGCTCGTCTAATTTCATGTTCCAGACATAATGCAGGATCTATTGTACTTCTGCCTTTTCTAAATCCAAATTGATAACACTTAATCTTCTTCTTAGATTCTAAAAAATAAATTCATCTGTTATTTACCATTTTTTCCATAATTTTACCTATACATGATGTTAGAGCTATTGGTCTATAACTTTCAGCTGAATTAGGATCTTTACCAGGTTTACAAATAGGTAAAATGATGGCTTCCTTCAATTTATCAGGTAATATCCCTTCCTCCCACAATTCTAATAATATTACTTTACTCACATCACTAAGATTGTTTAACATACTATAACTGATTTGATCATCCCCCGGAGTTGATTTACTGGAATTCTTCAGTGCTTTATTTAACTCTATTAAGGAAAACTTCATATTAAAAAAAAATCCTCATAATCTTCCTCATTATGTAATAATTCAATATGTCTCTGTAATGTTATTTCATGTCCTTTTCTTTCTTTATTATTTAGATTCTCTGTACTATGTATCTTTGCAAACACTTTTGCTAATAATTCAGCTTTATTTTTATTATCTATTATAATATTACCCTTATCTTTTATTACTGGGAAAAAATATTCTTTTGAATTTCCAGACATTTTTTTTATAGTATTCCAAACCCTGTCTAATGCAGTATTTTTCCCCAAAGACTCACAATATTCCCTCCAATAATCCCTTTTAGCATTCCTTATAGTTTTCCTAACTTCTGCCTGTTTCCTTTTATAATTTATTAGATTTTGGAAACAAATAATTTTCTTAAGTGTTTTAAAAGCCTTATTCCGGTGTTTAATCGCTATTGAACATTCTGGTGTCCACCAAGGAACTATCTTCTTTTTTTTAATACCACTACTTCTAAGAATTAATATTTTGTCTGAATTAATAATACATTTACTAATTTCTGAATTTAATTCATTTATCGGCTTACTTGTATCTATATTTTTCATATTAACCTCACTCATCACTTTAAAATGATCCCAATTTGCTTTCCCAAATTTCCATCTCCCCTCAATATCTACCTGGTCTTCTTCTGTATCTATTCCTATTTTGAGAAAAATTGGATAATGATCACTCCCCATTGTGCTTTCTTTACATACTCTCCAGCTGCAACTATCAGCAAAAGATTGAGAAACTAAGGACAAATCAATAGCTGATTCTTTACCTCTTACCAAGTCAACCCGAGTGCCTGCTCCATTATTTAATATTACCAATTCTTTTTCTTCAATCATCTCTTCTAAAATTCCTCCATTATAATCATCTTGATCTCCCCATAAAGTGCTATGTGCATTGAAGTCCCCACACCAAATTATTTTCCCTCTCCAGTGTTCCAGGATTGTTTGCAAGGACTGTAATAATTTATTATTGTAATATTCCCATTATTTGTCGAAATTTCTACAGCAATAAGTTCTAAGTCTGTTATTATTTGGAGCTGAATAAATTGTATGTTTTCCTTTAAGAATATGGCACAACCTCCTCCATTCCCATTTATTCTATCTTTACGTAAGACTGAGTAACCATGAACACTAAACTGTAATGACGGCTTGAGCCATGTTTCTTGAATGCATATTATGTCTGGTTTTGTATTTAAATTATTAATGAAGCCTTTAAATTCCTGACCATTTGCTAATAGACTACGAGCGTTTCATTGTAATATTAGAATTACGTAACAGTTTGAGAAGCCTCAGTTTCAGGTGATCCTTCCCCATGTCTAAGTTCATCATGAATTTTTTCCCATGATAAATCTTTGACATTAAAACACTTTGTAGCTGCCTTTACTATGATTTTTATTTTCTCAGTTTTAGTTCTTGCTTGTTCTGAGCAATTTATGATATACGGAAGAAAAGGAATCAGTTTTTCCAATGTAATATTACACTGATTATTGTCTTCTCCTCTTTTCCTTTCAAAATTTGCTTTTGGATCATTATCACTATTTTTTACCTCTTTCACTGCTTCAGCATAAGTAATTCTCTTATCAGTTTTAACGTTTTGAATATCAGCTGCTTCTTTTCTTAGCATGCACCCTGCATATGCTGCAGTATGAATTCCTCCACAGTTACAACATTTAACTGGATTGTTTCCACACTCGCCATAAGAATGTTCACCTCCACATCTACCACATCTCTGTTTCCCTTTACAGACGTTGGCAATATGTCCATACCTTTGACATTTATAACATCTGAGAGGTGGTGGAATATAAGCTCTTACATTAAAGCTCATATAACCAATCATCACCTTATCAGGCAGAACTTTATCTTTAAAATCCAGTAGTACAGATGTACTGTCCATTTTCTCCCCACTCCTAAAAGCCTGTAATCGTTTGATGCCTGTGATCTCTCCTCCTTTTATTATTTTCTTTAGCTCCTCCAAGTTTTCTCCAATAGGAATCCCTGATATTACTCCTTTTACTCCTCTTTCTTCCCCAACTACCTTTCTTTCCAGCGCTTCTCTTTTACATACCATTTGTATTTTTAGGGCCTTATTCTTTTGCTCAGCATTTTTACAAATGATAAGTAGGCTTCCATCCCTTAAGACTTTAGCTAACTCTACATCTCCAACAACTTTCTTTAATCCATTTGACAAAGTGATAGGACTTACTCCAATCATATCCTTTCCAGCCTTAAACTTTAATATAATTTTAAAGTTTTCCATCATTATTTTCTTTCTTATTTCAACTCTTTCTTCCTCATCATCAAGAGCTCTTTTACCCCGCATTTATTTTCCCTTTTAACTTTATCTTTCCCCCTCCCCCCTTCTATTTTCTACCATAGACCCTCCTATATCCATATTTTCATCTTCCGAAAGCCCCCCACTACAACTAGCCATCTTGATCCACTCACAATCCAGATTATGCCAAAACCACCTTTAAAATCAACCTATTACTCGCCAGATAACGTTTAAGCCCGCTCAGGACGTGTAAACTACCGCTCGACGGAAAAGTTTCTTCCTCTGTGGTCAGCTGATTCTCCTCCTTCCTGGCCTGCCCCGACCCACAGGGCGTACTCTGGGAGCGCTTCCCTTTATAACAGTGCCACTGATGGCTCAACGGGCACTCAATTTAAGTAACATAGGTTACAGTGGGTCCCCCCCTGATCACATGTACGTCCCTGTACATGATTCAAACTGTTAGGAATGTGACTGGCTGACACTGCCAGGGAGGATTCTTCGTCATCATCGTAGTGCGTGGTTGTAGAGAATGCTTCACTCAATCCCTGGAAAAGTAGTTGGATACTTTTCAGGATGGGTTGTCCCAGTTTACTATATTGAAATCTATTTGGTGGTCGTCTGATTCGTGTTGAAGTTCTCATTTGCTGTTGCGGTTCTGAGGTTGATACATTTGTGTCATGAAAAATATCAGAAATATCAGGGTCTGCAGCACTTGAGGTGGGGTTGGGATCAGAACCAATTTTAGATCCATTGATTTCAGTGGGGACTAGCACCATTGAAGGCTCCAAGTCGTCTTTGTATTCAGTACCTGCTCTTTCTTCTGCAGGTTGTGCCGAAGTCACCTCCGGCTGCACCCAGGTACTTGGCTCAGGCTGTGTTGGCTCAGGCTGTCCTGGCTCAGGCTGTGTTGGGTCAGGAGCCGGTTTCAGACGTGGTTTGGGAATGTGCAGTGAAGTGGTGAACCGAATAGGTTCTGCAGCGAGTGGACTATGCCAATCGGACAAAAGGATATCTTCATCCGACACTGGTTCTTCTTCAGGAAAGCTTGGAGATGAGGTATAGTTGACTTGTTTTTTTGTAGGTGGTTGCTTGATGTGGGATGTGGAAGGTAAGTATCCACATGGCAAAAGCAAGTCACGGTGGAGAGTTCTCAGAGGTTTGTCTGCGTGCTCGGGTCTTACAGTGTACATGGGTAAGTTCCCAGCCCTCTTGACAACCACGTAAACATCGCGCTCCCACCTGTCAGCAATTTTGTGTTTTCCCCTTATCCTAACGTTTCGAACCAGCACACGATCTCCAGCTTCCAAGTCTGAAACAATGACATTTCGGTCAAAGCGAGCTTTATTCATCAACATTGTCTTCTCAGCATTTTCGGTAGCCAATTGGTAGCTTTTCTCCAGATGTGATCGTAGGTTTCGAACATACTCAGAGTGAGTTTGACTGGGTTTATCCACAGGTAGGCTAAAAAATAGATCAATAGGAAGCCTTGGTTGTCGCCCAAACATCAACTCGTAAGGTGCAAATCCAGTAGTGTCATTTCGTGTGCAATTATAGGCATGCACAAGAGGTTTGACAAAGTCCTTCCAGTGAGTTTTATCCTGACCTGCGAGTGTACCCAGCATATTCAACAATGTCCGGTTAAATCGTTCAACTGGGTTTCCTCTGGGGTGATAGGGTGTTGTTCTGATCTTATGAATACCTATCAGCGCACAGAGCTCTTTTATTGTTCTGGATTCAAAATCCGGTCCTTAATGCACGTAATGCACAAAAAAAATTTCCCACAGGCATTTTGCCACTGTTTTAGCTTTCTGGTTTGGGGTTGGTACTGCAACAGCATATTTGGTGAAGTGATCTGTAATGACAAGGATGTCTTTGGTTTTACTTTTATCAGGCTCTAATGTTAAGAAATCTATACAGACAAGTTCCAGGGGGTATGATGTTTTAATGTTCACCATAGGTGCAGCTTTCTCTTGTGGCACTTTGCGCTTTACACATCTTTCGCACGTTTTTATCTTGGTATGAACATCACTAGCCATCCTTGGCCAATAAAACCTATTTCGAACAAGATCCAGAGTGCGTTCAATGCCTATATGGCCCATTTGATCATGCAACCTAAACAGCACATCAGCTCTGCTTTCCTGTGGCAGCACAAGTTGGTGTTGCAACTCGCTTCCAAGCTGCCTTCTTCTCACGAGGATGTTATCACGGAGTTCCATACGATTTATGTCTCGCAAGAGAAGTGGCAGCTCAGGGTGTTCTTCTCTCAGAGAGGGAAATGGTGATTCTCCAGTCTCCAGTTGTGTTACTATGTGCCTAAGCACTGGGTCATCTCGTTGTTGTTCAGCAATTTCAGTTGGTGTCAGTTGAGGGATAACAGATGAGGCAACCTGTGCATCAGTAGAGAAGCTGTCTGGGATGCTGGCAACTGACCTGGACAATGACCGGACAAGAGCATGATCTGCCATTTTATTGGGTGCACTATAAATGAGTTGTCGGTCACACACTGCTTGTACTGTCTGTTGATCAATGGATATGACATTAGCCTATTCAGTATGTTGCTGTGTGAACCGAAGGATTCTTTCCTTTTCTTTCTGTGACATCGGGTCAGTTAGAAGTTCACCGTGGGGTCTGCGTGAAAGACCATCTGCATCCACATTTTGTTTACCAGCCCGGTAAATTATTTTAAAGCAGAAGTTGGAGAGAGCTGATAGCCAACGATAACTTGTAGCATCAAGTTTAGCTGAGGTGAGAAGGTAAGTGAGAGGATTGCTATCAGTCGCTACTGTGAAGTTTGTTCCATATAAGTAGTCGTGGAACTTCTCTGTCACAGCCCATTTCAAAGCCAAAAATTCTAGTTTATGGGCTGGGTAACGTGACTCACTCCTCGATAATCCTCTACTGGCATAGGCAATTACTCTGTTTTGTCCCTCCTGCTCTTGATACAGCACAGCACCCAGGCCACTGGAACTAGCATCGGTGTGCAGGAGGTAGGGCTTCTGTGGATCAGCGAAGGCAAGCACAGGAGCAGAGGTAAGTTGTTCTTTAATGTTCTCAAAGGCTTCTTGACAGGCCGGTGTCCAGCGATCCCTGAATGGACTGTTTGGATGAAAATATTGTTCTGGCTTCACCAAGGATTTTACACGCCTTTGAGATGGTGGGTATTCAGCTGTTAAGTCGTGGAGGGGCTTTACTATGACAGAATAGCCCTGTACAAAGCGTCGATAATACCCAGCAAATCCAAGAAATGATCTGAGTTCCTTTAAGTTCTTTGGAACTGGCCATGTCTTCAAAGCTTCAATTTTGGCTGGATCCGTTTCAACACCATCTTTTGACACTACGTGGCCTAGGTATCGTACGGAAGTCTGAAAGAAAGTGCACTTTTCTACTGAGAGTTTGAGTCCAAACTCCTTAAGGCGATGTAAAACTCTCATGAGTCTCTCCTCATGTTGCTCCAATGTTGGTGCAAATACAATCAAATCATCGATGAATACTAACACCTCCTTCAGATTCATCTCCCCGACACATTTCTCAATCAACCGTTGAAATGTAGATGGGGCATTAGTGACTCCTTGCGGCATACGATTAAACTCCCAAAAGCCAAGCGGACACACAAAGGCAGTTTTACACTTATCACTCTCCTCCATCTCAATCTGGTAATATCCAGACTTTAAATCCAGCACTGAGAACCATTTAGATCCAGAGAGGGTGGTGAAAGTGTCCTCGAACTTTGGGTGGGCATACGCATCCTTAATCGTCTGCAAGTTGAGCTTCCTGTAATCAATGCAAAGCCTGACGCTGCCATTCTTTTTCCTTACAACCACAATAGGAGATGCAAAAGGTGAATCTGATTCTCTGATAAAACCTGCATCAAACAGTTCTTGAAGATGTGTTCTAACAGCATCAAGATCTTGAGGATGGATGGGACGAGGTCTCTGCTTGAAATGTGCTGGGTCTAGGAGCTTAATTTGGTGCTTTACCCGATCCGTTCTGCCAAAATCCAAGTCATGTTTAGCAAAAACCTCTGGAAGGCTATTGAGTTTCTTAATTATCCTGTTCCTCCACTCCAGTGTGAGTGGTGAATCACCAAAATTATAGTCAAATTTAGGCTTTGCCGACTTGGATGGTGTGAACTCTGCAACGGATTGTTTGGAACAGGAGACAGACTGGAAAGCACTTAGTTCAGCAATTGTAACTCGTGGTGGCAAAGTAACATTATGCTTAGATTCAATGCAGACTGAGACAGGTAACACTGGCTGGTGGCTTGAGAAGTCAACGAGGCAGGATTTCACCACTATTCCTCCAGGCAAGTGGATGGAGGTGGGGTGTTCAACAATAACAGCCTTTTCTGCTTGTAACGAGTGGGAGACAGCGATGCCTTCCAGAATGACCGTCTGACCAGCAGGGATAGGTTTTGGAGTCACACTGAGGATTTTTACAATTCCATGATGTCCTTCCTTTCTCAGCCTGTGTCTATGTTCCAATATTTTCAGTATAGCACGGTACCCATAAGGCACCTGTTGAAACTCTGGGCATTTTTCACTGAATAGTGAATAAACAATGTCCAAGGTGTTGGTTCCTATCAAAAACAAGGGTTGCCGAGTTTTGAAGTCAGGCACAACCAATGCAAGTGTGATAACATCTATTGGGATTCCCAAGAAGTCAGGGGGAAATGTGATGTTGAGGGCAATATAACCCAGATAAGGCACCATTTCTCCGGATGCCCCTTCCACCTCAAGAAGGTCATTCAGAGGCTGCATTTCAAGGTCTGATAGATGTGCCTTATACACTGATTCAGGAATGGTAGTTACTTGGGATCCACTGTCCAACAAACTTTTTATCGGCGTTCCTTGTATGATAACCAGGGCAGTGCATTTAGTTCCAACAAGCCCTTTAGGTAATGAGTCATATTGTTGTTGAGGTGTAAGCTCGGGACATTCCGATGCAGCAGCCTCCGCTTGCCCCCCCAGCAGAGACTGTACTTAGTTTAACTGTTTCCTTTGACCGTTATTTTGCTCCCATTGCTCTTGTTTCTGCTGGAGCCGTGTTTTCTTCTGAAGAACAAGCGCTGGATTGGCTGGTTGGCTCCATGTCGGAGCAATATGCCCATCTTCTCCGCATTTAAAACAAAACCCCGGTCTGGGTCGTGTTGTCTGCGCTCTGCTGCTTCCTTGAAGTGGTAGTTTGTTACATTTGGCGAGCTAGCCAGAGCCTGGTTGTGGATGAACAAGTGATGATTGATTTTGATTGCTCATTGCTCATTTGATGTGGTTGATAATAGATTATCTTGAAAAATCAGGGATAGACACACAGAAGTTTGTTACCAACAGGGCGTACTCTTGGAGCGCTTCCCTTTATAACAGCGCCACTGATGGCTGAACGGGCACTCAATTTAAGTAACATGGGTTACACCTGGGTTTGGGAAGTGAAACTGAGCTCAGCCTGCCAAAGAATGAGCTTAACTGCAGGTAATTCACGATTTAACAAGGGAAGCAGTTACTGTTTCACACAAGGTCAGGTCTTTCTGGATTTATTTTTTCCATCATTTCAAAAATAATTTTCTATTTATTCTGCTTATCATTGTCTGGTGTTAAAATTTGTTTTTATGATCTGAAACATTTCAGCCAAATAAGTGAAAACAAAATGAAAACCTTTTTTCTAGCACCGTATTTATCTCTACACAGCTTCAACATTAACTCACGCCTCATTCCCTGTAACTCAGAGGTAAGATGTAGAAGTACAAGTAGCATCCCTAAACTGAAAGAAAACGGATGAATGTGCAACAGCCAAAGGTTTATGGAGCCAGTGTGCAACTGAGGAATTATTTAGGGTACTAATGCATAGGCACTGAAGCCCACTTATCACTGTTTGTCATGTTTAGGCGTATGTTTGCTGTATTTCTGTGAGTATTTTCAGTTTGCTGCTCTTTCCACATTATAAGTAAAATCCATACAAAAAATAAATAACTAAAAACAGGCAGCTCACTCAGAAAACTGTTGCAAGTTTTGATTATAAATCCCGTAGTTTTTACAAAATTCACAGAAAGGCAGAATTATTTGCTCTTTAGGCAATAATTGGACTTTTGCAAAAGGGGGGAGGAAACTCAGCCCAATGTGAATTTTTAGAGTCGTTTAGAGAAGAAACCATTTAAAAATTAAATTGGTCACATATAAAAACATTAACTGACTGAGTTGTTGTTTGGTTTTTACATAATTACTGTTTGATTTATCACAGAAAGTCCAACTGAGAGTGTAATGATATCACTGACTGCAGGTTTTTATCATGTGAAATAATCAGAAACTTTCTGAAGAAACTTTTATAACTTTATAACTTTTATTTTTACCCATAAATTAATCTGTGCATGTTTACATGAAAACATCTCTAACAATATGCATGTCTTACTCTGCATCTCTCCCACTGCTGTAGGACCTTCTGTGAAATCACTCTGAGGTTCAGACTAATTCATTCATTTGATTTCAGCTAAATTCTCCTTAAATTGGAAACAATTTTCTTTTATATTTATAAGACACTAAAAAATGGATCTTCTGGCCGCCAGAAGCTTCTGCCACCCACAGTGCAATCATTTTTCTAAGATGACAGTTTTCACACAGCGGCCGTTTGTTACAGGGTTAAATTCTTGCCTGACCCGTCTCTGGTTCTTCCATACAAACAAATGCTTGTGGAGCACATGGAAAAAAATTACATTTGTTATCAATCTACGGAAAATGAGCATTTTTTTAATAAAATTAAACATTTAATGTATAAACTGAAAAATGCTTGAATATTTAGCTCAGCTGTGAATCACTGAACTAATATTTAGTTGTATAACCACTGGTTCAGAGAGCTTCTTGCATGGAGTCAACCAACTTTTGGAACCTGTGAGCAGGTCTTGCAGCCAGGATGATTGGACCATATTCCTCTACATATCTTTGTTTTGCCTCTGAAACATCAGGCTGGATTAGGATCCGGGGTTCTGACTGGTTGCTCCATAACATTCATCTTGTTGGTCTGAAACCAATATGATGCTGCTTACTGGTGTGTTTGAGGTCTGCTGATTTTGAGAACTCTATTAGCCAATTATTTACCATTTAGAAATATGATTTCTACCAAAAACAGGGATTGTTAAAAACATAGGGTCTATATTTGCACAAAAAGCTGATGCAGGTATTAGATTTGACTCATTTTCAAACAGAAGCTGCATTAATTCACTCTTTAAAATGGATAACTATGACTATGGATTAACCTGAAAGCTACAGGTTGCTTTCCTTCAATGTCTGCATCTGCTGTGCAGCACTTGAACGACCAGAACCAGATTAGCATAGAACGTACAACAGAATTGTTCCTGAGAGCTTGACGGGTACAACCTGTGTTAATAGCCCGTTTTAGGGGCTGCTGGGTTCAAGTCATGCTAAAGCTGAAGAAGATGCTGGTGAAGAGAGGCTGCAGTGCAGGAGGTGGGCTCCATTTTTTTTCTAAGTATGTTTATAGAAATTTTAATAAGAAGCAGTTAATTTGGATAACTTTGTAAAAAACAATATGAAGATTATTTTACAGTAATAGTTACTTTTCAAAAAGTTCAACCAAATGAAACAGAAATACAAAAACTCTCATCATATTTGGTTATAATATGTAAATATGATGACTACACAAGTGGCTTAAAAATGTGATTTACAAATAATCCCAGTTCGACTCTTTCATATTTTAGTCCAAGCAATGTTTCCAATATGCCAGCAGGAGGCATAATAACACTATGTGATCCTCTCACCCGGGGTCCAAACATTCAGATCTTTTAGATGTGTGTCTGCTTTAACACACCGGAATCAGATGATGAGATCATCTGCAGGACTTTATAGATCAAGGTTTGTAGAACTTCCATCGGCACCAGAGATCCGGAGGTTCATACCCCTGCCCCTTTATTACAACTCTTTTGTTTTCCTGCTTTTTATATTCTAATTTTTCTAACATGAAAGTGACAGTCTGCTCCTATGTTCTAATATCTATCTGCTTTAGATCTGTGCTCCAGCATCAGGACCCAGACTAGTACCGATTGGACACCTGGGCCCGGTGACTTTGATTATAAGCCCTACCTTTCCAATCTTTCCTTTGCTTGATGCCGGTGCTTCTCTCCCGTTTTGTTGATTGTTTTGTGATGCATCAGAACACTGTTGAAACATCCACATAGGAACACGTCACGTCACAAACCCGTGTGGATGTGAAGAATGTTCTGATGCATACCTTTTGAGCCTTAAGCTTTTAATTTTGTTGATGTTTCGTCCCTGCAGACGTATTTGTCTTTTAGTTGAATTGTACAGAATAAATGTGGCATTATATGAAAAATGTGTTGAATAGATTTCTCATGATTTCATTTTGACGACAGATCTTTTTCCTTATGTCTTCATTATTAAATTGTTATTATTATTATTGATTGGTAGCTGGTATTTTACTGAAGAAAAAAAGACAAGGGGGAAGTGTTTTCCAGACATCTGCAGTTTCTTTTTTCTGCCTCAGGAGTTAACTGGGTCAGACATCTCTTGCATTAGACCCTCATATCCCCCTCCCACTGTCCCAATTCTAATATGGTTCTTCATTATGAACTTAGACACTCCTCTTCATAGTAAAGTCACAGAGATGACTCCATGTGGCTTCAGTCCGGCTAAGCAAAAAGAAGATAAAAAAAAAGCTTTGGGGGTTTCCAAAGCGAAATACTTGTTGCAGAAGTTGTCTTTAGAAAACCGATCCTAGTAAATGTTCTCGTTCATCCTGCTGATGAGGTTTCTGTGTTGCCGATTAGATGAGCTTTTCTAAAACGAGATTAAGCTATTTGCTTACTTTGGTGCAAACGAACAAACACCTCAGATTTGAACTTTCACCTACAAGAGCTGCTTCTCTCCATGTCCTTATAAAAATAACCCTGCCTGACCACATGTCTGCTAAAAAATCACCCTCCTCTTACATGCAGGTGGCGTCCCAGGGTTTTCCATACTATGAGAACACCTTCAGTTGTGATGTTCAAAACCGAACCTCCTAATACATTTTAAAGTCCTGTTTTGAATAATGTTACTTTGTCAGTTCAAAAGTTCAGTGAGCTTTGAAATAATTCATAATTAATCATAACTTTAAATAATAATCGTCCATATTTTAAACCTTGAAAGTAAATTTTGTCTCTGACTGAATTTACTATAAAACTCTTTTCCAGTCATACCAACCTCTGAAAGCACTTTTACACCAGAGTCACTTTCACCCACCTACACCCACAACATACACCTGTACATACATCATCAGGCAACTTGGGGGAATGTTTCTTGCCCAAGGGCACATTGACATGTGGCGGGGAAGAAGCTGAATTTGAATTGTAAGACAGATACCTCTTCCACTGAGCCACAGCTGCTCTAAAACCCTGCCTGGGTTATTGGGTTATTATGTCTGAACCAGTTCTGAATCCAAAGTGGGGAACAATTAATTTATTATATTTTCTCATGGGATCTTCTTCCCCATTGAATAAATGTGCTCAAAAGTCAGATCACTCTTTTTATTGCAAGATTATGCCGCTGTTTTTTTGCACATGTTTATCGTTGGGGGCAATAAAAGTGAAGCTGCTAAAGAACATTTAACACAACTGTGTGATGTTGTCAGGTGTGCAAGAACATTTGCTTACGCATAAATGCCCAATGTCTAAACTCAAACATGTAAAGCCATTGCCATTTGGAATGTGGACAATCTAATCCAAGCTAATCCTGAACAAACTGCCTTAACCAGGTCTGAAGTATATATTGCCCTCATTTGAACAACCGGTTGTTTTTAAAGGGAAAGTTTAACTGAGGCCTCCACTAGAATCTGCTCTTCACAATCACCCTTCTATCTCTCCAGAACAGTCTAGAAAGAAGAAACATGTAACAGGCAACCTGCCTGCACCGATTCAGATTTGTGCTGACAACATCCTTCATCAGCACCTAAATGTTTTGGGTAGGTGCCAGCTAAGGCTGGGGTGTGAAACTGTAGATGCGTCGGTCTCATGTGCTGCTGATTCACGTTGCCCAGTTAACCCAGATTCACTCTAGACCCTGTTCAGTCCTGATTGCACCCAGGGTCCCCAACGGTACAACTTTTACCATGTTACAGTCCAAGATTTGAACTCAAACCACAAACTGGTAAAACAGCTAACAGATAATGAAGGCATCATTTAATAACCTTCATAAATCTTAGTTACAGACCCCTCTTTGTTTTAGATATACACCTGATGTTTTTGCCTCTTCAGGGAAAGAAATAATCAGATTATAAAACTAAATGTTTAATTATTAACATTTATGCATTGTGGTCTGTCTCTCTGTCCAGTAGATAGAGGCTCATGTCTGCATCTTTTACCTCTAGTCTAATGTAAAACTATTTTCAACATCATGACATGTCAAAGGAAATCAGTAATGTAGCTTCTTTAGTTTCTTTGCTTTAGATTCATGTAGAAAATCCAGAATAAAGCAGCTCAGTAGGTTTCTCCATTTCTCTGGCTTCTATGTCAGCTTTGATATGTCAAAAGTTTCCATCAGAAGTCCCATACGCGTTGTGCAAGTGTGATCATATGCCCTGGGAGTGAACAGCCCGTGAACGAGACGTCAGCCAAAACTTTTTTTAATCTCAGCTTGTATATCTAGTTTCCTAACTTGGCTCTTCTCCCATGAACCCATTTTTACCGAGGCAACTGCTTATCATCACAGCTTGCTGGCTGTTAATAGAACATAGTCTGTACAGTGAATCTGCTGCAGGATTCAGTTATTTACTCTAATATTCTGATAATGCTTTATTCTGTGATTCCTGAACCAAACCTTCACCTTTTGCACCCAGTAGTGTTTTTAACACCAATCCTCAGCATATCCTCCTTCATTACATCTATGAACTTTCTCTGTGGTCATCCTGTATGCTTCTTTTTTCAGTTTAAAGATACTGATTACTCTGAAGGGATTATTTGAGCAAAACTAAGCAGAATGTCACCTTCTAGTGGTCTTATTCAGATTTCCTCCAAAGGTCTTGTCACCTTTATACAGAGTGACCTTTGCACAGACTAAAGCTTCTAGTGGAGCAGGAAACAACACATTTATTACAGCAGGGCTGGACCAACTTCATGCTTCACAGTACAACATGTTTCCCTACATACCCCACCACACATGCAGGGAAACAGATCACCTACTCCTGTTTATTAGAACGCTGTTTGGAAACTGACTTAGAGCTTTCTGCCTGCTTTCAACCATCAACATGTTCAGTGGTTGCTGAGCTAATATGTGTGGTACACTATAAGTGCTTGACATTGTCATAATGATTGTCACATTTTTGTTTAGAGCAGGTGTAGGAAAAATCTGGAATTAGAAACCAAAAAAACATCCCAAACAGAGACTTGTTGCAGCTTTTCTTCTGTGATGCATGAACCTTTCTCATGAAAACCAACTTTTTTCTGGTATACCAGCCAACGGATCATCGCTGCAGAATAAAGTCTTGTTATGAACTGGGAAGTCTTGTTCTTTCCAGTTTCCAACATCAGTTTTGATTTTGATTTTTCCTGAAGGAAAGTTTGAAAGCTTTTTGCTTGTTGGACAGATGCATAACTTGCATAAAAAGTGATTTCTTCATCAGAAACCGTACATTGGACTAAATGAATGAAAAAATGTGCAGCCTTGCATTTCATTTGGAGGTAATGGCTGCAGTGCTCTCTGCTCTTTTACCTGACATAGAACTCCAGGTGTTTTGGTTCTACTTATTTCTCTCCTGCTGATTTCCCTACAGATCACACACATTAATTTTATTTTGTTTCTGCTTATTTGTCTTTAAATTATTTTGTTGTGGATGTTCTGCAAGTGCTACAGCATTTCTTTCCTGACACATTCATGTCTTCCTTGGTCTACCTGAATGTTTCCCTTGGGCAATTTTCTAATTTTGTTTTGACTTGTTTCATATTTTAGACACAGCTGACTGGAAACTCTAAGTTGACCTACCTTTTTGAAGAACTTCTAGAACCTTTCCATTGTTTTCTTTATCTGACAGCTCTGTTGCTGAGGCCATGTTTTCTGTTAATGAACCTGCCGCAAACAGCTTAAGGTCTGCATGGCAGGCGGGTGGCTGCAAACCTATAGCCCCATGAAACATTAGGTAAGACAAAATAATATGTTTTATTAGCCATCAAATTTTACCAAAATGAACATTTATTTATTTTTACAAAAGTTTTTTGTTTTCCTTTTGGTTTTAACTAAAGAGGCACGACTTCATATCTCTGCAACTGTATGTTTGCTCTCTGATCACATCTAGGCCTGAAGAGCACTGGTGTGAGTGAAAGTCAGGGAGATTCATGAAGAGGAAGAGAGGAAGAGTTGAGTAGAAGAGCCCTGCCTTCTGATCATGTTGGTGTTATGTGGAGGGGTGGAGACACACCTCACTGCTTGGGAAAAAACACTCAGACAGCAACTAACCAGTTGTCCTCAAGACACTGCATCATCCTCCATCCACTTATTGATCTGCTAAACTTCAAATTTCAGTTTCCGATCCTTGTTTTTGCTTTCCCTGGTCTCATCTCATCCTGTCCTGGAGGATCTGAGAAAAAGTGCTGCACCTCAAATCTGATCAAAGGTAGGGATTGTGTATGTTTCTATGCCAATGATTCTGTTGTGTTTGCACACGTTAGATCCAGGAGTTAACAATTTGTTCCAGTGCTTTTCATTTTAAAGATTATAATCGGAAAAACCTCAAGGTTTAAAGCTTAAGTTAAATGTTGATAAAAGCAAACGGCATCTAGAGACATTTAGGTTTTTTCGTCCTTCTCCAGGAACCCAGAATTTGTTTCAGTCAATAAACAGTTTATGAACGAGTGTGTGTGTGTTTGGGGGGGGGAACTCGGACATGAGTGGCTCCTGTTGCAAAATAGCTCGGCAATCCCAGCTCTCAGTGTTGATCCTGTATTGAAAGAAAAGCCACACAACGTAAACTCAGTGTGATGCAACAGCAGTAAAAAACTAAAAGAAATGAGAAGTCAAGGCAGCATCTCAGGTTCTCCCATCATAACATTGCTGACAAAACCTTTACCTTTTTCCATCTGCCTTTAACAACTTTCTGAATTATATTCTTTATTGTCTTATCAGCTCGACTGGCTGACCTTATAACATTGTAAAAGCCTTGTGATGTGATTTAAAACAATCAAAGTTCATGTATTAAAGTGAAGATTAAATGATAGCTGCAGTGCCATAAATCCCATAACATTTTAACATAAAGACAATCCTCTTATACCTGTTTTTTTCTCTTAAGATTTGTAAAATACAGAAATCATCTTGTTGAGGACAGCTTTTCATGGCTTCATGGACAGATTTGTTTTTAACAACATTGCTTTAGTTTCTTATCTGAGGAGGACTATCACAATGTGCAGTTACCCTACTGAGAAGTCAAAAAGGCATGCTGAATGTGCAGCTGCTGCAAAATTTGTTAGGGCTACAAAAATGTTCTTTCATTTTGCAGGATAGAAACAGAAAAAAAGGAAACCTCTGTTTAAATGCAACTTGATCAGTGAGGGGTGCACTGTTCACTTTACAGAGCATTTCCACCTGTATGAAGTCCTAAACAAGATTCTAGCGAGATTTGATCCAGCAGAACTTGAAAAAATTAAATTTGAGGTCAGAAGGTTTATAGCTTGTTTTTCTTGCCTACCTGCCTTCTAAGACTTCATAGCTCTTCTGTTAGCTGACTGAGCAAATCTTTGTGGCATTAGTGCCAGGGCATACTTGTTTTCACTGGCTGTCGGGTGAGGTTACCAGGAAGCCCTTTTCTTACTGCAGATGGAGGAACAACAAAACTCCCTACATCTTCCCATGAAACATTAGACAATCTGTAACAAGCTTAATAGGCTAACAACTAACAAGTATTAAGTAATTATTTATTCCCCTTACATAAAAATACAATGAAATAAAACGTTAAAACATATAAACATATGACTTCTCTTCGCGGGTGCAGATCGATAGAGGAGCATCTCTTAATGGCCAAACAGCAGGAGATTTGGCAAAAGGTCTCAGTATGACTGCTTGATCAGTAATGTATCTCTTCCAGACCGCACCCGTCTCCATAACGACCAACAGCTGCACTAGCCAATGGGTGCTGGTAGTCGCACAGCTTATTTTGCTACTTCCAGAACAAAAAACAGTCAATTACACGTAGATGCAGCTGTACAGAGAGCACACCACTTTCTGGGAGTCCTTTCTCATTTTCCCATCCTGTTAATCAAGGGAAGAGTAATGTCAGAAGAGCAGGGGTTCAGGTGTTTCATGCAGATCTGTTCTACGCCGGGCCATGCCAGCAGCTCTGCTACCCAGCCTCTGTCACCAGCACACCTCATTCTTTAAGTCCTTGGCTGATCATTTTCCATGAGCTGTTGACAGATATCATGTTCTTTATTGTAAAATTAAAAACAACCTGCACTGTAACATATGGAGCAAAGATAAAGATTAAATTTATTTTTCCTGGAGATGTGACCACTGCAGACTTATGTCATTATTCTCATAATTGATAAATACACTCAGCCTGAGAGCTGATGGAACTCTTCAGCTAAATGAGCTGGGTTGGTCCTGCAGGAAATAACCCAAAAGCACTTTAACAAACTGTTGATGCTGAGCTGGGAGACCTTGTGAACAAGTGTAACTTTTACTCAGATCAAGAAATGAAAGAAGTTAACAGATCCAGACTGAGGTGGATATAAACTGTCACAGGGGGTCATGACCTGTGACCTCAGAGTTAAAACAGAACACAAAAGGCTGAAATGAGCTTCTTCCTTCACCTGGACCCTGAGGGATGGTAGGAAGAGCTTGGAGGTTCAGAAGGGGCTCAGAGAAGAATCACTGCTTCTCTGCATTAAAGCTAAGGCTGTTTCTGGATCTGGTAAAGATGCTTTCTGAACACCTACTAGAATGATGTTTCACACAAGTCCCAATAGAAAAATGTTGTTTCTATGCACATAAAACATGTTCCATATTTTGTCTTTACCAGCCAGAAATGATGACTGTGACAGTTGAGTGTTGATATGAAACAGTTGTTAGGTTTCTGCACACTCATGCCAGAAAACAGCATGTATTTTTATCACAGTGACCTCTGACCTACAATCCCTTCAGTTGTAGGTCTCGCGAGGACTTAAACCCGCCGCTATGTGTCTGAGGTGTAACTTCCTGCTCACTTTTTCATTTAAACACTGCTTTGATCTCTTGGTAAAACATACGGCTCTCTTGCTAAAATTAAATCATCACCTGGAGATGCGGGTGGAGTGCACATTCTTGTCCCAAACATGTAGATCAGGTTAATTTGGAAAGCAGAGTCGTTGCTCTGTAGGTAGGAACTACACACTAATGCTCATAAAGCAAGTAAAGTTTTTCCAGCTGATCCAGACCTATTTCAGGATGCATCAAAGAGAGACTGAGGTCAAAGAGAAAATTGTTCCAACACAAGTGATCAGATTTCTTCTACATTTATCTCTCAGCATGGAGTTTGCTTCTGCCACTTAACACCTCAAGGACATCTGATGTAACCACTTGATGGAATGTAGCGGGACCCTTTAACTAGGACATATATGTAGTCCAGTTTAGTGTTCTGAGGACTGAGCCTGTGACTGGACTTACTGACTCCATGCATTTCCTGCTGCATGGTGTGAACAAATGAACAACAACTCAAACAATGTCTGCAGCAGCTTAAGCGATGGCAGGACTGTTGGATCGCACCCAGATATGAGAACTTAGCCAACATCCCAGGGCGGATATCATCTGCAGGGAGTTATTTTTCCAACTTCAGCTACAGGCTACTTAAGGTTTGTCCAACTTTGTCCAACAAGTGAGTGGAACTCAACATGTTTTCCATTAGTTTTTGATCTTTGACATTGAGTCAAAGATCACAATAAGATGAGTCAGGGTGAAGTCAGATTCTGTGGCTCAGTGGGAAGAGTAGTTGTCAAGCAATCCAAACGTTGCAGGTTCCATTCCTGCAAGGCGCATGTGGCTCTAGTGCTTTGAGTAGTCGGTATAAATACAAAGTTCTGTATAAATTCAGTCCATTAATAGTGATAAAAGTTGTGGTTTTAGTTTTAGAAGCAAATACACCATTATCCACATAGTCCATATTTGTTTTTCTGATTCTTCTTCCTCATTTCTTTTAATTTCCTCTGACATGTTGGACATCAACTTGTGGACCAGATCCTGACTGATGGTGACCCATCCCTGTCTTCTCAGTGTTCGGAATTAATCCCAGCTGGGTGGCTTCTGTTTCCTCACCTGCTTTGTGAGAACTGACCACAGGTTCTCAGTGGAGTTAATGTGAGGATCTTTCTGACAACAGGTCCACATCCAGCTGCTACCATTGTTAACCAAGCTATGCACTGTTGGCTACATTATTCTATTGTTCCCTTCTCAGCACAAACTGTTGCTGGACCCTCTTGAACGTTCCGTAAACCATCTTCTGTGCAACTGAACTTCTCAACTTGAAGTTCTTGATAATCCAGAAAATGTTTTTTCTCAGCTACAATAATGCTACCAGCATGTTCCTGTATGTTAGCCGATTTTGGTGCAAAGTAATGATTTTCTTAAGAGGCTAACACAAGTAGACAGTGATTTCATGCACATCTGTTGCTCTTTCATAGCAATCAGTCTTCAGTGGGACACTCACTGATGATATGAATGTACGGACATAAAGACAGTTCCTTATTTTCAGCAAAAATACAATAAGGTGTTTTTATTGTTCCGATGTAAATTTTGGACGCTAACAAAAGTGTTATCACTTTAATAATCCACATCTGTGCACAATAATCTCACAACAGTGTGAAATCCCACCAAAATAAAACTGAAGCTTCATTGTTTGCAGAGCTCAACATTCATGTCTCTATTAGTACTTCTGGGCAGGACCATAAATTCCGACTAGGTGTTGGTTAAATAGTAACTCAGGTGTTTATGAAAGTTCAGTTCATGGCCTCATCAATAAACAGCAGGTCAATGGAGTCTGAATTTTCAGAACATCTCACCAGATGCTCTGCTGACTTTAATTTCCTTACTAAAACAAATGTTTTCGTCTCTGTTCCCAGAAAAGGTTCTTTATCGAAAGCCAGCACTGATTATCTGACTGAACCTAAACAAACAGAAATCCCATGGCTTTGTGAACTTTGACCCTAGATTTGCAGTTCTTTACAGACCTACCTGCAAAGGTGTTTCAACAAGACAGCAAAGAATACTGGATATTAAATAATACTGGACAGGAATAAATGCACAGCTGGAAATATCATAAACACGTGTTCTTCACTCTTATTGGAGAGAGCTCAGGAAGTGGATGTGTTTTCCTCTGAATGATGTTCAGTCATGCATTCACTGCATGTTGTGGTGTCCTGAGGGTATCAGAAAGGGGTAAACATCAGACCTCAAACAGTGATTTGACATAAACCCACATTGCAGCTAATAATAACAGCAGGAGTGCTCTGGGTGACGGGGTGAGCAAAGACTTGGAGGTGAGCTCATTATTTGCACTTTGTGCCCTCTACATGTTCTTCTTTCCCCCACACCATGATCAGTCACCCTCTCTGACATTTGTCTGTGGACAATGTGTTCTTGATGTTTCTAGTGATAGTTTTGTATTGCAGGCTTGAATAAATTAACAAGATGGTTTAATTTTGGAGAAAAACCTAAAAGACACATTGTGTTCCTGCACACAGTGTACTCACAAGAGATCTTATAAATAGTAACCGCCTGGAAATTCTGACTCAGGGAGAGCTTTAGCAAAGACGCCATAAAGATGTTAGTTCTGAACTCCCGAAAAGCTCCAAAAATATCACAGCATCTATTAACAACATGGAGTCTGCTTATAAAAGCTTTATGATGGTATTTCTCAGTTGAAAATGATCTTGTTTTTCTACTTGTAAGCTGGTCTATCTCTTATTAACGTTTAGAATAGAATATCTTTATTGTCCCGCAGTGTTCCCCACTGTGTACCAGGTGTACCTGGTGTACCAGCAGCAAAATGTAAGACAAAATTTAAGCATCCAGATCACACAAAGGTAAAAAATATAAAAACTAAAAAACATGAATAACAGACTTTACGGGTATTAAAAATAGCTTACTCATGTCTGTTTGTGCATAAAAACCAGACTATTTACAAGTAATGGAAAAAACAGCAAATAACAGCAGGGCTGTGAACAAATTATTGGTCAGACAACCTACAATGCATCAGCAGAGAAGATAGTCAGCACCTGCTGACTTTAAGCATCCATTGCCTGCTACATCAGAATGTATTTCATAACTTTTACTTGATTGAACTAAACTATGTCTGTAAATGACTTTCAAATTAAAGCAAGAATTTGTGCACTAAGAAAAATTGTCTTTCTGTCCCACAGCTTATGGAGGCTACTGTAGAAGTAAAGTAAATCCTGACAGTCTCCTGCTGATCTTCAGCTGGGACATCGTCAGATAGCCGTGAGGAGCGACCCCCACCCCAGATCTCTGTGTTTCTGTCTGTCTCTCCCTGTCATTAGGGTGCTGACCCTGTTGTTCCAACAGGCTGTGAATGTCGGCAGCATCATGACCAGCGTCAACTCTCCAGCCAGCCTGCTTGCCCGCAACCACTTCTACAGAAGTATGACAACACCCAGACACAAACACAGCCTGAGATCTGTTTTTAGATCTGGGAGCTTCAGCTTAAGGTCAAAGAACAGACAAATATTGGTTTGGGATCAGAGGTTAGTGTAGTGAAAGCTTGAGTTTTCTTCATGCTCAAGCAGCATGAAAACCTGTTTATCGGGTTAAGATTTGGATCAGAACCCAGAGCAAGATGTGAGATTTCCTTAATTGTTGATGGAGAAATACAGTGAAGGTCACCAGGATTTACACTGTGTCTTTGTTAATCAAAGTAAAGCCGATAAGGGCTGTGTAGCATGTGTTTAAAGGCAGTGTGAGACAGTGGTGAGGTGTGTGTTTGAGCAGCTCTGGCCCTCTTTTGCAGAGTTGATGGACACAGGAGATGCTATAGTTGTACTATTTGTGTTTGTCTATAACGTAAAAGCATAGCTGTAACATGACAAAAATGTGAAGTCATGAAACTTTTGCAAGGCAATGAGAAGCCTGTAAACATAGAGTCACAGTGCAGAAAGGACAGGAGAGGCACCGTCTCTTAAAGAGATGAAAATCAAGTTTGTGCTAAATGTCAGAAATTAGATTGCTGCAGTACAGAACTGGGGCATCCTGCTGCGGATTCACCTTACAA
The DNA here is from genome assembly GCA_036173005.1 of Crenichthys baileyi. Lineage (NCBI taxonomy): Eukaryota > Metazoa > Chordata > Actinopteri > Cyprinodontiformes > Goodeidae > Crenichthys > Crenichthys baileyi. Next base: position 643,582 of record JAHHUM010000004.1, on the reverse strand, counting down.
AGTACACTCCAACTGATGACAAGCAGCCGCCTCAGGATGAATGGGCTCATGAGAGCAGAGCCAAGCCAGGAATGCCGGAAACACGAGCTGACATAAAAAAAAAGTTTTGGCTGCCGTCTGGTTCACGGGCTGTTCACTCCTAGAGCACATGATCACACACGCACAGTGCATGTGTGGAACTTCTGCTGGGAACTTTAGACAGCATACAGATAATTCATACAGATAATAAAGTGAGCTAATGTGGAAGCATCGTACAAAGAAAAAAAGATTGTTTTCTTCCAGGTTTGCCCTCAAGTCCAGGAGTGATGAACACACCTTACAGCTGTCAGAACAACTCTGCCATGCATGAACAGAATCAGGTCACCCTTTGGATCAGCAGGGGAGTTCCTCCTGGTAAAACCCAGAAATATATTCACTGCACAAACAATGATGACCACAAATATGACCACTTTTTATATTAATCTGTCTTTAATTCCACCTGCACAGCATTTTGGGATTTTAGATCCCAATGGATCCATGGATGGATGGATGGACCACTGGGGTGATTTATTAATTATATTTCTTTCTCTTTTAAGCACTGCAGGTTACCATGGGAACCAAAGGATTATCGATGGAGATCGTTCTGGGTCCCTCTTCCTCTCCCAAAACCAAACCACCCAATCCTGGAGACCAACATGTTAAGTAGACGAAGCAAAAGCATCTCATTGGTTGACAGCCTGAAAGTCCCCGGAGTTCACAACAGATGTCAAATAAAGATGCAGGAAGACAGAAATTTAAGAGGAAAACCTTTTGGAAAACGTCTGACATTTAATACTGAGGTCTGCTGATTGATTTCATTTGCTATGTTAAATTTGAGGCCTCGTGTGTTTTTCTAAGTTCCTGAATCCATCCAAACACTAAGATTCCCAAAGTAAAACCTGCAGCAAATGCAGGAATGAATGTTTGTACAACGAGCCAATGACCATACCATCTACATTTCAGTCCCCGTTTCATAAATGTATTTTTATAACTTTGCATTTAAATTTATTCCACTGCTATTTGTGCTATCGATACTATTGCTGTAGATTCATTCGTTATAAGGAGCCTTGTTTGCTGGAAAGTACCCCATAATGACATCAGCTAACTTCATTTTCAGTAAAGCTTTTAAAGTGTGCATCTGAAATCACTCTGACAATCTAATCAGCAGAATGGTTTCTGTAAAAGAGGAACAGATGTGCGTTGAGTCATTGTCTTCTTCTGTCAGCAATGGTTTCTTCAACAGAAAAGCATGAAGTCCTCAGTGCCTCACATGCAGAAAACTGCTGTTAGAAATAACGCAGCTTAAAGAGAACTTCCTAGGATCATCAAGAACTTCAAGCTGAAATGTTAACCTACAGAGAAGAAGGCTTCTGGACATCCAAACTCCAGGACTGTAATCTACTGAGGAAGGTGCTAGAAAATGTTGCCACCAGAGCAGAGCTTGTTCAACACTGGCAGCATGTGGGTGTACGTGCTTCTGAACGCACATCGAGGTAAAGACTCTTGGAAGGCTGGCTTATGACAAGAAGGGCAGGATCCTGATACAATCCATGTGGAAGGTTGCTTCTCCTCCAAGGGGATGGACTTCCTCAGAGTTCTGCTCAAGAGCTCCGCAGTTAATAAAGATCCCAATAAAATCGTCCTCTAAGAACAACGTCCAAAACAATTAGGGATGATCTGTTGATTCTCCAGCCTGAGCAACACTAAAGTGACTCAAGATCAGAACGTTGAGATTTTGGACCTATGGTCTGGAAACTCCACAGATCTGAACCAAACCGCGAACCTGTGGTGATTTCTCAGAAAACAGCTGGAGAAACAGAGGCTGATAGACTGTAATGAACTCCAAGCACTAAGAAGACAAGAATGGGTCATCATTGGTCATGATCTGGTCTAGAAGTTTATATCCAACCTGTAAGAGAGAAAAACAAAAGTTATGAAGAAGGTCAACAGTGGAGATACTGCATTAAAAAGCTGATGTAATTACTAATAAAACCTTTAGAACCTTATGGAACTTCTTCTTCTATCCCATTCAACAGGAACATGTAAAAACCTTGAAGCTACATGTAATCTAATTGTTCTATAATCTACAGTTTGGTTGAACTGAAGGGAACTTCAGAGCTTGACAACAAGAGACGGAGGTCTGGATCTCTGTGACCCTTGGAGCAGGCAGTGAACTAGAAAAACTGCAGCGTGGAAGAACAAAAACGCTTTTCAGCCATTCAGCTTCATCAAGCACAGGGGCCACTTTGCAGCAGCTTTGACCTTTGTTTGTTTTTCCTCTCTTTCAATGAGATGGACAGAGTGATGGAGCGGCTGAATGGAGGACAGCAGAGCTTACATAAGCCCATTTTACGCTCATTTAGGAAAATCTGTGCGTCAGGATCTGTTGCTAAACAGATTATTTTGGAGAAAGAATTGATAAAGGTTTTCCTTTGTGTCTTTTTTACAGACAGAAAAGGCCAACTCAACACATCTCACTCCAGAACATGCCGTGTTTGTCCCCCCAAACATGAAACTTTCTAGAATCTAAAATTGATGAATAATTTTCAAAATTCAAACATGCAAGACACCACCCAGCACCACACATGACAGAAATCTAATAAATATAGAAATAAATAGATAAGTATTAGTCAGAATTCTATTGAGAGCACTAATAAATAAATACTAAAATCCATAACAAAGTGAAGTCATATTTAATAAATTAGAATACGTGTTCCGATGAGGCTCGTTTGTCACATTAACAGTAGCGTTAAAATAAACTAACCTTTAAGCAGCTTATAAACATACTTTTTATTAGCTTTAAGTGGAAAAATCATCACAATTAACAGAAATAAAAGTTTTAAAACATCAATCTGGGTGTTTTAAAGCCAGACTGATGTATTTCAGGGAATTTAAGTTGGTGAAATAAATAAACCTTTTAATATTATTCTAATTTATTGAATATGATCAACACAAACTCATTTGAAACTGGAAGTCATTATTTATCTTTTGTATTTATTGGTTTATTTCATGTTTTCTTTGCTGCAGTGAACCACGTGGCATGTAGAACAGACTCCGACGTCAGATTGGTTAATCCGCGCAAGAAGTCCACCTTAAATCAGTTATCTAAAAACAACGTATTCTGTCAGATTTATTTATTTGTATATTTATTAAGATATTTGATCATTTCATTTCAATCTTAACTGAATATTGAGACATCTGAGTTATTTTTAGCTAATTTTAATGGATTTGTTGCTGTTTTGGACCTCTATATTAAACGTTCTCAACAGCAATGTTTGGCTTTTCTTTAAACATTCAGGAAACATTAGTAGGATGTCTAAAAGGGCTTCATGGGCCCTGAACATTTCATGTAGTCTGTCCACTTTTTAAATCTCATATCAACATTACAAGTAGCAGAACAAGAAGTCAGTATTTCCAACAAAGCTGCAGGGAATCTGGAAAACCAACAAGATATCCATGAGGGTGTTAATGTTTTCCCAAGATACGTGCAGTCATATCAGAAAAGACATGTTTGTACTGAGAAATCCGGGGACTAATCCAGATCCCTGCACGGATAAATAGGTAAAAACAATGGGTGGATGGAGCTCTGCGCTGCAGGTGATCCAAATTACAACCAAACCAGGCCATAGGTTGCGTTAAGATGACTTTTCAGGAAGTGCTTGCCAGTTTATTACCAACCTAAATCAGATTTAATTTCCAAATGTATAAGACGCTGTACAATGGGTGGAAGGGCATCTTTTTTTAGGACCAGCATGTTTTGATTTGCACTTAGAAGCTAGTTTTACTCAGAAACTGGAAAGAACACTACTCTGCTCTGCAGAACCTTCTGCATCTTACTGCAGGTCTGCCAGTCTTAAAGCAGCATGTATCCAGACTAGTGTAATATGACGCACATGCTGGTTGTTTGATACAAAACTGCAAGCTACTGTTTTAAAGAAGCATGAAAACATAAAGAGATGTAAATAGGCATGAACTGGAACATTCTGGTGGAGACCAGTTTATCTCAGCTGGTGCAGCAGTTCTCTCTCTCTGAATCAGCAGGAACCACAGTTACCCAACCGAGTCTCCGAGTTCAGCAGCAGCAAGAGGAAGAACAGCTTTTCCATTGTTTACACTGGACCAAAACCAGCAACTGGAGCAAGGCAAACACTTTCACCTCCTTGTCCTAATGTTATTCAAACAATTCAAACTTTAATCTGGTTTCCAACTAGTTTGTGCTAAATGTCAAGGTTTGTCCAGGAGTCTGAAGTAGAAATTAGATTGCTGCAGTACAGAACTGGGGCATCCTGCTGCAGATTCACCTTACAAAGTACACTTCAACTGATGACGAGCAGCCGCCTCGGGATGAATGAGTTCATGAGCAGAGCCAAGCCAGGAATGCCGGAAACACGAGCCGACATAAAAAAAGAGTCATGACAGTTTTAACCATTTATAAATGAAATTTAGAAAGTCAGAGCAATATTCCTGATTAAAGTTTACATAAGGATAGCTGCATATAACTAATGTGAAAATAGAGCCATGTGCCCTGCATTCTGACAATGTAGATCCTGCTGATGAACGGATCAATTACACTTCACTCAGTTTTTCCAAACAGAAACCAGGAAATTCCAGGTATGCACTTTCAGAAGTTAATATCAGGATGCTTCCCTGTTGCCAGAGGTGTTTATATTTTCTGCAGCTGAATCGCTCAGGCTGAAGATCTTGATGATCCAGGAAACTGTTCTCCATTTAAGGCCATTTTGATGCAATAGCATGGCTGCGAATCAGTGCACCGACAGAAAAGCGTAGCGACACAGCATCAGGCTGCAACAGACTACTTTATTGCATTTGCAAAATTAAAAGACAAAAATGGTAAGAAAACATGTGAAGGTATGGACCACAGTGTCAATGCAACAATGTTAAAAAACAAAAATGTTACAAATGTTAAGGAACTCTGTTTCAATTTTTTCTAATTTTTAGTCATTAAAAAAGATGTTAGAAAACATGGAAAAACAATGCAGCCTTTACTACAATGAATATATATATATATTTTTAAAAAGTTTGTAAACGGGACGATCTCCGTCGCCTAGCGTTGGTCGTTGGTTCGGTTCTCCCCAGGGTGCAGTGGAGACTGAAGAGAGATGCAGGATCACGAAGAAGTGGGGCTTCCTGCATCACTGCTCTCACTCGCCTGCTGCTGCATCACCATCTCCTTGGCGATGCAGGTGATCTGACCGTTCGTCACTGCACCCGAGACCCCCGCCCTGCAGGGGCGGAAACAGCGGTTAGAAATGAAAGCCATGTGCAGACACGTCAGCCGGCTTCACGCTCGTACTTACTTCTGCTGTGCCTCCTCAGTCAACGGGGTCATCCCTGGCTGCTTCCCAAAGAAGAAACTGGACCACCAATGACCAGAATCCTGCTTGGGGAGTCCTGGGGAGACAGATTAAAACCTAAAGCAAAAGGTACCACAGATTCAAGTTTAAATCAGAACCAGGGACTCAAGCTAATAACGCAGGCTAGCTCTGTTCTGGGGACTCCTCTGGAGATCATTGTACAAAGAAGGATTCTTCATAAAATGAAGATTATAGAGAACCATGAGGATCCTCTTCATGAGACTGTCCTACAACAACAGAGTGTCTTCAGTCAGAGGCTTCTTCAGATCTGCTGTAAGACAGACCTCTACAAGAGATCCTTCCTTCCCACAACCATCAGCATCTACAACGGCTCTTTGAACAAACCTGCAGAATATGAGCTACAACATTTAATTTTTATATATTTTTGAATTTGAAAATAGAAGTAAAAGAATGTATTCAACACCAGGTGGACACACCACCTTCCTGATCTGCCCTGTGGGACACAGCACACACGCCTAAACTAGCTGCAAAACTCCACACCAGGCTGCTAGCAAATAAATCAGGATTACTCATGAAATCACACGCCAACGGCTACAAAGACTTGCAGACACACCTAGGATCTCTAAACCACCAGGGAACAAGTTGAATGGGTGTGGCTGCTTTAAGAAATCCTACCCAGTCCACCACTGGGTTCTGGGATTGCCGCCGCGACAGGCACCGCAGACCTTATGGCCGCAGCTACGGGCAGCAGCATCGACAGTAGATACTGAGAACATGGTCCACTCGGACTCTATGTCTCCAACATCCTGGAATCTGGTCAAAGCTCTCCCGGAGGTGAGAGTTGAATACATCCCTGGCCGAGGGCTCCGCCAGGCGTTCCCAGCAGACCCTCACTATGTGCTTGGGCCTGCCAAGTCTGTCCAGCTTTCTCCTCCTCCAGCACATCCAACTCACCACCAGGTGGTGATCAGTGGACAGCTCAGCCCCTCTCTTCACCCGAGCGTCCAAAACATGCGGCCGAAGGTCTGATGATACGACAACAAAGTCGATCATTGACCTCCAGCCTAGGGTGTCCTGGTGCCAAGTGCACTGATGGACACCCTTATGTCTGAACATGATGTTCATTATGGACAATCTGTGACTATCACAGAAGTCCAATAACAAAGCAGCACTCGGATTCAGATCGGGGAGGCCACTGTTGAGAGTTAACAGTCAATATCTTACCTGCAGTCAAAAGTAGCATCTGGGGTGTGAAGTGCTGCTTATTCTAAGCCTAAAACCAACTCAAGTAACATAGGACCAAATCATTATTAAGGCTGAATCTGCTTCAAGGCATCAACTAATTATGGTCCTTCTTTCCTCTGAAGCCATTTACCTGGATGGTGAGGGATGACCTCCCCACTGTACTCCGAACTGCCACAAGAGCTACTACTGGATGTAGAGCCGATGCGCCCTGCAGGAAACGGTGGATGAGGGGTTAGTTTATAACAGAAACCCAGACAACCACCAGGAGGGAGAGAGACAGAGACTCACTTCGGTAGTAGTCAGTGGTCGCCACGAGAGAACCGCCTGCTGGAATGGCCGCCATTCTTTAGTTGGTCACTGATGGGCTTGATGGAAACCTGGAGAGGAAAGACCACACCGGTTAAAACTGGATTACAAAAACCACTAAATATTTGCTTACTGAGAATGAATCATAGTATTTAATGAAACAGTCAAGCATGGAAGTGTATTCTGAGCAAACAAAGAATGTTTCTACTTCCCAAACATGAAATAAATCACATAGTACCACAAACCATCTGATTAAAGAGATTAGTGTAACTTTTAACAAAGTTGGATTTCAATATTTCCAGAAAAAAAAAAATATTTCTAGACTTTACATCATAAAATGTATGATAATCCTGGGTGTATGTAAATATACGATCGGTTGTCCAACTGTTTCAACTCTAAAAGACAGAGTTTGACAGAAGCATGTTTGATCTACATAAAGATGAATATGAATTTTCACACACACTCTTGTTTTGCTATATGTAGTGAGGACCATGTGTTGACTCCCATTGACTTCCACTCATTTTCAGTCATTTTCAACCCTTTCTATGCCCTAACCCTGACAATAACCGTAACCTAACCATTACCAGTGCATGCCTAACCCTAACCTTAACCTAAACTCAATTCACAACTTAGTCCTAAACCTAACCGTTAACAAAATAGGTCGTTAGGACCAGCAAAATGTCCTCACTTTGGTACAAATGGTCCTCAATTTGATGGTGAAATCGGGAAACTGGTTCTCACGGTGATGCCAAGACAGGAACACACACACACACCTTGTTAAAGATGTACTGATTAGAGCCTTATGGGCCAATACCGATTTCCTTTAAAGCCCGACCTGCAAACCCCAAAATTATCAAACTTCGGATTCTGTCAAAATTATGTGATCACGAGATTATGCCCTTTAATCCCAAACATCATGATTGTTAAGGCACTCAAAATTAAAACCATTTCTTCCAGTTTGGTGAAAAATGTTTGTGGATTTGACCCACTGGGCACCAGTCAGAAGTGATCAAGGAGATAATGGTCGATTATTGGGTCATTATCTGACTGACTGCTGCGTCACCTTTTGTTGTGACATAAATAATGAAAAAAACAAATAAACCAGCATCCGTGATCAGATTCATTTTGCCCATCGTGGAAAAATAAGTGTGTATCCCCCCCTTCCTGCTGAAATGGATCACTAAACTGGAACACAAGAAGCTAAAACAGGTTGAGAAGGAGCCTCTTTGTTTGTAGCAGATGTGGTTCTCCACCAGTAGCTCCACTATGATCCTCATGATGTCTCCCAGTCACTGTTCTGCAGTGAGGGTGGTGTTGCCTACATCAACAGTCACTCCACCACACCGACATCTTTACATTCAACCCGTCCAATCAGGAAATGCGCAGGGAGAACCGCCGGTTCTGGATAAGGAGAAACACGGAGTTTGAGCTTCGCTTTGAGGAGTCAGAACATTTCCAAAAAACTGCGGTAACCATTTTGTCACTTTGTTTCCACATCAAGCATGATGGGACCGTTACCGTTTTAAACCAAACACTGGTACTACAACTGAAATGAATGAGAGCGGTTCATCCCTTCCATGTTTTAACCCCCCGAAAAAAGCCTCGCTCCTAGCGGCTAGCTTTTAGCCTTCGGCTCGCGTCGCCAACAGTATCCCGCATCTTGAGGGGGAAACCGTCTCCACCATTTTCTGACCCAACACCACTACGGAAAACCTCACCTTTACTAACCCAGACGATGTGCTGATGTTCAGTAGCACTCAATTCAACTCGAACGGCGAGGATGGGGGGAGTTAACGCTAGGCGACGGGGCCCATTTGAAAAAAGGTTTTGGGTAAATGTAACCCTCCAAGGTCCGTAAAGATGTCGACGCTGCTTCTTTTTGAGGCCAGTGGGCTGCGCGAGTATTTATCCTACCGAACGGTGACGTCACCTGAAAGAGGCGCGGCTACAGAAAATATAACTGCCACCGACGTCATGGGTCCACGCCCACAAACAACCGTTTTATATATACACATATACATACGTGTACATATGTATGTATGTATACTGAATTAGCTTTCTGTAACACAGTACCAACAGGAAAACACTTATAATTAATATATATAAATATATATATGTAATATTAAAAAAGATGTGACACATATGTGTGAATGTACATGTGAGTCACATCCGGGGCGGTTGGCCCATAACTGCTGAGGGTTCGTCCTTCATCAACTCAACAACTATTTTGGAACTAGCTCCATCTTGTGGTAGAATCAAGGAAATTAAAGCGTTCACAACACGTGTGATACATTTAGAATGACATCATAGATCCCATAAAGCACATACTATATGTATGTATGTAGAAAAGATAGAGTAGTATTTACAGATAGACTCACCCAGACCTGAATAACTAGGGAGGTGTTTCCACTGACATAATTTAAAAGCTAATTCAATTATGCATTTCTTCCCCTTAATGAACAAACAAATCAGTAACTAAATCAGAACTTCAAACTACTTTCAAAAAGAACCACAATGCTCACATGCACAAATACTTCACAAATACTACAATTATTTCTTGATGTACACAGTAATGTTACAGTATACATATCCAATCATTATTTCTCATTGGTCATTGCACACTATTTCTACATTTAAAGCTCCTTGTAGTTTGGATATATTATTATGTACAACTTCTGCTGGTCGTGTGGATGGAAGGGAGAAAGTGGAAAACATTGAAGCTGCAAAAAGCGGAGATACTGAGTTTAAGTACCTGGGATCAGGTAATAAAAGCAAGAGCCTGTGCACGAGCAGGGAAGGAGAGAGCAGGCAAGGTGGAGCTAATGGAGATGGGTTTGTTGAGGAATGGACGGATGTGATAGTGTGACCTGTAATGATGTATGGAGCTGGTACTCTTTATAAAGGTTCTACCATTACCTCGGGCATACAGAACCAAATACCACAGTACCTTTATTCATTTAAAACTGCCAGAAAGGAAGCCAAGGAACCCGATGGTCAGTAACACTCAGTAGTTGTAATCTGACTTTATCAGTCTCTCACATCGCATTGAAAGAATTTTGGTGAACCTTTTTATCAGTGATGCTTCAGTTCACTGATATTTGTTTCTGCACAGCTCCTTTAAGGTCCAGACACAGCATTTTAATCACGTTGTGGTCTGGACCGTGACTGGGCCACTGAAACACATTGAATTTTGTATTTCTCAGCCAGTCTGTTATAAATTCACAGCTGTATTTGTGCCATTTATCCTGTTAATGAGCCAGTCGGGGCCAACCTGTTGGACATATGGACTCAAATTTGACTCTAGAATATTTTGGTTCACAGAGGAGTTCATGGTTGACTTTGAGTGCAAAGCAAGCATCATTTGTCTCTAACTCATTGCTGTTGTCTTCCTACCCTGGCATTGTGTTAACACATTTATATGCTCCAGTGCAGCAAACTATCAGAACTCCTTTTTTTGTTAAAGCAGCTCACACTGACAGCTTGGAAGCAGCAGGGGTGTACTTACTTATTGCAACACACAGCCTTTCCATTTTGCCTCTTTTTAGTTAAACGATGTGTTCAGGAATCATGGACCCAACTCAGGTTTTCATTTAAAGGAATGCTTTATTGATCTCCACACATATACAACAAAACTAGAGATCTTATTATTTCAGCATGATTTCCCAAATCTCATCACTTCCCAGGATCTACACCAGCAGAGACTAAGCCAAGACCTATGTGAATAAAACTCCAAGTACTACACTTCCCCTCTGTGCAAACTTCTCATGAGCTGCACATCCGTTGGCACCCGAAACGAAAAGGTACATCATTCTTGTTTGGCCGTCTCCAAAAAAAGGAAAAAAAAATGCAGAAAAGGCTCATCTAAACAGTTTAAATCAAGAGAAAGGCCGAATTTTTTGCAACTAAATCACACTTCTTTCTCTTTGGAATAAATCCAAACCCAAAGCAAATGACTTGAGATGAACATTTTTTCAGTATGCGCAAGAATTTCCTCTTGGAAAAGAAAAACTTAGCGAGATGAAAAGGAATTCTGTAACAGATATTCAAATGTTGGCATAAGAACCATACAAATTCTGGAAAAAGTAGGAAACTCTTCCAATTAACAGGAATATATATGATCTACCAACAAATCGTGAACATAAACACAAATGAAACAATAAGATACACTTATGATACAGTAAAGCAATTTGATGAGAAGTTGGATTTTTCATGTTTGATCTGAAGCTTTAAAAGTCCTGCTCTGAGCTATAGAGGGATCTGGAGAACGTTCTCGCTTATAATGCCTTAAATGAAGCATTTCTCCTGCAGCTGGAGAAATTCTGCAGCAAAGCTGAGCAAGAAAACAGGAGACCACCCTGCACTAAGGAAGGGTGAAGTTAATGTGAGATAACGTCGAAGTTGCAGGAGAATATTTCCTAATCAAACAATGTCTGCTGGAGCAAACCAAAATCAAGTGCAGAACTTCCTTCTTTTCTTGTTCAGGACCAAAATATCCAACTTCCCAGGCTGAGGTGGCACAAGCGTGTTGGGGAAAAAGTGATTTTCTGCAGTTTAGCATCACGCAGCCAATGAAATTAGTTTGAGTGTGTAAACAGCAGCAAACGTGTGTACATTCAGATAGTTGTTGGCAAAAGTGTCAGCTATGGCAGCGTGAGACATTTTGTGGCCCTCAGGAGGTTTTAATCAACACCGAGAGGAATAAAGGGAAGGAAATCCCAAAGCTTCCTTCTTCTATAAGCTAAATCTGAGCAAGTGAGACAGAGTAAGGCCAGCAGAGGTGTTGGCATTCACCAGGTAATGTCCCCGACAAAGCACCGCCTCACACAAAACGGAAGTCAAACCAGGCTTGGAAAGCAGAGATTAGGTGGTTTTAATGAAGAAAATGCTGAAAATAAGACCAAGTTTGTCAAATTAAAACCAGTTTGGACTATTTAGAGTCGCTTTGGTTTGATTAGTGTAACTAACTCCTTCCTGGCTGAGAAAAACTGACCCATTAGTGTTTGTTTTCCACACTGTCTGCTCTCAATCCTCCAAACCCTGATTACTACCACTGACGGTTTATTATAGTCATATATATTTAATACATATTGATAAAAATTATGTAAAAACGTTATGCAAAGCAGTGTAAAATAGTTTATAATACAAAATGGGTGCAGTTTTTACAACTTGGGGTGTTTCTTTTGTTGTGAGACAAACATGCTGAGATCTAAAATGTCCTCAAACTGCGAAGCAAAGTCTGCATTTAAGGAGCTGTGAAACCAACTAGATGCAAGAGTGAGAGGAGAGGAAACCGTGGTGGAGGAGGTGATAGTAACATGTGCTCACAGTGTGAGTGAAAGAAAACTGAAGGTTTTTAACTGGCATCGAAACTCACCCTGATGCTCAGGACACGGTGAGCATCACAAACGCTGGCTATCAAGCTAAAGTTGGAAAAAAAGAAGGAAAAACTCAACATCTTCTAGGCTTTTTCTTTTCAAAAGTGATTTCCAGCTCAAAATGATGTTGAGGAGTGTTGTTTTATTGGAAGTAATACCAGGATGCAGGAGGAGGCAAGTTATTCAGGTTTAAACAGAAACGTTTATCAGTGAGGAAGAAGGAAGCAGCAGCGACGGGACAGTCTGCCTCGTGCTGCGTTTACAGATCAGAGGACAATATGCAAGGTGTTGCTGAAGGGTCAGAAGTCCGGGCTCCATAACGGTACAGTCTGAGGTCGTGAGGAAGATGGTGGCGAGGGGCAGGAGGAGGCGGCGTGCTGTACTCAGAACGGCGGGTTCTCCTGAGTGGGGGTGGTGTCAGTGGGGGAGCCGACGGCCTCTCCGTTCCCTCTGGGTCCGACAACCTTATTCTGGACAGGGTGGAGAGGAAAGAGGAAGACACAAGCAGAGGAAATAGACTAGTGTTAATGATCGTAATGGTTCACTGACTCAACAGTTTCTGCTTCCTGTTTACTGCGACAGTGGAGACCTCATGTCCTCTGATGGAGCTTCACCATATTAGCTGACATGTTCCTGACTTTTAGTAGCGGAAGCCTCCTCATATCTTCAGACAGCAGAGCGCTTGTCTTAAATGTGTCCGAGATATCAGATGAATTAAATATGTAGTCAATATCCTACCAGAAATACTCCAGCTCTTCTTAGAAGCATCAATAGTTTTCTGGAGGTTCTTCTGCAGCAGTCAGATGCATAAACTGGCTTAAAAAGTTTATACTTCATTAATAATCTATTTTTAATGCATTTAAAAGTTTATTTATTTATTTATGAACAGTATTCTGGATCATCAAGAACTTTTAGGGTGAGAAGCTTGAGGCTCAATTTGGTGCTGGTCCAGGTAGTTTCCAGCATGATGGAGTAACAAGCTGAAGTGGGCCAAAGAGCAGAACATTGATATTTTGGACCTGTGCTCAGGAAACTCCGCAGATCTGAAGCACACTGAGAACCTGTGATCAGGTCAGAAAAGGCAGGTGGAAAACCAAAGGTCAACAAACTGCGATCAAGTCCAATCTTTAAGAAGACAAGAATGGTCTCCATCAGTCAGGATTTGGTCCAGATGGTGGGATCCAGCAGGCCAGAGAGAAAAGCTATAAAATATGTTTGGAGTAAATTTTCAGGCAATCAGTTTCCTCACCTTCAGGTTGCCCACTTTGTCCTCAAATGACTTGAAGGTTGGAGAGTTTCTAAGGAGCAGAAACATGAAGTCCATTTGATACCATAATGAATAATAATCAATTATCAAGCTAAAATATACACAGAATAATGCAATCTAAAAATAAAGGCAGATGTAAAACATGTTTTCAGGGTTAAAGGAATTAAATGTATTGATAGGAAAAGCTTTAAAGTCAATGAAATAAAATTTTATGTTAAAATCTGTGTTCAGAGCATAAAGAGACACGATCGTCTGGCTTCTGTTCTATCGCTACATAAACCAGACACCATTATTTGGTACCATTTCTATAAATCATAAATATAACTTCATAAAATATAAGTGTATCAAAATATAAAGACACTGGATAAAAAATAATTATAATATTAAACATAAATCAAATAATGATAATATAAGAGCATCACTACAAGATGAATCACATTCTATAAAAAGATTGAGAAAACCCATAAAAATATTAAAAATAAATACTGGATATGCAAACAACTAAAGATGACTAATTTATTGTCATTTATTTGAGTAAAAATAAGCATTGTGATGTAGTTTATTAAAGAAAGGATGCTGAAAACGACAGTAACAACACGGCGAGCTCAGCAGTGTTACTTTACCTCATGGCTGGCATACTTATCGAGTGGCGAATGGAATAGTTGCTACTTTGTAAGCATTAAAGAAAGGAGAAAGTTCAAGTGTTAAACAGCAAAGCAAGGAGTGAGACTCAGATTAAAATGCATCCTCAGGTAAAGACTGCAGCTTAGCAGGTTCCATTGATTACAGTGTAGATTATAATCTAGCATCAGTTCAGCTCAACATTTATGGCTTTTAGAAGCTCAAATCAGAAGATTATAATCTAAATTCACAGCATCCAGTCGTCCTGATGAGCTTCAGGATGACTGAACATGTAAAGAAGACATTTTAGTCTTACCTAAAGGAATTAGAGAAAGGCAGAGCTCTGGATCGAACCGAGGCAGCGATCAAAAACAAGAAGACAACATGAGGCAAAGGGCAACAGGCGAAGAAGTGTTATCAGCAAGGACATGAAGAAGAAGAAACGTCATGCAGATAAGAGAGCAGAAGCTGTTTGCTGTGGAACCAGTATCACCAGAACAGCCGTGAAACCAACGCAGTGGCACGTAGAGGCTAAGGAAGCCACAATGGTAACTTTACACCGACACGAATGAACTAATTATATTTAAATAAAGAGCCAAGTCCAAATGTACACAAGCAAAAATGATCAGAACTGAAATAAAGTGGGTCGAAATAGAAGCTGTGCTGATCCGGTTTACCAGACTGACATGAACTGGTTGACGTTCATTTATTAAAGTTGGATTCATTTGTTCAGAGTACATGTGGTCATGTTTCTTCTGACTTCGTATAAAAATGGTAGTTAAATATAGTAAAAACAGGAGACAAAGCTGCTCTGTTTTGCTCATTGCTTTGGTTTCTTTTGGCTGTAAGAAAGCAAAATAAGTTTAATATTTGACCTGAAAACAGCAGCCACTGAGAACGCACCGTTAGTAGTGATTTCTCCCAGCATGCATCCAGAACCAGCTTTAAAGACAACTCCACAAACCTTTCAGGTCTGGTGGTTAAAGCTTGGGCTTCCTGCTTTTAACACTTAAATTAAAGTGAGGCAAAAAGCTTGAATTGTATCTATAATGGGTTCCTACAAATGGATTTTCCTTCAGTGAGGTTCCAGCAGTTAAACTAGGTTCTTGCTCTAGTTAGGGCTTTACTGATCCAATGAAAGCAGCAGCTTGAGTTTCCACAACCAGGGAACAAGTAGGAAAAGCTCTCTGGATTATTTAGTATTCGTACAACTTTATGAAGTCTCCGTACCTTAACTTCATGATGGGTGATATCTAACAAACAGCTACAGGATGAGGGGCAGAGAGATCATGATGAAAATCAGACTTTTTATTATCACTTTAACTGGATTTTCTTTCTCCTAAATAAAGTAAATCAAAAGCAAATATAACCCCAGATTTTTAGACCCGGAGCTCTTTGTTCACAATGATTTTACCAGACTGGTTCTTTTCTGTGGCCCAGTTAAAGCTTGATGCTAAGATAAGACCGGTGGAAACAAACTGCTGGGTCAAAGTAAACACTAGCAGAACTTTAGCACTGGAACTGGTTTGGTGGGAAGAAAATCCCAGAAAGTGGAAATCTCAGACCGACCAGCCCACAGTGAAACAACTGATTCTGGCTGCTGGGAGAAACCAAACAACTCTTTTCTACAAGAAATGTAGAAAACTTCTCATTTCAAACTAAATATTTCCGTCACTCCTGACCGCGTGCAAACTGCTTTCTGAACTCTGACTGCATGCTGAAATCCTTCACAGCTTCAACAGTCGGTAATAAAGCAACACAGACAACACTTAAACTGGCTAAAAACAGAAGCTCTACAGAACAACTAAAACCAACTTCTACATCGGTTTCCCACATGCAGGCATGCATGCATCAGGCGTTCTACAACAGTAATAACTAAGGTTAGCAAACAGACATGAACATCATGTACTGATGCAACAAGAACAAATGAGCGGTCCTCATAACTGTACATGATCAAGTTTTACAGTCATGTTTAGATATTTGATTGGTTCCTTGTTTAGCACTGGATGACTTCGTATATGTTTCTCAGACTGAGCAGAGGTGTTTTAACTTTGCAAACTCTTCTCATTTGTTCTCATTAGCAGGTAATGTCGTGTCGGCCATTTTGGCTCTGTGTGCGGCGTACCTCATGTCGCCAAACCTCCTGCTGATGGCTGTGCCCAGCGTGCTGAGAGCTGCAGTCGTCTTATGTCCCGCCTCAGAAAGAGTCTCCTGGGTCTTCTTGTATCTGCAGAGAGGGAGCGCAGGGAGGGGAGCAAGGATGAACAAACACGATGCAGCCAGAGCGTGAAAAATGAAGGATGTAAAGGACAAAACAGGATTTTTATTAAGACGACGTAGAACAGCGAAAAGAAAACAAATTAGTAAAATGGGTGAAGGGAGAGAGAACCAACAGTAAAAAGAAAGCTGTGCCAAGCAAGCTCTAAAAGGCTGATAAACTGAAACATGGGATCCTGTTTCCTCTACAATCGGATTATTTTTTCCTGACCTCATGGACATCATCTTCTCTCTAAAAGCTAAAGCAAGAGTTAGGTGTTTCTGTCAAACTTCCATCCGTAAGCGAAGCAGGTATTACCTTACATTACTGATAAAATTAAGGACTTTGCACATAAGTGTCTTGAATTTATTTCCACATAAAAACAACAAAAAAGCTGTAAATTCAGCTCATGCATGACAACTTAACCTTAAATCATAAACTTGGGGCTACCGGTCCTTTCGCTCATTGGTCGTTTTGAACCTTTGTGTTTTTGGTCCCAACTAATCCGACTTTTTCAGGTCCAAAACAAAGTCGTGTGCAACAGGACGGGCCGTACTGACCAAGTGCTACTTGTACCCACGTTGACAGCTGATGATATACAGGCATGTTTTAATTATCTACTCAGTCTGCTGAATGTAAATGTGGTTATGTGTCTCCAAAGAGACATCTACAGGCAGGAGGTCGCCCAGAGTTCACTCAAATTACATGAGGCAAACTGTGGAGGAGAGGCAAAATAATTGGAAATATGGTGAGATTTTATGTCAGTTTTATGACAACTTATCTGGATTATTTGCTATAGTACAGTACATGGGGATGAAATGGGAGCAGGAATGGGGGTAACTGAACAGGGCGAGGACGAAATGGCCGGAGGAATTAGCAAAAGGAGAAGCTGACCTGAAACTAGGGCTGCATGATATCAGGGAGGTATATAATCGCGATGCTATTGTTGAAAATTGTGATGAGATCAATCACAATTAATCCTGATATTTCTGACCGTTTTCTTTAACGTTACACCACGGCCGCTCCCTATGAGCTTCAGTATCTCAGCTACCACAAATATACCTCAGGGATGAGCACTGAGGGCAGTAAGAGAGCAAAAATATTAATGATATGCAGAGCATTAATGCAGCATGATGCCTTAAATGCAGCACGCCACCAAATATTGCACCATCACATTCCTTGTGATTGCCATTCTGCATGAAGCAGCGGGTTCTGTGCTGGAGGCGCCACAAGAGCAACGGTACCCAACCGTTAACAGACTTTTACGAAACCTATTAGTGCATTAAAGAGCATGATGTTTGACAACGTGGTTGCAGAATAAAAACAGTGGGAGGTTTCAGTTCTGATGAATTCAATGAGTAGTAAAAAAAAATATCAGAAAACTGGTGTCCGATCTGCTGATTCTGGGTTAAAGTCAAACTGGCCAAATATATTACTGCCGAGCAGAACATGAATAAATGACACCTGAACAATAGCGGCCCATCAAACATTGCATCCAAGCAGTCTTTACACCTGCAGTATTGATCCCACTGATACCAAGATGATGCAGACTAAACACATCCTTCCAGAAACTACATACAAGGCTGTGAAATAGTATTTGACCCCTTATAGATTTCCTCTATTTTTGTTTTTTTGTCACACTTAAAAGCTTCAGATCAATTAAACAAAAAAAAACAACAAAACAATCAATGTTGGAAAAAGGTAACCTGAATAAATTCAAACATTTGTTTTCAAATGGTGATTTCATTTATTAAAAAGGAAAAAAACTTTCCAAAAATACTTTTTCACACCACCGTACATCGAGCTGAAGTCAACGCTCTTTGGATTAGCTAGAAAAGAGCCGCCAGCTCACAGCTGGTAATTACTCCACAGAGCCTGTTGGGCCAAGAGAGAGATTTTACTGGTCACTGTTTCTTCCAGTTCACCTCCCGCTGTACCAGAACCACACTCCAGTTCTGGATCAGACAAAAAGGCAAGGCAAGTTCATTTCTGATGCAAAACTCACACACAATGTGATTCAACAGGATACATTCAGGAAGTGTAAAAGCGAAGTAAAGAAACTATTTAGTGTCGATGAATAAAAGCAGTAAAAGACCATAAACCTGAAATGTGAGACGTTTTGGTGAAAACAGTAAAACTACTTGAAACACTACTACATTTTTAAACCAGAACACCTAAAATCTTCCAGGAGGGTAAATACTCCGCCCTTTTAACCTCCAATCATACTGAGCCGGGTTCTACTGTCGCCACATGCTTGCTCAGAATGAGGAAACCAGGGTTGGGATATGATCCAGGATGTATCCTCCTGGATTCAGTGTTTTGTTAACATCCCAATTAATTCTCCAAATCTGAGGAAAATCTTCATCTTCTGCAGATGAAAACAGTCCAGTGGTTCAGCAACCTTCAGCATCCCGTCAAACTGCTGCTCAATAAAGAAACAGCCTCCAAACTAGAGAAGAAGGCGTCTCAAAGTCACGCCACATCTGTTATTTACAATCCATTTTCCCCTAAACACAACCTCCAACACCAAAGCCCAAGCAAACCCAGGTTAACTAGTGGACCCTCCTAACCACAGAAGCAAAATGGAACAGAGGAAGATGATGGAAGAAGCTCCCA
Organism: Crenichthys baileyi; assembly: GCA_036173005.1. Lineage (NCBI taxonomy): Eukaryota > Metazoa > Chordata > Actinopteri > Cyprinodontiformes > Goodeidae > Crenichthys > Crenichthys baileyi. The sequence goes on along the minus strand of JAHHUM010000004.1, from coordinate 624,541 downwards.
AAATGAAACAAACAGAAACCCTAACGCATCTACAAGCCAACGACAAAGAAAAAAAGGATCAACTCACGCTTCAGAGTGGGCAATGTCATCCAAAGTGGCTGAGGCAGACAGATATCTGAAGACACAACAGCAGGATAAAGACACAAACAGTCACATTACAGCATCGTCAACTGGTCCTAAAAACCATCAAACACTGGGAAAGAAATCCTAACATTTATCACAATGGAAGTCGTGGATGTATCCCTCAGACCGCTAAGAGTGTGTGTGTGTGTGTGTGTGTGTGTGTGTGTGTGTGTGTGTGTGTGTGTGTGTGTGTATAAAAGCAGCCTTCAGTATTCATTCGTTTATTTCTGCATGCCATTTCTTCTTCTGCCCTTCTTTGAGCACCAGCGTCAGTTCCTCCTGGCCTCCTTCCCCTGCTGGTGGCGCCCATCTGGACCACCGTTTCTGGAGGCTTCGCTGCTTTACGCCTCCTTCATAAAACATGGTTTCAACCTTAACAATCACTCATTTTCCCAAACTAATAGAGATGAGCAACTGTTTTTTCACAAGTTCCACATTTCTTTTCACTGCCCTGTAGAATTCATACCAGTAACAGTGAAATAAAAAAATAATCATAAAAAATAAATCATGATGAGATGCATCGCCATGAAAACTAATATTGTTATTATTGTTGTTATAGCAGATCTATATTGTATCTCCCTACCCTTTCAACACAGTGAAAAACGACCACACAGCTGACATTGCTTCTCTGCTTCAGTTAAACTTCCCATAATCCTGTGCTGTATTACCATCACTGTCACATGACCAACCCCTTCACAATCACAAAGAGCAACAAGATGGAAATAAACACTGGTTATTAATATCGGCCCAGTTTTACTCATGGGAGCGATCCAGAGCTGTTAAAAACTGACTAACATCGGCCGATACTGATGTTAATGAAGAACCTTCACAGAACCCTGTTCCCACAACACTTGACAGGAAAGTTGTCCTTTCCACTGAACTTTAATGAACAACGAAAGATAGAAAGATTAGAAAACACTTGACCTTTGAATAAAACTGCCATGTAGTCAAGTTTTGATCCAAAACTGGTCAATAGATTTTATTTTTTTTGCCTTTGAGACTAAAAACCGTCAGTGTTCTGTCTTCAGATAACTGATGATCTTTGACAGCGTGAAAAATAAACGAGCCGTCTGACCAGATCCACGTTTCAGGAAGCCGGGAGGGCAAAGATAACAAGAGCAAGCAGAGCAGAACGGCTGAAAATGTGTTGGGATGAAAAATCCTCCCACATTGATGCTCAAACGCTTAATGCATTAACAGATCAGAGCAGCAAATAACTCGGCTCATTAGTGAGCAGCGATAAAACAGGCCAAACACTGCCTTGGTTTTGTTTGCATAAAAATGTAGACATAAAAACCAGAAGAGAAACTGAAGGTCTGGCCTCCGGTTGTCTCAGGCTCTTCTTCGCACTATATGACCTGTCTGCATAAATATTATACTAGAAAACATATCTGCTGGTAACTTTGGTTCTCGGAGAGAAACCGGAAGAAAACCTGAACGTTGGTTCTGGTTTTACTACAAACAGACATGTAAGGCCCGTGCAGCAGGGACAGGAGGTGGATCAGCAGCAGACAAGGCGAGTCTCTATGTTCTGACCACCATCAGCACAATGCAGCTTACAGTACAGCAGAGGAGCGTCACACAGACCCGCTCTGAGCTGTAATTGTTTCAGAGAAAACAATCTGAACGGAGGAAGGAAGGACATTGCTTAGAAATGTTCGATTTTTTAGGGTGCCTCCACACAGAACAAAGACCCCCACTGTGCTCTCCATGACCTACACAACCGAGGCTGGATGGCAGAACCGCCCCGTCCGTTCAGTACACGTGTGTACAGAATCAATACCGCGTCGTTTTCTACCTGAACACATGCAGAATGTTTATGTGAGGAACTAGGAGCTCAATCCAACGTTCTGTAGGGGAACGTTAAAAGGTGACACCAGAACCAACCAGTGAGGACTCCCGGCTATCGCTGAACTCTGGGTTCCTCGTGCAGCTACAGTGGAGAAAGAAAGGGGGACCGAACCAGAACTTTATGTCAGCGTTTAAACCAGCGATAAGGTACATGGCTGCTCTGCACTGGGCAGCATTACTGTCCTGGAACATCAAGCTGAACGGAAACATACCTGCTACTGGAGAACAATCAGCTACCTGGAGCATCCAATCAGCCCAAACCTCCTACATCCTGTCGGAGGTTGTTGATGAGAGGAGATTTTCCCAACAGCTGCCATGCTGCATTCAGGTACAGCTGGGACACTAGGGTGTCTAAGCATCAAAACAACTCCAGTTGCAATTCACCCCACAGGTCGAGGTGCGCTGCACTTTAACCTGTTTGGTCATTTTTGTAGTTTGATAACAATTATCTAGCGCTGCAGAAACAAGACAAAAACAGCACAATCAATAAAACCTGTTCATGTAATAATACTATTAAAACACGCAGTACGGTTCTGTCCTCAAGGAGCTAAAAGCAGCACCCAGCGCCAACATCAGCAGAACAATGGCCAGGACGTCACATCCACACAATGTCTAAAATAAAGAAAATCCTCCTTGATACTGGTGGAGGTGGCTGAAAAACCTGTCCTTGAAGTGGGAGAAATAGGAATTTCCCCACTGATGTGGGAACATTTCCATAAAAAATGTAATTTAACCAGGTAATGAATAGTGTGGGTTAATACACCCAACCGAACCAAACTTATCCTCTTTCAGCGTCGGCTTTACTTGAGCTTGGACAAAATCGCAGTGAAAAATAAAAATGGCGGATACGTGAAGCCCATGACCTTATTTAACTGTTCAGCAGCAAATACTGTAACAGTTGGAAAAATGTAACGGATGATAGAGAAAACTGAACATACTGAAAAATATGACCCAAACAGAATAAAAAGATATTTCTGCAGCACCTGGAGAGACTCAATTCAACTTTTCTGCACTCCTACAGACTCCAAGTACACAACAAAATGTAGTAAAAGGCTTAAAGTGGATTTTGCATGACATGTCCCCTTGAAGGTTTAGATTTTAAAAAATGTAATTACAGAAATTACTGCAGACTCAAGTAAAAAGAAGTCATATTTTTATTTATTTTTCCTGACTAAGGCGACCAGAAAATGTAGCAAACCGTGATTTTTGTGTACCATTATACCCCTACTTATTAGTTATTAGTAATGTTTGATTTTATAAACAATGCTGTCTTAGAAGCTGAATCATTTATGATGATCAAAAATAAATAAATTTAATAAATAGTCATTGTTTTTCACATCACCCAGCTCTATATATAGTAACAATTATTCTCTCCAGCTACATGCAGAAAGTTTTTATGACGACATTTTAAGCGTATTATAGTTTATGCTCCATGTATTTGTGTTTGGTTCTCGTTGCTCTTCCTGAGCCTGTCTCTGTGTGTGGATCATGTGACCCCGTCTATTCCTCTCCTCCTCCTCCTCCTCCTCCTCCTCCTCCTCGTCTGTTCGACGTTTCTCTCACATTCTTTCCCTCTTGTCCCATTTAGTCCTGTCTGAGCGTCCTGTCTGGTCACTGGGAGGGAAGGAGGGAGGGAGAGTGTGTGTCAGAGATACAGACACTTTCCTGCCCTGGGTGTGTTATGGTAAACAAAGACTGCTTGCTTCTCCTGCCCTGCATTTTTTTTTTTTTTTCACTAAACACATGTAAATGCAAACAGAAGAATCAGCCAACTGGGTTTCTGAGTGCAACCACAGAACAAGAGCTGGATACCAAGTCAGCACAACCTCTAATGTTGGTGACTACATGTTAAAGCAGAGAACAGAGTCAGTAGATCACCCAGGTTATGTATCTGGGTGAGCTCATGTGTCCAGTTAGTTCCTGAGTCCTCCTCGATCTCCGAGCAGCAGAGGTGAAACTCAGGCAGAAAAACTCATCATTTAATGGTTTTATTTTCAATCCAGCTGATTAAAACTGATTTTCATATCAGACAAGGCAGCCGCTGAACACTGTGCCAGCATCAAGCTAAACTAACCCAACCCTGTCCTCCTCTACTCAGAGATATTGTTCTCTAATAAACACCGTCACCATGAACAGTCTCCAAACATTCGCTGTAACTCTGGACAACCAAAGACAAGCTCCTCCTTATGCCGCCTCCTTGCAGAAATCACACCAGGGCACGAAGAAAGTGTCTTAGGTCTTTCTGAAATCACTAATTCTGCCATTTCTGACATTTTGTTGTAAATATATAAAAATAGAAATTAGGTCAATTTAGATTTAGAGAGCAGATCCAAGATTATTACAAAACAGGCAGAGCTGCACATAAAATCTGATTATATTAACCGGGTCAGACTTCTCTAGCTGCTGCAGTTTTTCCAGCTCAGGTGGTCCTCTCCCAGAAGCCAGCAGTGAGCGTGCTCTTTTTGTTGTTTTTTCACTGATGGAAAAAAAGCAAAAATAAATCAATAAATTATAAACTGGGTTTGGTTCAGGTTTGAACGGAGACATTATTTAAATAATGAATGGGATACTTCCAATCTGCTCTTAGCTTCAGCTGTGTTGGGCCAATAGAAGCAGCCGTTTCACTCTATCCCTGTAGTTCTACTACTGGTTCCCAGAGACGGAGGCTTCTTCAGCAAAGCTTCAGCCAAAACAGATCAGGTCGGCTGCAACTGGACACAGATTACTAATGAGCCGGACTCGGACTGGAAAACACCGTCTGCTACCAGAACCGCTCCAAACAAGTTAACACATGCTGAGACGAGGCAGCAGGAAACGCTCCAAATATCCAACAGTTCAGAGGAAGAGAAGGAAACGCATCATCAATTCAAGAGGAAGAAACCACAGCAGATCACAATTACAGGACGGACTCAAGCCAAACCACTGATTCCATTACAGGCTTCATAGCTCAGCACGGAGATCCAGAAGTGCTGAGATGCTAGGAATGCTCCTCAACTATATCACCTGTATTAGTAAACTACTGGGTGAGTTACAGGCTGATTGCACCGAGTCAGGTTTGGACCCGGGTCTGTTAGTATTAGGATTGTAGGGGAAAAAGTCTCACTTCAGCTCTACAAGAACAGAAGTACTGATCCAGAGGGAAACTTTTAGACTTAAAGCTTTAAAAATCAAATCAGAAGGTTAATGCTGTTATCATGAGGAGCCTTCAGGTTAAATAAGCTCACAATTTAGCTCTCTACAACACCCAGTGTTAAACACCAGCTGCTGCCAACGTGGTTAGAAGGTGAGAGGAGCGAAGGACTGAGGGTGAGTGAGAGTCAGAGCGTGAGAGAGCAAACATCAGAACCTCAAACATCCACCGGTGAGACGAGCAGCAAACAGTGCATGGACTCACAGATCTGAACCGGTAACCCTTTCATTCCACTCGCCCAGTTTCTCTGTGGTTCTCACATAGCTAGAAACAGAAACATGAGCTTGTCACGCTACCGAGGTCCAGCAGGAGAAGGAAGGTAGACCTGTGTTGCTACAACAATCTGTTCAGATCCCAACAACCTGCTGACTGACAGACTGTCAGAAGAGCATAGGTGCATCAAATCCTACAACTATGCAACTAGTCAGGATTAATTATATCAACCCAAACTTATCCAGATATCTGCTGTCAATCTTTCTGGTGCCTTCAGCTGTAAAGTTACCGCCTAGATACTAATGTTTCCCAACAGGAAAATCCATTCATTTAACTTGGCCTCTCCAGCAGGTTAACAAAACAAAAAGCATTCATTTGATGACAGAGAACCTGTTTCAGTCTGTGTCCTGTAAATGTCCTTTTATTAGAAACATTTTGCTGAAACCAGTTCGTTGTTCTGGTAATGCCAGTCGAGTTTTTAATCCAGAATCACTGCTTTACAGTCTTGGAAAAAAAAGTTTAGCAGCGACACAAATGTTGCACCTTCAGTTTCTGCCACGACTCACATTTCCTACATCAGTGTTCAGAGTGAAAGCAGCTTCAGATGAAGTCACTGCAAACACTCTTATCAGCTTAAAAAGATACGTTTAGAACTTTATCTGCATGTAGCCGTCATCGCTTTGCATCAAAATGGTCTCGCATGACAGAAACTGCAGCCAAGAAAACAGCAGCTGGAAGAAGAGTGTTCTGGATCATCATGAGAGGTTCCGCTGCAAAGAAGAGGACTTCAGGACATCCAAGAGGTTACAACAAGCTCCAAGAACATCTTATGAGTGAGCTTCAGAAACATATTACCACCAGTGTAGAGCTTGCACTGGCAGCAGCAGGTGGGTGTGAGTGCATCTGCATTCAGTGAGGCGAAAACGTTTGGAGAATTAGAACCAAACACATCAAAGTCAGACTAACAACCAGCAGCAGGAACAAGGATGGAGAACGTAGCTGGGTCCTATGTGGTGTCCACAGAGGCATCCTGATAGGACCCATGTGTGGGGTGTGGACTTCCTCCTAGTTCTGTCCAGTAACACAGCCAAGGAGAAAAGAATGGGATTCAAGAACAACTTCTTCCAACAACCCAGGAACAATTTGGTGATGATCTGTGGATTTCCTCCAGCATGATGGAGCACTGGGTCACAAGGCAGTGAATCAAATATCAGAACATTGAAACTCTCCTGATCTGAAGTCCATGGAGAACTTGTGGTTGGTTCCTAAAACGCCAACAAACTGAGTCTGTGCACTTGGAGTCAAACTGATCCATTATTGTCCTCTTAGTGACTGAGGAGATAAGAGTGGGTCAACATCAGTCAGGATCTGGTCCAGAACTTCATTTCCAGCCTCTACAAAAGTTCTCCATTTTTCTTTGGTGCACCAGAAAAACAGAAAACTCATCATTTGTGTCGGTGCCACAGCTTCATTTTCTAGGAGATTTTTTCTTGAACTCACCAGCAAATAATGTTTTGTGTCTAAAAACGTCCTGAAGCTTCTCTCAGATCGTAACGCATGACTGTCCCCAACAAAAGTATCAAAGCAGGACATCTTTCAAAACTGGTGCGTGGACCTGAAGGCTCATCTTACAATAAATACAATAATGTACTAACATACCCCAACATCTGCACAGAATCATGGAGAGTAAATACTCTGAACTTAGAAAGGATTTCCAATAAAGCAGTAATTACTCCAAAGCAACATGTGCAGACAGAAATACCCTCAAGGTGTTTTCTTTCCATAGCGCGGCCGTTTTTATTCTGGAAAGGAAATCAGGTTTAAAGGAGAGGTAGATATTAAAATGATCCATCTGCAAACAACTCAAATGTTTTCTTTGTTTACCAGCCAATGCAAAAATCCTTTTATGGTGGCTTGACTTCAGAGAAAGCCAACCCTCCAGGACCAGAAACAGAGGTGTGAACTCTCATGCAGGTGATATGAAGAGCCGGAGATGCTCATGCATACATACGCTTGTGAGGTCTGTACATCTTGCCAGCTCTTGGTGATGTTCTGCTTGAGTTCATTGAGCGGATTGAGGCCAAGTTTCCTCTTCAGCTCGGAGGAGTGTCTCTCTTTGGCGGACAGAACCTGGCGCAGGGTGTTGATCTCCTCCTCCACCTGAAACACCACCACAGAGTTCAGCCTGAAGCAGCTTTTCCTCCAACCCAACAGAATCCAGCTCTGTCAGAGATTTCTAAAATCACTTTGATGCTGAAAAACATACAATGATTAATACAGATTTTTAATCTAAGTTTATGAGCTTTGTCTGTGGCTACAAATGTGCAAATAAATCTTACATTTTAGTCAAAACCAAAGCAAACGAGCCAGAAAAAAAAAACACTCCAACACACGTTACTATGGATACTACTGCCATCAGTCAGAGATACAGTTTTCCTCTCTCGGCAGCTAAAAGCAGTGAATTAAGGTCTTTAAGTAATTTTACTCTTAACCTGGAATATGTTCTCAGGAACACTGAATAATTTGTAGCCATATTTAGCTACATGTCTTCCAAAGTAGTTAGAATAGCAAAGCTTAAAAAATATCAAAAAGCATCAAGTGTTCTACGGTAAAATAAAGTTCTCTAAAGCTTGTTGAACATGTGAATGTCCAGCGGAAGAGCAGGAATATTTGTTCCTGGTTAAACACAACTAGCTCCCTCTGAGGAAAGCTGAAACTGGGAGGAGAAAAACCTGAATCTTTAACATGAATGCTTCTTTTACAGCGATTACACTCTAAAACATACAAATTTTTCCAAAATATCAAGAAATGTTTACCTCACAACAGCTTTAAAATGAATTTTGCTGACAAACGTCAGTCTTCACACACATCTGATGCTGAAGAAAGTGAACGGGAGCTCCAGGTGGGATTATAAGAAGGAAATATTAACCCCTAAAGTTAACACAGCGTTTAGCCTCTAAAACACCGGTAAAAACACTCCCAACCCTAAAAAAAAAAAACCTGTAACACTCTAAAGATATTTTTTCGGCTCTAGTGGCCTTTATTTATCTATTTTTTTGACAGTAGGCAGACAGGAAAGAGGGGTAGAGAGAGGGGGAGACATTCGGCAAATGTCGCCGGGTCCGGGACTCGAACCCAGGACAGCCGCTTCGAGGACTGTAGCCTCTGCATATGGTCGCGTGCTTAAGCTTTACACCATCAGCGCTGCACCCAAACCTATAACACTTTCACATTTTAACAAAGAAAGCAGGCAAAACACATTCAGCAGCTGTTCAGGAACTCTATACATTAATGATTTGTTGTGGATGTTTTTATTTGTGTCATAAAACAAACACCGTAAAACAGGTTCAGTTCAGCTCAGAACTCTACAACATGGCTTCTATGACATTATTAATCTCCTTTAAGTGCAGATAAGGCTGAACACTGAAGTATGACGTTCATTTGAAATCCATTATGCATATCAACTGAGTTACGAGTGATATTACTTATGTTTTAGAATTTAACCTTTGTAAAAACTCAGATTTTCTGGGTTTGTTATTCATGTTTATTAAATGGTATATTATACCGGGGAGACCCAGTATGGTATGAATGGTAGGAATATGCTGGAATGCAATCTAAAATGAATCAATCCTACCACCTCTGTGGGATGTCGGTTCCATACCTTGGTTAGTTCGATGCGGAGCTCCTCGGCTTCTTCCTCCGTCAGGCCGGGAGGAAGAGGGTGAGCCGAGTTCCCCATCGCTCCTTCCTCCTGAACGTCGGACAGGTTGTCTGAATGATCCCTATTGAGACCTTTGTTGGGCGAGTTCAGGTTGATATCTGCAGTGAAGAGCGGAGGACAACAAGGAAAACATTAGAAGACATCCCAGCAGGAGGAGCAGTTAATGAAAAAAAAGGTATTTATATATAAACATATGGCCTTCCTGAATATTTTATTCAGGAATATAGCCTTCCTGAATAAAAATGTCTTAAGTTTGGATTTAAAAAGGCTCATTTAATTAATGAAGGATGGGGCCAAACCATTAAGAGCTTTAAAAACTAACAATTCGTTTTAAATCTATTCTAAAAACAGACAGGCAGCCGGTGGACGGAGGATAAAATGAGGGGGATGAGCTCGTGTCTGGAGAGCTCGGACTAAACAAGATGGTTGAATCACGTGTTTTCTCCAGCATCTTTTTCATTCACATTTACATAGACACCAAAAAGCAGAAGCCAGGGAAATAACAGGAACTAGTAGAAAATACATCATTAAAATCAGGTGTATCTGCTAGCAAACAGGGGGTCTTATCTTTATTATACTTTTGTTTTAAAACAGTCTGAAGATTAATAAAAGGAAAACCTCTTGGAATGTGTCGTTTAGACTTCCTGGACCTTAAATTCCTGCGGTGGAAGCGTGGAAGTCTGATACGGTCAGCATTTCTACGAAACTGAATAAGTGTGGAGTCATTTACCTGAGGACTAATTTTAGCAGCCATGACTGAGTCAGAGGTGGCAGTACAGCCACCAGAACACAAGAATGGGGAAATAATACGACCACCGAATGTAGAACCGCACCAAATAGGCCTCAGGCAGCCATTTTCCAGGGTTTTCACAAGAGCTGCACAGTATTTCCAACCATTACTGCAATATCAAAACCTGCAATACTCCAAGCACCATACCAATACTTGGCAGGTTATCATATCAGAAAGGTGCTGCAAGCAAATTCTTCATGCCAGTAATATATTGGACATAAAGAAGGCTTTCACTGCACTTAATGCTCACATTTGGTTTATATTCTTTAGCAGCTGAGATGCTGACGCTCACAGGGTGGTGGTGACCTCATGGTCAGGGCAAAGAAACATAGAAAACTGGGTTTAATCATAATTAATATCACTGCATTATCAGCAATACTTTTCCTAATGCAAATTTCTAGAGTTCTCTGGCCTTTTTAATCACATAATACTGATCTAAACACAAAGATTTACTAGGAAATTATGGCCCATATGCTCACAAAAGTCTGGATTTAAATATGAAACAAAGAACCACACAAGGGATGGACGGAGATGCAGCTTTAACACAATGAAATAGTGACAGAGTCTGAAAATGCTATATTTTCCATACTTTTCCAGGCCTGGAAAATACTTGAATTAAATTTCACACTTCTCTGGAGCAGGAAGAATCCCAATATTCCGAGAGCGGATTTCATGGGGGATCCCATCGCTGCGGATCCTCAAAACAGCTCAGCAAGAAATCGGAACGGATGATTTTCAGCTCCGACTGCTGACCAACACTCAAAGATCTGATTTCCAACTCGGTCAGGGAACGCCCCACGGCTAATCAGCTCATTTATGCTCATGTGGAAGTCAGTAGGAGGACACAAATTAGCAAAGATTTTCTTTAAACATCATATATTCAAGTCCATGTTATTTGGTTCAGTGACCAAATACTAATAAAGATTTATTCATGGTCATCAAACTGTCATTTTATATTTATATATCCATAACAAAGAAATAGTGATTTATGTTTTATGCCTTTAAAGGAAATAAAATACTTCAATGATGGCATGGAGGAAAATAAAGGATAAACCAGAGATCTGAGGAAGATGGCTGCCACTAATTAAAGTAGAGCAACGCTGCAGCAGGTAGACGGCTGATCGTTACGACACTACAACCTGGGAACAGACGCCACCTCCACAATGATAAACAGTTCAGAATTACTTCAGTTTAACCAGAAACACTGGAAATATCCGCTGGCTGAGCACTGAAGATAATCTGAGTGGGACTAGTTTCTCAGATTTCCTGGGAGGCTTTGCAGAAACACGTCCTCCAGACAAGACTCAACAGAGGCTGGCGTAACAAAGCAGACAACAGCTGAATGTTTACTGACGCTGAGAAAGAACAGGACTGTCTGCAGATAGCGGCTCTCTCCAATCAAGCACTTCTCCCATAAGCTCTCAGGAGTTTGCAGGGCAAACAGTGACTCCACCTGTAAGGTATACCAACCCGCTATGAAGAACCAGACCGGCCCAGATAAATAAATGCTCCAGGAATGGGATCCTGGAGCATAATTCTCTCCTGGGCTTTAATCATTACCTCAGTTAAGGATTTCTTAAGTTTCTGTTTTGAAAATAAACTTTGTGACGTTATTGAAAAGCTGTGAAGAGTTGCTAATTCGCCTGGACGTGTTGGCAGCAGTCTAACCTGTCTGCAAACCCTCAGGTGTGGACTGTGTGAGGTCATACGCCTCGCCCAACCTTCACCCGGTTCTACGTTCTGTTTCAGACCGGCAGGAACTTCGCTCCAGCTCTGCTGTTCTTCAACAACCACAGTTAATCAGGTTCAACCCCCCCTTTTCTGTTTCCTCACTGTGAGTTTGGGTTTTTACCCAAAAATGAAACAAGCCAACAAAAAACAGTCTGGGAAAATAAGACGACTCATTAAAACATTTGAGAAACACTTAAATAAAAACGTCCTGAAGAGACGGGGAAACAGTTGCTGTCAAGGACTCGATTCAACGCCACATCACTGGCCAGGAAAGGACAGACAGACTCTCCGTTTTCTCTGCAAACTGAACCGAGCCAGAACTGTGATGTAAATCACGTAGTTGCTTAAAGAGCTCAGCATTTAAACCTACACAGAACTTCAGTCTTCTGCCATCTGGGAGGAGGTCCCTCACCCTCCAAGCCTCCACAACTAGAACACCTTCATCGACCTGGATGTCAGGAACCAATAAAGGCCGGACCTTTAGTGGGCTATGTACCTCCCCTCTGTCCCCTGCTGGGCTGAAAGACTGGATGGTCCGTTTTTAAAATGTTGGGCACATCTGACCAGTGTTGGCAGATAACCAGCGAGGCGTGTCTGTGGAGACCAGAGATGTGATCAATCAAACACCAGATCTATAGAGCTGCACAAGGAAAATGCTCACTTCAACTTGTGAAAGTCTGATACCGGGTCAAAAAAAATTAAACTAATCACCCTGAAATATTGATTTTCAAATATCAGGATCACCTTTAGGCATTAAAGAAAAGTGTCAGACTCTTTTGTGTGCTGCTTTGATTGTTTGGATTTTTAGTATCATCCACCGACCAAAATCTGCCTGTTTTCAGCTTGACTGACCCGACCGGCGACCCTCAAAACTCCTTTTCCAATCAGTTAATGCACCATACACAAGCAAAACCAGGTCGCGCAGAAAAACGCTTTCTGGTGTTTCTACTGAGAAGGCGACTCAACTTCAGCCATTTTCAGTATCAGTGAGGCTCAGCATTCTGTCAGGTTTGGAAACGCTGGGAGCTTCTCCAGGAAGCTCAGAGTTAAGGTAAAGATCTAGATCATCTAGAATACACACGCCGACTGTTTTGGTAATGCTTACATAGGATGCAAACAGCAGTTAAAATGTCAAACCTCTAGTCCCTGATTGAGTGCTCTCAGGGTCAGGGCCAGGCTCAGACTCTGAAAGAACCGTTTTCTGGATCACCAGAACTTCAGGGCCAGAGGTTCTTTTCCAGCAGAGGACTGTAAAGGTCCAAGAGTATGGGTGGACAACTCTAGTCTTTAAGGGCCGGTGTCCTGCAACTTTTAGATGTGCCCTTAATGCAACACACCTGAACCAAATGGCTGAACTATCTCCTCAGTATGCAGTCAAGTTCTGCTCAGTTCTGGTAATGAGCCACACACTTGAATCAAGTGTGTCGGAGCAGAGACGCATCTAAATGCTGCAGGAGACTGACCCTCGAGGAATCCAGCCAGCACTGGGAGGAGATCATTAATACATCATTAAGGCCGTATGAGTGTGTTGAATAGCCCAATCCCAAAGGACTGCTTGGATGCACTGTTGAGTGGAATGCAGTAAATCTCGGCTTGGGACCGCCACATGGCTCAACATATGCAGAGGCTCTCATCCTCAATGCAGCCGTCCACGGTTCGAACCCCGGCCCCAGGCTGGTTGCTGCATGTCCTCCCCTTCTTTCTCTGCCCGTCTTCCTGTCCAGGTTCTAATGCATAAAGGCCACCAGTGCCAAAAACCTCTGCCTGTCAAAAAGTGGCGCTGCTGGATGCACCATTCCAGGCCTTTATAGCCATGTCTGACAGAACCCTTAGAGCAGAGATTCTAGAGCTCAGGCAGAGCGGTGGGTTTGCTTTTTATGGTGTTTAAAGTACTTTGGCCAACTGAGTTGTGTTTTAAAGTGCTACAGAAATAAAATGAGTTGATGCTACTGCACCGATACACAATCATTAATATTTAATTATCTTACAATCTTGCATTTTTCTAATGTTGTGCAGCTCTAGCCGGGACTCTTCCTGAAAAGCTACAATCGAAATATGTTGCCACCAGTGCAGAGCTTGCTCATACTTGGCATCTGCTACACACAATGAGGCGAGACATTCTGACAAGAAGGCAGCAAACAAGTCACTTCTGTCTAGGAAAAAAAACATTGAGCAAAGACTGAAATTCTTCATGGAGAAGCAGAAGACTGGTCCAATGTTATGTTCTCTTCTGATTGTTAGGGACATCTGGACAGCCAGAGGTCAGAACTAACGTGAGTCCTGGCTGTGTGGTGCAAACAGTGAAGCATCCTCATCCACTCCATGTGCATGGTTGCTAATCATCAAGTGAGTGGCCTCCTCCCAGTTCTGCTCAAAAACACTGCACTGAATGAGAAATAGGATGTCCTCCAAGAGTAACTTCTTCTAACAGTCCAGGAACAATTTGGTGATGATCTGTGGATCTTCCAGCATGATGAAGCATCCGTGTCACAAAGCAAAAGTTATTTCAAAGATCAGAACATTGACCCTTTGGGCCTGTGGTCAGGTAACTCCCCATCCTAAACATGGAGACCCTGTGGTCCCTGAAGCAGGAGACGAGCTCCAAGAAGACAAGGACTACTTACCATTTGATCTAGAAGCTGATGTCAAACATTTCACAAGAGAATTAAACAAGTCATGGATCAACACTGGAAATATGAAATTTGATGCAGTTCATAATGGAAGTATGAAATTATTTTGATTTTTCAGCACATGACTGAAACACGTAAAAAACATCCTAAAACCCGCCAGAAGCTCCAACAGCCACCAACATGCGTGTCCCTGCCTGCAGGTCAGCTGGGGTTAATGACACAGCAGAACCAGCAGAACCAGCAGGAGCAGCAGGAGCAGCGGTGGGCTGGTTAGCTGCAGCTGGAAGTCAAGATGCACCTGCGCTCAGTTTCATTCACTGATTAACAGGCAGATGTGTTCAAGGCAGGAACACTACTGCTGAGCCCTTTTATAATAATGGTTCAACTAAATGCAGAAAGCTCGGTTCGACGCTCCACTGAGTGACTCCGGTCGCTGAAACGGAGCTGAATGAGCTGATAATGTCCGGTAAACAGGGTAAAATCAGTGCTGGGAAGCTGCTAACATCAGTAACATGATCCTCCTCCTTTCGCTCCACCTGCTGTTGCTGTTCCTGTCATGGAGCAGAGGGCCCGTCCGTCCTCCAAACACCCAACAATCACCGTAACTTCAGAAGTCCAACATTGACACAATATGGAGGAAAGGGGCGGTTTGTTGAATTACAGATTTCTGGGTTGAAACAGGCTGCTCTCAACTTGTTTACGCCTTATTTTCAGGCAGAGAGCTGCGGCTAAGTTGTGCTAACTTGCTCGATAAGCTAACAATTACCTTGACTAGCTGGGTCCATGGCGTCAGTTTAACAGATCCGGTAATATTCTGATCGAATCAGCGCTGGAAAGCAGCTCGGTGTGTAAAGACCTTCTCGACGAGAGCGACCAGCTTCCACGTAGAGAAAGACGTCGATGGGAACTGCCAGCAGACTCAAAACAGCCCCAACCTACAGCCAGCTCAGCCGAAACAGCTTTCTGTGAAGCTAGCGGATGTATCACATCCGTATCCGGTCACGCCGTTTCAAAATAAAAGCGTTTTCCATTTAAGCTAGTAGGGCAGTGGCTCTTCAGACCTTCCACAATGTCTCTTAATTTCTATGGTTAAAATGATAAAGAACCAACAAATGTTTTTAAATATAGATATTATAGCAAATGCAAATCTCAAGAAGTACTGAAAGTACCAATATATTTTTTTTTGATATATATTTGATATATATTTTAGACCTATTTTTCTTGTGTTTTTTTTACGTAATTTTCCACAAATAACATCCCATAACAGAAAATGTGTCGGTCCTCTTTTTTTCAAAAGGTTTATTTTTTGCTTTATTTTAAAACCTAAGAATATAATTTTTGTTTAAAAAAACACATTTCCTATAGTAGATATTTATCAAATGTTATAAGTTGTCCATTTTCAAAATGTCATGCAACATTTGTGGCTCTAAACTATTTTTTAGCTTCACTGGGGGCAAGTTGCATACCCCTGGGTCTCTGAATTGATTTTTCTTACTTTACAGCAAGAGATCCAGAAAATGTTGTAATGTTTTTCCAGATGGAGGTTGGGAGGCTGCATGGTGGTGAGGGTGATAGATTTTCTGAGGGTTCTCCAGTTTCCTCCCACAGTCTGAAAATATGACCGTTAGGTTAATTAGTTACTCTAAAATTGCTCTTTGTATTGACAGTGTGCAATCCTAAATGCGACCCTGCATCGATTAGAGGGTGGAGATGATGGATGGATGGATATGTGATAAATATGTGATCCTGGTAACAACAAAGGGAGGAGGAGGAAGTAGGTGAAAGATGTTAAAAAAAAGACCACTGAAGACAAATGATAAAAGCATACTAATTTCATCAACACTAATCAGTGAATGCATTTATTTTGCGGCGACTCAAAGCTTCCGCCTCGCTGCCAAATTACTGCTTTGAAAATATGATGCATGAATTTAGCAGAGGAAAACGAAGTCTTAAATAAATCATTGATTCATCTCCGGTAAGAGCCTGAATCACTCAACTTCACCTTTCATAAAAACCAGTTCTAAGAAATAAAACTTTGCTGACAAAGTTGTAATTTCTGTCTTCGTGGTTGTTTCAGGTGATTTTCCACCCTGGAACAACAAATATTTTGATATTTACAGGTACATATAAAAAAAATTTGAATATTGCATAGAAGTGCAACATTTTTTCCAGTCATCTCAGAAAGTGAAACTCATATTATACCAACACACAGTGATATATTCCAAGCCTTTGTTGTCTTGTAATAATGATTATGGCTTAATGCTAATGAAACCCAAAATTCAGTGTCTCAGAAAATTAGAATATCACATTAGACCAATCAAAAAATGCTGAGCTTCCAATTTCTATGCACTCAATACTTGGTTGGGGCTCCTCTTGCATGAATTACTGCATCAATGCGTCGTGGCATGGAGACGATCAGCCTGTGGTTCTGCTGAGGTGTTCTGGAAGCCCAGGTTGCTTTGATAGCTGCCTTGTTGGTTCTGGTGTCTTCAGGTCAGGAGAGTTTGTTGGCCAGTCAAGCACAGTAACATCATGGTCATTGGACCAACTTTTGGTACCTTTGCCAGTGTGGGCTGGTACCAAATCAGCATGTCCATACAGCTTGTCAGCAGAGGGAACCATCAAGTGCTCTAGAATTCCCTGGTAGATGGCTGCATTGACTTTGGACCTCAGAAAACACAGCGGACCAGAACCATATGTCATGGTACCCCAAACCATCACTGACTGTGGAAACTTCACACTGGACTTCAAGCAACGTGGGTTCTGTGCTTCTCCACTCTTCCTCCAGACTCTGGGACCTTGATTTCCAAATGAAATGCAGAATTTACTTTTATCTGAAAACAGGACTTTGGACCACTGAGCAACAGTCCAGTTCCTTTCTTCCTGAGGAGTGGCTTGACATGAGGAATGCGACGTTTGTAGCCCATGTCTAGTATTCGTCTGTGTGTGGTGGCTCTTGATGCACCAACTCCAGCATCAGTCCACTTCTTGTAAAGCTCCCCCAAGTTCTTCAATGGATTTCACTTGAGAATCCTCTCAAGGCTGCAGTTCTCCTTGTTGCTGGTGCACCACACTTTTTCCAAATTACTTTTTCCTAACTCAAAACACCTGCAAAGGTGTTTTGAGTTAATTAGCTGATTAGGGCATGACAGCACACTTCAGACATGTAGTGGTGCCTTCAGGACCCTCTCCATTATCAGGACTCCAGGTGGAAGCAAGGGAAATGCCACTTTACCTTAGGCGGATAAAACTATCAGTATCTTATTGGCTAACTCTGCAGGAACATGAAGAAAATCACCCAACCAAACAGGTACTCAGAGATTGTTGGGAATATGTTCATTAATTAGGAGTTTTGGGTGGCGAGGCAATAGATAATCAAGTAGAAATAAAAAATATCCTATGCATTAAAACTCTGGTGAGATCCATAATTCCTCCTTGGTTATACATATTTCCTATTGTTAATATGGAGGTTACAGAGATAGTAACGTCTAGAGGGGATTTTTATTCAAATACACAGCTGTACCTAGGAAAAAGGTATGAGAATATGACACAAATTTATACAGATGCTTCAAAAGATAAGATGGGCAAAACACCTGCAGCAGTGTAGATTCCCAGAAACAAAATCAGCAACAAAATAGGGACAATAGATCATTTATCATTTTTTTCAGCAGAGATGATTGTAATCACACTGGCCTTGCACTGGGTGGAGGAAGTAAAACGTAATAAAGAAGTTTTTTGTTCTGACTCAATGTCTTGTCTAACCAGCATTCAAAGCGGGAAATCAGTTAGGCGACAAGACGTTTTTAGATGAAGTTAATTATCTAATATATATAGCATAAATTAACAAAAAAATAGATATTAAATTTACATGGATTCCAGCACATAAATGGGTTGAGTTAAACAGAGGTTAAAATAATTTTTAAAGATACATCAATACAATATGGAAAGAAGGATGGAAGACAGAGGAGAAAGGAAGGCATCTATATTAACAACAAAAGGAGGTTACTGCAAGAAGAGGCGGTGTAGGTAACTGTTAGCAATTATAGGAAACATCCATCTAGGACCTGTACTCGTTTTGGAGAAATAGAAAGTGTTGAGCATGTTTTGGTGGAATGTAGACCGTAACCAAGACAAAGAAAGGAAATGAGCAGGGCAATAGGACTTCCAATAACTATGATCAATATATTAGGCAAGCTTGAGTCAATCCTGTAGTTAAAGTATTTGAATAACACGTGATTAGCTGAAATAATGTAGTTTTTTCTTTGTAAATTAGGAAGATTTTATATTTAGTGGATTACACCTCACTGAGATTGTAAACTGTCAATAAAAACTACAGAAGAAGAAGAAGAAGGGTGTGACACCATGAGTGTCCAATAATGAACTTTTTCACAGTATTCTGATTTTCTGAGGCACTGAATGTTTGGTTTTCTTTACCTGTGAAAGATAATCATCAAAATTAAAAGAAACAAAAGCTTGGAATATATCACTCAATGTGTAATGATTCAGTATGAGTTTCACTTTCTGAGATGACTGGCAAAAAACATAGCACTTTTACATAATAGTCTAATGGTTCGAGATGTGCCTGTGCTCAGAAAGGCACTTATATTTGTTTTAATTAAAATGATCCAAACTTATAGTGAGCTAAGCTAAAATGTAATCAGAAAATTAAATAATTGCAAAATTCTCGAAAAAAAAAATGTCTGGTTCTATTATTTAAACTGAACATGTCAAATGGTGTTTGCGCGTTACAATGCTTTTATTTTGAAGGCGGGCCATCCAAACCAGAAACTACAGCCTCCAACTAGTGCAGGAAATACATTTCTAAAACTTTGAATTGTTGCGTGGACAAGTGACATCACGAATACATGTTTGGATTTGTATTTGTAATTTTAATTGGTTCTGAGGTTAGAAACGCTTCTTTTTATATTTCATTTCAATTCAGTTTATTTATATAGCGCCAATTCACAACACATGTCATCTCAAGGCACTTCACAAAAGTCAGGTACATACATTCCAATTAATCCTAATCATTGAACAGTGAAGTCAGATTCTGTTATTTATTCAAATTGGATAAAAAGTTTTTCTATCTAAGGAAACTCAGCAGATTGCATCGAGTCAGTGACTTGCAGCATTCCCTCCTCCCGGATGAGCAGGTAGAGACAGTGGACAGTCACTGGCGTTGACTTTGCAGCAATCCCTCATACTGAGCATGCATGTAGCGACTGTGGAGAGGAAAAACTCCCTTTTAACAGGAAGAAACCTCCAGCAGAACCAGGCTCAGTGTAAGCGGCCATCTGCCACGACCGACTGGGGGTTAGAGAGAACAGAGCAGAGACACAAAGAGAACAAAGAATGGGAAGGATATTTAGCCTTAAATCTACAAAAAAATACTTTACACGAACCAGTCAGTTCGAAAGTATCCAGCCAGTATCCAGTTTATTACAATGAAATCAAATCCAGTGCATCATCTGGGCTTCTAGGCATGAACAAATACAAGCTTGTAAAACTCAGATACCTTCGTAAGTTCATACCAAAACGGTCAAAGGCTACAGTCTGTACCCAAACAGAATCAATCAGCAGTTTGGAGTTAATCAAAGCAGCTCAAATGATCCTTACAGTCAACAGCTTCCTGTGACACTTGAGGTTTTGATCTACTGCAGCTGCATAAAAAAAACCATAAAATTAAACGGCCTGGAAAAAAAAAAAGCCTCTTTCCCGGTTCTGTAGGAGAACCAAGAGTAATAAATATCAGCAGTAAAGCAAAAGTGCCTCCTTTTTCCCTCCTGCTGTTTCTTGTGGTTTTGGGTTCAGCCATGATAAGCAGAGACTCAGTCTACAAGGAACCTGACTCAGGACCAAGCAGCAGGACGCTGAAGAAGAGGGGGCAGAACCAGAGAAAGGTGGGTTCTGGTTCTCATTCTTCTGGAAGAGAACACAAATAAAGATAATTCATTACCTACACAAATATTACCTCATGCCCTTTTATAATATATTTAAATCACGTTGAGACTGCACTGTTAGTGTGATTAAGAAAATTAAAATGAATTAATTTTTAAAGCTATTGTATTTCTATGGTAAAGTAGTAAGAAGGCATTTTATAATTAAGACCTTGGAAACTGTGCCAACAGCTGCAGTCCTTTAAAAAAACTATCTTTAAACACCAAACTGTAGTTACAAGAGATGACCACACGGTGTCAGTAAAGGGCAAGAAAAAAAACAGCTGAAGGCATGTGTGCCTACATGTCTGACCAGCGCATCTCTCCCTCTGGCTTCATAGGTGGAGGAAACAGCCGATGTTAGACCAGACCCTCTGCAGGAGGACCAGCAAGGCCAACACGTAGAAGATCAGTGTGACAACCTGGAGGGAAGACGAGAGGAAAACAGGGGGGACAACAAAGTCCAGTAGTTTACATTTTATAGCACAGGTGTCACACTCCAGTCCTCCAGGGCCAGTGATGTCTCTCCACTTCAGCACACCTGAAACATTAGGTCATTAGGAGGAGCTAATTCACAAATTTGATTCAGGTGTGCTGGACCATGGATACGTCTAAAAGGTGCCTTGAGGACTGGAGTTTGGCTCACCTGGATAAGAGTTTATAAAATAAAAATTGGAGTGCTTATGGAGGAGTAAGCCATGGGCTACCAAGGGACTAGCGGTTTGAGACGGTACCTCCAGATAGAGGTTTACGGTGTGGCCTAGATGTGCTGAAGGGGAACCCCTGATAGCCGAGGGGCATATCAACTGTTCTGAAATGTTATCCTTTGGCAGCCTTTCCTAGAGAGTGGACAGTGCAGGAGGAACTCTTTGCTAACAGCGTCAAGCTCTGTCACCTGTAACTCTTGAACTCTGTCCTTTTTCCTCAAACTGACATTTGAAGGAGGAAAGTTAAAGGGCTATACCAGGGGTCAGCAACCTTTCAGTCCAAAGAGCTGGTCCTCCACTGCTACAAAAAAACATTTGTCAAGAGCCACAAATAAGAGATTTTATTAATATGTACGAAAATAAAGTGTTCTTTTTTTACAGCTGAGGACATGAAACTAAAACGTATTTCTATTTTCTTTTTTTTATTTTATTACCGTGTCCTGTCCAGCAGAATAGCTCTCAGAATTGTTGTCTGAGTGCCAAGAAATTGCCCAACAGATTTACTTTCACAAGCGGAGCATCACAGCTATTGCTTTCAGGCTCTGCTTGATATTTATAAAAGAAACTTTATTATGAACTTCTTTGGGAATATTTCAATTGTTACGGACACAGAGACTGAAATGAAAAGGAAAACAGAAGCTTGACAAAGAGAGAGATGGGGCAAAAGGGAAAGAGGGGAAAAAGGAGGAGAGAGTGGAGGAGAGAAAGAAGGATGAATAGAATAAAAGATTACACCCTGCTTGCTTATACGCAAAAAAAACACACGGTATTTATGAATGTAAAATGTACTTAGTGAGAAAGTGCAGCCCAATATAGATATCTGTGTATCTATAAAACACCTGTGTGGATGCGCTTTGTATACAAGGTTCCTCCACAGAAATATGCATAGCGAGTTTTGAGGACCCACCGACCTGCCCCGTGGTCCCCGGCGGACACTGAGGAGATCCGAGCCACAGCATCCAAAGGCCCCCCAAAGCACCGGAAACCCCCAGGAGAACCACCGCGGGACTACGCAACGCCCCCAGAGAAGAGCAGTGGAGAGTCCTAGGGGGGCCACCCAGCAGCGACAGGGGCAGAAGCCCCAGGGAACCGCAGCGACAAGCCCACAGGCCCCGCCGGCAGCCGTCCACATCCCGGGGAGATCCAGCCAGGGACCCAGAGACCCACAGAACCCGGGACACGCCACCCCCAAGACGAGGCCCGACAGAGCCCAGGGGTCCAGGCCCCGGCAGGCAGCCACCGGGGAGTGACCAGCCACCACCGAAGCATCCAGCCCCGGACACCGAGAACCACAATTTACACCACGGGCAGAGACTCCAACCACCGGCAGGGCAGGTGACGGGGAGGAAATAGGCCCCCCATAATTTTGGGGGGGCCTAAGCTGATCCAGGAGAGGGAGCAGTCCAAGACCCAACCTTTTCACAAAAAAAAACAGGCACTCACAGTCACCACTCCCACCCTCATCCACACACTAAATCCCCAACTCGCCCCCGTGTAAAGACAACAACAATGGACGTCCTACACTCACTCACACTCCCATGCATACTCTATACTCAAGGTCCGGGGCCCGGCAGCCCCTAGGGCAACCAGCCCACGGACCCAAGGAGGTGTCCCCTTTCCTCCCGGGCAGAGAAGGCAGACAACCCCAGACCCGGGTGGTCTGGGCCCGGCCCCACCCAAAAACCCAGTCCCCACCAACCCCCATCCACCTCCGGAGAGGGGGGCTATGTACAAAAGAGGGGTCCACATGGCCCAAGCAGCCTCCCAACCAGAGCCGCCCAGAACGGAGCAGTCCCGACCCCCAACGAGCTCGATCCCCGACCCCATGAGTTCCCACCCCCAGTGAACCCCAACATGAACCCCGCCACAGGGCCACCCCCAACAGGGACACCGTATCGAACACACGTCCCCGAACCAAACGCCACGAATCCCCCCCCCCCCCCCCCCCCACAGGGGCAAACCCCCCCCAGGGGAACTCTATAGCCGAGAGGCCGATGAGGTCACACCCACCCAGCGCAAGCTCTACATACAGCCTCGCCCTGAGCACCCCCGCCGCATCCCGCTCCCCCACCACACAGTGCGCCGCAACAGCAAGGCAAGAGCCCCGCGCAACACCACCCTCGCCCACTGGCGCAACAGGGCAGACCCCGCCGAGCACCGCACCCACAACAGGACCCCTGACCCCGCAGCATGACGGGACAGACTCACCCACCCGATCCCCGGGGTCAGTGTCCCCACCACGCTCCCGCAATGCCCCACTCAGCCACAAAAAAAAACATTCCTGCCAACATTCCTGCCACTGCAACTGCCCAGGGAGAAACACAATCCAGCTCAGCTCCACCATCGCCACCCAGCCGATCCAAACGCCGGCGATTCCATATCCCAGAAGTGGATACAACCCCTCCACCCCACCGGCTGCAGCCCCTCCACGACACCCCCCCACCCACCGCCCCGATCCCCCCCCCCTCACACATGACAGCCAGCAGAGCAGCCCACCACCAAGCCCGCCCAATCACCCCAGACAGCGCCAGCAGCCCCAGCCCACGAGTCCACGAGAGGGATATATGCACTAGCCCGGGTTACCTGGCCATGCAGGGCCCAAACCCCGGGTCCAAGCCAAGCACCCGCCCACCAGCCGCCCCGGTGCAGTCCCAAGACGCGCCGCCCCACCCCACCGACCCGGGAACTGCCAGCCCGTCGCCCCAACCATGGGCCAGAACCACAGAAGCAGTGGAAGAAGGCCACGGCCGCACCAGTTTCCGGGCACCCGGCCAACCCCACCCCCAAAACCCGGGAGTGCCCCAGCCCGCCGGCCACCCGCACCCCCGCATGGCGCACCACGGCCCACCAAGTATTTCCCGCCGGCCAGCCCCTCCATCGGAGCGGGGGCCAACATCCAATCAATGCCGGCTAAGTCCCCCCTACCGGAGCCCGGCACCCCCCCCCAGCCGGCAGACCAGGGCCCAAAGCCAGGGGCCGAGATCCAAGGGAACCCAAGCGATCCCGAGAGAGAGAGCCGAAACGCCAGCCCCAGCACCAGACAGTCCCCAAGACCTGACCCCCAAGGCCCTCCATGAGTGGTAATGTGATGGAGCTGGCGGAGGGAGGTGTCTGGGGATGGGGAGGGAAGGACTGGGGGGCAAAATGCTCTCCCAGGGAGCCAGCTCCCCGGCTGACCCCAATAGGCACCCCCGTTTGCCAAGTCCCAACAAAGGACGGAGGCATAGGCGCATCCACCGAGCAAAAGACTAGGGACAGGGACTAGGGACAATAACTTGTTGCCAGCTGAAACATAATCACCCATGCAGTAATTATCCAATGGGAGGCTCATTCCTATTTGCTTAGTTAAATCCAGGTGGCAACTTTTTTTTTTTTTGGCCTGTCAGTGTATTCTGGTGAGGAGCAAAGGCTCTTAGGCCCGGCTACTCAAAACAGGACGTTTATTTCGCCACTGTTTCCAGGATCTCATTCTTCTAATAACCATCCATATCTGATGACCATATGTGAGGGTTGAATTCAGTAGATAAACCAGTAAATTTCTTCAACTTTGGTTTAAACCAAGGCTGTCTCATCTCAGCTTGAGATGTTGAGTATAAACCATTTGATGCTAATTTATATCAACTAATTATAAGATTTTATAGAACAATTTTTCACAAACGGACAACTTTGAAGAGTGATGACTAGAAGCCTAAGACTCTGCATGCCATCCAGCAGTCAGATGCACAGGTTAGTAAAGCTAACTAAACTAGCAGCGAAGACGGTGACTAAACTCCCTGCTGAGTTTCCAGACCCCTGAGCAGTGACTCAGCATTCTGCTCTAAATTCTGACTTCATTTAGGCGAAAAACAGCAAAGAAAGCAGAGTGATACCAGAACCGAATCTGATACCCTACCTGCTGTGTGCTCATCCCCTCCTGGTCTTTCCTGATGCGTTCCTCTTTCACAGGATGTGGTGCCTCAGGTTGAGCTTCCACCCACTCCACCTTCTTCTCCACCTTAATCTGACCTGGTCCCACATTACTTGTACCTGGCTCATAAGTGTCCTGCTGTGGATGTTCTCCAGCAGACTCTAAAGAACTGGTTGCCGGTCCAGGAGCTGTAGGGACTGGGTCAGCTTCCAGTTCAACAGGCTGTAATGGTTCCACTGCTGGAGATATGAGTGCTAGAACCGGTTCCTCAGCTGGTTTTCCCAAAGCATGCAGGTCTTGGACCGTAGTTTCCTGATACGGTCCTGGTTCTATATTCTGGATTAAGGGTCCTTCGGGTTCTTCTGGCTCTGGACTGTCTTCTGGTTCTTCAGAAATGTCTTCTACAACTATTGAGAGAGAAAACCAACACTATCAATAGTTAATGATTCTCTGCTTAAAGAAATCTTTATTCAATCCTAATGTTATTTGGTACAGAATCTTTAAATCTTTAACTTGCCGCTGTCCTGCAGCTTTAAGATGTGTCCAAAGTCCCACAGACCTGAATCAAATTAGCAGGCGAACCTGTGGGCCTGAGAAGATTATTCAGTCATTTGGTTCAGATGTGTGGGACATTGGGGCACATATAACAGCTGCAGGACAGCGGCCCTCGAGACTAGGTGCTTCAAAGGAATATTTCTCAAACCAAACTTACGCTCATCCGTTTCTAAATTTAATTCACCTAAAATTTATCCCCAAAGAAGAATTCCCTTATTTTGACACGCAGAAAAGAACGATTTATTTTTTTTTCTCTAGCTCACCTTTATCAAAGTCTACGCTCCTCAGCACTTTTTCTTGCTCGCTAAAATTAAACCTGTAGAGCCTCAAATTTTCACAACCTGGTTTCAGTGTCTCTGATGGACTGGAGCTGGTGGCTGCAATCACTCTGCAGAGGAAGAGGGATGCAGAAGAGATGATGGAAGAAGGTGAAGGAAATAATGCATGAAGACAGCAGGGAAAAATAATGAGTGATTAAATGTTGGGAAGAAGACGGTAAATATGCTACTTCTTTTCTTTCTAATACTTACTTTGAGATCAGTTCTTTTGAATTCTAAGGACAGAGTGACAAAAAATGAAAATGAGAGAAAATTTTAATTATAACTCCTGATTCTGATTCAACTAAGTACACAGAAAACCATTAAACTTACTGTTAAAGAAAAGCTAAATGAATAAAATACTCTGCAATTAAAACAAAATAATTGGTGACATCATTTCCTGCATGACGAGCTGGTTATACCTGGACAGGTGTGACCCACCTGAACAAATGCAGCCATATCCAGCTCCTCCATGCTGCTCTCTGCACTCGCCAACAGCTTCCTGTTGGCCTCCATGCTGTCACCATAGAAACGCATCAACATCTGGTTGTGGTTTATTTTCTTGTCTTCTTCAGAGCTAATTTGTTGTGTCATAACCTTCAGGAAAACAAGAACCAAAGAAGAACAAACATTTACATCATTTGATTTAAGTGAAAGAGCGTATGAGCCCGAAATTAGTCATACCCCTGGGATGTACAGGTTTAAAGTAATGTTTTAATTTGACTGATATGTTTCTTCTGACTGGTTTTGGAGCAACCCAGCCAGTCCTGCCTTCAACCTGATAGACAATGAGTGCTAAGGATTAGGGTGATGGCAAGGAGCCCTTCCAACCTCAAAGACTTGGAGCTCATCATCAAAACAAATATATGAAGGACTTGATTGCTTTAATGCCAACAAAGATTTTTAAATTCATTATTGAGGGTATAAAAACTGAGCTGCACGGTTGGTAGCACTGTTGCCTTGCAGCAAGAAGGTAGTTCCAAGTATCCTGGTGTCTTGTTGATGAGTGATGGTTGGATGGAGCCAGGAGATAGGGAGACTAATTGACACCTCATCTGTAATAATGAGAATGATGCTCCTGATTGTTGTAATGATGAAGGAACTGAGTTAAATGCAAAACTCTACATTTACTTTTGCTCCAAAATTCCAGCCCTCTCCTGTGTTCATGAGATAAGGACCATGACCAAAAGGTACAAAAAATAAGCGGCTGAGATGAGCTTCCTCTGAAGGAAGGCCTGGCTCCTCCTTAGAAATAAGGAAAGGAGCCCAGGTAATCAAGGAGGAGCTGAGTCAGCTGGTTTGTGCATTTTGTTTAATTTTTATCCTGGATGTCTCCCATGAGGGGATTTCTCTGCATGTTGCACAGGGTAGAAGTAAGTGGGATAGAAGAAGGACTGGATGCATGGATGGATCGATGTTTATAACGGCATACTTTCTAAGGACAAATATACAGAAACAAAGGCATCATATATGTAATTAATTAATTTGACGTGTGTGTGTGAAGAATTTTAAAGCTGCTTTCATGTTGGACTCGCATGTGTAGATACAAACTACAGCCAGTCAGTGCGTTGTAATATAAAATATAAGTGGAGCGTATGCAGAAATGTAACGGTTGTTGTGTTACATAAAAGTGAAGATAATCAGATAAAAAGACCAACTCTGACCTTGCGTCTGTCCTCTAGGATGGAAAACATGCTGCTAAACTTGTCACACACACTCTGTTTATGGGTCTTGTAGTTCTCCTGCAGAGGATTGGAAGATTACAATTCAAATCCATGAAGAAAATGGACTTTTATACAATCCTGGAACTGAAAAGTGTTTTTTATGTATCCCATTACAAATACAAAGCATGGACACTTACAATGACAGTCAACTCTGCACAAAGGCGTATTTAAGAAGTCTTGACTGAGAAATGGATTCAGATTTGTTGCGTCCCAGTATGATCTTAGATTAAAATTATCCAGCATTTGTTTACCACTAACTGCATGCATTACATTGCATTCATTGTATTTAAGATGTGGTAGGTATGCTGCCGTCTTATTTTTCTTTGCCTCAAAATAAAATTCCCATTAAAAGTAAAACAGGTGTATGAAACAAAATGCAATAGATTTAGAAAGGGAGCTCGAAGTATAACCATTGTTCCTTGACACTATATTAAAGAATCAGTTGATGTGGTCCATGTATCAGAATCGGCTTTATTGACAAGTTCGTACATACAAACAAGGAATTTGACTCCGGTACACTTTGCTCTCTGGGTTTTTTAATTTATTTTAAATATATTTATGCATACATATATAAAAAGGTGCATTTGCAACATCTCTATGCTGTTGTTTTGCACTCTATTAAATGTTCATCAGAGAAATAACCTGGAGGAAGAAACTGTCTCTGTGGCGGCTGGTTTTAGTGAACAGTGCTCTGTAGCGACGGCCTGCAGGTAAAACTCTGAACAGTTTGTGTGCAGGGTGTGTGGGGTCTGCAGAGATTTTAGCAGCTCTTTTCCTGACTCTAGACCTGCATAAGTCCTGGATGGAGGGAAGGTCAGCCCTGATGATTCTCTCTGCAGACCTGATTATTCGTTGCAGTCTGCACCTGTCCTGTTTTGTGGATGAACCAAACCACACTGAGATAGATGAAGACAGGACAGACTGAATGATGGCAGTGGAGAAGATTAAGAGTAGCTCCTGTGGAAGGTTGTACTTCTTGAGTTGCCTCAGGAAGTACAGTCTCTGCTGGGCCTTCTTCCGAACAGTGTCTATGTGTGAAGACCATCTCAGGTCCTGAGAGAGGGTGGTTCCTAGGAACCTGAAGTGGTCCACAGCTGACATGGTGTTGTTGAGGATGGTGAGGGGGATGTATGGCGGTGGTGTTCTCCGAAAGTCCACCACCATTTCCACAGTCTTGAGTGGGTTTAATTCCAGGTAGTTCTGACAACACCAGTGGACCAACCTCCTGTCTGTATGCGGACTCATCACCGTCCTGGATCAGTCCAATGACAGTGGTGTCATCTGCAAACTTCAGGAGTTTCACGGACGAGTCCGATGAGGTGCAGTCATTTGTGTACAGGGAGAAGAGGAGTGGGGATAGAACACACCCCTGGGGGGCACCAGTACTTATTGATCTGGTTCGGGAGAAGATGCTCCCCAGTCTCACCTGCTGCTGTCGGTCCGTCAGGAAGCTGTTGATCCACTGACAGGTGGAGGCTAGGACGTTGAGCTGGGTGAGCTTCTGGTGGAGGATGTCTGGTATGATGGTGTTGAAGGCCGAGCTGAAGTCTACGAACAGGATCCTGGCGTAGGTCCCTGGACGGTCGAGGTGTTGCAGGATGAAGTGTAGACCTAAGTTAACAGCGTCATCTGCCGACCTGTTTGCTCGGTAAGCAAACTGCAGGGCGTCCAGCAGGGGGTCTGTGATGTCTTTCAGGTGCTTCAACACCAGCCGCTCAAAGGATTTCATGTATTTAGGTTAGGATCCCTGCTCAATGCCTCCTACTGGAGGTTTTCTTAAATTGAGACGATCTTTAACTGGGAGGAAACCCTGGGGAAGACCCATACGTTGCTGGAGGAGCTAGATATGATGGCACCTAAGATCAGCAAAGGGCAGGTAGACCCGGCTCTGATTACTCCCACAGCAGTCTGAAGCAGCCAGACATAAAGCATCACCCCAGGGCAGCCATACGCCCAGCACAGAAGTAGGTCTCCAGCAAGGCACAGAAGCAGCAGCCCCCAGGCCAAAGAGGCACAGAGCAAGATGTAGCACACCGAGCCCCCCTGACCCAGCCATACCACCGTCTACCGCCGCACAGGCCAAGTCCGGGACCCAGTGCCCCCAGCAGTGGAATAAATTAGTACAAACCGGATTCCAAAAAAGTTGGGACACTAAACATTTGTGAATAAAAACTGAATGCAATGATGTGGAGGTGCCAACATCAAATATGTTATTCAGAATAGAACACAAATCACAGATCAAAAGTTTAAACTGAGAGAATGTATCATTTTAAGGGAAAAATATGCTGTTTCAAAATTACATGGCGTCAACAAATCCCAAAAAAGTTGAGACAAGTAGCAGTAAGTGGCTGGAAAAAGGAAATTGAGCATATAACGAACAGCTGGAAGACCAATGAACACTAATTAGGTCAATTGACAACATGATTGGGTATAAAAGAGCTTTTCAGAGTGTCAGTGTCTCTCTGAAGCCAAGAATGTATCATTTTAAGGGGAAAATATGTTGTTTCAAAATTACATGGCGTCAACAAATCCCAAAAAAGTTGGGACAAGGCCATTTTTACCACTGTGTGGCATCATCCCCCCTTCTTCTTACAACACTCAACAGACGTCTGGGGACAGAGGAGACCAGTTTCTCAAGTTTAGAAATAGGAATGCCCTCCCATTCATGTCTAATACAGGCTAACTGTTCAATCGTCTTGTGCCTTCTTTGTCGCACCTTCCTCTTTATGATGCGCCACATGTTCTCTATAGGTGAAAGATCTGGACTGCAGGCTGGCCATTTCAGTACCCGGATCATTCTCCTACATAGCCATGATGTTGTGATTGCTGCAGAATGTGGTCTGGCATTATCTTGTTGAGAAATGTAGGGTCTTCCCTGAAAGAGATGACGTCTAGATGGGAGCATATGTTGTTCTAGAACCTGAACATAGTTCTCTGCATTAATGGTGCCTTTCCAGACATGCAAGCTGCCCATGCCACAAGCCCTCATGCAACCCCATACCATCAGTGATGCAGGCTTCTGAACGGAGCGTTGATAACAACTTGGGTTATCCTTGTCCTCTCTGGTTCAGATGACATGGCGTCCCAGTGTTCCATAAAGAACTTCAAATCGTGACTCATCTGACCAAAGAACAGTCTTCCATTTTGCCACACTCCATTTTAAAAGACCCCTGGCCCAGTGCAAATGTCTGAGCTTGTGGAGCTTGCTTAGAAATGGCTTCCTCTTTGCACTGTAGAGTTTCAGCTGGCAACGGTGGATGGCACGGTGGATTGTGTTCACTGACAATGCTTTCTGGAAGTATTCCTGAGCCCATACTGTTATTTCCTTGACCGTGGCATTCCTGTTTAAGGTGCAGTGACGTTTAAGGGCCCGGAGATCACGAGCATCCAGTAGAGTTTATGGCCTTGACCCTTACGCACAGCAATTGTTCCAGATTCTCTGAATCTTTTGATGATGTTATGCATGGTTGATGATGATAACTTGAAAGTCTTTGCTATTTTACGCTGGGTAACACCATTCTGGTATTGCTGCACTATCTTTCTGCGCAACAATGGTGGAATTGGTGATCCTCTAACCATCTTGGCTTCAGAGAGACACTGACACTCTGAGAAGCTCTTTTATACCCAATCATGTTGTCAATTGACCTAATTAGTGTTCATTGGTCTTCCAGCTGTTCGTTATATGCTCAATTTCCTTTTTCCAGCCACTTACTGCTACTTGTCTCAACTTTTTTGGGATTTGTTGACGCCATGTAATTTTGAAACAGCATATTTTTCCCTTAAAATTATACATTCTCTCAGTTTTAAACTCTTGATCTGTGATTTGTGTTCTATTCTGAATAACATATTTGATGTTGGCACCTCCACATCATTCCATTCAGTTTTTATTCACAATTTTAGTGTCCCAACTTTTTTGGAATCCGGTTTGTACACCCCCACGTTTATTCTTATTTAAAATGTCTGAAATCACAGACAGGTTTATAACATCAGGTTCACATGATTGGGACATTGTTACTCAGCATAATAAAGGAGGTTTACCCTGATTAAAACAGGTTTACTCCTGACTTAACTCCTGTTAAGGTGAGAATGAACAACATGATGAAATCCAAAGAGCTTTCTGAAGCCTTCAGGAAGAAGATGGTAGCAGCTTGTGAGTCAAAGGTATCAAATGAGGTCTTAAAATAATTTGAAATAGTCTACAAGTGGAGGACAATCAAATCAACTGCTTACATGCCCAAGTCAGACCATCCAAGCAGGTTCTCATTGAGCGCAAACTGCAAGATGCTTAGAGAAGTCTCCAAAAAAACCTAAATGGCTATCGCGGGGCCTCTGGCAGGCTCTTGCTGCTGTGTATATGGTGAATCAGAAAGAGACGGCATTGAATCTTCATGGCAAGTGTGCACGAAGGAAACCATTGCTCTCTGATAAAAGCATAAAGGCCAGCCTGAAGATTGCCAGAGACAACGTAGACAAGGACCAGCACTTCTGGAATAATGTTCTCCGGACAGACGAGTTCCCAGTTAAAGTTTACATGTGTTTGGTGTAAACCAAATACAGTGCCCCAAGAAAGAAACCCCTCATACAAGCATGGAGGTGAAGGTGTCAAAATTTGGAGATGGTTTGCTGCAGTAGGACCTGGCCAGCTCACCATCACAGAATCCACCATGAATTCTACCACCTATCAGAGTGCTTGAGGAAAATGGGAGACCATCTGTAAATACATTAAAGCTGAAGCAGAACTGGACCCTGCAACATGACAATGACCCGAAGCATGCAAGTAAATCCACCAAGGACTGACTGAGAATTGGGAAAAGGAAAGTCCTTGGTAGAGTCAAAGTCCAGATCTAGATCTCATAGAGATGATATGACATCACCTATGAATGAACACACTGTTATGGGTGGTGAGCTGCCTCCAGCAACGAGTTCTGGACAACTGGTGGAGACATAAACTGGGGTTTGTGTTTGCAGGTTTATCTTCTGAAAGAGGCTGATGTGAAATAAATTAACATACCTCAACAGCTCTACAAGTCTCGTCTATCTCACTGATGAGAGCCTGGACTCTGTCACTGAATTCAACCAGAGCAGTGATACCTTCACTCAGCTCATCCTGAAAAACACCACAAAAAAAATATTTCTTCAGCCATATGAAGCTTGACCTCAGAAGAGCCACAACCTCTGTAAAACTGTTGCTACTGAGGGATGTGAGTTAATACGTGTGTGATGGCAGAAAATAACACACACCCAACACGGCTCATCAGTTCACCTTCTTTTGCTGGTGGACGTCTGTCAGAGGGGCCACTCGACATGACTGATGAGCTCCGAATACCTTACAGAAAGAACATGTAGGAAGGTGGCAGGTGAGACAGTAGATGTTCAACTTTTCACCCTCATGGTCGGAACAGGTTGCCTCAGCAGGAGGAGGAGGTGGTGGTGCAGGAGGAGGAAGAGGGCTAGAGAAGAAACACGTCTGCTTTAGTCTTGATTCAGTCACGTTTTACTTAGAGTCTTGGTTGTCTTGGTTGATTCTCACCACCTTGGTATTTGGTTGAGTTCCTGTTTGTAGATATCAATGATGTTCTCTACCAGCAGGTTTCTCTGGAGGCCGTAGACGCCGTGGCGATCCAGCACCACATCGTGTCTGCAGGTTGGACATCGGAAGCGTCCACTGTTTACAAGCATGGTGGTTCGAGGATGGAACAAGGATGGCTGTACACAGAAAGAGATTATGCTGAAAACATGTTCGGTCCAGATGTTAAGGTTCTGGTTTGGTAGCTGTTGTTATGAAGTTCTTGTTTATTTTCTTGTTTATTTTGTTTCCTTGGATAGAAACCTGATTATTGTTCTTTTATAATACAATCTTTACTCTCTATCTGTAAATCCTGGAAGTGTTCAGACATGGCTTTAACGCTCAGGTAAACGCTCTGCAGGAAACGGTAAAGCTGGAGGCATAGTAGGTCCCTACGATTCAATGCAACGCATAGAGAAAACTCAGCACAGTTGGAACAATGGCATTAAATACAGATAACAGCTGATTTTAATGTTGCCCACATACCAGTTAAATATCATCATGTCCCAGTTTAGACAGAGATAATCCACACACACACTGATCAGCATGTGTGTGTGCTTTGTTTGCAGTATGTGTGCTATGCAGCATTGTTATTTGGAGTTTGATGTGCACAATGTATGATGTGTTTGAGTTCAGTGCACGCAAATAACCACCCAAACGTGTGTGTGCACATCATAAGCCAGACCTGATAGAGCTCGTTAGCACACTTTCTGCACAGGTTGTGCTGGCACGGCAGGATGACCACAGGCTTGTTGAAGATCTCCATGCAGATGGGACACATCAGCTGTTTCTCCAGCGATGCCAGCGCCGCCTCACGTTCTGCTCCCTGGCTGCTCTGGAGGCAGCTCAGGTCTGCTGACAGAGACATGGCTGCAGCCTTAAACTTCTCCTCCTCCTGCTGAAACCAGTAAATGCAACGTGTGTTGATGTGAGAGGACTGCTCCCAGACTAAAGAGTCAAAAATTCAATGTCAGACTTCTGTTCTTTTGGTTGATTTGCAGAAACAACGTTTTGTGCAGGATAGCCACCCTGATGTATTCCTTACATTTCTGTCTTTGGTAGGACATAAGTGAATTATGGTCTGATCTTTAAAAATTTTATTTTTGAATTGAGATCTATGTTGCCTTATTTTGAGGTTTTTAGTTTTAAAAATCTATTGCCTTGGAGGGCTGTAATGTGAGACATCGTTCAGGAATTATTGGTTTTGAGCTTCTTTTGCTACAAAGATGGAAAGGAAGGGTAAAAATTTAACTGGACAAAGATTAAAAAGGGACATGAGGAGCAGCTTGTTTATTTCGTCATCTCTACATTTTGATTTTGATTTCTAATTTTTGTTGAACTTTTGAGTCCAGTGTTAGAGCTGAAAATAGCCTACCATCACTTTTAGGCGAAGCTTAAAGATCTTTTTTCTTCTTCAGGTTAGTTGGTCACTCTCAGTTGTGTTGGAGACCAGAATAGACGGACCAAAAGTTTATCGAGGGCCACTCCTCTCACAGTTACACCACCCAAGGCAGAGAGCACGACAACAGAAATTAGCTGCTTCCCTACCTTACTACAGTTCTTCCTCACTTGTCCGTCCTCTTCCTCCAACACTTGGAGCTCAACTGCCGTGTTTGATTGTTCACAGGCTGCTCAGGGTCCACAACAGCAGCTGGGGAACAAGGATGCACAGTGGGAGGACTGGGTTTAGATCTGTGTGTGTTAGAGGCATCAGATTTCAGCTCAGGGCTGCTGAAATGATCCTGATCCCCACACACACACACACACACACACACACACACACACACACCATATGAGGAGACGGCTGGTATGTGGACAGATTAAGACCCTGCCATGCTGGGAGCCTTCTTCTATTACACCCTTAACGTCCTGTTAAAGGTGTTGAATAAGAAATTCTTTTTTCCTAATGCAATAAAACTTTGAGTCACAGTAATTCTAAAGTTGTATTTTCAGCTAAAGGTTTGCAGAATAGATAAAGTGTTTTATATTAATTACTGGTGGTGACTAAGTTTGCTCTGGACAGTTGAAAGTTTAGTTAAAGACGTTTTTGATCCCTCTTTAGTCATGACAGTAGAGATGGAAAAATATAATACCGTTCATCATTATCGTGATGTTTAACTAATCATGATGCTAAACCTTAACAACTTCACTTAAAAGTAATGTTGGGATTGTATATATATATGCATATATACACACACACACACACACACATATATATATATATATATATATATATATATATGTATATATATACACTGCTCAAAAAAATAAAGGGAACACTCAAATAACACATCCTAGATCTGAATGAATGAAATGTTCTCATTGAATACTTTGTTCTGTACAAAGTTGAATGTGCTGACAACAAAATCACACAAAAATCATCAATGGAAATCAAATTTATTAACCAATGGAGGCCTGGATTTGGAGTCACACACAAAATTAAAGTGGAAAAAACACTACAGGCTGATCCAACTTTGATGTAATGTCCTTAAAACAAGTCAAAATGAGGCTCAGTATTGTGTGTGGCCTCCACGTGCCTGAATGACCTCCCTACAACGCCTGGGCATGCTCCTGATGAGCAGGAGGATGGTCTCCTGAGGATCACCTCCCAGACCTGGACTAAAGCATCTGTCAACTCCTGGACAGTCTGTGGCGCAACGTGACGTTGGTGGATGGAGCGAGACATGATGTCCCAGATGTGCTCAATCGGATTCAATGTCTTCATCTTGCAGGAACTGCTGACACACTTCAGCCACATGAGGTCTAGCATTGTCTTGCTGAAGGATGTTGCAGGCAGCAGATCGCTCTCCACAGTGTCTCCAGACTCTGTCACGTCTGTCACATGTGCTCAGTGTCAACCTGCTTTCATCTGAGAAGAGCACAGGGCGCCAGTGGTGAATTTGCCAATCCTGGTGTTCTCTGGCAAATGCCAAGCGTCCTGCACGGTGTTGGGCTGTGACCACAACCCCCATTTGTGGACGTCGGGCCCTCATACCATCCTCATGGAGTCGGTTTCTAACCATTTTTGCAGACACATGCACATTTGTGGCCTGCTGGAGGTCATTTTGCAGGGCTCTGTCAGTGCTCCTCCTGTTCCTCCTTGCACAAAGGCGGAGGTAGCGGTCCTGCTGGGTTGTTGCCCTCCTACGGCCTCCTCCACGTCTCCTGGTGTACTGGCCTGTCTCCTGGTAGCGCCTCCAGGCTCTGGACACTACGCTGACAGTCACAGCAAACCTTCTTACCACAGCTCGCATTGATGTGCCATCCTGGATGAGCTGCACTACCTGAGCTACTTGTGTGGGTTGTAGAGTCCGTCTCATGCTACCACGAGTGTGAAAGCACCACCAACATTCAAAAGTGACCAAAACATCAGCCAGAAAGCATAGGTACTGAGAAGTGGTCTGTGGTCCCCACCTGCAGAACCACTCCTTTATTGAGTGTCTTGCTAATCGCCAAAGATTTCCCCCTGTTGTCTTTTCCATTTGCACAACAGCAGGTGAAACTGATTGTCAATCAGTGTTGCTTCCTAAGTGGACAGTTTGATTCACTTGGAGTTATATTGTGTTGTTTAAGTGTTGCCTTTATTTTTTTTTAGCAGTGTGTATATATATATATATACGCACACTCACCGGCCACTTTATTAGGTACACCTGTCCAACTGCTCGTCAACGCAAATTTCTAATCAGCCAATCACATGGCAGCAGCTCAATGCATTTAGGCATGTAAACACGGTCAAGATGATCTGCTGCAGTTCAAACCGAGCATCAGAATGGGCAAGAAAAGTGATTTAAGTGACTTTGAACGTGGCATGGTTGTTGGTACCAGACGGACTGGTCTGAGTATTTCAGAAACTGCTGATCTACTGGGATTTTCATGCACTACCATCTCTAGGGTTTACAGAGAATGGTCTGAAAAAGAGAAAATATCCAGTGAGCTGCAGTTCTGTGGGTGAAAATGCCTTATTAATGCCAGAGGTCAGAGGAGAATGGCCAGACTGGTTCAAGCTGATAGAAAGGCAACAGTAACTCAAATAGCCACTCGTTACAACAAAGGCATGCAGAAGAGCATCTCTGAACGCACAACACGTCGAACCTTGAGGCGGATGGGCTACAGCAGCAGAAGACCACACCGGGTGCCACTCCTGTCAGCTAAGAACAGGAAACTGAGGCTACAATTTGCACAGGCTCATCAACATTGGATAATAGAAGATTGGAAAAACGTTGCCTGGTCTGATGAGTCTCGATTTCTGCTACGACATTCAGATGGTAGGGTCAGAAATTGGCGTCAACAACATGAAAGCATGGATGGGGTGGGGGATATTTTCTTGGCACACTTTGGACCCCTTAGTACCAATTGAGCATCGTGTTAACGCCACAGCCTACCTGAGTATTGTTGCTGACCATGTCCATCCCTTTATGACCACAGTGTACCCGTCTTCTGATGGTTACTACCATCAGGATAACGCGCCATGTCATGAAGCATGAATCATCTCAGACTGGTTTCTTGAACATGACAATGAGTTCACTGGACTCAAATGGCCTCCACAGTCACCAGATCTCAATCCAATAGAGCACCTTTGGGATGTGGTGGAACAGGAGATTCGCATCATGGATGTGCAGCCGACAAATCTGCAGCATCTGTGTGATGCTATCATGTCAATATGGACCAAACTCTCTGAGGAATGTTTCCAGTACCTTGTTGAATCTATGCCACAAAGGATTAAGGCAGTTCTGAAGGCAAAAGGACGTCCAACCCGGTACTAGCAAGGTGTACCTAATAAAGTGGCCAGTGAGTGTGCATATATAGAGAGAGCGAGAGAGCGAGAGAGAGAGAGAGAGAGATGTGTGTTGTTTAGAAATAAAATTGCAGTACTTAATGTAACTGGTATTCTGAAGTAACCTGTTCAATAACGGTTATCTGTAAGAGGCGTATCTGCAAGGCTTGGGCAGCAGTGCTGTGCACTCCAGCCATACAATATCCTCAAAACAAACTGCAGTACATTTTTCAGCATCTTATGGCTATCACAGTAAATCCCATAAAATATCTCGTTAAACATTTAGGTCCATGTCAACCATCCCTGCATGATGGTGTAGGGATGGGTGTCCAATATTCTTAGCTGCAGTTTCCTTCATGTGAGTCTACTTGCATGTAAAGTGGTGATAGCTGTATGCTTTTCTTTGTTTCCTTGTCTGTAGCAACTAGTCTGCTGATTAAGCTGCTACAGTAATGTCAGATGGACTCTTGCAAAGCCCCGCTAGGGCTCATCCACCTGAAATCATCTACCTGAGGCACAGAGTGACCCCTGACCTGATCAGAGCAGATTTATATTGGATGTATTTTCATTAATAAAACCCATATTCAGCTGTGAAGCATCAGAACTGTTTATTTTCCAACAGAACATCGGACACTTCATGTATTTTCCCACACACACATCTCTGCCCGACAGGTAAAAACACGAGTCCATGCTAAAAACAGAAAAACCTCAACATATCTACAGGTTGCACTGCATGTGTACACAGCAGGTTCTTCACATCTAAAACTCTAAACATCCCCTTCACACACCAGCTAAATCAGACAATTCAAAGGAAATAAATAAAATAATGCTGCTGGATAAATTTCATCGTGCCACTATATCCAAACTTACATCAGTTCCTGGTATTTCTATCAATGTTTTGAATGATGGAGGTGTCAGGATTCAAGCTGCACTCACTCAGATATGTTTGGTGAAATCCTCATTAAATCCTGTAGTTCCAGTGCTTTAAACTGAGCACCTAAACCTGCATTCCCTGAAACACTCAGATTTATCTGGTGGGAAGTTTTGGCGGTGGAAAGCAGCTCCTTATTGCACGTTCTCATCACATGCATGATGCATAATGAGTAGGTGTTGGAGTGAGCTATCCAATCAAAGTGAATAAAGTAGCCTGGCTTTACAAAACTGAGTCTTTTGATTTAGCCAGACGATTTGAGTGTTTACGTAAGAGAAAAAAAAGTCCTTCTTAATGAGATTGATTGTTGTAAACTGCTTTTCCACAAACACAACAAGGTTAAATAAGACTTTGGATATCAGGATCCTCCCTTCATGAACAACATCAAGGAAAGCAAAAACAAGGAGAAAGCAAATACAGATGCAGACAAAATACAGTGAAAATCTACATACACAACATGTACAGAATTTTACCATTTCACAAAACAAATCAAAAACTAAAAAAAGTGATTAATCAGTGTACAAATTCATAACGATGACAGCAAGAGGGCGCTAGTTACAATACTATAACTACTTTACAATAATGCAGAGACTGTTTTTAACCAGAATGGTTTTGACAGTCTCTGCTTTGAACACCGGAGTCTGAACAAACCTTTATTTGAAGAAAGTAGAAATTAATTCAGCTTGAAAACAAATGAAGTAAAATGGAGAAGAAGAGGGCTGAAACCCTGTGGAGAAACTGACAAATCTAGTTGGGCTGTTCTGTGCTGGTGCTGATCATTACAGCAGCCAGACCGGACACATGAAAGTGCCAAATAATGCATATATGTGGATTCAGACCCAGGAGTCACCAAAATGATCCTCAATCTATGACCGCCATAATGGATTTAAATATAGAGACAAAATAAAGTAATTTTCACTCCTAACTTTAGTTATGTAGCTCCTAAAAGGGCAAATGGGGCAGCTGTGTCTCAGTACGAATACTGGTCAACTGCCGCTCAGAACCACAAGTCAATGTGTCATTGGGTAAAACACGATCAAAAGCAGCCGACTGGAGTGTTTATGAGAGAAGGTGGGTGAATATGACCCGCAGTAAAGTGGTCAGAGTGTGATTAGTCCCCTAAGGTTACGTCCCGCCTACAATGAACCATTTTCCACAGCGACAATAGTGGCATCTCAAACAGGTTTTCCAGACATAAAAACTGTTATTTTTCTGTGTGAACATGTACGACATGTAAACATGACAATACAAATGGTGGCCATTTTAAAATCCAAGATGGAGGACATCTGATGTAAAGACACCGTCATGTTTGCAGACATTGAAAGCATACCTATAGACCGCCCACCATATGATCTGAGCAGGCCAGGCAGGCACATTTAAATTAGGCATGCACGATATATCTGCAATAACATCGGTATCGGCTGGCGTTTTTTAAGATGTGATTGTCTCCGATAAGTAAAACTGGGCCGATATTAACAACCGATTTTTTTCCGTCTTGTTGCCATTTGTGTCTCTTGAGGAGGAGGGGGCGTCCATGTGGTATTTTTTTGGTCATGTGACAGTGATAGTGAGGCAGCACAGGATTGTGGGATTTTTAACTGAAGCAGAGAAGCACCATTTGTCACAGTGTTAACAGGGTGGGGACATTTATATATAATATATATAATATTGGTAATTTGCCATAACAGCAATATTAATATCAGATATCAATATTGGAATCATATCAATGCATCACTAATTTAAATCCAACATGGCCACCATAAGAGGCGGGAAAATTATCTGAGCCCATTTTTTCATGGTCTGGATTTGCAGTTTCATGCTTCCTGCAAGAAGCAAAGAAGTGTAGTGAAGCTCCACAGGACGGCTTGCTCTCTGTTCAGCTGTGATCACACGTTCAAACCCTCAATAAGCCTCCTTCTGAGCAGCTGTGAGATCGGCTGCGTTTCTCTGAGGAAAAACCGGCTCGTCGTCGAAGCTCTCAGCTGGGTTTAATTATCAGTAATTAATGAGGCGTGCTGCCAAAAAACTTCGCTCTGATGAAAGGTGAAAGGAAACCTACTTCATAATGGCACCTGGTACTTACATCTGATGGGAACTCCATGAATGACAGATTAAGTACCCTCATTCTAGACAGTGATAAAAAGATCAACGGGAAAGTTTCCTATGAAATCAGATGGATACGTTATTACCTTTTACAGATTCAGGAAGCATAATCTGGACTGAAGGATTCAACATGTCTTCAAAGTAATGCTGGTGATCATACAGAGTAGTGCAACATGAAATTATTAATATAATAAACTGGAACCAATTTTAATCTTAGAAGAAAAACACACTTTTTAAAATAAAACTTAAAAGTTATTGCATAAATCACTAGTTAAGTTTCTTATCTTCTCTAATATAAGAAAGACCCTTTTAAAGCAAAATTTCAGTTTTTGCCAGTGATTTTGTTTTGATGGGTCATTGTTGAGCTTCCTCTGGCTGATATTATTAATGCCAAGGAAACGATCAGATGCGGTTTAATTAACTTGCTACTGCTGGAGGAAATGTTTTCTATATCTCCCTACCTTTTCCCTCCACCTCCAGATTTCTTCCTGTTCCTTCACCTAATATCATACCTGAAATATTTGAAAAAACTGGAGAGCTCACATCTGTTTTCAGTGAAGTCATTTGCAGGCTGGGGTGAGGTTAAAAAAAGAGAAACTGGAAAACTGGCAGGGATGCGTATCTGTGTGGATGCAGTCCTTCATCTTTGTGAGTTTCAGATCAATGTGTGTGTGTGTGTGTGTGTGCGTGTGTGTGTGTGACAGACAAAGCAGCTGTTAGGGCTGAGTTGGGTCTCACAGTGGAGAAGCATGAAAACATGCTGTGGTTTTTGTAGCTAACAACTTGCCTTTCTCCACCCCTCTGTGCCGTCATATGCTTCATTTCAATGCATCTGCATACAAAGCAAAGTCATTCTCTGTCAAAAGAATCTGTTCAGCTGAGAAAAATCAGAACGATTCTGAAACAAAGCAGCAACCTAACACTGGATTTCAGCAAAGATTCACTGATTTTAGGGCCAACATGTTAAATCTAATGCTTACATGTAGTTACAGAGTTTACAGTGCTTGTGCACAAATCCCCGTTAAAAAGTCACGTTCTGTTAGTGGGAAGAATATATAAAGGTGCAAAATCTGGTTGTGTAGGTATATATATACACATTTGTACTCTGTAAAAGCAGCTTTTGATTACATTTCAGCATTCAGTCTCTTTGTAACAAATCTGCAGCAAGGTATAGTTAATATGATTTGCTCAGTCTGGAATTTACGTATTAGTTGTTAAATATTTATTCAAAAAAGGATGTTTGGCACAGTAAACACCGCACATCACAGAGAAACATGGTGGTAGTAGCATGATGCTCTGGGATTACTTCTCTTCATATAAAACCGGTGTTTTTGTCAAGATGGAGGAAGTTGTAAACAGATAAAAAGAGCTGTCAGCTAGAAGACTGAAGCTGAACAAGGATCTCTTTTATTTTAGTGCATGGATACATCTAAATGATCAGGAGACGGGCTTCATCAAAAAATTAAAGTTTTGGAGACGAAACCTAAATCTGGAAGATAAAAACCCAGCTGAGAGGGCTGTGGACAAGAGATATCTTCAACCTACTGTAGATTTGGAGAACCTTTGCTAGGTAGAGTGCGCAAATATTTCCCAGTCAGGATGTGGGCTAAAAAAGGCTGAATGCTGACATTGAATCAAAAGGTGGTTCAACCAGGTATTAGGTGTGCAAACCTGGGCAACCAGATTATTCCACCCTATTATTTTTTTTCATATCGTCCCTGAAACAGAATTATTTTTAATTTCAATTACAGAACATATGTCACAATAAAGGTGGGACATGTTAAAGAATATTTGGATGTTTGAACAAGGATGTGAACTCAAAGCTCACAGCTATGCATACAGATAGACGAGCTGCTGCCACTGATTCACACAGAGCACAAATACAGACACAGAGGCAAGCCCCTCTCTGCAACAGCAGCAACAGTTTGGCTCAAAAGCTTCAACATCTGCTGCTAGGTGACCCTTTAAAAAGTAAATCCAGCAACAAAGACGCTTAGTTGGCAGCGAGGAGGAAGACGTGCTATGACTGATTCTTGATCAGGAGAGGAGAAATTCAAACACTGGCACAGCCATACATGAAAATTGGGTTATCTAATGCATCCACCTGTATAAATGTGTTTATGTCTTGTTTGACAAAAATATTAACGACAAATAAAGGTGGATGTACCTCCCAGCCCCAGCAGCCTCTGTTTGCCTTATGAGGCTGAAGTGTGTGTTTGTGTGTGTGTTTAGTATGAGTCGGTCTTGTAGCTTTGGTGTGCATCAGAGGTGAGCTGGGTCGTTTCTGTGGCTGATGATGGCTGCATGACGATGGGATCACTGCCATCTAGGAAGGAAACAGGAACAGTGACAACATGACCATGTTCAATAAAGGTTTACTAAAGATTGATGAGGACTAGTGATGTATGGATTATGATCAATTTCAAAAACTAGAAAACCTCATGAGAAACTGTAGCAGCGCATTATGAGCCCATTACAAAGAGCAACTTTTAGACTCTTATTTTGAAGGGTAACTATCTGAAGAATCTCTCACAGAAGTTTCCATTGAATAGATAATTGTTATTAGAGACGACACAATAGACAGAAGGGCTGCAGGGAGAGCCATGATGTAAGCTTACAAGAAAGAAGTCAGGAAAAGTCAAACTTTCACTCACTATAAGGCTTTAAATGGTGATTTCAGAGTTAAAAGAAAGGCTGAATACAGCTGGAAGGACTCTCTTCCTTTGCCAAAGTCTTATTATTGGTTAAGGGTAACATTTTTTGCAGACTTTGTAACACTGTCCAAACTCAGAAGTCATGGCAAACTATTCCTGATCAGGTCACTTCTTGATGTTTGCTGTGGGAGGAACAGCAAACCCAAAAATGTGACCTACATAAAAACAAACATGCATCTTGTGTTTTAATTGTGTGAGTTCATCAATTTTAGTTTGATGTTAAGTCGTGGTCAGGGCTCCCTTGGAAAGTAGGTATTTAAGCTCAGTGGGACATTGCCTTGTTAAATAAAGGCTAAATAAATAAACTGTAAAAGTTCTTCAGTGCTTCTGCATCGACACCCTTGATTAGGATTTGGAAAACCCCAAAAAAGGCAAAACGTGAGATTTATGAGATGAGATCAGTGTGTTTAAGTCTAAACGTGCATCTTACAAATAAAACAAAATTCTCCAAAGAAGCTACGCTTATTTTTTATGTCCTGTTTCCCACAGCAGTGTCCTTGTGTTCACCTCTTTCCTCAGCAGTCATCTGGGCCTCCAGGTCCTCGGGGGAGACGTAGAACTCGGGCTCCTGGTCCATCGGCGGTCGAGGTTTACATTTACCACAGCAGCAGTTACAGCAGCAGCACAGGCAACAGCAGCAGTAGCAACCTGTTGCCAGGCAGCAGAAGGCGAACAGAGCCTATAGGGTAAAGGTCACAAAGACACAAAGTGAGACCTCACAAATCACCTCCAACCAAAACGTTTTTAACAGCAGAGGAGCTTCTAAACCAGAACATATCCAACCACAAGCAACACCGTAATGCTGCAATCACAGAGAACTGCTTGGATAAAAATCCGGAAACCATCTGGAATCCTCTCGTCTACAACAAAAAAACCTTCAAAACAGTCTGAAAATGTAAAACCGCAAAGGGAAGTAGAACACAGAGAGCTGCCCGAAGTACCTTGGCCCACCAGCTGGACAGAACAAAGTAGGTGTTGACGTTCTCCTCTCCAAACTGCTCAGACACGTAGAGACCCAGTGATCCATATTTGTCGTAGATGTTCTTCTTGGTGGGGTCCACCAGGATGGAGTGAGCATTGTTAATTTCTTTAAACTTT
Organism: Crenichthys baileyi; assembly: GCA_036173005.1. NCBI lineage: Eukaryota > Metazoa > Chordata > Actinopteri > Cyprinodontiformes > Goodeidae > Crenichthys > Crenichthys baileyi. The sequence goes on along the minus strand of JAHHUM010000004.1, from coordinate 579,960 downwards.
TCAGCTGCGTCCGGGTTGTCCGGGTTTTTGTCTGGGTGAAACTTCAGCGCCAGTTTCCTGTAGATAAAAACAGGAGATTGAAGAAGAACCATCAAACAAAATTTCAGCCGCTCTGCCCCTCATCCCTGGAATATAGATTCTCTTCCCTCAAATCACAGCTCAAAACACACCTGTTCAAACTAGCTTATTCGCTTTAACACTGATTTTAACTGCTGTCAAATATTGTTCACTGACTGGCTATTTTATTTTGGTATTTTATGGATTATTTATTCATTGTTCTCTGGAAGGTGACCGTGGGTTTTAGAAATGCGCCCTCAAATAAAATGTAATGCTTTGTTTGGCATTTTAAGCAGACCCAGTTTAAGAGTCTGACTTTCTAACCCATGTTAGAGTTGGGAGGAGAAGAAGCAAACCCACACATGGATTAGATCAGGAGGGTTTGTTGGTGGCGCCACACAGGACTCATGGCAGCTCTCACCTTTTCTTCTCCAGAGGTCCCAAATAACCAGATAGAAGAACTTGTCTTCTATCCATCCTTCTGCTTCATGGAAAATTTCACTCTTCTTCTGGTGAATTTCTAGGTCAACAGGGACTCCTCTGCCTCCCCTCCTGCTGCCCTGACTTCACCTCATAGATGCACCTTTTGCCACAGCTGTGTAAGCTCTGCACTGGTGGCAGGTTTTTGGAGCACCTACCTCAGAAGGAGATAGAGCTGGAGCTTGCAGGACCTTGTTGGACATCCTGAAGTTGTCTTCGTAGGAGCTTAACTTGTGTGTTTAAGGTTGTTGATGATCCACTGGTTTCCTGCGTGTGAGGCCATTTTGATGCAAAGCGATGATGTTTGAATGTTTTACTTTGGAGCTAACCATTACGAACACATGAACTTCTGTTCCTCCTTCATAGCATCATTCCCCTGATTCGATTAATAGCGATTTCAGCTAAATCCTTTCAGAGCTTTACCAGTGCTGAGATGACTGCAGTTAAGCTCTCACGAAGTTCTTCGATTTTAATGAATTCCCTGCGATATCTCTGAATTTGTTAGCCACGACTGAGTTTTTGGAACCACTTCACACGTGTAACATTTTTTTGTTTGCAAAAGTTCAAAACATCTACCATCTTCTTCTAATCATAGAGTTTTGAGGACGTTTGTCTAGAAAGGGACATGAGGCCGTGTGAAACGTTTCAGCAGACACTGCAGACTGGAAGGACACACCTTAATTCTTTATGATTTTAGATTTCCAGCCAGAACACAGAACTCACAAACATTCTGAGAAAGACATGAACTGACAGACTACAAAGTTAATCAGTAGGCAACAGAGATGGCCAATTAAATCATGTTTCACTAATCATCAACAAACCACACATGCAGTTTTATCCGAGTTCAGTTTTCAGAAAACCCTAAACCTGTTTTGGTTACTGGTCTCCATCTCATGTAGTGGTATAAACCACCCCAGCAACAGAGGGCTCTCGGATTCATTCCCCTGAGTCTCTAAATGGTTACACACCTGTAACATTTCTTGATGTCCTCTGTTGTGGCGTTCTTCTCGACTCCGAGCACGGCATACAGTGATTCTCCTGAAGTGGACAGAGTCCTCTGCCGCTGATGGTCCATAGCCGCTCTGTTGCTCTCTTCTCTTGCTGGTTCCCCTACTCACTCAGCTTCTCTCTTAAATGGAAATAAAAACAGCAGAATATAAATTTAATAAAACATTCAGAATAATTTATTTAAGGTTGCAGCAAACAGTTACACTGACAGAACTGTCACCGTAGCTTACATCCTGATTTATCATGCAACTCAGTTCGAAAACAGGTTGGACTTTAGTAATGAGTAAACAGAGAAAATAACCAAACCCGAAACATGTAAAACTCAGCAGCACACGGCACAGGCCAGAAGGTGGGTCCACGACAAACAGTTCTCAGCATGTTTTACTAAGTCAAGGAGGAAGAAAACGGCCCGTTAATAGAGAGAAGGCTGCTCACTGAATGTACAGCAGGTTTTCCAACACATGGATTTTACCAGCTTAGAATACAAACTGACAGCAGTGGTAAAAGATCATGTAAATGTTGTTAGAAAACCCAGCGAAGTTTACGGGCCTGGTTCCACAGTGGACTGTAACAGGTCCAAAGGAGCAGACTGCTTCATGCAGGACTGGAACCTTTCTGCTGAGGAGTTATCACACAGAACTTTGCTGGTACTGCACAGGCAAAACATGTGAAAGGAACTCACACACACAATGAAATCCCATTAAACAGGACTGGAGCGAGCTGATGGATGAGGAGGTTGAAATATGCAGCCAGACTTCAACCCAAGGTGTTCACAGAACAGATCCAATGGATGAACATCATCACAATCATTAACACCATCTGGCCTGAACAATGCAGAACTCTGCCCTCTGGAAATCTGGGTCTACAACTGATGCACCAATCAGACAGACAATTTTCCCTTAATTGGCTCTGTGTGGTGATAAGCAGGTCCATTACTGGATAAAAAAGCTCGTTTTCCCCTCTTCATTAACTTGGTCATGAAAACACATCAACGATTACGTTAATTGATGAGTTTCATTTTAGTTCAGATGAAGGTTCGGGACCAAGGCTCAGATGCATTAATGTTGCTGTGAGGGATGCACCGATGTAAAACTCTGGACCATTATCGACATTTAACATAAAAACTGCTATTATAAACAATGTTATAAATGCTTCAACACTGTTAAAAAACAACCACACCGCTAACATTGCTTCTCTGCTTCAGGCAAACATCCCACAATCCTGCTCTGCATCACTGTCACATGACCAAACAACGGCCATATGGCCACTCCCTCCCCTCGCTCGACAGAAACACAAACGGCAACAAGCTGGAAATAAACATCGGTCGTTGATATCGGCCTAGTTTTACTTATCGGACCAAAACGACATGTTAAAAAATGACTAACACCAGCCGATATCATGTTAATGCCGATCTTTTTTAGGCATCTCGAGTTGCTATGCTTCAAAACCACTTCCACCAGTACACTCCCAGCAGCACATTGCATCTCTTTCATGGTCAATGATTGTTACATTTAAGCTGAATGATGTGTTACGTTCCTTGTATAGAAAACTGGAACAAGCTGAATCGCAATCATCAGGTTGAACCTGAAAGAAAACGTCAAACTGTTGTTGGCCAACAAAAGTCTGCCTGGTGGATCTCTTGTTTCTACTTAGCAGTTCAGCCACAAAACTAGTAATAAACTGGGTTTCCTATGTAACGTGTTCGGGGCACACAGTGCCAATCATTGATGGATTTGAGTCTAAAAGCTGAGACCTGGAGCTAAAGAAAAATCATTCCTACGAGATCACAGAAGGTGTGATGATGTAATGATCAGATGTAAAACCCAACAACAACGACAACAGATTCCTGGTTCTAGCAGAATCAGATCTTTCTGACCCTCTCACATTGTTTCACTGGATGAGTAGAAACTACCTCCAGTATCCAGAAGTTGCAGGATGCTTCAGTCTCATCAGTGAGGTCTTTATCAGAGGCACAAACTGAGGGAAACAGACAACTGTGTGTTTCACAACACTGCAGAAAAAAGTGGTGCATCATTTCCTCCTTGAATGACTGTGACCAACCACCGTTCTTCTGAGATATGGTTTATTTCTTATACTTAACCTGTACAAGGATATGGAACACACAGAAATACTTTAGGGACTTAAAAACTATCAGAGGGAAATATTACCTCTATTCTCATCTATGAACTTTATAAATGAATCCGTAGTAAACGACAAAACTCAGAGTATTAATCTGACAAACATTGGCAAGGTTAACAGTTATAGCATCACATTACTTGACTGGCTTCTCACCTAAATATACTGGGGTCATCTTAGACTGGAAGGTGTCGAGGAAGAGCCACGTGCATTGAGACTGAGTTTGAGAGTAGAGCAGATGTGAACCAAACAAAGACAATCAGCCATCCACTAAAGAGGCCTTCATGGCACCATATGGTCTGTAGTGCACAGGACACCATGCAGTTCCTGGGAGGAAACACTGATTTAACACCACGGCCTGCTCCTGTGCCTCAGATTAACCTGAAGTAACACAGATTCTCCGCCCTCCCCCGACCAGGATTACCCAATCAGGACAATTCATCGGGGCCCTGGGGATTATCCGCATACTGACACTGCTCTGGTGTGTGTGAACGATCAGATCTAATGTCCTCAGAGCCAAGCAAAGGAGACTTCCCACAGTGGGCAAAGAGCCAATGAGATTTCACCGGAAGTCAAACTGGTCCTTCCACAGTTACACCAGAGGCAATAATGACACAACGTAAGACGGCGAAAGCATGCAACACTTGTCTTCACACATTTCACATTTTAGCCCAACTTGTTTTTACAGTCAGACAAAAGCACAGAAGTTTAGGCTCAAACAAACTCCCTCTATGCAAGGGTTAGGGTGGAAAACCAAGGATTATGTTTTGATGTATAAACTGCACACATGGAGATCAAAATGTGGGTAGAAGTAGCTTAAATCAAAAGCTTTCTGAATATTTCACTGGGTGTCAGATGAACATAGAAAAATCATAAAATCTAAACTTTGATGTTGTGAAAACTGTAAAAGTATCAAATCAGTCAGTTAAGTCCATTTTGAACGATGTTTCTGCTCTAAACGATGGCTGAGATGTGGAGCTCTGAAGGGTCTGAAGGTTTTGGCAAAATCCAGCTGTTCTTAATGGGGATAATTGTTAGTCGTTGTTTTTTTGCAAATTTACTAAACAAATTTAAAATTTAAAAGGCAAGTCGATGATGATGTTAGCGGACTGGTGTACACCAGCTTTGATGGAAGCTGTCAGGCTGAAGAAGGAGGCCTTTAGGCTTGGTTGTCCTTGGGGACACAAAGGCCAGCTGAACTCAGCCTTAGAGATAGGCTGTGTGCCGGGTCGCTCCCGGTGGCTGCTTGCCGGGGCCTGGGCCCCCTGGTTCTGTTGGTCCTCTGCTTGGGGAGTGATGTTCCTCGGGATCTCGGGTCTCTGGGTTCATGACCGGATCTGCTCCAGCATAGAGGGCTGCCAGCAGGGCCTGTGGGATCATCACGGCAGCTCCCTGGGGATTCTGCACTGTGGCTGCTGGGTGGTTCCCCTGGGGCTCTCCTCTGGGGGGTTGCAATAGTACCGCGTTGGTCCTCCTGGGGTCCCCGTGCTCTGGGGGGCCTTTGGATGTCTGTGGCTCAGATCTACTTTGTGCCTGTCTCGGGTCCAGGGGGGCAGGTCTGCGGCTCCTCACACTTGCCATTGCATATTTTTATGGAGAAACCTTGTTTGCACAAGTGAGCTGTTATATTGTTTTTATGATAACACCCTAGAGTGAACAGAGTGTCTGTTCCTAGGTCCTCTATGGTCCTAGGAACAGACACTCTGGACTCACTGGAGTCATCGTTCCGCTCTTGACTTTTCCCAGCCTTCCTTTGTGGGTCTGAGTGGTCCGTCCTGCCCAAGCAGATTCATTTAAAGGAACAAAATAAATATTATACTATTTTATATACTAATATTACATATTTTTCACATACCATCTCTAATCTGTACTTTTCCAGGTTTGTTTAAAAGGCTTATTACTAGATGCTTTGCGGTGTTGGAGAGTTCTGGACCAGACACAAGAGTCCACAGTCCATCCATCCATCCGTCCGTCCGTCCATCCAGCCCCCCACCAGATAGGCTGGTGCCTATCTCCAGTGGACAATGGACGAGAGACAGGGTCCACACTGGAGAGGTGGCCAGGATGGATACTGTTCAATGTTGTTCATATTGGAGCATTAAAGATGTTAGAAATATATTCAGAAAATTCCAACTTTTGGTTTTTATTAGTTGGAACAATGAGATGAGCTGTACTTGCAAAAACACTCCATATATTTTCTCTGCCTTTAATTTTTATTTGTTTCTAAAATCTTTTTGTGTAGTATAATGTATACAGACATATAATGTAAGGTAAATCTTCCTTAAAAGGGCTTAAAAAATGTTGCATGCCACAATCTGCTGTGACTACACTACCAGTGATATGGCATATATGTGTACATGCTCAATATTTATAAAAAAATATGAATATTTGACTGCACAAATATTCAGCCCATCAAGGATTTTAAGTCATCCAAGAGTTAGAAGAATTGGCACTACTACCAAAATATTTCTTGGTTTGCTTAGGGCTCTATTTTAGTGAATATCTCCTATAAACTGGTTTTAATGAAGCCAACATTTTTCCTTGTTAAAATTATTAGTTGTTTGCCAAAAATAAGAATCAGTGTCTTTATGAGGGAAAAATCCCATGGCCCAATCTCAGGTGAATACCCTCACCGCAGCGTCCACGCTTGCTTGGTACTTTAAGTTCTTTAAACTCTAATGAAAACAAAAAACATCAAATACATTTTTAATATATCAACGTTTTCCACGTTTCTTTTCTATTTCGTTCGACAACTGATGGAAACACAGCATGAGATTGCAGACTCCACGCCGCCATGGCCAATCCTGTCAGAGGACCAGTGATGTGACCTCATCGCTATAACCGATGGAAAGTAAACACAGCTGTCACACAATTGCAAGGCAGGAAACTAAATGTTCGAGCAGCAATGTGCTCTTATGCTGAGCTCTTCACGCCTGGTCGTTAGACTGAAACAACTGTGCCAACCCAAGCTTCGTTCGTGTCCATCTCAGTGACAGCTCAAATAAAATATCAGCATGAAACTGTGGCTGAAGTATTTCACATCAATTTCTTGGCTCATCTAACCACAATTGCTGCATTCGCCTGATGATGCAGAATGACTTCCTCTGATGATAACAACAAATACAGTTATTAGTAACAGGCCATTGGCTCAAGGCATTACTATACCTTGCCTGACTGGTAGTCATTAAAGCCGCTTAGTTAAATTGTTAACCTTTCAAGCAAAAACAATTTAATTTAAAAGCTACAATTTATTTAATAAATGAACTAAAGTTCAGTACAGTAGAGTGCCAGCGAAGCAAAACGTTAGCTTTAGGTTAGACACAAAGATTCACGCTGCTTCCCAATTAATCTATACATCTTGGCATTAAGAGGCTACAAGGGAAAAAAAAGCCGGTCCAATTCATTAGCTAATGTTGATTCGGCACTCCGTCAGCATTACTAGTCTGTTTTCTTAATGGACTCAGACATGCTAACAGTCCAGCAGAAAGGAGGAATAATCTGGACTCTGCTAGAGCAACCTGGAACGACTGCATGTGGATTTACCTTAGTGACCTATCCAATGATGACAGCAGGGAGGTTTTTCTTGGGAAGAGAAAAAACTCGTGTGAACAAATTTGCCCTCGATTTTTTAAACACTGGTTTATTTGAGCAGTTACTGCTATCATTTGTCTATCTGAAGCCTCCACACTCAGTGGGATTTAAAGGAAGTGTCACCAAGATCAGAAAAGTGTAAAAACACATAAGGAAGGGAAAGTAAAAGTTAATCAGATGTCAGCATCATGTGACGGCTGCTATCACATGAGGCTGAAATAAACCTGGCTGAGGTCTATTAACAGTCACTGCCTCAGACTTTAAATGACAGTAGTAGAGATAATAAAAATACTGTCATTTTAATTTGTAAATGCTGTAATAAAACATCCAGGTCAGATTTTCCCCAATCAGCCTCAGTGCTTTGCAGAAAGACCGAGAAGCAGCTCTAAATAAAATGTTACTGATATATCCATTTATAAGCAAAACTGCACCAAAGTACACAACAAAAATACTATATAAACCAAGAGCATTAAAGTAATCTCACAACAATTATTTGATTTAAATAAAACAAACTCTCATGGCAGCAAATTAGAATAAAACTTAATAAAACACAACTAAAATCATCTGGCTCTACTCAAATAAAATCCCAATAAGTAAAGGAACTCTGTCATAGTGTTTCAAAAGTCTCAAAACCCTGAGCAGCTCTGGAAAATTATTTCATAAATTACAAGTAGCCACTGAGGAGACGTAATCCCAGCTGTTTGCACTTTCGGGTTGGACCACAGAACACTTAAAAGCATCTAGATGTCTGAACTCAGTGTGCAGTGTATTTGAAAGATCCCTTAATTAGGATTAATTAGACTATGAAAAATGATCACTGACCAGAGTCCATCATTTATGATCTATGACTGATTGGTGCATCTCTGGTGACAGTCAAATATATTTTACAAATAATTCCCTATCTTTGGGCGGACTTAAAGAGAGGGAAATATCTTCAGATGTAAATAAATCATGAACTGAAAAATAAGGTACTTTTTAAATTCTTGAAATATATGATTTAAATCAAGAATACAAACGTAATACGTTAGAAACAAAGTAAATGTGTTAGCGACATCTACATGCGTTGGTCTATAAACGGCATCTGAAGGTGTCTCATAAACAGAGCCGAGAAGGTAAAGAACCTGATGTATCCATCAACCTGAACCACCTGGCTCCAACAACTTCAACCACACACGTCAGCTGTGAGATCAGAAGCACACAGACTGCAGAATGTACATTTATTTATTTATTTATTTATCTTGGTGATGTCTTAGAACTACTACAGGTGGGCTGAATTGTCATATTTGAAGTAGCAGTAGTCGGATGTCTGCTTTCTTTTAACTTAACCAAACTCAAAAAAAGACTGCGGAAACCAAGAATACAGGTCGGCTCGGGAATCAAACCGTGGTCAAGGCGGATAATCTCCAAGCACCGCATCTAACGAAAGCAACCAGCATCCATGTTGGTTAAAGGGGTGTTTAGCTAGTTCATATCCGTGTCTGCATTTAGCACTTTGCTCGCTAACTAATCCAAGGGCAGCAAAGCTGGCTAATGTTAGCCCACTGAGCTAACTCTGTGCGTTTCTTACCTTTTTCTCTCCAACTGAGGTAGTTGGGCTCTTGATTTTTCCTTTTTTAAACGAAGCCAACTTGGATTTGTTATTGTTCTCGCATCTCAGTTTTCGCTTTGCTTTCCGCCGCTAAATCATTCAGAGACAGACCAGCAGCACAAAGTACCACCGAGCTAACGGTTACACCGGGTTGGAACGAGCTGTCAGTCCGTGACAGCAACCCTCGCTCGGAAACCTCCTCCCGTTCTGCGCCTGCGCGCTCACGACCTAACAGGAAGTTCACACATTCTACGTAACCAGCGCAGGACGCAGCGGAAAAAAAACTTGTGGGAGATTTTTGAAGATTTAGCCGCAGGTATTTAAAACGAGTCTTTAAAAATCTTATCATATTTGTGTTGTTGAACGAGTCTCTGTGTGTTTTTAGTTTCCGTTCAACAGCTTAGGGCGGTTGTGGTGTACGTTACTTCGGCCTTTAGTTCAGCTGTTTAGCCATGTCATGGGCTAACGTTAGCATGGACAACCAGAACTACACAAAGCTAACTATACCTGGATGGCTTAACTGCTGAAATTTAAATTTTAATTAAAACAACCCAACACACACGTTACAGTAAGAGATGAACATAATTAAACTAAAATTGTACGACTTTTCCGGTTCGCGGAAGATAAAACAGAAAACGTTTCACCGCTAGCTCTGCAAAGCTAACTTTTACAGCACTGTTATTTTTGGAAGTTGTTTATACGTAAAAAGTTATTTCCCGAAATCTTTTTTTTTTTTTTTTAAAAGGATGCTTATCCAAGTTTAGTAATTAAATTTACCAGTGTTTCTTCGCTAAAGTAGTGGGTACGGTTTTTAATTTTAGGTGAGTTCCGTTTTGTTTCTTGTTCAAGTTAGGCAACCTAATAATGGGTCACTGCCTGAAGTCGGAAATTTGGGATTTCTCAACAATCCCGAGCGCAGAATCCCGTATGGCAGTCCTGCAAATAAAACCAAATGTGGTTAAACCTTTTTTGGCACTTTAATAACTTTGTAACTTGTATATGTGTCTGTCTAATTAATGTCATTTCATATTCTTTTCAGTTTAGGGTCTTTGGTACCCGACACTTTGTGTACGAGAAAGAAAACATTCAGGGGTACTTTTTGTACCTAATTTAAGATTTGATAAAAGTTGACCCAAAGTATTTTTCTATACTCCTCTTATAAAATTGGGTTTTAAATATTATCCACCACCAAGAGAGACGTTGCTATTTCCTACATCCACTTCTACCTTCATTTTTTTCTGTTTCTACTGCAAACAAGCTATTGTCTACCATGTCAGTTTATTTGTTGTAGTATTCTGTCGAAGTATAGAGTCATAAAATGTTTAGTCATAAGCACATATCTTTACAGCAAAATATGAGTAGAATATAGAACATTTTATTTATTTTTATTTAGGAGTAATATTAGATCCTCAGTTAAATTTCAAAAGTCACATTAAAAACATTGTAAGAACAATGAAGGCGAATATGAACTGTTTCAGATGATCAGGAGCTGTCTGACATGTTTCAGATGATCAGGAGCTGTCTGACATCAGAATGTGTTCATGTCTTTTTGACCGGTCACATTTGTCGTACTGCACTGCTGTTTGGTCTCGGACCAGTCAAACTACCTTAAAGCCTATCGAAAGGCTTTACAATTGGACTTTAACATTTTTTGATAAAAAGTCCATTCGATTTCATCACTGTCACATCTTAAGTAAATATAAATTCTTAAATTTTGTTAATCTTAGCTATATAAAGTTGATTTTTAAATGTTTGATTAGACTTGTACCTGAGCCACTTTGTAAATGTGTTAACAGACTGGACACCTCCAGGTCAACGAGAGCTGCTACATGTGGAAACTGTAAAGTTCCATTTTGTAAACCATCTTTTTCAAAAAATGTCTTTTCTGTGAAAGGAACCAACCTGTGGAATGGTCTTCATATTAATATTAGGACTTTGACTAGCCTGTCCTGTCTCACACAGCAGCAGCAGTGCGGCCTTGTCATATGAAATCCATAACTGTATAAATGAGGCGCACATTTGTTTGATCTTGAGTGGGTGTGTTGATTTTATTACAGTGATTTTATTAGTACTAACTGGTTTCTGGACATTTCTGATTGCATTTATTGTAATTGTTTTAACTTTTTATTTATTTTAACTGTTAAAAGCCCTTGAAGGGACAGGTGCTGTGAATTAGCTATGGCTATAAGCACTATGATACAGGCATCAGATTATTTTGCATATAATGATCTATGTTTATTGTATCTGTCCCTACCAAATAAATAATAATCTCAAACTCAAAGCCACCCTGGCTGGTGGGAATTTAAGCATTATCGGAAACATTCAAAGAAAACCCAAATTGCAAAGGTACAATATTGTGAAGGGATGCAAAGATTTGCAGTAGGTGTACATGTGTTAAACAGTAATAAAAACATGTTTAGAAACAGATTTGCAACTGATTTAATGAGACGCATTAAGTCCGAAGGGCTCAGTTATCACTGGCCGTGTCTGAGTCTTTCACTTGTTAAGAATATGGTGTAGAAATTAGGAAGTGTGTGCTGAAATAGGGCTGCTCAATTATGAACAAATAGTTTTGCTCAGTAATAAAATCACCATTATTTAACATGGTCTTTTGTCCCGTATGTGAGCCTGCTGCATTTATTGCACCTATAGAACAGAATAAGAGTAGACTTGCTAAACAGAAAAAGGTTAAATAACTTTAATAAATGTTTTTGGTTGACTTATCTTATTTTGATCGTTTTGAGCATTTTAATAACTGCACAATCAACACATTGGCCCAGCTGAGTTGCAAAATAAAAACTTCAGCAATTTGGACCAAGATGGCAGCTGCTTCTGTAAATTCGATGATCTCATAGGACTGACATATCTTCCCGTTTTTCATCAGTTTTTCATCAGTTTGGAAGCTTGTAAAGATGTCATCAGGAGCTCTGTTTCCAAGTTTGGTCAGCGGCTCAAGGGGAAGCTCCAGCAAGTACCTGGTGGAGTTTCGTGCTGGTAAAATGACCTTGAAGGGGAACACGGTAACACCCGACAAACGCAAGGGCTTGGTATACATCCAGCAGTCTGATGATTCCCTGATCCACTTCTGCTGGAAGGACAGAACCACAGGAAATGTTGATGATGTAAGTCAAGATTTTTCTTTTTAAATCAGACAGTAACCACATACAAAAACTAGAATGATATATACATGTTAAGTATAAATGTTAATTACTTGCATGTGGCTTTTTTGATGTGATCTAGCTTTTACTGTTTATGCAAAACAGTTAACCACATCCGCAAATCATTTTACTTACCTCTGCTCTCATATTATAACTTACCGCACTAAATTATAGCAAAAACTTGTGCTCAACTTGTTGTTACTGGAGATGTTCTGATACATTCTGCTGCTGGTACAGCTGGTTCTATGCATTCAGGCTTTGCCTCGTAAATGTTCTTGTTCTAAAAACATGATACATATAAATACTAACAATCTCTCTTTCTGAGCAGAGTTTAATTCCTTTGTCCACTTTGTTTTTGGTAGAATGAAAGGATCCCCGTTGAGACAAATTGTTTATATTGTTTTGTCATAATCCCAATCTCTGTATGGACCAGTGATGGGAGCCATGTTGAATATTTTCCTGTTCTGGGGGACATCAGGGCGAGTTCTTTGAATGTTCCTAGATCGATCGAGTTGAAAATGAGGCTAGTTTGTCACGATGTCGAAATTCGAAGTCGGAACTGAAATGTCCCGTCTTGTCCTAGGACCTGATAATCTTCCCCGATGACTGTGAGTTTAAGAGGGTGAGCCAGTGCACCACCGGACGTGTCTATGTGTTGAAGTTCAAGGCTGGCTCCAAAAGGCTTTTCTTCTGGATGCAGGTTAGAATATGCTGCTAATCTACTGGATAGATCTCCAGTTGCGTGTGTGTGTAATATTAAAGGCTTATCAACCAATTTTCAGACACAAGATCATTTTTTTTGTAGATTTGTTTTAGACTGCTGAAGAGACAGGCTTTATTTATTGAAGCATTGGTCAATTTTTAAAAAAAAGCTGGTGTGGGAGACGAGGAAACGCTTAACTTTTGAAACGGTTAACTTAGGAGCCCAAAACGGACAAAGATGAGGAGTACTGCCGTAAGGTGAATGATTATCTGAACAACCCTCCGATTCCTGGAGGTCCTGGCAGTGGAGGTGGCAGTGGTCACGAACTGTCTGCACTGGGAGGAGAGGGAAGCCTCCAGAACCTGCTGGGAAATATGAGCCACAACCAACTGATGCAGCTTATTGGTCCAACTGGGCTTGGTGGATTGGGTGAGTAATGCCTTCCAAATATGCTCAATCAGTGTTAGCTTTAACAACTCAACTTTTAAAGATAAAAATGTATGAGGATACTCAGCAGTTTGGATTATTTTAAATGTTCTTTTTTGGATCCAAACACACTGATGACACTGATTAAGTTTCTTAGCCAAACCAAGAAATAGTGCTGCATGATTTCAGGGTAACATGTAGTTTCGATACATCCCCTGAATATTTTGATGCAGATTAAGTCACTTTTTCCCGACTTTTTCTTTTTCTTCCCCACCATTTTTTTATGAGCTTTGGCATTACAATCACTATAAATACACATCAAGTGTGGGCATCTAGTAAAAGCACAATCCAGCAGGTCAGATATGTTATTGGCTTTCAGAACGTGCATGCATGGCACTTGAAGCTTAATATCTTATCAAATGTTGCATCTAAGCAGTCCTTTGCATTTTTGCTGAAATAACTATTGCGATGGCAGTTTGGATACGATATATTGTCCAGCCCTGTTGAAAAGCCTAAATACTTCATCAGATCAGTTCAGGCAGATTTTATAGATGTATTCTTGTTTGTCTAAGGAGGCCTGGGAGCTTTAGCAGGACCAGGCCTAGCGAACCTCCTGGGCAGTGCGGGTCCACCCACCAGCAGCTCCTCATCCAGGTAAGACCCGCCAGCCTTCCTCTTCACAGCTGCTTTACTAAAGACCTCTGTAGAATGAACCAAATATCAGATTTAATGAGCAAACTCTCTGTCCTCTGGTTCCGTCCATCTTCCTGCTAATCTCAGCTCTCGAAGCCAGGCAGCCACAGCAGGCTCTTCTTCATCAGCCGGAGCCCCCAGGCTGAGCTCCACCCAGACACCAACCACCCCTACACCTCCTGCTGCCTCTGCTCCGTCCACTACTGCTGCTGCTACCCCCTCCACACCAGGTAGAATCACCGGTCATCCTGTTAGACCCACCTCTTTCTATGCCTGGTCAGTTTCTGTGTTTCTATCACAAACACGTATTGTTTTTTCCCACTTGCAGCTCCAGCTCAGACACCTGTGGCCCCAGCCTCCGTTGGAAGCCCTCCCCCTCATCAGCCCATCCAGCTCAGTGACCTTCAGAGCATCCTGGCCAACATGAATGTTCCTGCAGCAGCTGCTCAGGGACCTGCAGGTCAGGAGCTTATTTCTTACTGTGAGGTTGTCATGTTGGGTTCATTCTGTTGCTGAGAGTTAGAGCTGCATGTTTCTCTCAAGTGTGCAGAGAAAGCATGAATGAGTGATGCTGGGAGCAGGAAAATCTTCTTGTACAATACAGTTATGAAAGTGTTATTTGACATCATCACATCATTTTTTTTGGATGACATTAAGAAAGCAACATGTTTTCCTATAAATATTTTGTTCCACCGATAATTTCAAGACTGTTAAAGTAAAGAGAGGCTCCAGGTGTGACTCACCATATGCCCCGTTTCCACTGGGCTCCGCTCTACCCGGTACGGTATCTGTTGTTTTCACTGACCCGCCAACGGCTGATGCTATGGTGGCTGAAGCCCTGCCTCCAGCCAGGGGTGTAGTGCGCTGTGCTGCTATTAACGTTACTGTGTTGCATTTTTCACATTAAACTAATCTGCATGAGATGATAAAAATAAATAGAAAATAAAAACATAAACTCAATACTAATAACGTTTGTATTAATATATATGCAAGAATGTTTTTTATGTCTAAAATGATCCACTGGGATAATTATCTGGACCACAGCCCAGCCAGAACTTCTAAAATAAGGCTCAGGGGTTCTGATGTGAGGGGGGTGGCAGGAAAAGCTGCTGTCTGGATGGTGAAGCTCCAAAGTTTGCTGAAGAAGTTACAATTTTGGGCTTTATGAAGAAGTCTTTGTCTCAGCCATGGCAATAACAAGGACAAGGACTTAAAAGTGCAAAACTGCAGACTTATGACCTTTGAAGTTAGTTTTAGGTTGGATATTGCATATTCGTGCTCCGCAGATTCTCGATGCTCCCATTTGGTCCGATGCAAGCAGTCTGATTACGGGCAGCTGCTCTCTGTCTGCTCCCTCCTCCTGCAGACGCCGGTTCACTTAGGGACCATCAATAAATGTACGAACCAAACACGCTGTTTCATGGTGGTATTGTTTTGTGTGTTTTGGGGGAAATGTTCTGTTCTCTGAACAGCTGATTTTATGTGTGATCAGCTGATTTAGGATGTTATTAAATACAGCGCTCTGCCTGCCTGTAATTCAGAAAGCTCGTTTGTTCTTTTTCTTTTCTGTCAGCCTTCAGGCACGGTTTATGATCTATAAATGGTAAAATTACATGTATGACCTGCTGGCCACTGTGGCCTTAATATTATTGTAGTTGCTCTTGAGTTTTATTAACTTTTCCCTGCGCTGTTTTAACCAAAACCTTCTCATTTCTCCTCCTCCCACGGCCAATCAGTGAACAGCAGTCTGTTCACGTCTTTAAATATGTAGCCTTTACTCAGCCCCGGTCGCACCTGCTTAGGAGCAGGGAGCAAAAAAGTAGGTACTGGTACGGAAACAAACTGTAATGGAAACGCTCGCAAAGCGAGTCGAGTGGAGTCAAGTAGGGCCAAGTGGAGCCAGTAGTACGGGGGCATTAGTTGACCAGCTAACGGGTTGTTGTCGTCCTGTAGTGGACCTCATGAGTGTTTGCACCCCGGAGATGATGGCTCCCATCCTGACCAACCCTGAAGTCCAACAGAGGCTCCTCCCCTTTCTCCCAAGTGGAGAAAGCTTACCACAGAGTGCTGAGGAGATCCAGAATACCCTCAACTCGCCTCAGTTCCAGCAGGTAGAACCAGATCAAAACATGAAAATTCTACATCTGTTTTATTTACCGTAAATTCTGGACTACAGAGCTCACCTGATTAAAAGCCGCATGCTCTAATTTTAGAAAGAAAACCAGTTTTGTACTTCTACAGGCCGTAACGGATGTTAAGTCGCGGGTGTCCCACGTTGTAATATGATTTACACAGAAAGATATTAACACGTGAGGTATTTAACTTTTAATTTAATCCGTATGGTAATATAAACTAATGCATATTGCAAATGCTTTTTTTCGAACAGTGCCTGTAACACGGCTGCCTTTAAATATCAGTAACACACAAATTACGTTGCTAATGCTTTTTTACTGAACAGTTTACGAACAACATTCCAATATCTCCTAACTGATTTACACTGTAGCCCACCAGGTCAAAAGTCATTGATCGCCTTCTTCATCTTCTTCCTGCGCACTGAAACCATCAAAGTCCTGTTCTTCAGTGTCCGAATTGAACAGCCTCAGGATCTCGTCACTCACTTCAGCCTCTTCGTTGACGCTCTAACTTGAGCGCACCCGGTCCCCTTAATCACGCAGCAGTCCAGCCTTTAGAAACCCGTTGGTGATTTTCCATGTTGATGAGGCTGAATATAAATGACTGATTTACAATACCGGTAATTGAATTGTGAAAGTGCTCTTGATTTATCGCACAAGTTCATTGGACCTCTTTGAACTACTCATCAATTTGATTGGTCTACTGTTACCAGGCAAAATGTTTTTGGCGGCTTAAAAAAAACATGCATTAGCCGCACCGTCGTATAGGCCGCAGTGTTCAAAGTGTGGGAAAAAAGTAGCGACTTATAGTCCGGAATTTACGGTATTTTGTCATTGAAGGAGCCTTGGTACTGTAGCAAGTTTTTGAAATGACTTTACTGACTGTGACCTCTCTCTGACCTCTAGTCCATGAGTATGTTCAGCAGCGCCTTGGCTTCTGGACAGCTTGGCCCACTCATGAATCAGTTTGGTCTGTCAGCTGAAGCTGTGGATGCTGCTAACAGGGGAGGTAGGACAAACACACACCTTACATCCATGCGATCACCTCTCCTGGGGTCTGTTTCAGAAAGCAGGGTAACTGAAAACTCAGAGTAAGTTCTGGGGTAAGCATGTGCATGCCCTGGGTAATCGGTTTCAGAAAGCCAGGTAGCTTTTTACCCGGAGCACAAATGCTCCCCGGAAATCTCCATCAGGAGAGGGTGATCAGACCGCGATTACATGTCTTATCATTTGCTGGATGAATATATTTTTTATGCGTTGCCGGTTTTTGCCACAGTTAATAATTTAACTCAGAAAAATTCTCAGTTCTGGTTTGGATGCCAATGGCAGCTTTTTGCATAACATAGATGATGCAGAGTCCTTCAGAGTGAACTGCATGTCGTGCTTCCAGGAATGTTTCTGTTGCACTTAAACTGTCACTGTGCAGCAGAGGTTCCCATGATGTCCATCAGAAACATTTAGTGAAGTCAGGCTGTCCTCCTGAGCAGAGTGACACGTGGTCCCCGACAGAGACTGTACTGTAATTGTTTCATTTTATCATCAGACACAAATAGCTTAGGTTCAGTTACATTTTATTTTAAAATGGAGCTTTTAGATGGGGGACCCCGACACTCATCAAGTGTTCTTTATTGCTTCAAGTGAAACTTCAGTAGTTATTGATATTTAGTTTAAATAAAATCACCCCCCTCTGTGTAGTCCTCACCCACATTTAACCGATGCCCCAGCTGCTGGATTATAGTTTGTGTTTTCTGCAGCTGCATTTTTAGGTCTTCCTTTCTAACAAGACTTGTTTCTATGTTTTCTTGAAAGTCCACCTTGTTTCACAGAGAGATTCGGGGTCAGAAATATATCTGTTTCAGTTTACTCTTTTTCATATTAAGTCATGATCCAACCTAACGTCATTAATTGCATATGTTGAATATAGCCAGTGAATGATGTGTACTTCAGTTAGTAGAGGTTAAAACTGGACCTAACCTGATTTAACTGGATTTTTATATTTCATCTGGATTTGCTGCCATATGATTTTTGTGCCTGCTGGATTGCACCTAGACACACATTTATTGCGCACACACACACACACTTTACTATTATTTTGGACGTTGAATAAGTGTGGTATCGAGGATACAACTTTAACTCTCCGTCAGATCAAGCCAAGACTTGCTGTTTTGCAGCAGCAACAGTATTGCTTTTCTTCTTATGTTCCGATGTTCTTTATATGCCTTATAATATTTCTTATTCCATCGGCAAGAAATGCGCACTTTGAGGCTTCTTATTTCCCCGTTGCCATGGTGAATCATGTTATCTGCCTTCCATTGATGAGGGCTCCCTATTTACCTGCGCTCGTGTTTAACTCTGGGCTAACAAGACTCAGAGTTGAGTAACCCAAGCATGACCCCGTGTTCTGAAACCGAAGACCCTGGGTATGATAGAGCGGAGTAGGTGGGGGTGTATTCACACCAGGAAAGTCAGTCGGTGCGCTTGTTTGGTCCGGACCAAAAGCGGACATTAATTTTTTCATTTGGTGCGGTTTGCTTTCACATTTTATTTTTTGCAAGTAAACCATTACTTGTAAACAAAGCCACGCGGGTGACGATCATTGCTCCCATTGGACAGAAATGACAGGGTGTCACAGAGCACAGTCTTTGAAATAGAGGAAAACAGCTGTTGTGTGCAGCACCTCTGTTCTGCATATTTGTGCCGTTATTACAGCTTTAATGTCATTGTCAGGGTGAAGAGCAGCTCATTCAACACAGATTTTGCGACGTTCATTTACATTTATAATTTTGGATCCCCGTTGGTGAATGCCTGCTGCAAGCCGAAGGAGACAACGTTCTCTGCATCCTGTGACCCACAACATGTCGGGAGCAGTGTTGCTAAGCAACACACGGCTTATCGGGTATGATTTCAGTAAAACGTTCATCTTTGCTACCAGCTACGGTGGCTTGTTGGGTTCAAAGAGACATGTTTATTTTAGGGTGTGTTCACACTTGCCACTTTTGGTCCGCTTTAAACGAACCAGAGATCGTTTCCCCCCTTGGTCCGGACCTTTTGTGCAGGTGTGAATACACTCAAGCGAACCCTGGTCCGGACCAAACAACCGGACCGAGACCCACTTTTTGAGGCGGTCTCGGTCCGCTTCCAAACGGATTCTGTTGCGGTTCGCTTATGGTCTGAATACAAACCGGCCCCGATCCGAACCAACTACAGTGGAAAAAGGACATTGAACCACTGAGTTACATTCAATAACTCGGTGGTTTGGGCTACAGTCGATGTGTCTTTATGAAGTATTCTTGAGAAGTGCCTGACTGCAGGGACCATTTTCAGGTTCTGCCAATCTGAGGTCCCTTCCAGTTCAGGCATGTGTAGAAATATTTGCTATTGCACCCAAACCTTACCATAAACACCGTTTCTATTTGTAGGTCAACAAATTATTAGTTTGTTTTCTGTTTGCATATACAGGAAGAGACATGGGTTAAAGACGGGAGTCTGCACATGTAGGACAAATACAGCCTTTAACGAGTACCAGTTAACAAATGGGCTTAAATGCCTGCTTAAAAGTTGTCATAGGAGCAGGAACCGAATGTTCTGGGTAAATCTCAAATAGCTTTTGAATAACTTTAAGTTGATTGAGGCACTTTCCACTTCGGAAGCAATTCCTTCTCGACGTAGCTGTTAGTTTTAACCCAGATCTCCTGAAATTGATGCAAAATGTCCTCAGCTGTCACAGACTGTCTCCACTGCTTTTTGTGCAGGCAGCTCTTTCTAAATGCAGGGATCCACGTATCTTAAAAAATAACTTTGTGGTCATTTTCTGTCTTAAACACATTTGTTTCTCCTCCACAGATGTTGAAGCATTTGCCAGAGCCATGCAGGGCAGCAAAGGAGACACCAAAGAGAAGAAAGAGGACGATGAAGACATGAGTCTAGATTAGAGACCAGCCTGTCAAGTCCCACATCACTCTCTCTGTGCTCCTTTTTACCTCTTCTATTTCTGCATTGTCTTAAACCTTTTTTATACACCAAAGGCAATGCTGCTACTCAGGAGAAACAGAATGTTAGCTTAGCTAAAGCTTACTCTGACCACCATGTAGACTTTTCTGTGCTTTAGCAGTTCTCTGTTACCAGTTACCATTTCTTTGAGACTGTACTGGGACTAAGCCTTAAGTTTCCTTTTTGTTCTTGAAGTACAGACTGTCAGAACCTGTGATGTCAGCTTTTTGGGACTAACCCTTTATTAAAGTAAAAAGATAAAAAAAAAACTCAGGTGTACATTTTATATAAAAAGACTTTATTCAAACACATGAGGGCTGGGAGTGAGTGGAGCAGCAGCTTATTCTTTCTGGGATATTTAAAAAAAATGTTAACAGACACAAGCTTCATTTTCTTTTTTAAAAATAAAGACGGCTTCAAGACAAAAACAGAAGAGATGATTATGATCAGATGAGTAAGATGGTTAAAAAAGAGGAATAAGCAGAGCTGGGGTTATTTACGGTCAAAAACCTTACATAGCAAATTATTTCTTTTAATTAACTGATTTACTGGGATAAATGTTTGTTCCATTTCAAGCCTCCAAACATATTTAAAGTCGAATTTATTAAACAAATATGATGGAAAAATTGTTGTTTTAGCCCAAATGTGACTGAAAAGTCGTGACATCAGCTCAGTCAAACATCACATGACAGGAAGTTATTGTGGGGTTTATTGTAATTTCGCTATAGTGGCCTGTTTGAGGTCAGCTAAAAGCAAACAGCATTTCTTCTTAAACATGTGCTTTATCTTCATTTCTATGAATTTCACCACCTTATGAGGCCTAACGCTGTTCTATGTGATGCTGCCTGAGGATGATGACGTATGGCAGTGTACTGACTCGGATTAACTCAAACCTAACACTTTCATGACTACGTAGCAGAATCAGGAACGTTTTGTTTTTTTACATTTTACATAAAATTTCATTTTAAAGTTAATATTTATCCATTTTAATCAATGATTCTCTGTTAAACCAATTATCACTGACTTAGCACCCTGTAGCACAAAAACGTTATATAATGACAAACGTGAAAATATAAAATATGCTTTTAAACAAAAATATAATAAATATTAATATATTTTAAATTAGCTACAGTAACATGACACCCACCACCATTTTTTTGTTGTCAGGGAATGTGAGGATATGCCCTGTGAAGGCTCTACATGTGAGGGCAGCCTTGTGTCCCGACAGCTCCGTGAACAGAGAGCGGTTTGGACAACACGACAGGTCTACGGTTGATGCTAACATGGCGGAAACAGCCGTGGAAAGCAGGAAAACCGTCGGGGTGCTTGGCCACTAAGACATCACCTGGTGAACAGAAAAAAAGTAAAAGACCCAAGTAATTAGAAAAACCGGAAGAAACTGAATTGGTGTCTTTGTGGGCTACTGGGTAGCTCACAAAGACACCACTGTGGTAGGGCTGCTCAATATCAAGAACATTTTAAAATTGCCATAGTATTGTTGAAAATTATGAGAATAAAACCTAAATTCTTCTGACACTTTTCTTTCTTTCCATTGTTCACAATGGTTCAGATTCTCTCCCTGGGCTTTAATGTCCCAGGCAATAAATAATATACATCAGGTGTGAGCATTAAGGGCAATTTAGAATCAACCCTACTAAATATTGCATTCAAACAGTTTGCGATTGAGATATTGCCTACACTGATATTACAATTACAATTGAGTTGATAAATTATAACTGAGTTGATAAATTATTAAAGCATAAATGAGAGTCCTGGAAAACGACATATTTGGTGAAGAATTTAAACAGCTTAGTCTATAGCCAAGGCTGCAGGCCTCTGACGGTGCACAGATGCCCACTGATCCAAATTTAGAAGGTATCTCCATTTGTCCAGAGAGTGGACTGAGCAGCCAGGACCAGGATCTCTGTGTTAGTGCTGTAAAGTCTGAGGATGTCTGCAGATGTCGCAGGCGGTTGATCAGTAAGCGTAGGGAAACATGTCATGATAAAGAATAGTGGTCAGGCTACACAGCCTTGAGGTACTCCAATATTGACTGTAGGTGTAGAAAGTGGAAGTAGCATGCCTGGTTGATTTTATTTTAACCCAAAAGCCCCTCATGAGTAAAACGTTATCAGGCAAAATCCTTGCATATAATAACAGATTAAGCTTTTCAAACTCAGCTTTTACTCCAGTAAAATGAAAATAAACAGAATGAGACACATTTTTCTGTCAGGGACAGTTGGCTGTTTCCCTGAAAGATCACTAGTTAGCTCATGGCCAGCCACTGTATGTGTTTGAGGGACAGTAGGAGAGGAATTATGGGTGGCTGTACTGTGGTCTACCCTATGGTTCTACTATGTTCTGGATGCCTGCCACCTAGTTCTAAAGCAGATACCTCACTGAAAACCTTGGCTTTCAAACATCTATTTAAACACTTCTATCATTCAGCCTCTAATTTCGCACTTCTTTTAACTCTTTTATATAGGAAGATGTTAATCACCAAATTACCCTGAAATGTGTGGAGGTGAGTGTAAAGACTTCAAATCGAGACATTTTGGAGACAGGTGTCCCTGAAATGGTTTGGACATCTGCAGAGAAGTGTGATGTACTCACTCGGTGCACCTCCAAGGTACATGGTAGCTTTGGTCTCTGCAGAGTGGCTCCATTTGGGGCCCACGTTCTGCTCGCTGGTTCCATCCACAAACAACTGCAGGACGTTGTTCTTCTTCACCGCTGGAGAAAAAATCTGCATTAGAAAATGCAATTGAGCGGTCACAAGTGCTCAAGATGATTTGTTGGTGTAAACCCACCTGTGATTGTGTGCCAGCGTCTGTTACACAGAGGTTTTTCAGGCATTAAAGAGGTAGAGAATTCACCTTTGCCACTGTTTACTGAAACAATCACCTACACACAGAAACACCATCAGGTTTGTTTGAGTAATGGAAAGAAAAAAATCCACAGTAATACCTCACTTCTGTTGCTAGAGGAAAACATTTACTTACCTCTCCCTGGCTTAGGACCAAGCTCAGGAACTGGTTAGATGAAGTTCCAGCATACAACAGCAGCCCAGAGTCGGAAGCGGGTCGAACTTCCAGCTGGATCTCTAGGTCCCGACCCAGAACCAAAGAGTCATCTGTCAGGAGGCAGACACAGTTCAGTCATCATTTACCCGGCCAAAAATAAAGACTTGAAACAGCTGACACATGGAAAAGACAGGGACGGTACCTACCTGTTTCCATGTGTCCTCCCTGTCCAGAGAAGTACGCTCCAGGTTGAAGAGGGTTCTGGAAGCAGGGCACCGCCCCCTGACTGTACGCTGGGTTTCCTGCAGGGACCGCATTCAGTTTCAGATCCCTGAAACAGCCGATGAAACCGCCACAGCCTGCAGGCTACAATTCACAGCAGAGTTTTAATACAAAAAGTGAGAATGACGTCTGATGAAGGTAAAAACTGCACACCTTTGGATTTTATTTTATTCTCAAACCTGAGCTTTATTCAGAACATAACGATCCACCTTATCCTCAATGGGGCTAAAAAAGAAGAACCATTCTGCTCCAGGTTTGCTGCTGTGTTTGGGTCATTGTTCTGTTGATGACCCAGTTTGGGCTAAGCTTCAGCTATAGGACAGATTTAACTCTAGAATACTTTGCTATTCAGAGGAGTTCATGTTCAAAAGGTGGCCAGGTTTTGTTGCTGTTGTAAAACAGGCCCAAATGATCCACCCCCGTGCTTTACGGTAGGGATTGAGGTGTTCTCCAGACAAATAGCTCTCATCTGTATCTCTTCTCTGTTCTCATCTGTCCAGAACATCGTTGCATAAGTCTTGTGGTTCATTCAGATGCAGCTTTCCAAAGTTTTGTGCTGCCATATTCTTCCAAAACCCCCTAAAACTCTGTCCCAGATTGTTTGGCAGCAACATTTGGCATTGTGTTATACACCTATATTCCCCACAGCAACACATTACAAAAGCTCCTATTTTATAGAGGGTTTGCATACATAAAGTGATAATAAAAAAATTAAAGCCCTTAAACAAAGTTCGTTTTACAAAACAGGTAAACCCAATAAGGTCAAATAAACAGATTAAAAACCATCAGACAAACAAAAGGCTTTAAAAAAAAGTTTGGTTCACATCAGAAAGTTTCAGAAGGGGAGGGAGGCAGTTCTTCGTATTGAGATAGTGCTGTAAAGTGATTCATCAAAAGACCAAAGTCTTCGGCTGTAGGACGGTAGGTGAAAAATCAATCCTGCAGAAGCTTCATGTAGATGAGAAAAGTAAATGTTTTAACATCAGGTTCATTACCAGAATCAAGTTTCTGATTGTATTCTGATCAAATTCTGGATGACTGAGAATAAAACCTTTGTGCATTTGGGTTTTATCATTCGTCTGTCCCATAAATCACAAAACACCACATGGCTGAAGCTGGCTTCTGATTGCCTTAAAAATGTTATTCCAGTTCTAAACTGGGCCAGCCTGGACCGAATTATCCCAACAACTAAGATGGTTCTAAGCACAGTCTGGGATTAGTTTGGTTGGTAAAAATAAAAGCGTTTAGTGCTTTGGTTGCTATCTAACAGAACCAAGTTTCAGAACAACATGTCCAGTTTAAAACCCGAATCTAAGACAATTCTGCACGTCAGTAAAAATCCAGACCAGGAAAATGATATGACATTTAATACTCTTACATATGATGTTAATGTAAATGATAAAGGCTAAATGTGTGAGGTTTTACGTAAAAATGAGTGTAAATTTGACCTTGACTGAGGCTGGGACTCCCCCGATAAATATAGGCCCTGTGATCCGCATCTTGCCACCTCCAGGTATCCTCTTAGATCGAGTGCTGATGCCTCCCACTGTCAGACTGATCTTGTTCCCTTCATGCTTTATGAAAACCTGCAGTGACATGGAAGGCAGATAACCTTAGAAACATCCATTTTTGTTAACGTTACTTTCCTGATTTTGCCCTGCAGCACTGAGATCTAGCAGGACATGTAGAGACACAAGTCCATTACTTGATAAAATACCATCAGTGACTGTTTTAGAGCTATGAAGAGCTCTGAAACCTGACTGAAACTGTGGAAATGCTCACATAGCAACTATTTCTTCTGGATTATCACAGGTTTTCTTAAGGAAATGTTTAATTTCAGAAACTTTAAAAGCCTGCGGTACGCATCGTTGTTGTGGAGGACCAATGAATTCGTCCATATTCCTGGAAAGAGGAGCAGTGCCATCTACAGGGGGATGGAAGTCATCCCTCCTAATCAGACCAGGTTTTCTCCAAAATGTGCAACATTCTGTATACTTCACCTTGCTTTCCGGACAAAAGAACAGACTTTTAACAAGTATACCAATTTTCTGCTATTATACTGAAAAATATTAAAACTTTATATAATTTTGGACCTTATTGTTTCACTAGGCCACGGTTCTGGACCTTTAAAAGCCAAAGAACCATTTTTACACTCGAACTGGCTGAATAAAACGCGTTCGTATCGTTTCGTAATGATAGATGGACAACTCATAGCTTTTGATAAACATCTGCTATAGAAAATTTGTTGTCATTTTTAAATTTTCAGGTTTTAAAATTAAGAAAAACATAAAAACTTTGTAAGAAGAGGATGTAAAATGTCATGACAAGAAAGATAGATCTAAAAACATAATACTGGTACTTTTAGTGTCGTTATTTTGTGGAAATTCAATGCAACTCAATGAAAAACAGAAAAAACAGCTCAAACCTGCGTTTGCATTATACCTTTATTTAAAGACATTAGTTGTTTGTCTGGTCCAAAGAGCCACTCTGCAGCACAGGTTGCAGACCCCACACTAGGCTAATATATCAGAATACTTCCAACCATAAATGAGAGTTTTTCCTGTTTTTGTTCTGGTGAAAATCTATTTTAAACAGAATTAATTTGATCTTTTTTTTTGTTGAGAAGACATGGCATGCATAAAACACATTCTAATACTTGTTACGATAAAACGTTTTAAATTAAGACAGATTTAAAATGAAACACACCGAAACAGTTTCCACATTAAATGGCTTCTTGAACTTTTGATATGTTATTCAAGCAGGTAAAGTATTTTCATTTGTCAGATGATTTACATAAGCAGCTCCCATCACGTTAGTTTCCATCTTTAAAGGCTACAGGGCTGTTTCCCTCTACAAAGACAACTGAAACACTCCAACCTCTAAGGCGTGTGGAGGTAAGGGTGAAAGATGCAAAGGGTTAAAGGGCAGTTGTCCTTAAGCCACTGTATTAAATTTGGTGGTATCCTTAGAACCATTATCCATTTGAAGGACGCATTTGTGTTAAAGGTTTAACTTCTTGGCTGATGTGTTCAGATCTTGCTTCAGTATTTTCTCATGATGCCTTCTGCTTTGTGAATCTGCAGTAGAACACCTCCCCATCTACATGCTGCCACCCCCATGCTTTACAGTTGGGATGGTGCCCTTTTTTCATCCAAATGTGTCGATGGTACATTTTCCCCCAACAGGACGTGTATCAACTAAGTCTTTGTTTCTGAGTATTTCGCAAATAAAAATAGATGACGTAATCCTAACTCAACCTGAAACAGAAACAGGCTGAGTTAATGAGGTTGTGTCTTATTCTACAGCTTCTGTATTTATCCGGCTTCAGCTGTAAATAAAACCAATGTGTGTGTGTGTGTGTGTGTGTGGCCTCACCAGGTGCCACCGCCCGTCGTTGTATTTGTTCAGGCTGCGGACTTTGACTTTACTTTTTGCTGACTCTACTGAGAGCATCAGGTGGCCTTTCAAGACGCTGAGCGACATCGCCGCTCCGCCATGCTGCCTGCCGGCGGCATGGAGCACGCAGCCATCAGAGGAGTTGATCTTCAACTCCAACGACAGATGAGAGCTGTGGAAAAACCATTGATCCGTTGGATTAGGGCTTCTGTACTGGCAAGCTGAACGTAGATGTAATCAACAAATTTTAGTGCTGCTTCATCCCAATATTTATGTGGATTTTAGCCATTTTTCTAAAAATTACTACAAAACATAACAGTCACAGTGATACAAACACGGTCAAAAGTCTAAAGATGTCCGTAGCTCCGATTTAGAGTTCATCTCCTAAACCTCATGTAGCACAAAGAATTACTTTCAACGTCTAGACATGTAAAAAAACTAGATTTATCATTTTTTATTGTTATAAAAGAAAAAACAGGAAGATTATTTAACAATATCTTTATATAATAAACTTGTTTGTTAGGAGCATTTCGAGATGCTCCAATGGATTTAAATCTGGAGAATTTGGAGGTGAGATAAACACCGGCGCCTTGTGATGAGCAGAGCTGCTATCAGGGAATAATGTCACCTTTTTCCCAGTCCGGTTCTGATGATCCGCCTGCCCACTGTTGGGCCTGTTTGACCAGCGATGTCCGTGCATATACGCTGCTTTTTACACATGCTGTACACAATGTCTTGCAAAAGTTTCCGTAACCCTTGAACTTTCTCACATTTTGTCACATTACAACCAGAAACTTCAACTCTCTTGATAGAATAACATAGCAGTGCAAAACTCTGAAGTGGGAGAAAAACGATACAAGATTTTAAATAGACTTTTTACAAGCAAAAATCTGAAAAGTGTGGCATGCCTTTGTACTTTGATAAAATCTGTGGCCACCAACCTGTCTTCATAAGTCACCTTATCAGTAAAAAGAGTACATTTGTAGTTTATTCTGAGTATTAACGCAGCTGTTCTATGAAGGTCTCTGATATTTGTTGGAGAACAGACAGCATCACGAAGACCAAGGAGTACAGCAGGCAGGTCAGGGAGAACGTTGTGGAGAAGGTAGAAGCAGGTTCTAAAACAACATCTCAACCTTTGACCACCTCACAGAGCTCCGTTCAAACGCATCATCTGAACATGGAGAGAGGATGGACCAACTGCAGACCTACCATGGACATGGACATCCACCTAAACTACGCAAAGCAAAAGCGGACAACTTTGAGAGAACAACTATCAGCTGCACACTCCCCAAATCTAACCTTAATGGAAATATGAATGACTGTTAAATGAAAGCCATAAGAATCCTGTGTGCCACAAGCTATGTAGGAAACACAGTAAAAACGTGTTCTGGTGTGATGAGACCTAAATAAAATCCGGGAAGAAAGCCTGTTAGAGCAGTGGTCCCCAACCCTGGTTCTCTGCACCCACTGTTTTGCATGCTTTTGATGGTTTTTAGCTTGTATATAACTATGCAAACATTAATGCTGGTGCCTCTTTTACATGTTGCAGAGGAGGCACCAGCAGTACAACACAAGCGTATGAACAAACTGTCCAGACTGTCCACTCTACTACTGATATTTCAGTAGTAGGGGGGATTTAGCTTCCTGTCTGTGTTGATCCATGTTTATACTCACATGGACCTGAGCGAGCCCACCACAGAATCGTATCGCTGGTAGCTGTGGGTGGAGCCACTGAAGTGGGTCGCTCTGCTCTCAGGGTGTGACAGCTCCGTCTGGCAGGACTCCCTGGTGCTCCGACTGCGAGACCTCGACGGCTTCCTTTGATGGACCTGAGGAGGAGACCGCATGTTTGCTGGTTCTCACAGCAGCTGATTGTTTTCTCACTGGAAAAGCAGTGGTGTGTGTGTGCTGTACCTTATGCTTGTGTTTCCGCTGATCAGCAATGATCTGCTGAGGTTTGCTAGCTGCAGGACAGCTCAGAGGAACGTTCACATTTTGTTCCACCTTCAGCAGGTTCTGAACCATTTGGGAAGCTGTGTTCCTGAAGGCAAGAGCCATACACATATTTTATTTTTTTGGTTATAAAGCTACAGTTGGTTACAATCTGCTTTCCCATCATTCTGCTGTCAACAGGCCTCTAACCTCCCTCTGCAGGGAAAGGGGAAACTAACACTGCTTTTGTGAGCAAGAAATGTTCACATGACATTGAAAGTTGTTGTAAAGGTCAGTTTTTGGTAATTCCTCAGCTAATCTTTGTCTGATATCGAAATGTGTTTGATGATCTGAAACAGTGAAGCCTAATAAAAGAGCAAAATCAGAAGAAGAAGAAGGAGACATATACTACAGGGGTTGGACAATGAAACTGAAACACCTGTCATTTTAGTGTGTGAGGTTTCATGGCTAAATTGGACCAGCCTGGTAGCCAGTCTTCATTGATTGCACATTGCACCAGTAAGAGCAGAGTGTGAAGGTTCAATTAACAGGGTAAGAGCACAGTTTTGCTCAAAATATTGAAATGCACACAACATTATGGGTGACATACCAGAGTTCAAGAGAGGACAAATTGTTGGTGCACGTCTTCCTGGCGCATCTGTGACCAAGACAGCAAGTCTTTGTGATGTATCAAGAGCCACGGTATCCAGGGTAATGTCAGCATACCACCAAGAAGGACGAACCACATCCAACAGGATTAACTGTGCACGCAAGAGGAAGCTGTCTGAAAGGGATGTTCGGGTGCTAACCCGCATTGTATCCAAAAAAACATAAAACCACGGCTGCCCAAATCACGGCAGAATTAAATGTGCACCTCAACTCTCCTGTTTCCACCAGAACTGTCCGTCGGGAGCTCCACAGGGTCAATATACACGGCCGGGCTGCTATAGCCAAACCTTTGGTCACTCATGCCAATGCCAAACGTCGGTTTCAATGGTGCAAGGAGCGCAAATCTTGGCTGTGGACAATGTGAAACATGTATTGTTCTCTGATGAGTCCCCTTTACTGTTTTCCCCACACCCGGGAGAGTTACTGTGTGGAGAAGCCCCAAAGAAGCGTACCACCCAGACTGTTGCATGCCCAGAGTGAAGCATGGGGGTGGCTCAGTGATGGTTTGGGCTGCCATATCATGGCATTCCCTTGGCCCCAATACTTGTGCTAGATGGGCGCGTCACTGCCAAGGACTACCGAACCATTCTTGAGGACCATGTGCATCCAATGGTTCAAACATTGTATCCTGAAGGCGGTGCTGTGTATCAGGATGACAATGCACCAATCCACAGCAAGACTGGTGAAAGATTGGTTTGATGAACATGAAAGTGAAGTTGAACATCCCCAGGCCTGCACAGTCACCAGATCTAAATATTATTGAGCCACTTTGAGGTGTTTTTGGGGGCGAGTCAGGAAATGTTTTCCCCCAGGATCACGTAGTGACCCTGGTCACTATCCTGCAAGAAGAATGGCTTAAAATCCCTCTGACTACTGTGCAGGACTTGTATATGTCATTCCCAAGACGAATTGACGCTGTATTGGCCGCAAAAGGATGCCCTACATCATACTAAAGAATTATTGTGGTCTAAAACCAGGTGTTTCAGTTTCATTGTCCAACCCCTGTATCTCCCCGCACTGTAGAAAAACCAGGGAAACTAAAGCGTTTCTTTACCTCCTTATGAAGACATTGCTAATACATCCTGTGAGGTTGTTGATGTTTTGTTGAGGTAATCCTCCCAGAAAGGTGACATTTTCAGGAGTTGTAAAAGTAAGCGATGTGCTGCTCGGCTTCCTGCCACCGTTTACTTTCTCCAGCATATCGTCCATGTAAAGACGTAACCTGTGGAAGGAGCAAGCCGACAGTCAGCAAACACTCTGTCCTTGCCTTGGACCGTCAAAACAGCCATCTTCAGAGATGTTCAGTTAAGTTTTTCAAAGTGCGATGCAAGTCTTACAACTGAAATAAACATTTTCTCATCAAATCCCCAACATCTAGGTCACCTCTAACCCTGCATCGCTGAGGTCAGGAATCCAACTGTTTGTACAATTGGTCCTTAAACCTAAATTATTACATGAACATTTGATAGTTATCTTTAAATCTTTATTTTTAATTTTCATGAATAAGTATGCAAGTCAGTCAGTCAGTCATTTTCTACCGCTTCTTCCATAGTGGGTCGCGGGGGAGCTGGTGCCTATCTCCAGCAGTCTATGGGCAGGGGGCGGGGTACACCCTGGACAGGTCGCCAGTCCATTGCAGGGCAACACAGAGACACACAGGGCAATCAACCATGCACACATTCATTCACACCTAAGGGCAATTTAGAGAAACCAATCAACCTAACAGTCATGTTTTTGGACTGTGGGAGGAAGCTGAAGTACCCAGAGAGAACCCATGCATGCACGGGGAGAACATGCAAAGTCCATGCAGAAAGACCCCAGACCAGGAGTCGAACCCAGGATCTTTTTGCTGCAAGGCAACAGTGCTACCAACTGCGCCACCGTGCAGCCCACAAATAAGTATGTCTTAATCTTTTGACATTTCATTCAGCATCTAAAAATCTGCTAAAGTCCAAGTCAAACTTTAGGTCTTTAGGGCACAAGTCTAAGTCAAGTCTGAAGTCGTATTTTTGTGACCCACCTTGAGTCGCCATGTCTGGCTGTCTTACCCAATAATGTTGTTGTACAAAGCAACATTGTGGCTGTTGTTGTCGTTGTACGTCTTCTGAGTCTTAACCTCACTGTTGCCAGCTTTCACCACAATGTGCCCCTTCTGCAGAGAGACCTGACAGATTCCCTCCTGCAGCCACAACAGGTTGCAAATATCAAACAATAAGCTGTGGAGGACAATAGAGAGGAGAAGCAGGGAATCTGAGATTTTTTCTGACCTGATCACGGTGGTACAACATGAGCCCGTCTTTCTCATCTGTTCTGAAGCTGAAGCTGGCGTAGAAGTTGTCATTCAGACTGTTAGGCTTGTCGAAGACTAACTCCAGGTAGCTCTGACCGCTGAAATAAGCCTCCCGAACAACCTGCGCAAACAAACAACAGCTTAACGAGTGGTCCTCCGAAGCTTCTATTTAATGCAAACCAGTTCAGACTGCTGACACTCCAGCAAAGCAAAAACACGTCTAATTCTGTCCAATTAATTCCAGCTCAAATACTCATTCCAGCGCTTGTGTTGACAAAATAAACCTTGCAAGCTGAAAAAAATAAAAGCACACCCAAGTGTGTTCATTTTATTTTACCAGAAGGTCGTCCTCACAGCCGAAACTGACTCCAGAGGTTTTCATGGTCTTCAGATTGACGTAAAGGCCATTGATCTTCACGTTCCTGAAGCAGCCTCTCACAGAGCTGCGCGCTGAAAACAGCTGCTTCAAACTGACAAAACAAAAAACACTCAAATCTATACAATTTTTTAAACATTTAGTACATTTCAGGATTAAATTCTAAAGTTTTGGTGATTTTCTACAAACTGATGATGAATCAGTCACTCAGGCCATATTCCTATTCCGGTTCAAATAGTGGAAAAATCACAGTTTCTTTCTGGCTTGTTAAACTAACACTCATTCAGAAAACACCATCCTCACAGTGAAAAAAGATGATGGCAGCATTATGCTGTGTGGATGCTTCTCTTTAGCAAACTACCCAAACTACTGATGACCAATCGATCTACCAGTGTTTCCTTGATTGGCTGTGGGCTGTGGTTGGCAGATCAAATAGTGAAAAAGAAGAATTAAATAACATTTTTTTTTCCTGCTCATTAAACGCATTAAAACTGAAAACCTTCAGTTCTCTTTCAGTCGATTCACTCAGTAAACCACATGAGTATGGGATATCACGCCCTGCGTGTCCTGGCTGAAGCCACCTCTAATCACGCCTCCTAGGCAAATGATGTGATGACGACAGGTGACAGGCCCCGCCTGCACTACGTACCTGTCCGTCATCGTCGTCATTACTCAGTTCTTACGCTCTTCACCTCGCTAAGAACACCTCTTTGAGTCAGGCTAGCTAGCTGCTGCTGGTTAGCTCTGTGTTCTCTTTCTAAAAGGGCTACTTGGAACTAGTTCAACTGCTTTTGTTGGAGTTAGTTCACTGCTGCCTGCTGGTAAGCCCGTCTGCCGCAACGAAGCTCTAATTAAAGCAGTTCTGTCTGCTTTCGTGGTTCGGGATGAGCACAAAGCTACGCAAGCGAAGCAGAAGTCTTCTAATTCGTTCTCCTGTCCTCAGGATTGTGGCTTCTCGCTTCAATGAGAGAGGACAGCCATGAGGCTCTTGTCCCGTTCTGTCTCGGGATCGTTCACGGTCGCAGAGCGTTGGCGGAAGCCCGAAGCATGTGCTTTCTGTCGCCTCCAGACCGCAGCTCATCGCCGACCCTGGAAGAGGCGGGTTAAAATTCCTCGAGAGGGGCTGGGAGAGGCTGCTTCTCACGGCGAGGACCCACTGCTCTCCGAAGGCAGGGACGGAAACCCAGTTTCGTCTATTCCTGACAAGGAAGGCTATGTTCGGACGCGAAGTTCCCCGCTGTCCAGTCTAGGGCAGACATATGGTAGTATGTTGATGGGTTAGCAATAATGAGGTGTCGGTTTCTCAGCTTCAACTAGAACCCGGCAGGGAGAAGTAGGACGTACTGGAACATGGGTTGGGATGTCCATGGTCTGTCCGATGATGAGATGAGTCTGTGTCCGAGGGGGGTCAGGCTGCCGCTGCTGGCCAGCAGGCCCGGGAGGACACGTCTTTTTCTTTCTCTGCCGCCGTGCACTGATACCCTGGACGGGTGTGGAATGCGCCCCTCCCCACCTCCAGCGGAGAAGCCATCGCGATTCGCGGGGTTTTATCTCCCCTCGGAGCCGGCCGCAGTCAAGCCACCATCTACCCATGTTCCCAGACTTTGTCTCTGAGTTGACGTTTCTTCATGGAACAAACCACTGGTCCACCCGCGTCACGGTGCCGGGTTATGGACAGTATCTGGACCTGGAAGGCGCCGAAAAAGCCGGGCTGGTGATATTCCGCCTACGGAACCATCTTTGGCAGCATATCTTGCCCCATCCCAAAATCATGGTGTGGGTGGTTTTCCAAACATCGCTTCCGTCTAAGCACTGTAGGTTCTCCGCTGCTCAATTGGAGAAAATCTACAGGGCTCAAGCTACCACTGCTCGTGCCCTGAGCTCCATTACAATGCTGCAAACATACCAAGCTATGCGCTTGCCGGAGCTTGGAGCCGCAACACCGCCGGAGAGCCCTTTTATGCCGCTCTTGCATGAGGTGAGAATCACCGCTGACTACATCCTCCACGTATCCCACTGTGCAGCTCTATCACTGGGCAGAGGCATGGCATCAACGGTGGTTGCGCAAAGGCACCTGTGGCTGACGCTCTCTGACATCCCGGATAGAGATAGAGCTGTCTACCTGGATGAACCGGTGGTAGCTGACGGGCTGTTTGGGCAATCTCTCGACGCAATACAGGCGAAATTTGAGCTGAGGAAAAAGCAGACTGAAGCACTGCGTAGTATCATCCCCAGGCGAGATGTTAGAGATGTTAGACCCAAATCCAGCTCGGGGACTCGCAAACCAGCTGTACCGCCACCCCCACCGAAGAGGATGACGTGGCCCGTGAGCTTGAGCCTCAAGCCCGCGATCTCCGCACGTAGTACGGCCACAGACCCACGGCAAGCTCCCGCAAAGACGGCCTGGAGCAGGTGGTCCTCCTCCGGGGCTCCAGAGGGACTCGACGTCCGGAAGGAAAAAGACGCAGTCCTCACCTAGCTGCGGTACTCGAGATTTCAGGGGTTTCAGAGAGCAAGGGAGACATGTTTGCCAGTTTTCACGCGGCGTGTGCCGCCCAAAAGATGTTTTGCTGGGGTTGTTCGGAAGATCCCAGTCCCAAGAGCGCTGCGTTTCCCCCACACAGTTTTATCCCAAGCACAATTGCCCCACACAAATGTATTTGCACTAAAAGCCCCCAGTTTGGGGCGGTTGAATTTGTTTCTGAGCACTGCAGTTGTTCCCAAATGTTTGTATGTATGCTCCAAAAAACATTTCAATAAAGACAGTTTTTTCTATGGAAAAAAGTCAAAATCACAAAAAAGCCTGCAGGCGACAGCCAAATGAGGTTGCAGCTCTCTCGCACGGTAGGGAGAGGCAGCACCGTTCCACCAAAAAACAGTGCAAGGCCAGTCGCCTGGCTGCACGTCTCCATATGTGTGCGCACTCCAAACCTTGGGTGGAGAGGACCGTTGCTATGGGTTACCGTTTAAGGTTTCGCCGGAGACCACCCCGCTTTGGTTGGTGTGGTAAACACGGCCGGTAATGGCCAAGCAGCAGAAGTTCTGAGAGAGGAGATAAATACACTGTTGGCAAAAGGAGCTATCCGTGCAGTTCCCGAGTCGGACATGAACAGAGGTTTGGTACAGCCATTATTTTGTTGTGTCCGAGAAAAAGGGGGCGGGCTTCGTCCAATCCTCGGACTTGAGAGTTCTGAACAAATACCTCCCGAACATACAAGTTCCAAGATGTTAACACTCAAGCAGCTTCTGAGTGCCTATCAGCCCGGGAGATTGGTCGCACCCATGATCGACCTGACAGACGCTTACTTTCACGTAGCGATACATCCAGACCACAGACAGTTTCTGAGATTCGCCTTCGAGGGCAAGGCTTACGAGTACCTCGTACTGCCTTTCGGTCTGTCTCTAGCGCCTCGCACCTTTACAAAATGTGTAGAGGCAGCGCTAGCACCTCTCAGAGAAACAGGCGTCCGCATTTTAACTTATCTGGACGACTGGGTTTTAATAGCCTGTTCCAGAGAGCGGGCGACAGTGCAGCTGTCCCAAACCAGCAATTTTCATTTCTCGGTCTGGAAATATGCTCCCTGACAAGCAGGGCACGTCTTTCCGACCACAGAGTGGCCGCGTTTTACGCTGCCTCGCTCAGTTTCAGTTGGGGACACAAACTGCGTTTCCAGACTATCTTACAACTGATGGGTTATGATGGCATACTATGATTGCAGTTAGTACAACTCCGGTCTACTGAAAATGCGCCCGTTACCAGCGGTGGACCCGCTGCTCACCGGTTGTGTGCATGGCGTCACCGCAGCAGAAAGCTAACGATTAAAACACTGCCGGTATGTCGGCTCTCCAGCCCTTGGCGGGAACCAGGACTGTTGTGCCGAGGTTCGCCTATAGAGAGATAAACCTTTCGCAAGGTGGTATCCACGGATGCCTCCCTGAGGGGGTGGGGGGCTTTGTGTGACGGCGTGCTGTGAAGGGGGTTTGGGACACCAGCACAATCCAAACTCCACATAAACTACCTGGAGCTCTTAGCGGTTGTGCTGGCTCTGCAACATTCTGCCAGGTTCTGTTGAAAACCAACATGTTCCTGGTCAGGACAGACAACACCACTGTGACCTTCATACATAAACAGACAGGGGAGGGAACCTCGTTCACTTCCTCTCCTGAAGCTATCTCCACCCTCTTGCAGTGGGGCAGCAGCATACGCTTTCTGTCTATCAGAGCTACTCATGTCCAAGGACGACTGAATCTGGGTGCAGATTTGCTCTCCAGAGGCGGACCTCGGGTGAGAGAGTGGAGGCTTCACCCCCCGTGGGTGGCACAGATATTGGTGTCTGTTGGGACAGCAGCAGTAGATCTTTTGCCCCGCCAGAGCCAAACACACACTGTCCTCTGTTCTTTTTCCATAAACAGATCAGGATGCTCCACTGGGAGTAGATGCCCTGGCCCCATCCATGGCCCAATGTACTTCTGTATGCATTCCCCCCAGTGGAAAATGATTACTTCCTGTACTTAGGAGGTGTGCGCAAAACAGGGTCTGCCCCCTAATTTGTAGCACCCCTCGTGGCCTGCAAAAGTCATGGTATTCCGAGATAATCAGCCTGCTGGCAGCAGAGCCGTGGCAGCCCCCGCTTTGCCGAGATCTCCTCACTCAGGCAGGGAGATATTTTCATCCACACCCAGAGCTGTGGAAGCTGCATGCTTACCTGCTGAGAGGTCCAGGCTGTTAGCCAAGGGCCTCCTCCCCTGATGTGGTCGGCAACAATCAGGAATGCAAGAGCATCCTCCACTAGAGGGCTTATACGCTTATAAATGGAGGGCTTTGAGCAGTGTGTGAGGACAAGCACATTGTTCCATTTCAGTGCTCAATGGTAGAAGTTTAACGTTTTTGCAGGATCTGCTGGATAAAAGGTCTTTCCTTTTCCACAATTTAAAGTCTACTTGGCTGCCATTTCTGCCCCGCCATATTGGTTTTAATGGAGTCACACCAGGTGCTCATCCTCTGGCTGTACGCTTCTTAAAGGGGGTTCGTAGACTCAGACCTGTGATTAAAACCAGGTTTTCCTTCCTGGGATCTCACATTGGTACTAGAAGCTCTTTGTGACCCTCCATTTGAACCTTTGGAGTCAGTAGATGTGAAGTTCCTTTCATATAAGCTTGCTCTGCTTCTTGCTCTGACAACTGCGAAGCGGGTTGGAGACCTCCATGCTTTGTCTATAAATCCTACCTGCATACACTTTTCACCTGATGGTTCCAAGGTCACCTTGCGACCTAATGCAGCTTATCTTCCTAAGGTTATACCTTCGGACTACAGCTCCATGACTAAGGAGCTTTCTAGTTTTTGTCCACCTCCTTTTGCATCTGAGGAACAAAGGAGGTTACACTTCCTGTGCCCTTTACGTGCACTGCGCAGTTACATTGACCGTACTCAGACTGTGAGGTTGTCTGATCAACTATTTGTGTGTATTGCTAACCCAGGAAGGGGGAAAGCTCTGTCCAGACAAAGACTCTCCCACCCATTGTGGAGGCTATTTCTCTAGCTTACAGCAACAGGGGTCTCCCAATGCCACGTGGTGTGAGGGCTCACTCCACCAGGGGCATAGCGACCTCCTGGGCCCTTTTTAGAGGGGTGCCCATGAGTGACATTTGTGCTGCAGCCAGCTGGTCTTCGCCGCACACATTTGTAAAGTTTTATCGTTTGGATGTGACAAGCCCTTCTGTAGCTCACTCTGTTCTTTATGCTGGGTCTGAAGTGCTGCACTAGTATGCAGTGCATGATCCAGGTTTGATGGCTGTTCTGCGGGGCGTTTATATAAGTCCCATACTCATGTGTTGTACTGAGTGAATCGACTGAAAGGGAACGTAATGTTATGCATATAACTACTATTCCCTGAAGGAGAGTAACGAAGTACAACACATGGCTGCCCCGCTGCTCAGCTGGGGTCGGTGAATAGCGGCTATCGAACTGAGTAATGACGACGATGACGGACAAGTACATAGTGCAGGCGGGGCCTGTCACCTGTCATCATCACATCATTTGCCTAGGAGGCGTGATTAGAGGTGGTTTCAGCCAGGACACGCAGGGCGTGATATCCCATACTCATGTGTTGTACTTCGTTACTCTCCTTCAGGGAACAGTAGTTATATGCATAACTTTACATCTGTGAATGCATCAACTAGCAGCACATCATTTAATAAACTTTGTTTTGAGATAATCAAAAATTAAATAAAGCTTAAGGGCAAGAACTTTAAGGTATACTGCATGTAGAAAGAAATGGCCTACACTCCCACTGTCACTCTGGAAGAGCTGCTACGATCCACACCTGAGGTGGGAATTTTAAAAGTTTAAAAGTTTTAGTTGTGCCTTCCACAAATCTAAACTACAAGGTGTCCATGTTGAGTTTGACGCAAGTTTTGTAGCAAAAATGTGGAAGACGGTGGTCTGTTCAG
This sequence comes from Crenichthys baileyi, assembly GCA_036173005.1. Taxonomy (NCBI): domain Eukaryota; kingdom Metazoa; phylum Chordata; class Actinopteri; order Cyprinodontiformes; family Goodeidae; genus Crenichthys; species Crenichthys baileyi. Next base: position 541,577 of record JAHHUM010000004.1, on the reverse strand, counting down.
CACACAGACCACATGAGAAAGAAAACTAACTAATAATGCAAACTGAACACACCATCTACACAATAAAACACGGCAGTGGCAGCATCATGCTCGTTTTGACCCCAATTGATAAACCTACCATAGATACCACCCAGGCCCCACTGACATGAACATCTCCTTTACTTAAAACAAAAACATGGTTTCATCATGTGGTCCCACCAACCTCTCTGGCATCTCCTCCTCTGGTACTCCTCCCAGATAGTACTTGCCCTTGAACTCTGGTAGTTCCTGGCCTAAAGTTTGTTTAAATACGATGGTACGAGCGCTCCTCACCACCACCACGTTTGACCTGGGCACCAAGATAAGGTCCAGCTGAAAGAGAACAAAAAAAGTACTTTTAAGATCTAAAGAACAGAGAGGAAAATGCTATTTTCATGACGATAATCATGCAGCATGTTGATAATGCTATAAACAAGCTGCAGCTGTAATTAATGCTCTTTAAGATGCAACCTGAAACAAAAACTGCAAGAAAAAATATTAAATCTCTGCCTTTGGAGGATGTCCAATCAGTTGACATAAATATAATCACACCCATGACACAAAACTTTTTCATTGAAAAGCTTAAACATTTGGCTTTAGAAAACCTTGGATTTTTCTTGGGATATTTGTTTAGGTACAAAGTTGTGGAAAAATTGGGAAACGAGGGACCAAAAAACATCCTAATTAGCATTTTATTGCAGCAGGATTTCTGTCAGTTTGATTCTTAGGGGAGTTTCTTTGGTGACAAATTATATCGTTTATCGATCAAAAATGGGCCATGCTTCCTGTCAATCAGCTGACTTGGCTCACATGTTTGGGGTTTCCTTCCCCATGCTTCCCACTGTGGTCTGCTGGAATTTTGGCCCATTCCTCCTGACAGAACTGGAATAACTGGGTCAATGTTTGTTGGCCACCTTGCCCACACACACATTTTCAGCTCTGCCACAAATACTATCTGGATCTGGGGTTTGTGATGGCTGCTCCAAAACATGAGCTTTGTTGACCCTAAACCACTTTGTACCTCATTGGCTGTATGAATTAGGCTCATTGAACCATTTATTCCAAAGTTTCTTTCCTGATGTCTTGAGATATTGCTTTAATATTCCCCCATGATGTTCCTTCCTCACGCTGCTTTCTTTTTTGAGCAATGTGACACCTTTAGACATTGTACCAAAGGATGAACTGAACTTGTGGAGGTCCACATTTCCCCTCCTGATATCTTGCCTGATCCAGATTTTTCCATGATGTTTGACGTTATGCCTTAAAATAATCCAGAGGTATGCCTCTCTTTCACTCAGTTGTTGTGTATTAACCAATGGGAATCTTACCAAGCCATGAAATCACCACCCAAGCTTTCCTAAAGGGCTTAAATGAGTGATATTCTTAGCGTATGTAAACCTTTTAAAACCGATAATCCCAACTAAAATAAAACAGGAAATGTTTAGTCAGATGGTGAGAATGAATGGCTCTCTGTCTATTTTAATATAGTGTTTGCAAAAACTGGTTTAAGATGCTAAATAAACAACAGAAGATAAAAACATGTCCAACTCACACTTTTCCCCTCCCCATCACCAATCTTCAGCAGAGTCGTATTTGTTACGTCAGGCGGAAGATCGATCAAAGTACCGTTGAAGTCATAAAAGACATGGAGCTGTCCCTGCAGCACGGCCAGGCACAAGACCTTCATCTGAAGGAGGAGAGACGTGGAAGAAAGCACTCAGCATATCTGAAGAACTACAGCTGGCGCTGATGAACATAATGCTGACAGGAAGCTGGGAATGTTATGATTAGGTGGAAATCAAACGAGCTGGGTCTTTACCTGGTTTTTTAGCATGAGTATTATTCCTTTGCGTGAGAGAAGTCTGACTTCCTGCTCTAAGCGTGTGACCCCATCAGTCAAGCTGATTTCAGCGAAGCCGGTTCCATCGAAATAGGACGCGTCAATCACCCATGACTGGATCAGGCTGGGCTTGGACCTGTTTTAAAAAACGTTCATTCAGCAACGAAACACACAGTGGGGAAATATATACCAGAATAACAACAAAGAATGGCAGTGCCTTGCGGCAGAAATGGCATAGGTTCAAATCCCAGCCTGGGGTCTTTCTGTATGGAGTCTCTCTGGGTACTCTGGCTTCCTCCCACAGTCCAAAACCATCCCAGTTAGGTTAACTGGTCTCTAAATTGCCCTTAGGAGTGTGTGAGTCCTGTGTGTCTCTGTGTTGCCCTGTGATTAACGGGTAACTGTCCAGGTCGTACCCAATGACCTCAGAGATCTGTATTACATCCACGTTTCAGGTGTCAGACAGACCGCCTCACATTTGAATACCATGGTACACAGCAGTCCACTCAATGAATGCAAGGCCCACATCATCAGCCCTCCACCACCATGCTTGACAGATGGTGTGAGGTGTTTGTACTGATTTGCTGAGTTTGGTTTTCTTGTGCTTGTGGCCAAACACCTGTGCATTATTCTCACCTGTTCAGAGGATTTTGCTGCAGAAGTATTGTTGCTCTTTCAGATCTAACTTTGCAAACCTAAGTCCTGGTTCCACCTTCTTATTAAAGAGAGAGCAGGATTTCCCTTTTTAATCCATCTCTTTCCAAACATGCCATCTTTGTTCAGTATTTCTCCTAATTGTTCTGTCATGAACTTTAACATAGTTAAAATGCTAACTCTGGCCTGTGGGGTCTGACATGGAGCTCTTGGGATTTTTTGCATTGCGACCTCTGACCTTAGGTTTGAATTTACTGAGACATCCATTCTCGGGACGATTGGCATACGTCTGAAATGTTTTCTATTTGTGAATAATCCTAAACACTTCAAATTGTTAGGTATGGGCCTGAAACCTTTCCCATATTATTAAGCAGCCACAGTTGCTTCTCTAAGGCCAAACTCACAGAAACGTTCAGAAGGTTTCATAAAGGTGGTCACACTGATTATGATCAATTCATCAAGAACATTTGACTCACAGCATCGGTCTGCTACTTTCCCTCTGAAAACCTTAGGAAACAGACTGATTGTCCTCAGTCTTACTCAAACTTTGGTGTCATCTTTCTTTAATAAATAATGACAATGTGGAATATGGTTGGTTGTTTTTTTTTACGTTAGATGCTGAACTCAGGTTTATTTTTCAACCTTTATTTGACCAGATCAGATTAGGTCCTGATACAAACAATCACGGGAATTAAATAAGGGTGTACTTTCTTTTTCTCGTTTCTTCTCAAAAACATATCTCATAGATAGCTGCAGATACACGATAAAGCCAAAAGTATTGGGTCACAGCACCAAATCAATGAATTCTGGTGTTCCAATCACTTCCATGGCTGCAGGTGTATAAAGTTTGACTTTCCTGCACAGAGTCCTGACCTCAACCTTCTTCGACATCTTTGGGACGATTTAGAGCGGAGGCTGCAGGTCTGGTTTTCTCATCTACCAATGAACACACTACTAAACCTTGTGGTAGATGTTTACGGAGTAGTTAAAGTTGCTATTGCTGGCAACGGTGGTCCATTAACAAACTGGACCTTATAGATTCAGAATAGAACGTCATCAAAGTTAATGTACTGTACTTGTAAAAGTAGACAAGTAAACATAGTGTATGTTTAAGATTTTCAGAAACATAGTTTTGTACGCCTCCAAGAATTTCAATTTAACCAAGTTAAAGACGGCTAAAAATGAGGCAGAGGGAAAGTAAACTGAAAAACATCTGATGCAAAGTTTAAAATTAAGCCATATGTGCTCTGACCTGCTGCACGGTTTGTCCGTTGTGGTGTTGAGCTGGAAGGTGTTTTCAAAGTTATACAGACTGAGTACCTCCTCGTTCAGCGTGCCCAGCTCAATACAGCCCTTGAATCCTTTTGAATCGTTAAATGGGGCAGGCATCTGAAAGAAATAAATCAAGAGCAAATAAAGACAGTTTTTCTCATTTAAATTAAATTTGCACCAACACCTCCTAATCCCCTTTTTACCTTATCAAATAAATTATGTCTAATAAGCACCTTATATGAAGAATATCAAGTTTATCTGTACAAACAGTCATCTTTTTTTGGATTTACAAGGTAAAATTGTACTTTTTCAGGGGATTTCTGGGAACATTTTATATACTTATTTTTGCTTTTCAGATTTCTTAAATTTTAAAGATGAATAATATTCACCCTGCCAGTAACCCCAAACATGACTTTCAGGGCCGAGCAGCTGCACGGCTTCATATAACAGTGAGTGTAACCTGACAAGGGAGGCAATTAGCCCAGCTTTACTTACTTGGAAAGAATCCGGGGGACCGCCTACATAGAAGACGGTGTCGCTGGTTAGGAGGTTGAGCAGTCCCTGATCACCTTTGGCCTCCTGATCATCTTTGAAGACTATCTCACCTTGCTCTTGGCTGACTGAAGACATGGACATTTCACCGAACTGGAGGATCCTAGGTTAAAACAGACAGCATGACATGCCAAGTACATACGCTTGGAAGTCTGACATTCTGAGCTGAAAACACAAGTCAATGGAAAAAGATGAACTAACTGTTTTGCCTCAGTTCTTTCTTTGAGAAAAAAGTTTCTGGTACTGTGCCAAAAATGGTTTCCTTCTAGTTGGCATCACTTATTGTATAAATAAATTGAATTGAATCACTTGGTTTTTGTAAATCTAAGCAAAAATCACATTTGGGTTCCTCAGGGCTCCATTCTCAGCCTACCTTTATTCAATATCTACAAGCTCACTCTAGCTGAGATTAGAGAATAATACAGCGTCTCCTGAATGTCACAATATATACTGATGACACACAACATTACTTCTCCTTGTTACTGCATGACCTCAGTTTCTTATAGTCACTCAGTGTGTTCATAATATCAATAAGTGGGTAAGACAGAATTGTCTTCATCTTCATGCAGAACATAATGCAGAGTGTTTGTTTTTGTCCTAAAATTTTTAAAAAGGTTAAAGATCATGATTCAAGTAAACCCAATAATGGAAAAAAACTGAGTGTACGAAAAACCTATTTGTAGCTATGGACGAGCTACCGCCCTAAAACATTTCCAAAATTAACGTGTTTCCTGTCAGAGTAAGCTGGTGGCTATTCTTGTAATGATGTCTTCACAGGGTTGGAAATAAAAAGAAAGAAAATCAATCAGGCAGCTGCAGGTCATCCAAAATACTGCTGCCAGAGTCCTGACCAACAGCAGAAAAATGGATCCCAACAGAAATCTAAAACACTGCACTATCTCCCTGTTTGGTTCAGGAGGGATTTTAAAATCTTGCTATTGGTCTAAAAAGCATTGAGTGGTGAGGAGCCTAACTACGTCAGAGTTAGTTGTCAGGTGTGAACTTTTCAGAAGGCTCAGGTCATCAGTGGTTACTCACTGTTCCATGAACCAGAACTAAACAAGAGGACAAACCATTTATCTTATTTTTATTTAGATGCTCATCTTTGGAACTGACTCCCTGAAATCCGGAGATGTTCCACAAACTGGTGAGTTAAACTGAAAACTCCCAATGGTGCATTGGACCAGTCAAAGCAGCAAACCTACAGTTAATGAACCGACTGCGAATCAGCATCTAATAAGTTTTTTTTACCTTTCCAAAACAACCTTGTTGAAGTTTCCATCAGATTGGACATTTTCAGACATCACCACCTCAGCAGTTTCTCCACCAACATTAAAGTACCCGTGCAGCTTCTTCTCCTTCAACATCATGCCCAAAAACTCCTTGTCGGACTACAAATACAACAGACATGGAAATGATTATAAAAGTAATACGCATTTGTCCCTCTTGTCCACAGAATGTCCATCTGTGATGCTGTGGTGAGACACACATTTTTGTTGCCAAGGAAGAAGACGAGCTGTGGCTTCGTGTCATCGCTAGAGCGCTTTCTCTGCTTTGTCTCTGACAGGGTGATGTAGAACTTCAGGGAGGAGTAGGCAGCCAGGTCAGCCAGGTTAGAAGGAGTACGAACCTGAACAGCAGACCTCCCGTTAAATTTCATGGGTACGCTCACCTGGAGGGGAAAGAACCGCCATTCAACTCTGTTAACTCAAATGCAGACCTTCAAACTTTGTACGAAGACTTTCTTTCAATGTGGAAATCCTTTGAGAGGAGCAGAGATCTTGCACCTTGCTGGCAGTGTTGCGGGCTTCCTGAATGAGCTGCCGGATCCGGTTGATGTTCTCCGAGATGTTTGGCATTTGGACGGAATAATTCTGCAGATCATCAAGTTTCTTCATCAGCGTCGGAATGTGTTCTTCCAGCTTTTGCACTGAGAAGAATAAAAAGCACAGACATTATTTGAGGTAGTTTAGTAGTTCATTATGAGAGAGACTCTCATATCCTTTTAATAAAGTCAAAACTTTAATCCGCCAACAACCATCTGGATGTTAATTCCCTTTAAGCAGTTGCAAGTTAGATTTCCTGTTTGTTTAGGTTTTGTTTCTTTACTTAATCAAACTATATAAATGTGACTAGCCCCAATGTAGCTAGTATATAAGTGTTCATCACATGAGTATAGGAATATATTTTTATAATATATTCATCACATTCCTTTCTATCAACTATTTATTAAGAGCTCATTGTTTAAGTAAATAATTTTGCAATTCAGACATATTGACAGATCTGAAACTGCTAAAACTCTTTTCATAGAAAGATAAGTAAGCAGCTTATTGATTGTTACATTTATTGGTCCACCATTCATGAGTCCTACAGAATGTGATGTCTGCGTTGGAATAATCTGATTTAGCTTTACAAAAAGCTATATTCACTCAACCCAAAGACCAGAAAAAACAGACCTAGATAAATGAGCAAAGATTAAAGCTAATAAGGAGAAATCATGAGGAACAGATAGTGGGGCTAAATATTCCCACCCGTTTCGCTGGCATTTATCAGGGCCTTGTTGATGTCATCGCTGGTGGAGTTGGTATCACCGTAAGCCTGCTGCCACTGGTCCAGCTGCTCTTTGATGGGACGCAACATGTTGTTGACCTTGGTGGCCGTACTGTTTGCTTTTTCTGCCACCGTTTTTGCTTCATTGATCTCCTGAGTCACATCTGCAAATAAAATAAAACAAATGAGCTCCAAACATCGTGAAATTGGAAACAGCAGGGGACTAAATTCTAAATGATTTATCTCTACATTTAAAAGAATGAAAAAAGACAAGACATATTTAAAACCATGACCGTAAACCAACCTTGGCAGCAACAACTGATGTCAAGCGTTTGCAATGACTGGCATCAAGTCTTTTACATCACTGTTCGACTGTTGCTTCCTTTCTGACATGCAGGGCTAGCTTCATGTATAAGAATTGCAAGATATTCCACTTTTGTCTCGTCAGCCCACAGAACATTTGCCCAGAAGTCTTTGGGATCATCAGGATATTTTTGGCGAATGTGAACCTGGTCTTTGTGTTTTTGGAGATGGCAGTGGTGTTGTTGCCCAAACTCTCCCATGGAGGCCATTTTTCTTCTTGTTGAATTATGACCTTGGGACTTAACTGAGCCATGTGAGACCTGAACAACTTTATATGTTGTTCTAGGTTCTTCTGTGACATCCTGGATGAGTCGAATCCAGGATCCAGACTAATAGATGTCAATGATATTGTTTTGTCATCTATCCTTTAACTTCGTCCTGATGTGTTGCTTTTGCAGATACTTTCGCCTACTTTATGTAGTCAGACAGGTTCTATTTGAGTAATATTTTAATTCTACGGGTCTAGCTGTTATCAGGTGAAGGTGTACCAAGGGAAATTGAAATCAGTTGTTCTAGTTATCTCTGTCTGCAATAAAATTAGTTGATGATCTGAAACTAACAAAAAAGCAAAAATCTGTTAAATCTCTAAGGAGAAAAACACCTTTTCGCCACACTGTGTGCGACAGAACTTAATATTTAAGATCTTTCAAATCTTTAACTTTTGAACTATGGGAAATGTGTTTTTAGAGGCCAACATATGTGACAAGATAAAAAAGAAGTAAGCTGCTTTAGTTTTAGCGTTTTTGAGCAGCTTAAACAGCTCAAAGCCATTCCAGTCTTCTGAGTACAAACAGCAATCTCTTCCCTCAGCAGAACCTCTAGAGCCAATTTTTGTTACTGGCATCAAAACTGGTAACACGTTCAGGCCTTCCAGATATTGGGAAACCGTTCCATCTTCTTTGATGAATGCATATTTATATTTTCTTTGCATTAAAGGTTTTGACCAAGGCATCTATGGAAATGATCAGTACATGAAGGAAAAGACCCTGGACCTGTAGAAAATAGCTCACTGGCTGCAATAAAACTGTGATTGGTTGATTAGGTTGTCTATTCTGACCTTCCACTATCCCTTAGTGTAAAGGTCAGGGGGTTTAATCCCAAAATAAGCATAAGAGTTTCTGATTCTGGTTAGTTTCCTCCCTCCACATAAACCAACCTACTGGCAGAAAACATTGAATCAAGGTCATTTGGACAATATTATCACATAGAAGTATCAGCGCATTTAAAAAAAATGTGTGAAACAGAATAATTTTTCATGTCAAACCCTCTAAGCATAGCCTGAACGGCTGGGTTTCCACTGGAGGAACTATATTTCCCTGCTGCTGTTTCATCAGAGGTCAGAGTCACACAGTGCTCCCTATGCATGAAGCCCGATTTAATCTTTGTCATTCAGAAATACTACATGGATTACACATGTTGGACGTGCATACTTGAGGTGGAGTTGAGGCTTTTCTGAATCGCTTCCAGATCCTTCATTGCTTGATCTTGTTTGGCTTTGGCTTCGTTCAGCCGTTTCTGAGCTTCCTCCAGCTCTCTCTTCAGGGCTGCATGACAGAAAGGTCAGGTTTAACTCTTCAGACTCTGAAAACTGGGTCATCCTTCAAACGCAAGATGAGAATAAATGTGTCTGTCAGTAACACTGTGTTTACTGTTGTTGAGTTCATCGTTCAGCTGTTTGACTTCATCATGCAGTTCCATGCTGTGGTTCTTCAGAGCTCTCGCTGCCTGTCCAAGGTCCTGGTTCCTTACATTCTAAAAGGATTTAGAAGAAAACCAGATATGAACAAATAAAACGATTTACGTACTTAAAAAAGCACCTGTCTGTGTGTGTGTGTACTGTACCTGTAGAGTGTCATTCGCAGCCTTCTCAGCCAACCTAGCTGCCTCTTCTGCTGCACTGATGTTGTTGACAATATTGTTGTAGACTTTCGTTAAATCCACAGACGGATCCTTGTTGGTCTCTGCAACCAAACTGCAGTGGCAACACATCACAGATTAACCTCCTTTTATTAATCGATGGAACTATTTATCACTTTTATGTCCAGCAGGTACATTTTAGCTGGAGCCACAAAGGATCCCACCTGGTCAGGTTCATGGCTAACGCATTCAGCAGCTCAGCGTGTTTCTCTGCCTCCTCCACCAGGGGGATTAGGGAGTTGGTGCCAGCAAAGGTTTGCACCTTCTTTGCCAAAGGCGACCTGGCGCCATCCAGCTGCGCTGCCAGGCGTTCATACTCCTGACAAATACAAATACAACACCTGGCTTTACGTCCATTAGGAAACAATGTTCACAGCAGTGATAGAAAGTAGGGTTTTACATGAGATCCTCTGATACACAGAGGATCTTCAGCGGAAGAATGGATTTTCCCACTTATTTAATACTAACTGGGCCAAACCAGTAAATGGAAGATAACTGCTCTCTAGTTAATGATTATTTGATTACTAAATTAGCTGCTGATTATTTCAATATTTGATTAACCATGATTAGTCCAATTTATAGTTTCAGCCCTAGAAAAATCTACTTTCAACTTATACACACTTATTCAAGTTTACAACTATAGCTGAGGGAATGAGAGACCCTCTGAAGTGGTCAGATCTTCATTACAACCGGATATATCTGCCTCATTCCTTAACAGACTGGAGCCAAACTAGATGCATCAAGATTTTTTAATAATCTCATCTTTCTAAACGTAACTTATCATAGCCTCATGGCTTGATTGCCTAAGCTATATTTGCCAAAATATTACTTCGGGAAATATAAGTTATGAGGCAAAGGTTCGGTTACATATGACCTAAGTATGGACACCAGAGGGCATGAGAGGTGGCATCATGAGTGAAGCAACACGTCCTCAGGCAGTATGTGGGGCTTCTGACAGTTAATCAGAACATTGACTGAAGAGGAAACAGAGCTGGTCTTGGAGGTGCATTAGATACAGGTGTGGCAGAAGCTGGATGTTGGACGAGGGCATCCACAATCATCCTGGAAGTTCTGGTTGCCAGAGACCAGAGGATTGTTGCTTTGTGCAACAGTTATTTGAGCCTTTAGAGCAAACAGACGGTCTGTCACACTGACTGGCATCAGTTAGACAACATGCTCACCTCACCGTTCATGCATAGACTACCATTAACACTTCAGAACAGACTGCTTAGAAGGCACAAGTCTGCAGGACTGGACTGATGAAGGTTATTGTGTTTGAATGACGATGCAAATGAAAGAGAACCAATTATTTCACTGATGTGGAAAGACGCATCAGTGTTTCTCCTAGCATCCTGGTGTGGCGAAGCCATAGAGTCTGACTTCAGGTCACCTCAGGCAGTAATCCAAGGACCCGGTGACAATCTTTGACCAAAGCAACACCAGTCCACATGCAGCATGTGTTTCTATGGACCGCCTGTGCCATGTGGAGGGCCTTTGGTAGCCAACCAGTTCCCAGCAAATAATCCAGTTGAATATGTACGTGTTTATGCACATCTTAACTCCAACTTATTTACACTCTAAATATCACAAAAACATGGGTTGCTCAAATTATTGTTAAATCTTGTGATGAAGAATCAGAATCCAGTGTTCCCTCACTTCTTGGTTTCGTTCATGATGTTGCGTCCAACCATCTCTGTGACCTTCAGCAGATTGAGGAACATCATCTCTATCAGGTGTGGGAATCTACTGCAGCTGAACGTCTTACTCTTAGTGTGTGAGACTGTGAGTTCCTGACACTTGCTAACAGATAATGCATTTCAATCAGTCCTTTTTAACATCAGTTTACTGCAGTGATGTGGAATCTGCGAATTTAAGCACAAATGTCCTGTGTAGCCTCAAACGCAAATTAAACTTTTGAAGGACTTTTATCAGCTGCAGTTTTTGCAGAGATTTTTGTTAGGAACAGAAAAGTCGGGTCTTTTTCCGAACAGTGAACCCAACACACTACGTGCTAACAGGCTGATCAGACAAACAGCCCTCCTCAGTGTGGTTGCTGTTACTGAGACAAAAAGAATCAAAGTCTGCTATTTTAATATCAACAAGGTGTTGAAAATAACGCCCAAAGAAGCAAGGAGATTTAGATACCTATTTAAAAGGAATCAATATTTCTATAACCTGTCAAGATATGCCTCTGATTTAGCCTGGAATAAAAGTAAAAGCAGCAGATAACGAAGTCTAGAGCAATTATATATTTGTTTTATCTTGAGCTTCCAGTTTCTGACATGGAACACTTGGAAATACTGGCAGCCTTCGGAGAGTCTTTTGAAATGCTACCTGTGCAAAACTGTGCAAAATATATAAGATGAATGTCATTGGTCATTTAACTCGGAGTGCACATTTTCACATTGATCCAGATGGAAAACTTGATCATTTTCACAGCTGATTGACAGTGAACATGACAGATATGTTAAACCCAATGTCTGCATCAAACTGGAAGCTCATTGACGATGATGTTTCTGTATTTTTATTTGTTCCAACCTCTTTGGACTCCTGCAGCATCTGAACCACAGTGTTGACTTGAGTGACATCAGCAACAGCCATGTCCATGGTGTCATTCACTTCCTTCTGCTTCATTAACAAGTCTTCAATCTTCCTCTGAGAGAAACAGGGACAGCAGCCATCAGATATACACACACGCACACACACAGACATACTTTATATTCTTTGTTTTGGCGGATTTCTCACATTGTGTTTCTCCAGAGTTTTCTCATTCACACTGTTGAGTTCTGCAGCTCTGGCCGTGTTGTTCACAGCTTCGTTCAGAGCGTCTCGCAGGTCAATCATTTCAGAGCGGAAGCGGAGCAGGTGGTCCCTGATGGCCTGAGTCAAGTTGAGGTTTTCTTCCTGACGATTTGCCAGCTCCATGTTAACACGATCCAACACTGACAGATTCAGAGACATACAGAGGGATTTATTGGAATCTAACACATTCTGTGCCAATTTCTACTATATTTGTGCTCAAAATGATCAGCTGACTTCATGTTAGTTCAGCCATATGATCATCACAACAACTCTATTACTCTAATTAGAAGAATGGTTACTATAAAAGATAAGGAGGTGCACTGAAACTATTGTCTTCTAGTCTTAGCAATTATCTTAAAAAACATCAAAATGGCCTGACATGAAGGAAGCTGCTGCTGAGAGTATTGAGTCTAGAATAACAATATTCAGGATCACCAAGAACTTCAAGCTGAGTTCTGAAGAACTTCACAGAATTGCATTGCCACTGCAGAGCTTGCTCCACATCAGTAGGATGTGGGCACAGTTGGTGAAGAATCTTTAGGACGAAGGACAGCAAAGAAGCTACTTCTGTCCAAGCTCACAGCAAAGACAGACAGAAACCCAATCCAACCCAAAATTCAGGAACCCCACCAAAAATAAAGAGTGGGGTCAAAATGCCCTCCAAGAGCAACTTCTTCCAGGAACAATTTGGTGATGGTGATCCGTGGATTTTCCAGCTCACAAGGCAAAGTCTTAAAGTGGCACAAAGATCACAAGAATGAATCAGAACTACTAATCATTCAAACCACCCTCTTCTGTTAGCCCAAGTCTTTGCTTTATTTTGTGTACGGGGCCCAGACCATGAACTTACGTTTCTCGGCTTCACTCTTCTCTTTGTCGGCCAGTTTCTTCTGACCCACACAGCTCCTGTACCTCATCTCCCTCAGCATGGCCTGAACCTCCCTGACCTTCCTCTCCTGCTCCTCCTCCTCCTCATCCTGATCCGTCTCTGTTTTGTTCAGGGACTGGTTCGCCATGTGCATCAAAGCTGTAGAGAGAAGGAAACATTGTCAAACAATTTACTGTCTGTGACCGTATTTAACATGTAAACAGGTGTGTCTCTCACCGTTTATGTCCATGGTGATGTTGTTGATGAACTTCAGCAGATCTTCTGCCCTCTGGTGTGTGTAGGAGGTACTGCCATCTAGTTCACCGACCCTGTCTGTCAGGATTCCTGACTAAAAACATAACAACACTCAACTCTAACATCTGTATGATTAAAAAAGGTCTGAAATGTCTGCCAATAAATAAACCAAACAGCTTTTATCATTTGTTAAACTATTATTTATTAGTAGTCTTAAGGACAAAAATAGCTCCAGATCCAGATCCAGAATTCCAGTTTATCTAGATTGTAATTTAAACTGAAATTGATACAGTTAAATTAGGCCTAAATATGTGTGTTCCTGACCTTTCTGAGCAAATCATCAATATCAGCATTGTTGGCCACGATGTCCAAGTCCAGCATGTTGGCCCAATTCCTGCTTTCATCCAGTGTGGTGGTGTAGTTCTCAATGACAAGCTAGAATCGAGAAAACTTAAATTAAACATCAAAAAGCTGACAAATCTGTTGGTTATACCCTCAAAATGTTGCAAAAATCCAGCCTTTAATATGAGCACACTTATTAAATGATGGGACAACCCCAGTTAAAAATTATTTTGAGAGCCTTATTAGAGAGCATGACTTGACCAAGTCACGTGCCGAGACTGATTTTAAAATCAGTATCAAAAAAAAATAAATTTGTCTGAAAACTTATTTTTATTAAGCAGGAAATTAGAAAAAAGGATCTGAGTCCAAAGAAAACTAAAGCAAGTCTGTAGAATCAGGGCCTCTCTGATCACTACAAGTCTGCAAATTATTGTTAGAACTTATATATGCAGCTCAACATGTCAAAGACTAGAAAGCGCACCAATCGTCATCAACGGCACTGCTTTAGAGAGTAGATAACTGGGCACCATCATGGATGAAGGCCAACACTGTCTCCTCATTTCAAAAACCAATCAGAGAAGGTTATTTTGGAGGTAATACAGTGTTGACAGATCATTTCTTAAGACCATGTATTCATCTGGAAAACCAAGCCTGACAAACACAAACACAGTTGAAGAAAATGTTTCATATCTGTTAGAACATCACCAGCACTGATCTCAACAGCTTTGGCCTTGTGTGAGGTCTACGTAAGTCATTCAGCAGACAGAGGACAGTTTGGCAGATCTTAATCACCCCAGTATTATGAGATGGAAAGTTAACCCAGATCATGATTCTGCTGCCACCATGTTTTGCTGTGGGTTCAGTGTTTTGCACTGTTTTGTTTGCGCATCAAACATTCCCAGAGGTCCTGGCTAGGTTTCATGAGACCATGAAACATTCTCCTTCAAAGTTTGGGGACATTTCAGCCAGGCTACATGTTTGCTTGGATAGCAATATTTAATTCAACTTTACAGATTAACTATCTTGATTTACTTTCTTCTCATTGAGCTCCATTTCTGTGTAATTCACCATTCTATTCCACACAAGACATACACCCACAGAGCGGTCTGAACATTCTCAATGACCTGCAGATTTTGGATGATCCAAACCCAGGGAAAATGTCTGCTGTAAATCACCATAGCTCTTTAAAACTTGTGTTTGGTTCATGCAGTTAAACTCACGGCGACGTCTTCTATAGACTTGTTGAGGCTGTCGAGCTGAGTCCAGGCCATCGAGCTGGCGTTGAGGTTCCTCAGCTGCCAGGCGATGGAGCTGAAGGTGTCGTTCAATCGGTCCAGATCATCCAGCAGCACGATAACGCAACTGTCACACACTGAGCACACATGCATACACATCCACAGGATGCTCTCTGTCAGCGTTTAATCCTTCTCCTTCCAGGACCATTAAGATGCTGCTGTCTACAGTTTGCAGATATAGGTGTGATTTACTTACATTGACAGTGCATGCCGTGCCTGTCCTCGACAGGAACACTGTATTTTTGTGAGCAAGTGTCACACTGTCTCCCCGTCATCCCGTGGGGACAGTGGCACTCCCCTGTCCGGGGGTCACAGCGGCCTCCTTTACACTCACATCCTGGAACGATCCACAGAGGAGTTAAAGGCCTAATGTTCAAAAATACGCTTACACAACCTCACCAAAATAACATAACATAATGTTAGTGGAGAATGATACAAGTCATCTGGACACACTCTAGATTTTAGTTTCATACAGGAAAATATTGACCAAACAAAAAGGTGAGCACTTTGTGAAATACACCTCATAAAAATAAAACACCAATAATATTAGGATCCAGCTCAGATTTCATCACTCAACGGACGGTGTACTCTGTAGTAAGCTTATAGTAACGGCTGTAGGTGTTACACACAATAACTTAAATGTGGTAACATAAATAATAAAGTGTGTAACAATGATTTCTGGCTCAGTGTGCAGAGCTAGTAGGACTAGGAGAGATTTCCTGCAGATGTTTACTGTCCTTTCAGTTTATACCATGTTCAGCAACACCTTGACTTCATTGTCTTTTTTTGTTTCTATTAATCGGATTAGAAATATAATAGCCTAACAAACATGGCATCCAAGAAGTCCTTTGCAAATACAATAGTGAACCTATATATTATGATGTTAAAGGTTAAAAAAGCCCAAATACTACCACTAAGGAGTCAGTCAGCTGTTACTAAGCAGAGAAGAAACAGTGGTGTATTACTGTAATATTAGTCCAGGTGTGTTATTCACCGAGACCTGAGCACACACTCACTCCTGCAGCCGTCAGGTCCATAGTCCCAGTGTCCGGGAGCGCAATGTCTACAGTTCAGTCCATTGACTCCAGGCTGGCAGGTGCACTGACCGCTCTGAGGATCACACGGCTGGACGAGGGCCGCTGAGGCCTCGCACTCACACTGACGGCAGCCAGAGCACGAGTTGAAGCCAAATGACCCATCCTTAGAACAATGACACAACCAGATGAAGAAGAGATCAAAAGTTATGTAAGACTCTCTTATTGGCTGCAAGTTTTTTTCTTGTTCATACTGATTAATGTGTTTAAACCACCACCACACTTTGTACATGACTATGTTGATTAGAGAAACTTGTTTGATGATAACGTGTTCAAATTCATGGTTTTACACAGTGAAATCTGCGTGAAACAGTAATAACCCTAACACTCTGAACCCTACCTGGCAGTGGTCACAAAGCAGTCCAGTAACTCCAGGTTTACAGCGACACTGTCCTGTGTGGGGGTCACAGGATTCGGTTCCACATGGAGAACATTTGCATTCTGCACAACAAAACCAAAACTGATAAACCCAATAAATACACTGTGTGTTCTAATGATGGGTGCCAATGCAAGTTAGTTAGAAAACAACGCTTTCCTGGATATCCATAACTCAGTTATACTTTATTTTATGTTTACATTGGTCCCTGGAAATTGGGTATTATTAGACAGAATTGCGTTTTGATACCTTTTAGGGTTTTTACATAATCACAGTTTAAGTTTTAGGTTTATTTTTTAGATTTTACCCCATAGTGTTTGGCTTACAGGGTAATGATGTCACAAACCCTGTGAATATTTATGCCCATGTTTCTGTCCCCACATGCACAGTTTGTACTTTAAAAAGTTGCCGTTTTGGTCTGATTTCACCCATTCGGCCTTTGATAGCTACTGAGCTTTAAAGTTTTCTGTCAAAATCCTTCCCAGTGTGCACACCAACACTCCAGTTTACTCAGCACAGGTTTCTTTTGAAAACAGGAAATGAAGGCTGTATTTAGCCTGCCATTTCTCCTACAATAAACACTTCAGACACATAAAATAGCATGTGTTGGGAGCAGAAAGCCCTGCCAATCACCCCATTAAAATGTTTTCAATACAACTTTTGCACAGTTTTTCTGTCTTTCTTTCCCGAAAAGGCGGGAATTCGGTAGTTGCCATAGCAACTAGCAACGCTAGTTTTTCCTCATATTAATAGTAGAACTAAAAAGGTGTGTGCTGGATTTCCAAGCAGTAATTCCACTTGTTTGATCACGGTCACACTAAAGCCACCCAATGAGTACCTACAGGGTAACGGTTAAGCATGTTAGCCTCAAGCTGAACTCACTGGTGCAGTTTTTGGCGTGTATAGCGTCTCCATGGTAACCAGGAGCACAGACATCACAGTAAGGTCCTGCGGTGTTGTGCATGCAGCTGAGGCATTGTCCGGTCAGAGGGTGACAGTCGGTGAACAGCATGTTAGGGTCCGTGTTACCATTGCAGTGGCACGGCTGACACCTGCTGCCAAGAACCATGGGGTTGCCGTAGAAACCAGGAGCGCACCTGCATAAAAGGGAACAAATTTACAAATGAACAAAAAAACCTGCAACAAGGAGCTGAATCTGCAGTGTGTTTTCACACCCCTTTACCTCTCACAGTTTGGTCCAGCATAGCCATGCATACACAGACACTGCATCCTGTCAGTTCTCTGCACACAGCCCTCTGCAAAGCTGCAGACAGATGAAACATGATCAGTTCCTGAAAAACTTATTATTGAGTGAAAAGGAGCAGATAGGTGTGTAAAGAAAGATTAAAATGTGCTGACTTGTTAGATGGCGCCCTGAGCGGGCAGGGACAACTGGAGCAGGACACGGCCTGTCCATCCAGGCTGTTGTTGCTAAGGAAGCCCCCCATGCAGCTCTCGCAGTGGTCCCCGACAGTATTGTGCTGGCATTTCTGAAAAGCATGTTGAGAGCAGCTTAGAGTCTAAGAAAATGTTTAAAAGCTTTGAGAAGGACTGTAAAAAACACTGTCAGAAATTCTCACCAGACAGATTCCAGATCCATCCAAACATTGGTCCGAGTGTCCGTTACAGTTACAGGGAACGCATTTTCCAAGGAATAGTCCGATAGTGTCCCTGTAGTAACCTGGAGCACATTTCTACAGGGGAAAGGAACATCAAACATCCATGAGGATGTGAAGGAAATCTGATTACTGATTCTAACCATTTGGTACCAGTTTTACTTTATCAAGAGAACTCCTCAAACTCCCCACAGATAAAGGAGATATCCAGTTAATTAGGAAGAAATAGTCAAATAACACATACATCCTTGCACACTAATGGATTCCAAAATTTTATCTCAATTAATGTGATTTTTCTGATTTAAAAGTCCAAAAGACCCATATTAAAAAGTAAGAACACCCTCTATCAGTTTCAAGCTTTTACTCACTGAGTGATAAAAAATGTTTGATCCTTTCCAGGACTTAAGGAGAGATCAATAAAACCTCAGATAAAAATACATTACGAAATGCATGACTTAATAGACCAAAACTAAGCCAGAAATGTGTATTTAATCACCAAGCTCAGTCTTATAGAGCCAGGGGGATTATTTAACCTTCGACAGCCAAGCCAGGTCAAAAACTTTTATTTGGTGGTGACTGGACTTTTGCTGCGTCTCAGGGGCAGGCCATGAAACACTTGGGCTATTTTGTGTACTTCTACCTTCGCCATATATACCAGGAGTAGGAGAGTTAGCAGTTAGCAGCATGATTTTCTGTTCCGTCGGGATTAGAGTTTACCTGCGTGTGAGCGCACGTAACTCTGCGTGTCAGCGACGGTGACGCAGAATTTGAGGCGTGCGTTTTCATCCAGCTTTCTTCAAGTTTGGTCGTAGAAGGTAAATTAGCGATGACGCAGGGACAGAACTCGCTCATGATGTGATCTAATAAAATGAATAACACTAACTGTGAAAACGTACTAATACTACATGCCGTGATCCTCCTGGGGGGGCAGGTGGTCTAGTTGGCAGGGTGTGACGACCCCCTTGGATAATGGTAGATAATGGAAACGCTGCTCTGGAAAACGACTTAAACACTTAAGTTTGCAAAGTTGCGTGTAAAAAAAGACTTCTGGATTAATATATTTTACACAGAGGAGACCACAAAATTCATAATGCTCAGCACCATGCTGGGAGAAAACCAAAGAAAGCATATAAGGTCAAATACTTCACACAAGCATGGTGGTGGAGGAGCGATGATTTGGGCTTGAAAACGCCTCTGTCGTCTCCTAAGACCATTTCCCAGCTGACCTCTAAATAATTTGTCCATTAGAGCTGAACATTACATTTGTTTATCCAAGAGAACTTTTTAATTTGCGATTTAAATGACATATCGTCATGATCTGCACCTGTTTGTGTTTGGTTTGATTGCACTCATCTGAGTTCTGTTGTATTTAAGCCTGTGTTTTCTGTTCCTCATTGTCGGGTCGTCTGTTTTTCCTCCTGTTGTGCTGGTCTGATTTATCCTGTTAATCCTGGTTCCAGAGTCCTTGTTTGATTGAAAGTATCCATCTACGCCTGCCAATGTCCTGCTGCCACTTTGGTCCTTCTCAACCCTGAACCATGACAATATGACCCGACCAGAAAAACGACCATGAAAAGGACCAGAGATCTTCAATCCCTCTTCTGGGAACTGGTCCCCGTTGACATGAGAACTCTTCTCCCTGACCCCAGAGCAGAGCGCTGCTGTGGCGAAGAGGACGCCGGGGTAAACAGCATTTTGTGCCGCCAGCTTCCGATGCCAGGCACCCCTTCTGCGGGGGTTGGCCAAGCCCTGCGTCAATATGTCAGGAGCCAGCCTCATGCCACATGACGGCTCCAGCACCTGCTCCATGCAGCCCGCCGGCGCCAGCTCCCCGGGTCCAGCATGGGCCTTCGAGGGAGGATCCAGCTCATCTAGCTGTACAGCCAGCTCCCCAGCTACAGCATAGGCTTTCTGTGAACGATCCTGCCCATTTGCACCAATACCTGTTCCTCGCCTCAAGCTGCTGCTGCCTCGTGCTCCAGTGACTGTGGTCTCCGACGAGGGTGTCCTGGTGGATCTGTAACCTGATCCGGTTTCAGAGGGGTTTAAGGACAAGCCACCTCCTGCTCCTGAACTTCTTTTATGATTTCTTTTTGGCTTCCTCACCGAGCTCTTCAGCGAAGTAGCGTTACTGCTCCAGACAAGGTTCAACGCGGGCTCCTGCTGCACCGCCGCCAGCCTCCAAGGTTCCTGCTTCGCTGCCCTGTTCGGGTTGTTTTGTTTTCTTGGACCCTTTTGTTGGGCGTCTGGTATTTGCCCTTGGGGGAAGGGAAATGTCATGATCTGCACCTGCTTATGTTTGGTTTGACTGCACTCACCTGAGTTCTGTTGTATTTAAGCTCGTGCTTTCTGTTCCTCATTGTCGGGTCGTCTGTTTATCCTCCTGTTGTGCTGGTCTTATTTATCCTACTGTTAGCCCTGGTCCCTGAGTTTTCCTTCATACCCTGTAAGCTCAGTCTTTGTTTGATTAAATGTATACATCTACCATGCGCCTGCCAATGAGCTGCTGGTGCTTTGGGCCTTCTCAACCCGACCATGACACATGTCCTTGTCAGAGGTAACTGTGAGGTTCCCTACTTTATTGCTGGAGGCTAGGTTTCATTTAAAAAAAATAAATTAGTTATATGTCATGTCAAAGGATTTTAAATGAAACACTAATATGCAAATTTCCAAAAATATGCTTCAACATGTTAAATAGTACAACAATCATATTCAGATAATTTTGACAAAGAATAATAATAATAATAATCAATAATAATCAACTCACGAGTAAAGTAATTTTCTGACATCCAGTCCAGTTCCTCACCTGACAAGAGTCTCCTAAGTAGTTGGCCGGACACATGCAGATTTCCACATTGTTTGCATGGCGTCCTGAGGGAAGGTCCACTGCCCCCTCTAACACAGCACCACGGACCGACACAGAGTGGGCCGACTGAGAGTGAAGGGCTCGGATTTGCAGAGACTCCAGATTGACCAAAACCATCATCAACTCCTCCCGAGACACAGAGTTGCCGGTCTGAGCATGACGGAAGCTTCCCTATGATGGCAGGAAAAAAAGAGGAGAAGAAGGGATTTACAGTCGGTTTGTTGCTTGTGTTACAGAGATGAGGCTGATATTCTGCAGTTTCCCAACACAGCGAGGAGGTGTGTGGATATTAGATCCTAGAAAACAGAAATGGGTAGATTTTATGTGTAAAACAAGCCCAAACATTGGGAGAACACATGGTATATTTGTAATCTTAATTTTTTTTAACTACATGTATCCGAACAGTGACATTTCCGTCTCAGATTTACTGGACCTCTGGTCTGCATTGGTCACAATAGATTATAACATTCTGCCTGACAGACTAAAACAGTGGTAAGACGTCTCAGTTACTGTGATAAAGTAGTTCAGTCCTTACTACCTTGAGTCATTTAGCAATTATAAATACGAAGATCACATCTGGGGTTCCTCAAGGGTTCACTCTGGGGCCACTATTATTCAAAATCTACAAACTACTGAGGATGGATTCAGAACGAAATGTTTAACAGTCACATGAATAAAGCCTGTAGCTAAAACAGCCTAATAACACCTTAAAAACAATGCCAGAATAAATGGCTTCCTGTCAGAACACGGCATGGACAAAACGGCTGCAGTCTTTTTGCTTTCAGTAGATTAGTAAAGTTGTTCTTACAGGTTTAAAGAAGTAAAATTAATCAGGCAGCTGCACCTCATCCATACTGCCGCTGACAGAGTCCTGACCAACAAATGGAACGACTCTCAAAATTAAATCACTGCACTAGATTCCTGTTTGTGAAGGGTAGATTATTTCGTTATTGTTCTATAAGTCACTAAATGTTGTTGGTCTAAATACATGTCAGGTTTGGACCATGCCAACCTCTTGGATCATCAGAGATCAGCTCACTCGGGGTTCCCAGGACCAGAACTAATCATAGGGAAGCAGCGTTTAGTTTCTATGCTCTTCAGTTTGGAATTCGACTTCATGAAGAACTGAGATTAGGAGAAACTGTTAAATCAGGACTAAAAACATTGTTTACTGCAGCTACCCAGCAAACATTAAAGCTTATTTCCATTTATAGTTTTTTTAAAACTATTGATAAGATTTTTTTTTCTCGTGTTGCTTCCATCAAGGTGACTTTACCTCAACTATGTGAACAATTCCCAGGTGAGGATCTTCAGGTGCCGAGTATTCTCTCTCCATGAATACCAGGGTCATCTGGTTCCCCTGCAGAGCAAAAAAAAAACTTAAACAAGTGGCGTTAAACATGCCCACAGTTATGTTCTGGCGTTCCGGGATAGTCTCAGAGAAGAGGTACACTGCATTAATGTTCAGGTTTGATGCTGGGGTCCAACCTGTGTGGGTCTTTCATACCTTTAGAATAATGTCCGGTCGGGAGGCTTCAGCCGGCAGAGGCAGAGCATCTCCTCTCATGGTCTGAGTGTGAAGACGGTACCGCAGGGAACCACCATATGATGAGACCTGGAGGAAGGAGAAGTAAAAGACTAAAATAAAATCAATGAATTCAGTTGATTTATACTGAATAGCCCCTGTTCTCTGGACCTTTATAATACAAACAGATCCAAATCAAAACCAGCTATACTGTTTAGTTAATTTGGTTCAAATCAATCTGATTTATTCCAATATAATCGAAAAATAAGGTACATTTAAGATTAACATATTTAAAAAAAAAGTTTTTCTCCACTGAGATTTCTGTTGTCTAATAAAAATTCAGCCATCTTTTTCCAAGCCGTCTACTTGTACCTTGTCTCCCAGGTATGTCTTCGGTGCATGCCAGTGGAGGTCCTGGTAGACATCTGGAACATCACTGAGGTCAGCCTCTACAAGATCTTGATCAGGATACACCATCACAGGTACTTCCTGTCTGTCTGCTCCAAGGAGAACCCAGCCTTCCATGTCCATGATCTGCATAGCACAGGAACAAACAGTGAAAAAAGTTAAAAACTGACCCGGGAAGAAGAAAGCAGAGATGGAACATTAGCTAACAGTCAGGAAACCATTTCAAGTTTCAAATCCATTCAGTGTCTGTTGGTTGCATTCTAATGTGACTGACCTGGGACAATCCTATCTTAATACCTCCTAAACGGGAATGTTAATGGCAAACAGGACAGCCAATAGTTAATTAATAAAAACTAAGATCTCCATCTGACATAAGACTGTTTTCTTCCTTTCCGAGAGCAGTGCTATGATGAACGCTGGATCATCTCTAGGGAAATTTGGAAGCCAGTGGTGTCTTCATGTTTGAGCACATTAACAAACTGAGAAAACAGGTTCATAAATTCTTAACACTGCATCTTATTATGGATGCTGACAGAACACACATCTTAGTATCTGGATCCAGCTTTTTATCTCTGTTAGGTACAAACAACATGACATTCAATTGGCAGAAACCTCAGACTCCTCTTTTAATGGATCCTGGAACACGGATCAGGGAAATCGCTTTACATAAATCTATTCAATCGTTAGTACCTCGACCCGTCTTTTGTCTGAGCTTTGACACCGGTCTGTGGCCCCGAAGCAAAAACAGCTGGTGCATCCTTTCGGGTTGGTTGGGTCCAGGTGGAAAGTACCGATTCTGCACTGATCGCATCGGGAGCCCTGGACGTTCTCCTGCAGGTAGAAGGTGCACACATGCGTACTGTGAGGTGAGCCATACAAAGTAGTGGAGATGTCTGAAATGGGTGTGGGGTGGTAACTCCAACCTTGCAGAGACACAGTCCTGTAAAGGAGTCGCACACTTCCTCCTGGGTTCCCGCCTCGTTGCAGTTGCATGGCCTGCAGTTGGGGTAACCATAGAAACCAGGCACGCAGCGGTCACACTGGCGGCCAACAACGTTGTTCCTGCATCTGGAAACGCAGTTATTTGAAGTTAATTGTTCAGCCGTCGGTGCTTTTTGCATTCTGGTGTGTCTAGCTGCTTTTGTGATTTCTTTGAGGGCTTTTTGGTATCATCTCCTGTTTTCTCAAGACCAGAAGTTAAGACAGGGTGAGGGTTGGGACAGGAGAGTTAGTAAAATGTCTGTTGAGTGTAAAGTAAAGTTTGGGTGTGTGTTTTAAGTGTTCTTATTTCCAGGAGAAGGAAACCTGGAATGAATGATGCCTTCTTCAAGCTTTCCACCCTCGTCATGTCTGGACAGAGACACACATTCCTATTTCTGCACATTTGTAAGTCAAAAAGTAGATTTAGGATGCCTTGAGCAAGTAAGGTAAAAAGAAATACAGACTTTGACAGGATGGGGATGTTTAAGAAGTTTACTCATTAAAATTATCACCAAGCATCAACTGATTCCAGCTGGAGAAAAAAGTATGAAGTAAAAGGTAAATGAGGGCATGCCGTGGGAATTAACTGTTTTATATCTGAAAAAGTTAAATTATTTTTAACATCAGGAAATTAGGGACAATTGTATAAAATGTTTCTTCACAAATGATCGCTGAAAGAAGTCAGCTTCCTTCAGGGTTTCTTTGAATGGGTTTGTCCCTAAAATATCAAAGTTTAGGTTCCAGCAGGAATGGTCTACATGCAGAAGAGTGATAGGTATGTAAAAAATTGATCTGAAAGATGTAGAACTTTTCTGAAATAACTTTTAGCATGATCAGTGGGCAGACAGTGCTATCAGGCAGTTGCCAGAGCATCCAACAGTCAGTGAGGATCACCAGACAAAGATGATGCCTCGTGGATGCATCAGACAGGATTAGCAGCATTTGATGGAGTTTTATAAAGGTTGCATTTTGCGCCTACATTAAATCTGATTGTTGTATCTTACAATTTTACAGAACTGGAGGTAAACAATTATTACTGTGGCCTAATGGTGGAACCAGTGAGTACATGAGGGTACCTAGACAAGGTTTCAGTCACTCAGGACAGATCAAGCAAAGCCATAGATGGACAATTCCAGTCTTCAGTGTGCTCCTTGTTTTAGATGTTCTCCTGCTAAAACACACCGGAATCAACTAAATGATCCATTAGTAGTTCTCAGCCAGCCAAAATTTAGACTGTAATAATGTAAAAGCAACGGACCAAATAAGTGAGCCCTGTGGCCTAGCGGGACCAAGGTTCTAAACACAAATATAAAGGACCAGCAAAGACAATGGTCCAACAAAACATGTAATTAACTCAGATAACAATTCAGAGCCAAAAATAAGACAGAGGTCAAAATATGGAAAATAGATCAATAATTTGGTTAGAAGCCAGTGCAACAGAAATTGTTGTTATCGGTCAGTCAGTGTTTATTGAAAAACAGACGACACCCGAACCAAGAACAACGGAAACTAAACTCAGAATAATTATTTGTGATTTTATTTGGTACCTGCACTGTCCACTGTCCGTGTCACAGCTCACATCAGGGGAGACGATGCCCGGCCGAGAGCAGTTGCAGACCTCACATCCAACCACTGGGTGGCAGCCAAAGGTCTGCGGCTCACACTGGGTGCACTCAGGGGGCAAAGTCCTCGGTGGGCAAATACAATCCCCCGTCACTGGCTCACATAACCGGGTACCACAGTTACAGGCTGGGAGGGAGACGGGAGGAAAGAAGTCAGAGACAAGAAGAAGAAATCTGGCAAAATAATATAACCAGGAGGATTTAATAATCCAAATACAGATATAGGCATCAGCCAGGAAAAATGCTGAATGCATGGTTGTCCTGTCCTTTCGAGGGCAGTGGAGTAATGAGAGCCCACAGCACCACTATTTTTAGCAGACAGGCTAACAGGTTTATTTGTCAAGTTTTGAACCATGAGTGGCTGAACTGAAAGGCGGACATCTCTGTTTGATCACAGTTTCTAAAAGGAGATATGAAACATACATTCATCGAATGAAGAGTTTTAGTGTGCAAACTGTGCATTCTGGGGTGATTTAACAGAAAACTCCAGGTCCTACACCAGTGGGAGACAAACTGGGTGAAAGCGGACAAAAACTCTTACAAAATGAGGCAAAATGTGTATTAATGTAGTTAAAACCAGAAAGTTTCTGAATGTTTCCCAGGTTCATAGTCTAGACTGTGTGACATCATCACACTTGGGTGAAGATTATGTGTTAAAATCTCAGAAAAATCATAAAACTTTAACTGCGCTTGTGTGAGGCATCAAAGTGCCGATAAAATCCAGCTTTCCGTGACTGGTTTAGACTTTGAAGTGTTTCTACTGTAAAGTATGGAAAGTATGAGCATGGAGCCATAAAGACGGCTGGGCTTTCCTACTCCTTTGGCAAAAATCCAATTAAAGTTAATTTAGCAAATTTGTTTTCCCTATTATGTGAGAAATTTGTAAAATACAAAAAGACAATGTTCTCCAATCCAATTCCAAAATAGCAAAGTGCTCTTGCTCACTGTTGCAATGGCCGTAATCGTAATTCTTTTATAAATTAACATTAAATGGAAATATTTAGTCACTTTGTAATTTACGTATCTAAATCAAGGTCATGTCTATATATGCCACTGAGTCCGACCTCGACAAGGTCCACTGAAAACAAAGCGTCACTCACGTCTGCAGTGGGGAAATCCCCAGTAGCCCGTGGCGCACATGGAGCAGTCTCGTCCAATCACGTTGGGCCTGCACTTGCACTGACCGCCAAACAGTTCGCAGGTGTCGGTCTCGGCTCCCGCCTCATGACAAGCGCAGGGCATCGCCCCGTTGTTGAAAAAGGCCGACAGGGAAACTGCCGAGCTGAGGCAGAACGGAGAAGCAGTGGAGGGACTGAAGAGAATGGAGAAGGATGAGCAGAAGGAGGAAAACCTTTACCATCTAAGTGCACATGTGCAATAATGTTTTAATGTTTAATTTAATAAAACATTAAAAGCAGAAAAGGCATTTCTTTGTTTATGGTACTGACTTGATATAAAAGCTGTTTTGACCACAGTTGCTGATGAAGTCATAGGATTTATCCAGAGGCTCCTCGTTCAGATAGCTGGAGCTGTAGCTTTTCTCAGGAACTACAAGTACGTAGTCCTGTTGAGACATTAAACACAAGATCAAACCTGGAGCCTCTTCAGATTATTGATAAAATGTTAATTAGCATTGATTTTTTAAATAAATCTGTTATAGTCCAAAATGAAAAATGTTAGTCTGTGTGGATAAGAACATGAAAATTATCCGAGACTTTTTCAGAAATGTTTGCCGTACCTTACCATCTACAGAGTGTGTTTTAACAAGCTAAAGCTAAAAAAATAAAATCTCAATCATTAGAATCCAGCTACTTCCCAAAAATCTAAAAAAAAACATTTGCTCCATCATGGTAGCTCTTCTGAGACCAGAGAACCTGCTTGATGATGGATTATCAGAAGAAAGAAAAAGCTGTTGAGTAAAGTAAGAAACAGAGACTTGTGAAAAGGTTGAACCACCAGTCGCTATGGTAATTCCCAACCTTTCATGGGGGTAGGCGGCAGTAGGAGCCTACAGCATCACTATTTTATTCAGTCATGCAGACAGAACTGCAATCAATACTTTAAGCCTCAAACAAACAAAAATTGTGCAAAAACTAAAATATGTGTTGAAAAATTTCCAACAGCAAGGAGTAGAACCTTCTGGTGGGCACATGTGGAAATTTTTACAAGTGTTTTCTTAGGGAAAATCACAGTTTTTAATTAGAAACTTCGGATCCAGATTATTATTATTATCATTACATTCAGCTGTGCAGACTCTGGGGCGACTGACAGAAACTCTCTAAGTTCTGCAGCAGCGGGGGACACACTGGGGCAAAGTAGACAGAAATGCCCACAGACTGATGTATAATCTTGTAAAGGGGAGATGAAACTCCATTAAATAAAAAAATATCAGAATGTTTCAGAGTCAAAGTCTAGTTTTACATCATCGCATTACAGTTAAAATTACTTAAGCTGCGACTGCAATAAATCCATAAACATTTTAAAATTGTTGATTTAAAAGTCAGCATGTCAAAAGCTGGAGTCCTTTCCCTAAAATATCTTTTATATTCTCAAAATATCAGGCAAAATCCTTCAAAGTTTTTATACAAGTTGCATAAACACCAGATAAGGTGAGTTATTACTAATAAAGTTCAAAGAACTTTATTCACAGTATTTCTGTTAATGCTAATTTAATTTTGCATGTTTCTTTTTCAGCACTCTGTGAACAGCAGCAAGCAAAAAGAAGATAAGGACATGTATATAGTAAGATGATTAGTAATAAGGAACAAGGAAAGATTTTCTTTGCCTGATACACAAAGAAATTGAATTCACTGTGGATCAGAGGGAGAAAGCTGACTGATTGTTGGAGAACAGCAGTGCAAACACAGCAATGCAAATGTTTAAGTAAAGTCAGAAAGGAATATAAAACCTCTTTAAGTTCTGCAGCTGAAAGAGGTTAAAATTCAGCAGTAGAGAGTTACCGATGCTAGTGCAATGTGCCAAGTTAAGTTTAAGTAGGAAGGGAAATATATTTCCCACGGAACACCATTAAATACACATTCCTTTACGATAAAAAGATGCAATTAGAGTGATGGACCTGTGCTCCAGTAGAGCTTTATGTCTGGCCCAGCCTCTGATTTCCAGTATAGACAGCATATTAACAGAACCAACAGCACCAGTTTAACAGTGAGTCTGAATATAATGAGCTATAAACAAACAAAATAAACCAAGGTGGTGCTACCTACCAGCCACAACGTTCTGCCTGGAGGTATCTGCACCGTGATGAAGACGTCGTGATGCGTAACATCCAGAATGATCTGGTTCTCTGAAACCAGAACGTTCCTGCAGCCGTAAGCGTGGGGACAGAAGGAGGCGTTGGTCTGGCCTGAAACACACACAGTCCGTTAATGCAGTATAATTATTTAACTATATATATAACACTTGAGTGGTTGTGGATTCTGTTGGTTACCCTGCCAGATCAACCCTCCATTAATGTAGACCTGGACGGGATAGGTGGGATGAAGAGGCTGGTGATAATGGAGGATGAAGACGTAACGGCCGAGAGACTGGACACGAGCTGAGTACACTGCTGCATTCTGGGTAAAGAAGAGGTAACAGGAAACTAATACAGGAAGCAATTGTAAAATTATTATTGTTATTTTTAGAACAAGGCAATATCATCAGCATCATCATCAGCAGCAGCAACTTCTATACCTGCAGCGAGTCCAGATGCATGTGGTGGTTGTTATCTGCTCCAAAGGGAGGTCGGACTTCTGCCATCCAGACTGGCTCATCTCTCTGGCTGGGGGAAAGAGGAGGAGCCACTGCAGGAGACGCCTGAACGGGCTCCTCCTGAGTAGATGAGCTCTGGCCCTCCTTCAGAACCAGAGAGTCAGACGGTGTCTGGAAGCGGGAAGGGACACAGGAGGAACTGGGACAGGACGCGGAAGAAGATGTTAGCATTCAGAGCATGATGTCAACAACTGTACAGTTTCAGTGTGTCCCATTACCTCTCAGGGGAGAACTGCCCATGAGTGCTGATGCAGTGGACTTTAGGTTCAACATACTCCATAGTAAACAGGTCTCTGGGTACCAAGTAGACTTTGTGCTGAAAACAATGAAAAAACGTTTTGCTGAAGAAAGGTTCAATATTTTTGTCCCTCATTTAAAAAAGATTTATTACACACATACTGTTTCAAGCCTTGCTTTCTTGTCATTTTGATGATTCTGGCTCACAGAGAATGAAAACCCAAAATTCAGTGTCTTAGAAAAGTAGAATATTGTGGAGAGGTTAAATATTGGAAACTCCTGATGTCACACTCTGATCAGCTAATTAACTCAAAAGACCTGCAAAGGTTTCCTGAGCCTCTAGATGGTCTCTCAGTCTGGGTCAGAAGGAGACACCATCATGGGGGAGACTGCTGACTGGACAGATGTCCAGAAGACGGTCGTAAACACAATCCACAAGAAGAGGAAGCCGCCAAAGGTCATTGCTGAAGAAACTGGTTGTTCACAGAGTTCTGTATCCAAGCACAGTAAGAGGAAATTGAGCGGAAGGAAGAAGTGTGGTTGGAAAAGGTGCACCAGCAACAGTGAGAACTGTCAAGCAAAATCCATTCAAGAATACGGCGGAGCTTCATGAGGCGTGGACTGAGGCTGGTGTTGGCGCATCAAGAGCCACCAAACACAGACAAATACTAGACATGGGCTACAATTGTCTTATCTGGGCTGAGGAGAACCAGAACTGGACTGTTGCTCAGTGGGCCAAAGTCCTCTTTTCAGATGAAAGTAAAGATCTCATTTCATTTGGAAATCAAGGTCCCAGAGTCTGAAGGAAGAGTGGAGAGGCTCAGAATCCATGTTGCTTAAAGTCCAGTGTGACGGTTCCACAGTCAGTGATGATCTGGGGTACCATGACATCTGGTTCTGGTCCACTAGATTTTCTGAAGTCCACAGCGCTACCATCTACCAGAGCTTTTCATGCTTCCTTCTGCTGACAAGCTTTATGGAGATTCTGATTTCCTTTTCCAGCAGGACTTGGTCCAGGCCCACATTGCCAAAGACACCAAAGGTTGGTCCAATGACCATGATGTTACTGTGCTTGCTTGGCCAGCAAACTGGCCTGACCAGAACCCCTATTGAGAATCTATGTAGTATCATCAACATGTAGGGAAGAGAGACCAGAACTAACAATGCATATTTTTCTTTAAAATGTGCTTCTTTTTTATCTGACGTAATGTAATTATCTGAGATGCTGAATTTTGGGTTTTCATTCTCTGTAAACCATAATCATCATAATTACAAGAATTGATGGCTTGAATTATTTACTGTGCATAATAAATCTATATAATAATATATACATTGGTCCTTTAGGTAAACCCCCCACATGCAAATAACCATATTTAGTTTGTTATTTCCCATCATGATGTGACAGGAGAAAGCTTCTCACCAGAAAGAAAGAGGCGCGCTCAGAGGAGAGCTGGATCTCGGTGTCAGCAGGCAGCGAGAAGACTGCCACCCTGTTCTGTTCATCGACCGCCACGACTCGGCACAGGAAGCTGCACAAAGCACACGCAGACAGGATGATGAAGAGGTGCTGAAAGAACTGGCAGATGGCGCACAAACAGTTTCAGTAAACTGAGAGAAAGTGGAGAAATGTTAGTTTGTTTGTTTGCACCCTCATGTTATCTCATCAACACTGAGCAATTACCTAAACGACGGAGTTCATATCAGTATGAGGACCTTAACTATGAAGGCATAAATGTCATAGTTTTATACATACCAGATAGTTTTTATGTAATTTTTAAGATTTCTGTAATAATGAATGTCCCTTGGATTTTCTGTTAGTAATTCGAGAGTCCACAGCTCACCATGCAACTGAGCAGGTTGGCTTTCAGCAGGGTTGGGGAACAGGGGATCAGATCTAGACATGGAAGCTTAATTCTGGTCCACGTCTGTTTTTTACAGGTTCATACCATTAAAGAAAGAGCTGCTTCCAGAATCTTGGAACTGGGCCGAGCTTGTCTCGACATCACCAGGGCTGTCCCGTGTCATCGTGTCACGGGACAGCCTTGGTGAAGGTGGAGCAGAAGAGCCGAGTGAGAAGTGGCTCCTCTGAGAGTGAGATCATGGTTCTCAACTGGAAGAAAGTTGGACCGCCCAGAGGATCTCAGTCTTCCAGGAGGAACGTGAATTAGATCTCCTCAGGGTTGACTGAAGATTTGATCAAGTTCTGGTCATTTCCCTTTGATAACCTCTTAACAGTTGCCTTTAGGGGCCTATAGAGCCCTTCAGAGAAAGTATTGGATCTAATACCTCTGTGGTCCAGTTCCAGATAAACAGGAATGAGAGAGCTGGGTGGACAGAATGACAGAAGTAATGACAGATGTTTGTCTTCACCTGAACTTGCAGTGCAAGAGGGTGACTTGGTGGCGGTGCGTTCGTGCTCGAGGCGAGTTGACGGCGACAGTCAGAGTTTGTGGCAGCTCTTCTTCACTGGAGTATTCAACCACCAGAACATAGTCTTCAGGAGAGACCAGACGCCCTCGCAGCTCGATGCTGATCTGGAGCAGAACAGGAACATAAATACTTCTTCCACATGTTAAATATAAATGAACAAATGATCTGTGAGTCCTGTTACATCCAATCCGCTGCAGACGGCCATGTCAGGATGACGCAGCGTAACCTTCTCAGTGGGGCAGGGGCGTGGCAGATGGTTGTCATGGCGGCAGTTAGCGTCGTTTCCAGAGATGGAGGGGAAGGAGTCCAGAGACAGGTATGTGTACAGCAAACAGCTGGACAAATACATTAAAAACACTTTAAAGGAACAGGTTTCTAGAATCTGTGAAGAACGATGTGAAAACAAAAGAGCTAAAATTTGTTTATCTTATCTAATTTTTATGGTTTAATGAGATGATTTATACCATTCTGATGAAAATACAGCCTTCATCTATTCTGTACTATGGCTTGACACTGAAATTAAGGTTGCCTGGGTATCAGTATACAACAGACATAATCTAGCTACCATACAAGGCCCTTTGACCCCTGGGGTTCGCTCGGTGATGGCCGGAAAAATAGGAAAGCTCATCATATTTAGCCGGAATAAGCTGCTTCTAGTCTGGTTTTCAGAGTAAAAATATCTGCCAATCAATTTCTGTGGGTAAAAGAAGTTAACGATGGAGTAAAACTCAAAATGTCCCAAAGTGAGCACAAAGATCAGTTCATCTGGTCGGTTAACAACTAAAGCAACTGCTGCAGGTCTACCAGAGCAGATCTAAGCAATGACCCATCCAGAATCCGTATCTGATCAAGAAGAAGTAAGCAACAATGCATTTAAATAAAAGGTAATGCAAATACAAAAAAATCCCTCTGATTAACAGCGTATTTAAAATAAAAAGTTATTCAGATACTACATGTTTTAATCAGATGGCAAGTCAGAACATGTCTGCATCAAGCTTTATTTACAATAGTCTTGCTTTGTTTTGTTATTCCAACTATGAAGCTAAATCCCTCTTTTAAAGCAATACCATAAAATACAAACCTTAAACAGGAGTACATTTATTTCATGGAGAAAATGAAATAATTGTGTTTAAGAGAATCACCAGGGGAACAGTTGTTGGTACCACCAACACTGGATTTAAAATGCATGTACCTGAAGCATTTCATACATCTAGATTTATGTGATTTAGGGTTGATTAGAGTGTTGAGGATCTTTTAATTAATAATTCATGACTTCATACTTTGGGTTTAACTAACACTTAGGCCCATTGGTCTTAGCCGCTGTTCAAAATAGGAAAGAGAAGAGAACACGTTGTTTATTTAAGGAAGACGTATGTGGATCTTGTTGAATCAGGATATATTGAAAAGAAAATAGGCATATATGCCCTTAAATATAGTCAGAACAAAATGTAAAAATCATAAAAAAAACTGGTACTGGACCCGTGTTTATGCTGCCACCTGGCAGAGGGAGGATGATAAAGGAAGTTAATAAATCTCCAAAGCTCACTGTTAGAGAACTGCTGGAAAGAGTAACATGTTATGGTCACAAAGTCTCCAAAACAATCAGTAGGTTCCATCTGCATGCTAACTGGTTGCTTGGACAAGCTGTTTCTGCCCTAACCATCACATACACAAAGATGTGGGAATTTAACTGTAAGAGTTGCTTTGGTCAGATGAGTTTTGAGGTTTTAAGTAGAAAATCTCCAGGCAAATCTGGCATGAAACAAAACAATGAATCTGTGGAAGAGCACCTCATGCTCTGTGACGCTGTGGGCCTGTTTCTGTGTTCATTGCTCCAGCTTTATGTTCTGTTTACTCCTTTTATTTTTTGAGCCTGTTCCCTGGGCCTGTACCAGATAGCAGCATCAGTGGCTCAGCGATCAATCTCGTCAAATATCACTCGGGATACCTGATCAGCCCTGATCAGCTGATTTTTTCCCATGCTAGCTAAACAGATCGCTCATTCCGATTATAAAAAACAAAAATCAAATAATATTTACTTCTGGCTGGTTTCAGGTATAGAGCTGTATGTGCAGGGGTCAGTAACCCTCATCTGCAGGATGGGAGCTTCATAGTAGGCACTTGGCAGCAACACCAGGTAGTCCTGGAAGTAAACAACAAAGGTATGAATTAGGGTTTGATGATATGGACAAAATGTTATCACAATACTCGGAGGTATGTATTGTGTCATCAATAAAAGTAATGATAAAAGGCATTTTAATAAAATCATTCTAGTATTTTTGGCTTAAATCTGTTACTGTATGCAGTCAAACAGGCTGCATACTATATAAACGTCTCACATTCTTCTATAAATAAGTTACATTAAAGGGGTTCAGATCTATCTCTAAACAGAATAACTGCACCCAATAATACTTTAAAACATTTGGTTTTTATGCTGTCCTGGAACCAGTGGTTGAAAGATGGTTCCAGTATCAAAGCAGCATCGCCAACCACGCTGTCAGTTTCTGGAGTTTGCAAACAGAGTTTATCATAACAACTATTAATCCAAATTTTATCTTGATTATCTTTTTTCCGGATAATGATAAATGATACGATAATCGCCCATCCCTAGTATGAACAGGGGTTTTATAACTTATAGGGAAATCATAAACTGATCTTCATCTTGTTTTGATGAGGTTATAACAGATCCAGGGGGTGAAGCAAACCTTGCATACTTGCAGTCTTGACGGTGCATGTGCCCTCCACCATTCTGTGCTGATGACTCATTTGCATATTTGCTAAACAGCACATGTGTAGTGTAATGTATCTTACCAGCAATATTCCCTCAGCTTCTATAATCACGGTCCAGGTTCCTGGGTTTAGGACGAAGGGCTCCACAAAGTTGTTCTGGGGGACATTGACGAAGGTGGGCTGCACACTCGGTGCAAACACGATTTGCTTGGACTGTTCAGAACCTTAAAACACAAACATTAAGCAATATTGGATCAGGCACTGAGACTCAGTCTCTTTTAGATAAAGAGGTACACAGCAGAAAGTGACTGTAAAAAACAGCAGGAGAAAAACTTCACTTTAATCAGTGATATGTTGGAAAAACTCAAGCAAACATCAGGAAGCATCAGCACTGATATTCTTGCTATTGGTGAAGACATACCTCTGCGGTTGGCCTGATAGGCTGTTATTTTACCATTGGAGGTGACCCCCTCAGAATTGACATATCTGAGGATAAATCGCGTCAGATAGACGTCTGCCTCGCTCACATAAATCTGGAGCTTGACTGCAGTCTACAAGGACCAGGCCCCAAGGTGAGAAAGAAAAATACATTAAGTCTTAATGGAAAACCTCTGAGATCTCTACTGATCTGGGCCCCTGAAGAGGAAATACATGGAGTTTATAGACAGAAAGAGAAGTCACCACAAGAAGTTTTCCCTTAGCCACCCCACCAAGGCAAAACACACATCCTACTTCTGTCCACCAGACAGGAATAATGAATGACAAAAGGTGGAAAAGAACCCGTTTTCCAGACAGGAATGATGCTGCTTTTTTCCACTAAATTTGGTTAAAAAAAATCATTTTTCATTCTGACCACAGTATCAGCTCTTTGATTCTGGGGGGTAATCGGATTGGGTGCAAAATCAGCGGAACTGTGGGGGCAAACCTTTTAGTGTGTCTGCCTTTTATGAATATGCAAAAAATATTATATTGACCAAAACGTGCAAATTCATGGGAGGAGGATATACAAATGTGACCCCTTACAACCCGTAGTGTGATTTTCAATCCCTGAAACTTTTTGTTTTGCGTGTGGATTTAGCTCGTTTGAGATGCAGGTTCTAACTGGGACGCAAAAATGTCTGCTGTCACTTTGGCCAGAAAGAGGCGTAGATAGAATGACAGATGACAGGGAGAGAGAATCTTCTGTACATGTGCCAACAGATTGGGTTGTCAAAAATAAAAATATTAAAAATAGATGCGAATAGAGGATTCTATGTAGGATTCTCTAAGCTTTGATTTGGAGCCAATCACAAACAGAAGCCATGATCCTTCTCCTATGGTAAAACTCCTTGCAACACTTCATTCAACATCATTCCAGCGTAACATCGCTGTCAGTGATCATCTGCTGAACGCGCACAAACCTGATCGTGACAAAATGCACACATAACTGATCAAGTGCGCACAGCCTGTGATCACACATCATGCAAGAGACCCACTGTGCTTTGATGTTGATAATATAGTTAATAGAAAAGAACTAAAGACATTATAATTCAGATTAAATCCTTCATTTGCAAACTGGATGCTAAAATCACAGGTGAAACATCACCATTTAAAGACAGGTTTTCCATGTGGTGACAAAGACAATGTATGCTTTAACCTTATCACTAAAAACACATTGCATTATTGACAGTAACGTTATGTCACTGCAGGGCAGTCGGAGCTGGATCAGTTTGATTACGTTGTTTAAATGTGAACATATGCCATGGGAATGAGGGTTTTGTTTATGCAGTTAAAAATTATTTTGTGTCACCAAAAAACTATTTAAACAGTCAAACACCTTGTATATCGATAAATATTGGCAAAACAAACAAAACGGATTTAGTAAAATCATTGGAAAATAATTTATGTTTACGTACATAAATGTTCGATTTAACTTTTTTGCAGGACAGTTATGAAAGTTATGTTTTAAAATTAGGAAAGCTATAACATACAGATTGCCAACTCTACAACCCCACAAATCTATTTTATGTTGCTAATATTATGTTCAGGCTTAAATTTTGTGGCCCTTTACGATAAACTCCGAACTCTTCAAACATACTCACAGAATCTGGTGATTCTCCAAAAATAATTATAAGATCAAGGGAGACAAATTAATTAACATATTTGTCTTTTATATTGTTAATATTGATTGGCCAATTTGTTGCGAGTTACGTCAAGCAAGATAGGAGAAATAAGCTCGTCAGGGCAGGTGACAAACCTGCTGTGAGTAGCACAACAGAAGTTAATTAACTAACAGTCCAGAAAAGCAAGGGCCGAACGGAAGGAAAAAATCAGCAACTGGATCATTTATAATGATGCAGCGTAACAATCCCTGCATATTTCTAGCAACACAGCAGAAGATCTGTTTGTTTCTCCTCTTGTTCCAGCCAGTAGCACACGCAATTTTCTCATTTAAATAGGGCAGTCTGCACCTGTTTTGCCCGTTATCCATTGAACTCTCTGAAAATCGCACGTAACACACCCACTTATTGCACGTGCAATTTTTTTATAGTACACGCAAATTAGCACCTGCTATTTGGGATCTTTGAAGATCAGGCCCTATGAGGAAGAGAAAAAATTAACTCCCCTTTCCAAATGTGGAGAGAAGTGAACAAAAAAACAGAACAGCACATTTTTCCTCTTGATAACACTTACAGTTACCACAGAAGTACTTCTTGCTGTCCTCTATGACCGACACCCTCCCCTGAACAGGAGAACCACCCCAGTTGCTATAGCGCAGCACCACACGGAAGAGGTCCGGAGAGGTTACAAACACCGACACCAGCACTTTGGACTGCCAAGGAAACAGCAAGCAAGGCAGGAGGGGAAGATGGGACAAGACAGAAAAATAGAGGAGCCAAAGGTTATACAGCCTGAAGCCCGACAAATAAGAAGATACCAAAACATTACGAGAGAAACTAACTCAAGGAGGAAGACAGAGGAAGTCACCGATACAGACCAAAGGCTTCATACAGGAAGCTCTTTCATGCTGACTCAATTTCTCTTTGGAGACCCACTTTTTAGAACAAACTTTAATTTGTCTCCAGAAGGTTTAGACCTCCCTAGAGATGTTGACAAAGACAGTTACTTGAAAAAGTGGAAAACTGACAGCCATTAAACTGAATTCAGCAGAAAGCAACTGATAAAATATTTTTAAAGATTCACCGTTTGTGCTGAAAGGTAAATCTACCAAATAGAAATGCCCAACATTTGTTGATCTTGTTTCATTAAGAGAAAGCAATGAAAGACGGGCCACAGTCACCTTAATATATAAAAACATAAATTATTATAAGAAGTATCAGAAAGACGCTTTAAATATAACAAATAAAAGCAGCTTCATGAGAAGACAAAAGTAAGGCAATTTGCAATACTGAACTGGTATATCCAGCAAAGTCAAAACTGTGCATCAAAGGTCAAACCTACCTGAATCAGGGACATCTGAGCATAACCTCTCCAGCTGAAGTCTGCAAATTCCAGAAGGTTGTAACCAAATCTCACCGGTCGACCATCCAGCATGGTTCCCTCCTCAATCTCAAACTTTAAATGGTGGAGATCTGGAAAGTAATGATCTGGACGAGGTCTGCAAACAAAAAAACAAGCAGGTCTACACTAAAACTGTGCAGTTACAGAGGTGCTGCAAAGAAAAGGGACGATAAAAAGGCCTCACGGAGCAGGACAAGGAGGGTGAGTGGGATACAAAATGGCCTGATGCGGATGATGAGGGTTATGATTAGATGATTTTTGAAGGTATGAGTGGGATGGAAATGAAAAATAAAGGATGAGGAGGATTAGTGGGATGAGTAAGGGTTGTAAGGAGGATGACTGTGAAGGAAAGTGGTTATAAAGAAGGATTAAGAGGATGGATGGGATGAAGAGATGTCCTCAAAGTGATGAGGCACCAGGGGGATGAGTAAGGATGGTGGGTCTAGAATAAAAGACTAAGTGCTCACAGGTTACACCTTGGGCCCTCCACGTTGGGTCTACAATCACACTGACCATTTCGTTGGCCACAAAACTGACCCACTGAGCCCCCAATGTCACACTGGCAACCTAACATGAACAGACAAATCCACATTAGCAACCAGCTAATGTGTAAAAAGAAAACCTTCACATCTTCATGAGGACATTTAGCTAAAGAAAACTCACCCTGGCAGCCAAAGTAATTGTGATCCTGCAGGTTGTAGGAGCCGTCTTTGCAGGTGGAGCATGTTCCGCTGCAGACGTTTGGCTTACAGTGACACTCACCAGTTTCCTGCCAAGCACAAAAATCAAGTTATGATCCTTACCTACAGTAAATATTAAAAGCTCTTATTACAGAAAATCTGCCAAGGAGAGGAACCATTTCTTATATACACCTCATCAGGCAGGTTCTAGCTTATAAACCCATACTGTTAAAAATCAAAGCACAAAACTGAAGTAACATCTTAGAGAGGACATTTAGTTACTGTGGATATAATTCAAGATTAAGGGCTGATTTTTACTGGCGATTACTATTTCGATAAATCTAAGCATGGCTTACATTTTCCAAATTTCATTCACCCTAAAAACTCGAAACATCAATCCCTGAAACCTGGACTTTCAAATCAACATGACTTAACGTCGAAAACCAGCAACCAGTGATCACAAAATTCACACGATGAATATAATGATTGGTTAAAGTTACGTTTTACTTCAGAACAGGATCAGGAACAAAACTAATTATTTCAAGTTTTGTGTTTTTAGGTGCTAATGCTCATCAGAAGATTTAGGTAAATATTGATTGATGAAGTAATTAGTATACTTCCATTATAGGTGGGATGAAATAAATGAACTTTAACAAAGAACAAGGAGGATGAAGGTCTTCGAAATAAGGTTTAATTACTAATATTTGACTGTTACTGAATAAGGCTGGACAAGATATCGACATCGCAGCATCAGTGAGTGTAATATTCATATCACTAACGACTGTTGTCTAATTTATTCCCAGTGTTATGAACTTGTATTTTTCATGCTAATGTAAAATTTAGCCAGCTGGACGGCATCAGATAATCACAACGGACACTAATGACAAAAATGCTAAACGTCACAGAGTGATGGTAGTACAGAGGAGACAGAAAGGAAAGAATGAAATAGGCAAATTAACATTATTCATTGGAAGCATCAAAGGCTTTCCAACTCCATGAGTTTTCCATTCATTTATTCATCTTTTTCCACTGAGAACTTGTCTATTCTGGAAATTATTATCTTTGATACAATTGTGTCAAATTTCCAACCCGATCTTTAAAATCCTTGTTTTCCTAAAGCTTTTCCAACTTTTAAAGTTCGGAAATCATCTGATGGTAAAGGAAAGGCGTGAAACAAACTGAAGAAGACTTCAGTTTCACTACAACTCTGGAGATATTTCCAGAGGAGGAAGAAATGTTTATTTCACCTGGACACACTCTGCAACACCCTCGGGGGCCCTCGTGTTCACCCCCGTCTGCAAGAAAACCCGAAAACACGGTTAGTCCACTGGTCGTCATACATAAAATATACTTAGGTTTATTCCTACTGAGCATCCCCCAGCATATCAGGGGGAAAGGTTCCGTCGGGTTTCACGTCACAACTGGCCCTCGAGTGAAAACGACACTCCACCTGACCCTCATTCAGGAACAATCTTTAATTTTAAACAATAAAAAAAAAAACCTAAGTTTTTTAAAAAAACATGAAAAGAAGCAACAAACAAGACTTACAAACGGGTGGGCACCCACCCCCCATTTTTAAAACGGTCCGGTTTTGGGGGACACATCCCATTTTCCCAATAGCAGAGAAAAAAGAAAAAAATACCCCAGGGTCATAATTTTAACAGTGCCCAATATTGATAAATTTGGGCCCAATTTAGGGCACCATGTTTTTAAAGAAACTGGGAAACTGAAAATTAAACTAAAAAATATCTTTAAAAAATTCACCTAAAAAGATATTCAGATGAAATTAAAAACTTTTAAAACGGGCCAAATTTTTTCACCCTTCTACCCAACAAGATTTTTTTTTGCAGCCCCGGACCCCCACCTCCCAACCCTAACCCCCAGAAAAGGCACAATTTTTTTGGGCCGGTTTTCCCCTCCCTTTGGGACAGTTGGGGAAGCCATAGGAGCCGTGTGAACAGCTGTCAAAACCTAAAGCCCCCCCCAACGCCGGGCCCAAAACCCCGCGCACTGCCCCCCGTCCCCGGGGCCCCACGGGGCTCGTTAGGGGGAAAACCCCTGGGGGGAAACACTGGCAGGTTGGAAAACGAAATCAGGATTTTTAGGGGGGGGGGTTTCCCCCCCAACGACACATTTATGCAGGCTTCTAAAACAACACACTTTAAACGTTTTTTGGCTTACTTTTGGGGAAAGCTGGGTTTAGCCATAGAAACCGGGGGGAAGGAAACTGGGCACATGATGCCCCACTAAAAATTTTGGGTCGGCAGCGGAAAATTTTCCCGGGAAGACGGGGGCAGCGGGGTGTCAAATTTAGGTGCGGGACCCAAAGGGGAACTCGGGAAAGAAAAATTTTAAAAACTAACATAAAGTCCCGCAAATTTTTTTTCCCGGGATTGTTTTCAATTTTTTAGTTTTTTTTTTAATGAAAAAAACATTGAAAAATTTTTTAACTTTTAAAGGGGGGTTAACCATGGCCCCTAGTTGGGTTTTTTTTTTTAAAACAACGATCACATAAAATTTTTGGGTTCGGGGGAGGGATGAAGCAGTTTTAAAGTAAACCTCGGGGGAAAAAACCCGCCCTCATTTTCCCTAAAAAATCTATAAAAAATGTTTAAATTTGGGCGCCATGCCGGGAAACCCGAAAAAATTAAATTTTAAAACTCCATCAAACCCCGGGCCAAAATTATCCCCAGAAACTTTTTTGAAACCCTTTCCCCCACGCGTTTTTAAGGGGGCAAACATTTACTCTCATAAAAAGGGGAGACGGGAAATTGTGGGGGTTTTTTTGAACCGTAATGAAAAAAAAAAATGATCCCAGGTTTGAAAAAACCCTTTAAAACTGAAATTTTTTTTAAAAAGGGGGCCCAGGGTCAGTTTTTTGCTTTTTGTAGGCTTTTATAATATTCGGAAAAAATTTTGGGGAAATGTTTTCCCCACACTAAATGGGGGCCCAAATGAGGGGGATGTAAATTTTCTGCCCCAAAACACCCGGGGTTAAATTTCCCCCAGGTCTTTTTACCTGCCCATTCACCCCCAGACCCATCATGCAAAAAAGGTTGTTTTTAAGAAAGTAATAATTCTTTTTCCCCTTTTTAAAGGGGTTTTTTATGCCCTTTTTTTACCCTTCTAAAAAGGGCCCTTTTTTTCCCCCCTAGCTTTTTGGAAAAAATTTGCTGTTTTAAAATACAGTTTAAAAATTGTTTGATTTTTCCCCCCCCCGTTCATCCTTGCTCCTCTGGGGGTTGGGGAAACCAGCAAAGCTCCCAAGATTTAAAAACGGGAACACATCCAAAAGAAATTTGATAAGGAGCCCTCGACATCGACCCAGTTGAGTGGGCTTTTTTAAAATTTTTCCTTTTGATTCTGTCATGCCACCCTCGCAGTCTTAGGGGCCGGGCAGCTTTCACAGTGATTTTGTTTCCCATTTTTAAATTTTATTTTTTTTGAAAAAAGTT
Source organism: Crenichthys baileyi (assembly GCA_036173005.1). Taxonomy (NCBI): domain Eukaryota; kingdom Metazoa; phylum Chordata; class Actinopteri; order Cyprinodontiformes; family Goodeidae; genus Crenichthys; species Crenichthys baileyi. The sequence goes on along the minus strand of JAHHUM010000004.1, from coordinate 499,557 downwards.
TTTCGGGCCTTTCTTCTTGGCTCCTTTTTTATAACCTTCTTGTTTCAGCAGTTGAATAATCAAACTCTGAAAAGTAGAGATTTTTATTTTTTATAACCCTTGAACTAAACCCGTCTCATATTTTCACATATTTCCTTTTTTTTCCACTTTTTCCCTTTTTCCTTTTTTCCCACCTGAAAAATTCCTAAAACTAAAAAAAAAAAAAACATTTTTTTTTTAAAAAAAGGGGCCATTTTCATAAAATCTGGCCCAGGTTTAAACCCGCTTCCATTTTGTGCAAGTAAACCTTTAAATTGGGTGTTTGACTGATACGTGAAACGGGAAAACTGGCGTGGGGGGTTTTGTTTAAACCTTGACAGTTTGGGATGGGAAAGGGGGAATCCTAAATCGCATTTTCACCGCGGGGGGGGAACCCTAAAACCTTGGTTTACAGAGCCCAGCGGAAAAAGGGCATTGCAGAGTCGGGGAAGAAGGCCGACCGTGCTGCAGCCCACCACCCCCCCTTGCAAAAGGAAGAGGACAGACATCAGGAAAGAAATCCACTGCCCTTAAAAAACTAAAAAAGAAAAGGAAATGAAAAATTTAATGCGGGGTGTTACAGCTATCGGGACCCAAAATGGAGGGGAATTTTTTTTTTAATAGTTTTAAAAGGGTTTTTTTTTGGATGTGATTTATTTTCAATATTTGTGCTGTTATGCGTAAATGCATTAGTCAGAAATACAACCTAAACATAATTTTCACTTTAAGCATGAAATACATACAAAACAGGCTCTGTGATCACATCAGGCTGAGAATGATCTCTCTGCAACAATTAGCCAATTAAAATCTAAAAATATGATCACACGATCAGACGATGCTGTAACAACCTTTAAAGAATCTGTTCCACTTTTAATTTCCTCATTATCACAGAAAAACAGAGTGGAGGGCAATAATTTTGTTTTCTTCCCCTTCACAAATGATTCTCTTGTTCAGAGTGTTACTTCATCATTGCGTGGTGCATTAGACAATGCAGCCCCCTTGAAAAAGAAGGTAATTATTCAGAGGAGGCAGGCTCCCCCGGTTAATTTCAGAGCTGCGTACTTTAAAGCACAATGTTAGAAATTTGGAGCGAAAATGGCGCTCTACACAACTAGAAGATTCCTACTTAATCTGGAAAATAGCCTACTGTTGTATAAAAAGACACTTCACCAAGCCAGAACAGCTTATTTCTCATCCTTAATAGAAGAGAACAAGAATAATCCAAGGTTTCTCTTTAATACAGTTGCTAAACTTACACAGAGTCATAGCTCTGTTGAGCCATCCATTCCCTTAGCTCTCAGCAGTCATGACTTTATGGGATTCTTCCAAAATAAAATTTATTCTATTAAAAAGAAAATCTTTGACATACTCCCGAAGATGATTACTTCATCCTCAGCAAGTGAGACAACACTGGAAATAACTGTAGAACCTGATCTGTGTTTGGACTGTTTTGATCCTGTGGAGCTTCCTGAGTTATCAGAAATATTAGCTTCATCTAAACCTTCAACTTGTATGTTAGACCCAATCCCAACCAAATTATTTAAGGAAGTGTTCCCTCTGATTATCAGCCCCATTTTAGATATGATTAATCTATCTTTAGTAAATGGATATGTACCACAAGCTTTTAAGGTAGCTGTAATTAAACCTTTACTTGAGAAACCTTCGCTTGATCGAGATGACTTTTACACAGCAATGACCTGTTTGAAGAGTTTCAGTCAGGTTTCAGAGCTCATCATAGCACTGAAACAGCTCTGCTGAAAGTCACTAATGATATTCTTATGGCCTCAGATAGTGGACTTGTGTCCGTACTGGTTCTGTTAGATCTCAGTGCTGCATTTGATACAGTCGATCATAATATTCTCTTAAAAAGGCTGGAATATGCTGTAGGGATCAGGGGAACAGCGTTAGGCTGGTTTAAATCTTATTTGTCTGACAGATTCCAGTTTGTTCATGTAAATGATAAATCATCTTTAAACTCCAGGGTTAATTGTGGAGTACCACAGGGTTCAGTACTTGGGCCAATTCTCTTTACTATGCTTCCAATAGGTCAAATTATCAGGCAGCATAGGATAAATTTTCACTGTTACGCTGATGATACTCAGCTTTACTTATCCATAAATCCTGATGAACCCAACCAATTAGATAGACTACAAGCATGTCTGGAAGATATAAAAACTAGGATGACTTTAAATTTTTTGCTTCTAAATTCAGACAAGACAGTAGTTGTCGTCTTTGGACCGGAGTCTTTAAAAAAGAAACTGCTTAGTCAATCACTTAACCTGGATGGCATTAAATTGACCTCCAGTAATAAAGTAAAAAACCTTGGTGTTATTTTTGACCAGGACATGTCATTTAAATCCCATATTAAACAGGTTTCTAGGATTTCCTTCTTTCACATCCGGAACATTACCAAAGTTAGAAATATCCTGTCCTGTTATGATTCTGGCACGTCTGCTCTACCCTGTCTCTCTGGCTGCAATCAGCAGATGAGATGCACCTGGTGACTGCTGTAGTGCAGTGCAATCTGTGGCATTCCAACCACCTGTGTCTTCCCTGAATATATTTGACTCTGACAAGCAGACGGTGCCAGATTTTGAAAGCCATCGTGTGAGTAGATATCCAGCGTTCCCTTCCTGATTGATCGTTGTTTTGACCTTGCCTTGCCTCTTGGATTTTTTGCCTCTGCCTGCCCCTTGTCGGACTGTTTGGATTTTGGTTTTGACCCTGTTTCCCCTGCATCTGATTTATGCCTCTGCCCCCCCCCTTGCCTGACGTCTCTTGTCCCGATCATTGACCCTGTTTCTGTCCCTGGATTATTGAATCAGCCTAGCCCTTGGATTATTCAGCCAAAAGTCACCTGTCTCTCTCACCTGCGCTGTGGAGATCCCTGCCTTCTACCCACTGAGGTTTCCCCTCTGGGTTTCAAGTTTAACCCAAGACAAGAACAATGATTCCTGGAAGCTGTGTGGAGTTTAACCTGAGTGACGTTTTCCTGTGGCTGAATAAACTTTTTAATCTTTCAGTTCTGTGTCTGGCTGAATCTTGGGTCCGCCTTTTTCTAATTTGTAATACTGTCCAGGAGTGGCGCTGAAAAACCAGTCCATGCATTTGTTACTTCAAGGCTGGACTATTGTAATTCGTTACTATCAGGATGTCCACAAAATGCAGTTAAAAGCCTTCAGCTGATTCAAAACGCTGCAGCAAGAGTTCTGATGAAAATTAAAAAGAGAGATCATATTTCTCCTATTTTAGCTTCCCTTCATTGGCTCCCTGTTAAATCCAGAATATAATTTAAAATTCTTCCTCCTCACATATAAAAGCCCTTAATGATCTAGCTCCATCTTACATCAGAAATCTGATTGTTCAATATGTTTTCCCAAACAGAGCACTTCGTTTTTCAGACTGCAGGTTTACTGGTGGTTCCTAGAGTCTCTAGAAGTAGAATGGGAGGCAGATCCTTTAGTTATCAGGCTCCTCTCCTGTGGAACCAGCTCCCAGTTGTAGTCCGTGAGGCGGACACCCTGTCTACTTTTAAGGCTAGGCTTAAAACTTTCCTGTTTGATAAAGCTTATAGTTAGAGTGGCTTAGTTTATGAGGGAGGGAGCCTAGCTCCCTCCCTGTTGGATGGAGAAAGGGGGAGTCAGGTTTAGCCTAAACCGGCTCAGTTATGGTTGAGGTTCAAACACACCCTCCATTTCTGCTACCTGTATGACCCCTTCTCTTTCCCAATGGCTATAATCAGTTTGACAGAGAGAGGTATCCCAATCCGTGTGGTTTTTAGTATTACTAAGACCATCAGTGGGACCCTTTGTGGGGTGCCTTGAAACGACATTGTTGAAAATAAGCGCCGTTTAACTAAATAATCTGAACTGAAACTATCTCTGTAGTTATGCTGCTATAGGCTTAGGCTGCTGGAGGACATAATGACCACTTTCACCCTCTTCGCTACATTCTCACACTACTCTCCAATTTTGCATTATTTGCTGTTATTTCAGCTTTTAACTTTGTTCTCTCTCTTTTCTCTTCCTAGAAGCTACACCTGGCCTGACTCTGTGTCTACCTGTGACACCTTTCTTGAGGGGTTCATCTTCCAAGCTTCTGCTGGCAACAACTTAATGCTCACCCTCAACTGATGATCCACATGGCCCTGTCTTTCAGTATTTAACCCTTTCTCTCTCCAAGACATAGCTACTGACTGAGCTTTTACTGTAACTAACTCTCTGTGCTCTCTTCAGACTCTAAACTTGAAAACTGGCTCAGAGTTTATCTGTTCCTTCTTTCTAGGTGAAACGACTAAAGTAGCTACATCCACTAACATTTACTTTTCCTTCCCATAGAAAGTACTCCTAGATCAGTGCTTCTTTGTTCTCTTTGTGTCTCTGCTCTGTTTTCTCTAACCCCCAGTCGGTCGTGGCAGATGGCCGCTCACACTGAGCCTGGTTCTGCTGGAGGTTTCTTCCTGTTAAAAGGGATTTTTCCTCTCCACTGTCCGCTACATGCATGCTCAGTATGAGGGATTGCTGCAAAGTCAATGCCAGTGACTGGTCCACTGTCTCTACATGCTCATCCAGGAGGAGTGAATGCTGCAAGTCACTGACTGGATGCAATCTGCTGGGTTTCCTTAGATAGACAAACTTTTTATCCAATTTGAATAAATAACTAACTCTGACTTCACTGTTCAATGATTAGGACTAATTGGAATGTATGTACCTGACTTTTGTGAAGTGCCTTGAGACAACATGTGTTGTGAATTGGCGCTATATAAATAAAACTGAATTGAATTGAAAAGAAAGACTGATGCAGCTTCCAGGTTGAGAAAGCAAACATAAAATCATGCTTTTATTCTAAACATACACACTTATAAACACAAAGATCAGCATCCAGAAGGAATGATTTAATGGAAATTAATTTAGTCCACATGCGGACCAGGGATGGACATGTCAATAATTAGATTTGCAAGCAGCTGCTATTATGGGAAGCATGGTTGGAGCAATGGTGTTTGATGGGGGAGTTGGAGGAACATCAGAACAGAGAGTGAAAACCAGCAGACACAGAGGAAGCTTCACAGATGCATTAGGCTTTATTACCAGAACTTTATAGAGTTTGATAGGGATCACATTGTGGGTTTGAATGAGTTCAGGTGGATGTGTCCTGTAACTCCAGGATAAAGATATCACTGATGGATGATTCAAATCCTCCTGTAACAAACTGCTCAGCTCATGATGATTTCATCATGCCCTCTGATGCACGGTTCAGACATGCTTGCTGCTTATGAACCAAATCATATCCAAGTCAGAGCTCTGGTTCTGGGTCCAGTCTGGAAATCTATTTCTAAGATAGTTTTCCATTTACCTTGAGTTAATCAGGTTGCCATGGAAATTAAAAAACCAAGAGCTACATTACTAGTTTTATTTAAATAGCACTCTGATTTTTCATTCCCCTAATGTGTGAAAATTTAGGTCTGGCAAGATCCAGAGTCAAAAAACAAGAACAAAAAGTCCCCAGGAGGAGGAGGTGACTCACGTTGGCAGAGGGGGTAGTTGAAGTAACCAGGCGCACACTGATCACAATGGTAACCTTGGAAACCGCTCCGACACATTCCATGACCAGTCATCAAGTCACACGACCCATCCAGACAGCCTGGACCAGAACACTGACAGGCTGGTCGGAAACACAAACACAGACTGAGACAGACACAACAGCACCAACACGGCAAACAGAACCAGGAACAACATTCCTAGTGCTAAATCAGTTAAAGAAAAAAATTAACAGTTATTACACAACTTCCCTCATATTTCTGTTATCTGAGACTGAGCATCTACCTTTAACACATCTGTTCAAACGAGACATTAAGAATCTTTAACTAAAAAAACCTTTGGTTGATGGTTGGATGGATGGAAGGATGGATGGAGGATGAGTGGATTGATGGATGGATGGATGGATGAATTGATGGAAGGATGGATGGATGGTTGATGGTTGGATGGATGGAAGGATGGATGGATGGAGGCTGGATGGATGGAAGGATGAATGGATGATGGGTGGATTGATGGATGGATGGATGAATGGATGGAGGATGGATGGATATATGGAAGGATGGATGGATGAATGGATGATGGGTGGATGGATGGATGGATGAATGGATGGATGGATGGATGATGGATGGATGGATGAATGGATAGATGATGATGGGTGGATGGATGATGGATGGATGGATGGATGGATGATGGATGGATGAATGGATGGATGATGGATGGGTGGATGGATGAATGGATGATGGGTGGATGGTTGGATGGTTGGATGGATGGAAGGATGGATGGAAGGATAGATGGATGGATGATGGAAGGATGGATGGATGGATGGATGGATGGATGGATGATGGAAGGATGGATGGATGGGAGGATGGATGGACTATGGAAGGATGGATGGATGGATGGATGATGGATGGATGGATGAATGGATGATGGATGGATGGATGGATGATGATGGATGGATGGATGATGATGGGTGGAGGATGGATGGATGATGGATGGATGGATGATGATGGATGGAGGATGGATGATGGATGGATGGATGATGATGGATGGATGGATGATGATGGATGGATGATGGATGGATGAATAATTGATGGAAGGATGATGGATGGATGGATGGATGGATGGATTATGGATGGATGGATGGATGGAAGGAAGGAAGGAAGGAAGGAAGGAAAGAAGGAAGGAAGGAAGGAAGGAAGGAAGGAAGGAAGGAAGGAAGGAAGGAAGGAACTTTAGACAATCCTGAAATTTTAAGATGTTAAAGATTCAGACCCTAAAACACGAAGTTCTTGCTCATCTGTTTTGTGTTTGCCGAGTAACTAACTCATCTCTCACCCTGGCAGTTGAGGCCATAGAAACCCGGAGCGCAGGTGTCACAGTGGTCCCCGGTGAATCCGGGTTTACAAACGCAGGTTCGAGTCCGAGGGTCCGGCCTGCAGGAGTTATCCACAGTACCTGCCGCGCTACACTCACAGTCTGCATGGAAAATATGATCATATAGGTTGTTTTGTCAACTTCACTCTCAATTAATTTCATTCACAACCTGTAAAATATTAAAAATAGGGAAAAAAAGTGAATTCTTGGTCAAAGGAAAGACTGAATATTGGATAATGTTGGAAAACGGCCCAAACAGAGCCAACAGAGGACAGATGGTCTTATCAGAGTGATCAGTGCTTTGGGACCACCTTATCTCCTTCGAGCTACATTCTGCTCACACCAAGGTTTTCCCAAAACTCCCTCACATTTCTAAGTTCAACCAAAAACATCACAACTGAGCAGCTGGGGGGGAAACATGGGAATAACTCACAGGGAATACACTGCCGAGTCAAGGTCAGACATTTGCTACTGTTTCCAAATCACAAAGAGACAAAAACTAATTATTTTGTGTTTGTTTCAGGTTTCAATGACATGATTACATTGTAATCCCCAGACTAACCTCTCTGAACTTTTCTCAAATGAAAACTATCACAGCTAACTCACTATAGAGTGCTGCAAAAAGTATTTACCCCCTACAAGTTTTTATTGATGTTGCTTTGTTTTCACCCCTAAAGGTTACAGATCAGTCTATTCTTCATATCAGACAAAGTTAACCAGAGTAAACACAAGAAGCTGTTTTCAAATGATGATTTAATTTATTAAAGAATAAAAACTATGCAAACAAACTTCTACAACTCTGTGAAAGAATTTTGGCCCACTCTTCTTTGCAGAATAGTTTTTATTCAGACACACTGGTGGGTTTTCCAAGATGAACAACCTGTTTAAGGACATACCACAGAATATCAGTTGGATTTAAGTCTGGACTTTGACTTGGCCAGTGAAAAACCTTAATTTTTACTGGCCAAGTCAAAGTTTACAGGTGGACTTGCTGGTGTGTCACCGGGAGCTGATGGGAAGACAGCCCCATTTAGGAGTTTCTTGTACAGAGCAGAATTAATGGTTCTGCCAGTTAAAGCAGGTCGTACAGGTCTTGAAGCAGCGAAGCAGACCCAGATCATCACACTACCACCACCATGTTTGACTGTCTAGATTATGTTTTTTTGTTGAAATGCTGTGTTAGTTTTATTCCAGACATAACAGGACACACACCTTGCAAAAAGAATATTTTCCCAAAATTCCCTTGAGGATCATAATCATTAACTCTGACAGAGGCAAGTGAGGCCTGCAGAGCTTTAGATGTTGTTCTGAGTTCTTCTGTGACCACCTGGATGAGTTCAATTCAATTCAGTTTTATTTATATAGCGCCAATTCACAACACACGTCGTCTCAAGGCTCCTCACAAAGGGTTTGGAATGGTGCGGGGTTGTCGGGGAGGTTAGATTAAACTACTGAGTGTTAGAGTTTTGCCATTTTAGAATGGGCTATGTGTAGGGGTACTAAGTAAAATAATAAACTGATAAAGTTTGTCAATGTAGAGCCCACTGGTGGTCATTGTTATACTAAAAACCACAAGGATTGGGATACCTCTCTCTGTCAGACTGATTATAACCATTGGAAAAGAGAAGGGGTCATACAGGTAGCAGAAATGGAGGGTGTGTTTGAACCTCAACCATAACTGAGCCGGTTTAGGCTAAACCTAACTTCCCCTTACTCCATCCAACAGGGAGGGAGGAAGGCAGAGGTAAAAATAATTGGAGAGTGTTGTTCCCTGTTGCATTGTGTGAAAGGTGGGCAACTTTAAAATGGAATGAATTGTTGATGCTCTCCTGGAGTAATTTTAGTTGGTCACCCCACTCCTGTGAAGGTTCTCCATTGCTCCATGTTTTCCCCATTCGTGGATAATGTCTGTCGCTATGGTTCACTGGAGCCACAACACCTTAGAAAGGGTTTTGTAACCCTCCCACACTGATAGATGTCAGTGACTTTGGTTATCATCAATTTTTTAATTTCTTCAGATCAGGCCATATTGTGTTGCTTTTTGAATTTTACCTACTTCATGTTGTCAGACGGGTTCTATTGAGGTGATTCTACAGGTCAGCTGGTACACAGGCCAGTGTGTCAGTGGTGAAATTGAACTTAGCTGTTTCAAAATTGTGGCTAATTAAAGTGAATTTGTGATGACAAGGGGGGGGGCAATTTTCACACAGGGCCAGAAAGGTTTGGATAGTCTTTCTACCTTATTAAACAAAATCATAATTTAGAAACTTCTCATTGTATTTCCTCTGGTCATCTTTGTCCAGTATTAAAATTTATATCATGATCTGAAACATTTAAGTAAAAACTGAAGAAATCTGCAAGGGAGAAAATACCTTTTTACAGCACTACTTCACTACTATCACTCTTCCCACCAACCCATCTTCACTACATCCACTTTAAGTACCTAAAACATCCCTGTCCTCTTAAGTTTGTACATATTTGTACATTGAAATCATCAGTATTTTGTGTTTTCCCTCTTTCGTTTCCTGTGGTTTCTTATCATTTAATTGTTTGAATCAAGAGAAGAAGACTTACTGATGATCTCTCCAGCTGGTTTGGCCTCTCCGTTGTTGTCATTGTTAGTAGGATCAGTGGGGGTGGCTGGTGAACAGACAACAGAGAAACTTTCCTAATGAAGTCTATTTCTTTTAAAAACTGTATCCATGATCAATGTTTTAGAAAATCTGAACATATGCAACACTTCAGGCATGGTTTTGTTAACTCACGGTAACAATGGGGAAAGTTAACAAAGCCGCTGGCGCAGAAATTGCAGTTCTCTCCAGAGTAGTTTGGTTTGCAGAAGCAACGTCCGGTCAGATCCTCACAGGTACCGTCTGTGAACTCTGACTGACAGTTACAGGCTGGAGGCAAATAAAAGGGAAAGATGAAGAGGAGGGATGAAGCATGGTAACAGACAATCAAGACAAAGACTGTGCTCTGGGTAGGAGAAATCTGATTGGAGACTCACGCAGACAAGCCAGAGGGGAGTCGATGGGATGCTCAGGTGACCTGTAGTAGGTGGGGATGCAACGCTCACAGTTGACTCCGGTGGTGTGATGCTGTGAAGGACAGTTTCTGTTAGGTTTACACCATTAAAGCTTCATCGCTGACACAATAACTTCACATGTTTCCGGAATCTGGACTACCTGGCAGTTCAGGCAGACCCCTCCTCCTCTGTGGTGTCTGTGGATGTCAAGACTGGCTCTTCGTCGGTCCACCTCAGGATCGTAGTAACAGTCGAAAGAGTGACGGTGACAGTTACAGGCTGAAAGGACCAATAAAACCATCTTTAATGTCAAAACAACTCTGGGAAAAGACAGATGAACGGTACGTTTTCTGGACAGTCTGAGATGCAGAGCTGGAAGGACTGAAACTGAAATGACGATAAAAAGACGTACGCATTGGAAATAACGAAAACTGATCTTTCACAAGGGTCAAAGGGCATTTCCAAACCTATATTTCAATTCCTTTGGTCCAAATCAGATAAAGAGTTGTGACCCAAGCGAACGAGAACCTGTCACCGCAAACCAGAACCAAAATGTACCAAATGTAAACACAAGGAAGCAGATGCTGTGTACCCAGTTAGTAGATTACACAGAAAATTAAAAGATATCTTCAGTGTATTTCTGGGTCCCATTTCAGGTAACATATAGGAAAAACATGCTGAATGGATTTTGAAAAGACATTTTGACAGTTGCTCAGGGTATTAAGATTTATGAAGATCATGCAGCCATTGTTTATTATTTTGTGTTTTCCACCACATCCCACAATGCAACACATACCTAACTACAGAAGGGCTTTTGGCTGACACTTGTAGTGTACAACTGGTAGCTGTGCTTGATCGAGGTTGGATCACATCTACACCACATTTACACCATAAATGATCTGCTCTAGAGTTTGTTTGGAACCGTACCGAGACCCTCTCCTCCAAGAGGTCTCAGTACGGTTGTTTCTGTCCACGCAGCCAGCCAGCTGCTGGAGGTCAGTTCTATTGAACTTTGAACAGTGTGGATGTCTTTACAAGCGAGTAGATCCACAGAAGACACAAATATGCACAGTCACACATGAACAACTATTCAAACACATCAAGCTTTAACTAAAATATTGGTATTCACCTCAGGCATGAAAATGACTGATAACCAAGAGATGAGAATCAGAGCAGCAAGAGAAGGAGAGATGAAGCAAGGAAAGAGAAACAGGTTCAAAAGACGAAACCGATGAGAAACAACAAAAAAACGAGTTACAACTTTAACTGGATCTTTTCATCAGTAAGCTCAGTGACGTGGAAAGCTGCAGCTCTGCTACACGTGTCCTCTGGCCGGTGGTTCTTTTAGAGGTTCAGAGATCGGACACTGTTCAGGATCAAACATCTAATCCCAAAGTCAGAGAAGCTGTGATTAAAACAACCGCACAGACTGCATGACTATCTGAATAAAAAATCAGGTTTCATCAATCATAAAAGACTGATTTCATGTCTAATCACAAGCTGGTGGAATCTCTTTGTTCACATATAATGAAGAGCTTTTTGAAGAGCTTGTTAGGGACTTTTTATAGGACTGGTCTCATCTGACTAACAGAAACATCAGCAAGTATCTATGTTTGATGTTCCATAGAGCATGATGATAGGTGCTTAAGAGGATCTAAACAACATGTGATTCCTATATGGAATAATCTGCTTGGTTCCAACTAATAATCAAACGTTTCTTCAGTTTGACAACTTTTGATTTGTTTAATCCACCTATAATAATATTAAGGGAAGATAATGCGAATCCTGACCTCGGACGTCACATGTAAACGCATTAAGTTCCTCTGAATCTCAGTGAAAAGACAGACACATGAATGCTTGAGAACCAGACAAACTCTCCCTCTTCTGATAGCAGTTTGTCCTTATCCACCTCTCAGTGTCTGAGAGGCGACGGCTGAATGAACCAGTTCTCCTCATCCTGAGTTTTCCCCCCGTCCAAAGAAGAGTGAAGAACCAGAGACAAACTTAACAGAGTCTGAGCTGCACCACAAACATAAGGATCAAGCAGCCACCTCTGAAGCACAGGAACTTCAAGATCATTAAAAGGGAAAGATTTTTGCAAACGTTTCCCTTTACTTCCAAAGTACATTTTATTGCCTTATAATACTGACCTTTAGTGAACTTTCTGCCATTGTGAAACCTACGATGAGCTTTGTTAAATTTAACTGCAGCTTGGCTCTCACACATTAACATAACCTAAGCGTTGATAACATCAATGTTACCCTGACAAGCTGAAACAGGAGAGGATTTTAGGCTGGGACCAGCTTTTAGCTGACAACAAATAACACAAAGTGCTAAAAGTTAATTACAAGGATTTTATGTATACTTAAAGTTGATCATTTAAAAAAATAAAGTCTATTTTTAGATAAATATATATAACTACAAAAATGCTTTAAGGTTACAAGAGACTTAAAGTAAAAAAAAAACAAAAAAACAGATAAACAGTTATGGGCAGAAACGTGTGCCATCAGAAACTGAATTTGATTTGAAAATGTATTTTATTGTATTGAAGTCATTTGTTTACATGACTTCTTATAGATGCTCATCTGACTTGGTGATTGACATCCACCAAGCTCACGTTGCTGCAGAGCTCCAGCTGAAAATGCCGTAAAGGAAGTTTAACCTGATGTGAAACGTAAATCGATGAATCTGTGTTTGATTAATCTGTGGCTATCCTCAAGAACCAGGATGTGTGACACAAAAAACTGAACTGTGGATCTGAAATTGAATTTTAGACCTGAAAGTAAAAGTTGTCAAACTGAATTCATACAACAAATGAATGGTGAAATAATTTTCAAACCAATACATTTAATTTCAAAGTAAACAAATACAGATTCAGTCGGAGCAATTCAAGTTCAGTTCCTGATGGCACAAGTTTCTGACACCTGACTGTAACCAGCTTTTAAGAGAAGCTAATTTCAACATCAGATCAAAAATAGTTTGATATAAACCACAGTCATGGTATAGTTAACAAAAACTAATCAAAAAAGCTAAAGTAGTAAGAAAACTATGCCTGACACATGATTTTAAACCTTTTTAGCCTGAATTTAACAATCTCTCAGAGATTGTTTGCAAAAGGAGATGAGCTCATTGAGGTTTTTACACATTTCTTCTTGCACATTTCATTTAAGGTCCCAGAACAGACTTTGACTGGGCCACTACGATACTCTCTTTTTGTTGTAGATCTGCTGCTGTGTTTGGATTTATCGTTCTGTTTCAGTTTGGACCAAGCTGACAGACAAAACAAAACATCACCCAACTCGTTGGAATATCGTTGTATGCCGAAAGCTTCATCCTGGCCTGAATGATAGTAAAGCTTCCCAGGTTCTTCGGGTGCAGAAAGAGCCCATATTATCAAATTAGCATCAGCACCATACACATGCGCATGTGAGAAGGTCCAGCCCCTGTTTCTGCTGAACTTCATTAAATTAAAGCCAACTCAGTCTGTTGAACCAACACATGAAACACATTCCTGTGCAGGCCTCAGTGATCACACCTTCTCTGTGTGTGTCAGTGTGCACTGTGTTGGGCTCCACTCACATTCGCATTCATTAGCGCTGTAGGTCGTTGCAGGTTTCCACGGTAACTGGTTGTATCCGGGGCAACAGTGGTCACAGGAAACACCGCAGGTGTTATGCTGACAGTCGCACTGCAACCTAGAAAACAACAATAAAAACAAAATGAGAAGTGGAGTCAGACTTCACCATCAGTTTCCCTCTTAGGGTTAACAAAGTATTATTCTTTAATGTTTCATGTAAAAATAGGTAACTGATGCTCCAGCTCTGACCATGGTGGAAAAAAAAGGAGTGCAAACAATGAGAGCAGTAGAATAAAATCCTCCCAACAAAGAAGGAGGTAACCTTTTTCCTCAGTGGACAGAAGCTGACTGCTTCACCCTGGCCTCTAATCGGATTAGTCAATGAACCTTTTGCTCACAGAGAGTGGTCAAAACACAGCAGGACAGAAGACAAAAAAACTTCACATTGCTTTTTTCATTACTCTGACTCATCGTGAACCTGCAAAAAACACAAAGTGGTCACTGGAGAGAGGAGGAAATGTGATGAAGAGCAAAGTGGAAAAAAATCTGATTTTTATCACCTAATTGAAAAACTTTTATTTCAGACTGACATGAGGGAAACAAGTCTGACAGTTAAACTGGAAGGCTCTGGATTTAGAATACCTTTTAGCCACATTATCTACACATAACATAAAAACTTGATGTAGGTGAAGAAGATCAGCAACACAAACAATGTACTGCCAAAAGTATTCACTCATCTTCCCTCCCGCACCTACAAAACCAGGTGATATCCAGTTGTTGATCCAAAGGGTTTGAAATGATGTCTGCACACCCTCTGCGACTAGAAGAGCTCCAACTCTTGCAGCTAGACGTTTCGTCGAGATTTAGGGGTGTGTTTATGGGGATTTTTGATCATTCTTCCAAACGAGCATATGTAAGGTCACACACTGATGTTGGACGCTGAGGCCTGGCTCGCAGTCTCTTCTCTAATTGATCTTAAAGGTGTTCAGTGAGGTTGAGCTCGGGACTCTGTGCAGGTCATTAAGTTCCCCAAACTATTCCCATGAAGTTGGGAGCATGAAGCTGTCTTGGTTTTAGAACCATTAAGACTTCCTTTCACGGCAACTAAGGGCCGAGCCCAACTCCTGAAAAGCAGCGTCACGCTGTAATGCCCCCTTGACCAAACTTTACTCATAACACACTGCAGTCAGAGAAGTGCTATTTACCTGCCAACTGACCCAGACTGGTCCATTGGACTGCCAGTGTCTTTACATCACTTTGCATTAAACTTGGTGATATAAGGCTTTGATTAGGCTCTTGGCCACTAAAACCCATTCCATGTTTCTTGCTGAGTGGCAGCTAAAAATCCCCTGCAGCCCTGAGGCCTTGAACAGGATGCACCAAAAACAATATTTTAAGCCTGGGTGTATTAAACATGCTTCTATTTTAGTAAAATGCTGCCTGCAACACCTGCATGCATGCCTGTGCTGATAACACGTTCACACATTGTGTTTCAAAACTCTGACTGAGTTCCCATGTTTGTCTTCAGATCTGCATTCACTCAGCCTGTTTTACAAACACTCCTCGGCTCCACGTCACCATTCTTTCTGTTCAGGAAAGGTTAGGGCTGGTTTACAAAATAAAATTTTACAAACAATTAAAAAGCATATATTCTTAGACACAGTCTACAATAGTTCTTTAAAACCCAATTCATACTGAGGATAAACTCCTCAAATGAGCCTAAATTCCATGTAACTTCTACATAAATTAAATTTTTCTTGAAATATTTTAAAGCAGTCTGTAGCAGTAGCTCTCTGGGCTTTCTGAATGTTTCCTCTTGCAAAGATGATGTGATTCTTGCAGAATTAATAGCAAAGATTTTGGTTGGTTCCAACAGATGAAAAACATTCCTCTATCAAAAAAAAAAAAACTCGATTAGGCATTAAGAAAGCCAGGACAGCTTTATGAATCAGGAATAAATTCTGGGTGGTCAACAGGATTGTAACGATACTCGAAACTGTCTTATACAAATTGCAAACTGTGCTTTGAATAATCTGCAATCAGTGTAGGATAATTCCATATGAACTAGTTTTCAAGAAGGTCCCATTTTAAAACAAATTCATTTGAGTTTTCAGAAATAAATAAAAGATCTTAAACTATGTTTTAAAAAGCTAATTTTTTTCCATAGTTCAGGTAATTAAGTGCCATCCAGATTCCTTAAATCCATAAAAACAGTCCTTTTATTAGCAGCTAACAGCTAGCATATCTCAGTATTCTCTCTGGTCTTATAAATCATTTTTATTTTTTCTGTCAATCTGTTTCTTTTCCTACAGAGCCCAATAATTTAAAAGTGGTGGATGATTCCTTGATGCTTTTGTAACTGAGTGTTTTCGTCCTGTTCTGTCAACACAACAGGGCAACTCAAGAACTACTTCCTGCCTTCCTTCAAAATAAGAGTCTCATACAGAAACAACAGGGTGTTAAAGCACACATCTTTCCACCCGGGGTTCATAATAATAACAAAACTCTAACCTTCCAGACTGAACCACAACTAAGTGCACCTAGATGGGTTTACGCTTCATTCTGTTCAAGTCCATTCGTATTGACGTTGCTGCATCACCTTCAGTTCAGCATCAAAGCCATGTGAGGTGAGGTCACATCTGTGTCAGCCATTAACTTATATGTGAATTTAAATCTGAACCTCAGCGTAAGGAAGGTTAGTATGTTAGAGGACCGATTGGTTATCATGTGATTCTGAGGTAAATTCCTTTTGCTAGAATTGCCCAAGGCCAGACTTCAAGAGCCGCTGTCCTTCATCTTTTAGATGCATCCCTTCTCCAACACACCTGAATCAAATGGCTGAATTCCCTCATGACCATTCAGTAATTGGCTTCTGGAGAGGCCTCATAACCACCCATTCATATGATTCAGGTGTGTTGGAGCAGAGATTCATCTAAAAGATGGATAGTAGCCCTTCAGGACTGGAGGCAGACACCTCTGCCTTATGAATTCTAGCCCAGAAACAAACGTGTGTTTAAAGTAGTGTTGAAGTCATGCATCTGCTTTCTAGATGAATTTTAAACAATTATCACCGCCAGCAGAGTGGACATAATGATGTAACTGGGGTGGTATCCTAGTATTTTAAACATTTAGAGAAACAGAACTGGCATAGGGACACATCCACTGCAACAGCGTTATATTTTCATCGTGATTCAAATGAACACAGAACAGCAGATTGATTCCTACTTCGTGCTGGCAGGTGTTTGACTGATGGAAACAGGATGGGGAATTCAAATAAATCCCTTCTGACTTCATGTGGTGTTTGAAGATTTGCTCCCTGGTTTGTGTCAGAGCGAAGGAATGCAAGGTATCAAGCTTTATGCTTCATTTCAGCACTTACATCAGTCCCAGGATTGGTTTGATGATGTTAAATCAAGCACTTGTGGAAAAAAGTGACCATGAACCTTCTGACTGGAGGTCTGGAGGTGGTGGAGCTCTGTCCTGGAGCTGAGCTGCTACAATAACCAACACTGAGAGAAGCTTCAAACAAGTTTTCCTTGTCAAAATGTCATTCTTTTCCAGGCTCAATTTTCCATAGTTATCTGTTCTTTTTTAGTTCATTTGTAAAGAATAAATAAAAGAGTTCTCATTCCTGCATTGGTCAGGCTTCAATGTCCAACACATTGAAGGGTGAGAGTGAAGGTGTGATGGTGGCTTTATAAAGGGACGAATGGATGGACGGATCTTTTAGAAAGTGGGATAGGGAACAATGTCTGGAAATGTTCCACATTTCTTTTCCACACCTATCCTAAAAAAAGCTCAAAATACTTGCATCAAACGTCATAGTATGGCTGCATAACATATAGCAAATGTATCACTATGGCAATATTACTTTATGTAATATAAATATCGCAAAGAACTGCCTATTAGTGTTAGCTTATTATTTTAGTACCATGCATTCAGGCTCTCTATGCCTGAAATATATTTAGTGACACATGCAGGACAGAAATATTTCAGAAGGTAAAGAGGTGGTAAGGTGGTCAAGTCAGTAAGAAACTAGAACTAAGTTGTTTCAGTTCAAAAACTCTCAGCTGTAGCCAGAAGCACCTTCTTCAATAAAGCCTTGATTTTCCTCCAGCGTCTGGACGTTAACTGGGGTCTATGTTTGGTATGAACCCAAAGCAGAACATCAACACTTATTTGTTTATTCATTGCAAGTTATATCGCAGCATTCTCCAACATTATCACATACTCTAGTTTTCCTAATATTTTGGAAATCACTGACTCAATAAAGAAGACGCCAAAATATTGTTTCTGTGAGTTAGTTATAAGTAATCAGCACAGTAAGTGCAGTAGGATGAAGGTTTATTGTGAAGAGAGTTTGCAGAAAAAGGAGGAAATTATTTTACTGGAGGATTCTTAGCTTAATAAAAAATCTCAGACCTTACACAGCAATGCGATAGCCAGTTCCCAGGCTACACGATATTAGAAAATCAGCCAACTGTGATCTAGTGAAGATGACATCAGTTGCAGCAGTTAGCAGTCATTGGACGAGAGGCGGGGTTTACACTGGACAGGTCCCCTGTCCCTCACAGAGACACACAGGAGGAACCACTGGCCTGTGGGTCTGCATGGAGTTTTCACGTACTCCTCATCCATGCCTGGACTCTTTTCGGGTACTCCGGGTTTCTCCCACATTCCAAAGACATGAGCATAAGATTTACCAGTCTCTTTAAATTTCCCACATGTATCAGTGTGTGTGCACTATTTTTTTGTCCTGTGTGTCTCTTCGTTGCCCTGATGGACTGGGGAACCTGGGCCGGCCCCAAGAAAGAAAACCCCCCCACCCCGGGCCCAATGAATGCTGGGATAGACCCAGCTCCCTCCTGGGGGAACCCTTTCAAAAAAATAAACAGATATGATAACAGATGGATGGATGGACATAATTTGTGATTAACCCATATTTTCTCAATACTTCAGTCTCTTCCACCATGATTGGTGATGGGGACATCCAATGATGTCCCCATCACTCTTAGCACTTTATCACTAACATCTATATCAGGTGAGGACATCAAGGATAATGAAATATTTTTTAGCATAGACGTTAATGCATGCCACTTAAAAAAACACAACAGCCAAGCAAATATTGCATCTAAACATTCTTCTGGAATTGTGATATTTAACATACTAAAACTAGAACGATTATTGGGATTTTATTCATGTAACTCTAGCAAATTGTAAACCTCTACACCTGCTGGTGCTTAGTGTGTCACTGTTATCTTAGACAAACAACGCTCTGAGATCCCATGCGGTGAGGTGACTGGTTCTGTCCGCCTTGCATATAGAGGTATAACATTCACTAACATAGTGTTGGTTTAGACCCATGTGATAATTTTAAGTTTATTTAGGTTAAAACATAGGGGCCCCAGTCTGCCTTCATCCTGTAGTAGAGTATCTCTGTATTTCTATAAATCTAATACTACAGAACTTCTGTCCGCTATAGAAAACAGGAACAGACTGCTGACAACTGAGAAGCCAACTTCATTTAACACCCTAACCAGCATAATACGTACTGTAAGAAACCACTGAGCAAACTGGAACTAAAAATTGGGGGCTGCAGAGCAAAATCGCAAGGGAATTTTAAAAAAAATTGGGGGGAAAAAAGAAAAAAACCCCCCCCGGAAATTTGTGCACCCGTACGTTTTCCCTGTGCACTTAAATCGGGACGCCCTTTTTAAACCTTTTGTTAAAAGATTAAAAACTTTTTTTTCCCGAGAGATTGTTGGAACACTGGGGCCCCTTTTAAACTCCATCTTTGTTGAGGTGATTTATGTTAGATGTGGATTCCTCCAGCATGCCATCATTGGTTGATTCTTCATGATTACAGGTCTAAAAATAAAGTTATGTTACATAACTCACTGGAGCAATTCTTGGAAGAACATGAAAATGGCTTGATGCAGTCATTAGCACAAATGAGGACCAACTGAAAAAAAAAATAAAAGTCTAATGTAATAACTATTAGGATCATTAAGGGAAATAAAGGGCAAATCTCTTAAATCTGACAGTCAGAGCAGTTAAAGCATAACTCCAAGATGTCAGGGTCAGCAGTGAAGGTCCTCCTACATTTTGTCCTGCTAGTTTATTATCCAACAAGATGTCCGCCTCCTTCCTCTAATAACCTTTCCTCCCAAATTCCCAGTCTGCTCCCGTGGATCAACAAGAGTGATTTAAGCTCAGGACCCCATCCATCTAACTAAGCAGAAGACCGTCTCCAGATGCTTTCAGCAGGTCTGAGCAGGCTTGGGTCTTCACTCATGCATGGCTGCTTGCAGGAAAATGCTAACGTGTAAAGCAGAACTGCATGTTTGTACATGAAAACACTAGTCAGGTGGGAAAAAAGCAGACACATAAGTCCATGTTTGTGTGTGCGTGTTTTGGGTAAGTCTGTGTACATGATTCATGGTGGATAATGATGGCTTATATGCAGCATATGAGGAGAGACATTCCTAAGTGAGAAAATAAACACTATAGTTTATATACAGAACACTTCACACACATTCTATTAAGTTAATGAAAGGCTCCCCACTTCCACTTCTAAGGGAGATGCACTTATCTGCACGTTTTTCCATACATACGCTCCATGCATTAAAACAATGACAATAAAAGGCTTGATTCAGGCTACAACCATAAACTAAGTTCCTTTTCTGTGTGTATGAGTGAATTCACAGCAAGAAAAACAACATATTTTAACATGTTTGCAAATCACTTGGTCCCTCTGATCCTGCAGCATCTATTCGACCACAACCCCATTCACTTATTTTACTGTTTGTCATTTTTTTTCATCAGTAGAATTATATACATTTAAAATAGAAAAACTGAATTTATCTAATTGGCCAAAACAAACTAGTTTATACCTGTACTATATACTTTGTAGAGCCACCATTTTCTTTTGTAGGATTTAGGTCTGGACTTTGACTGGGCCATTCTAAAAAGAATAGACAGTTGCTCTGTCTGTATGTTGAGGTTTTCTTACAGGATTGTCCTGTATTCAGCTCCATCTATCTTCTTATCAACTCTGACCAGCTTCCCTATCCCTGCTGAAGAAAGACCATCCCAAAGCATGATGATGCCACCACCATGCATCCCCATGAGGATGGTGTTTTTTAAAAGGTGGTATGCAGTGTTAGTTTTCTGCCCCGCAGCATTATGAACGTAGCCCACAGTGTTACACTCTCATCTATCCTGAGCGCTTTCTTCCATGTGTTTGCTGTGTCCCCTACATGGCTTTCTTCTTCTCACTTCTCCACAAAACCCAGAATTGTGGAGAGCACAGCTAAATGTTGTTGCCTGGGCAGCGGATTCTCCCACCTGAGCTCCATGTTCAGATCATGGATTGAACAGTGATCTGTGAGGTGTTCAAAGCCTAGAATATTGTTTTAGAATCTAACGCTGCTTTAAACTTCTCCACAATTTCCTCCCTGACTGGTCTGGTGGATTCCTTGGTCTTCATGATGCTGGTTGTTCACTAATAAGACTAAATTACACAAAGCTGGTTCTGTGACTTCTTGTCTTCTTGTTGTACTGGGTTGTATTTCGAGGAATCAGAGCAAAGTGGGCTGAATACAAATGTGAACCAGATTTTTCATTGTAAAAAATGTTTTAGAAAACGAAATGAATTATTTCTTTTTACTTCATAATTACGACCACTTTGGGCTGTTCTATAACATACCCTTAAAACCACCTGAAGCTTGTGCTTTAAACATGACAAAATGTAAAATCCAGGAGGTGCAAATACTCCATTCCTCACCTCTGCCTCCTGAACAAGGCACACGAATAATTTAACACCTCAAATTGAGCCTGAGAATCTCCCCTAGCTACAGTAAATGTCCTAAAACCAGCAGGCTTATGTGTGGTAACGAATCCCTGATCTCATTTGCATCACAAGTAAGCAAGTTTATATCATTAAGAAGAGCGAAACGGAGCAGGCACAGAACAAAACATAAAACCAAGAGACATCCAAAGCTAAATGATCCAGCTCAGAATCATAGCTCGGGGGTTCTAAACAGACAAACCTCTTAATGTCATGATTATAACATCAATCAGCCTTTATAAGTTGATATTCAATAAGATGTTCTCCATTAAGGATCCAAACACACACAAAGATGCCAAGAGTAATTTCAGAGTAATTAAAGTCAAGTATTAGTCTGATTTTGTTTTTGTGTTCCAGGGGGAAAGAGCATGTCCTGTTTCAACATGTTTCAACTTTTATTTTTACAAAATAGTATTTATTTAACAAAATCATAATTTAAAAACATTGTGATTACCCATCTTTACCTGCAGTAACTTGAAGGATTTCTTTGTTTTACTGTATGACCTTATCAGTCATTCCTCATCAATGTGGAGGAGTTTCAGCCCACTTACTTGCAACATGTTTCAGCTCATTGACATTTCATTCATTCATTCCTTGATTTATATAGCGCTTTAACCCCTTAACATTTGCCCCAAAATGTCTAAAAACCATCCAAGTAGTTCAAGGTCCATTTGGAGCACATGCAACAGCCTGTTTTCCTGGTTACTCTGTGAAGGCAACACTGCAACTAGAGATCCCAGAGTGTCCCAGGAGTAATTTGTGATCCATAAAACCTTCAGGTGTATGCCTTCATAAGTGCTACATCAGCAGAATGGGTTGAGTTTACAGAAATCAGACTCTTACTTGTAAGGGTCATTGGGGTCATTGGCGTTGCAGGCCTCAGCGTGTCCATTGCACACACATCTTCCTCCGATGCTGATGTCTTTGATACTGTAGTAGTACTGCAAGAAACAACACACACAGAGTAATTTTACTAGTTCTTTTTGTTTTAACCACCACAGGACCCCAACCCTCCCCATCCCACCTGCCCCCCTTCTATAACACTCGACTACATCTGTGACTGAATGAACATCGGCTTGAGGCGGGGCCTCACCCTGCGAGTGACGGTGGGGTCACGCAGCGCCTTGCCCATAAGGTGTCCCAGTAGGGTGTTTGTCCTCATGAAACGGAGCCTGATGTTGGTGGCTTTGGTAAAATCCCTCAGCACAGGCGAGTAGGAGAAGTTCAGGGCCCCGGGCCGACCGTTCACCAGGGATACCACAATCTGAGATAGGGGGCGTCAGAGAGCAAAACACATCATCAGATAACCAACAGAAAAAAACACGCTACCGGCCACTAAACTCAACTGATAAATAAAGACATAAAATTACAAATATAGAAAATCTTTACAATAAAAGATTTTGGAACAAATTATTATTATTCACATGAAAAGTGTGAGATGTATAATAACTTGTCTGAACTTTTACAAAATAAGAACTGGAAGCCAAATTCTTGCTTCTGGGCCAAGAAAAATAGGAAACTTTAGTTCAAAATCAAAGTTTTAAACAACTTTTACATGACCAACAGATACGGCCTCAGAATCTAACATGTTTTATGCAATAATGCAATCACCTCTCCATTTTCCAGTGGGACTATACGCGAGTACTCTGTGGTGCAGATAATGTCGTTGTCATTGTTGATCCTCTCAATCGTCCTCTGTCCAAAACGTTCGATACAGTCTCTCTTAGAGGCTGCAAACACACACAAACACAAGGAAGGGGATTAAGAGAATATATGTCCATGCATTTATGACAAAAATAAACACATTATACACAAATAAAAAGCAGAGCCATAAAAAATATTCTCAATGTCATGACTTCAGCTTGTTGAACAGTGCTTGAGTGAGTGCAGCAGTGTAACCAGCAGCTGAAACAGCTCTGGGATTTATTGCTTGAAGTGAAACGGTAATTTTCTCAGCTGTCCACTCTGCAGATTTACTCCAGCGGCACATGAACCCTGGGAACTCTTTCCTATTAGCAGTCAAATACCCTGCTTTATACCCTGCTCCAGCTGAAGAAACCACAGGGCACAGAGCATCTGTGAACATCACTTTTCAGGTCCAGGTACAGATTCTCAGTTGGATTTAAGTCTGGACTTTGACTAGGCCATTCCAATAAATGAATATGCTTTAATATAAACCATTCTACTGTACCTCTGGCTCTATGTTTAGGGTAGTTGTCCAGCTGGGAGATGAACCTGCGCTACAGTCTCGGGTCATCCAACTTCCCATCAACTCTGACCAGCTTCCCTGTCACAGCTGAAGAAAACCCTCCCCATAGTATGATACTGCCACTACCATGTTTCATGGTGAAGGTGGTGTGTTCAGGGTCATTGTCAGTGCTAGCTTTCTACCCCATACAGCATTTTGCTTGTAGATCAAAAAGTCAGATTTTGGTCTCATTTGACCGGAGCATGTTCTTCCAAATATCTGCTGTATTTCCTTCATGGCTTGTGACAAACTTTTAGCAGGACTTGATATGGCTTTCTTTCGCCAAATACTTCCTTCTTGCTACTCTTCTATAAAGGTCAAATTTGTGGAGAGCACATCAAATGTTTATTCTGTGGAAAGATTCTCCCACGAGTATCTCCTCAAGAGTTACCAATAAACACTCGGCTGCTCCTCTGATTAATGCTCTCCACTCCCAGCTTGTTGGTTTAGTTGGACGTTCATGTCTTGGTAGGTCTGCAGGTGGTCCATCCTCTCTTCGCAGACCTCTGGGAGATGTTCAAAGCTTGGGATGTTGGTTCAGAATCTAACTCTGCTTTAAACTTCTTCAGGACTTTCTCCCTGACCCATCTGCTGTGTTCCTTGGTCTTCATGATGCTGGTTGTTCTCTAATGTTCTCTAACACATCTCTGAGGGCTTTACAGAACAGCTGGATTTAGACTGAGGATAAATCACACTCAGGTACACCCTGTTTACTGATAAGGTGACACTTGAAGGCAGTTAGTTGTATAGGATTTTATTTTGGGATTGCAGAGTAAATGGACTGACTTTAAATGTGTTCACACCACTTTTCATACTGATCAGTAAAAGATTTGGAAAATCATGTTTCCTCTTCCTTCCACTTCACTATTATGCACCTCTCTGTGTTGGTAAATGACATAAAATGACATAAAATCTCAATCCATTAATAAGATCCATTAAAGTTTGTGGTTGTAACAAAATGTGAACAACTTTTGCAATACTGAGGTCCTGAAGCTGAAACTCTTTCAGATGATGCATTTGTGGCAATGGAGTTCCAAAAGAACAGAACCTCTCTCACATCCCTGCCAAAAATCCGAGGAGCGTATTAAGCAATCACAACAGCGCATCTTTTAATCGAGAGAGCGCCTAGCTCTGATCGCGGGCGTGCACCTTTATTCAAGAGCCTTTGAAAGCAGCACGGCGAGCAGTAAAACACGCCCCCTGCACCCATCTGTTCGCTCTTGCAGAAAAATTCTGCTCTCTTGCTCTGTTTAGTGGGCGTATTTGTCAGTTGGGGGCAGAAACTCTTCTGATTGATCTGATTGGCCGGATTTTCACCTCATATCCGGTCGCAGCCAGCACAGGACATTGCCTTGTAGGAGAAGAAGAAGAGCAGGGAACGTGACGTGGATTCAAAGCGTTTGAAGAAAATGAGGAATAAATAAGAAGGTAAGGAAAGGAAAAGCTGGTTGTTGATTGCAACACTTTTTTACCGGTGACATTTATTTTATTTATATTTTTCAAGGGTGTCCTCTAAGGATGCTTATTTTTCTTTTTCTAAGTGTTTTAAATTTCTGACTGTATCCTATGTTGTATTCTGAGCCGGATATCTCAACAAAATTTTATTTTGGTCTCATGACAGTAAAGATTCTTGAATGATTATTGATTACTTTATTAGCAATCGGTTAGCTGTGGATATGTTAATTAGCCTGAGACGATTTCTAATTGTAGATGTCAAAATCTCAACACTAACAGTATGTCTCTGGGAGGCAGTTTTCCCTAAACTCTGGATGCTGATTATAATAACCATTTTATTGACATTGTTGTTTGATACAGTTGAGGACAGCATTGAAGAGTTCATTTTGTGAGATGTCAGAGCAAGTGAGTCTCACACCACTCTTAACATCTGTAAGAATCTTGATTTCTTTTTGGATAAATGTCACTGGTACAAAAAGTGTTCCAATCAACAACCAGCTTTTCCTTTCCTTACCTTCTTATTTATTCCTCGTTTTCTTCAACGCTTTGAATCCACATCACGTTCCCTGCTCTTCTTCTTCTCCTACAAGGCAATGTCCTGTGCTGGCTGCGACCGGATATGAGGTGAAAATCCGGCCAATCAGATCAATCAGAAGAGTTTTTGCCCCCAACTGACAAATACGCCCACTAAACAGAGCGAGAAAGCGTAATTTTTCTGCGAGAACGAACAGATGGGTGCAGGGGGCGTGTTTTACTGCTCACCGTGCTGCGTTCAAAGGCAAAGAATAAAGGTGCACGCCTGCGATCAGAGCTATGCGCTCTCTCGATTAAAAGATGCACTGTTGTGATCGCTTAATACGCTCCTCTGATTTTTGGCAGGAATGTGACGCCATATCCCTACTTTATTTCTTCTCTGTATGGAGTAAACTAGCAAGCAGCAATCATGTCAGCTGCAGAGGATAGTTGCAAAGCTGTCATCTACTATTTAGATGTTTATTAATTGCGACACACCTGATATTAAACTCTAATCAATGATGTTTTAGGTTTTATTTGAATGCAGATGCTCAAACTCATGTTATCCATAGATCCAAAGCTCAGATGCCTCCACCTCCTCTGATCAGGTAAACTCCATGCCTTGACCTGTTGCCAAACATTCCTGGAATTCCCCTGCAGCCCGCCTCCACCAACAGCTGCCTCAGCCAATCAGGTAACATATGCCCCCCCCACCCCACCCCAACCTCAGGCGTCCTGTCTGTTGGAGACAAAGTTAAAGCCTTACTCTACTCTGAGTGGGGTTAGCAGATCATGAAGTGATGCACATGGAATCTGATTTGGTTCATACTCACAGGCAAAGTACTGCCAGGGCTGGTAGGTCTGCCCAAAGTCCGTAGATCTCTCCAGAACCCAGAGGTCCGGACGGGGAGAGTTGGCAAATTTAATCAACACATAGGCCACGTGGAAGAGCTGCAGAGAGACGGGGGAGGAGAAGAGGAACAATCCACATTAAATATACAGTGAAAACTGTTTGGGAATATGATGCAGATCATTTCTAATGCAGCATAAACGTTTTTTTTCTTTCTTCTATTTTTGCTTTTTTTGTCATACTAACGTGTTTCAGGTCTAAAAACTAACTGTAATATCAGACAAAGGAAATACAAAATGTGGTCATGCCACAGCGTCTCAATCAGAAGATGTAAATCTGAATTTTGACCAAGTCAACCCGGAACCTTGATTTTTTTATTTTTTATTATTAGTCATACATGTTTTTAGCCATTCAGAGGTAGACCTGCTGTTGGGCTTTGGATCATTGTCCTGCTGCAGAACCCAAGTGATCTTGAACTTAATGAAGGTCACAAAGAAACTGGATTTCCTTCATCAGGATTTTTTGCTAGAGAGCAGAATTCATGGGTCCACTGATTACATCTAATTGTCAAGGTCCTGAGGCAGCAAAGCAGCCCCACACCATCACACTACCACCACCGTGTTTGACAGCATTTTTCAGAAATGCTGTCTAAAAAGGGCAATCTTTGTCTCGTCAGTCCCTAGATTGTTTTCCATACTTGCGGACCATCCAGATGCTTTTTTTCCCAAGGCCAGTGGATCTGGCCTTGGAATTTTCCCATGGATGCTTTAACTGAGGAAAGTAAGGCCTGCAGAGCTTTAGATCTTGTTCCGGGTTCTTCTGTGACCTCCTGGATGAGTCGTCAATGCAATCTTAGAGTAATTTCGGTAGAAAGGTTCACAACTGTTCCATTTTTTTCCCCATTTGTGGACAAGGGCTTTCACTGTGGTTGTCTGGAGTCCCAAAACCTTAGAAACAGCTTTGTAATCCTTTCCAGGCTGATATAAATTACTTTGTTTTTCAATTATTCGTGAATATATTTAATTTCTGGGCAATATGTGTTGCTTTTTGAGTTTTTTCTTAGCCTACCTCATGTTGTCAGATTAGTTCTATTTAATTGCTTCCTTGATTCTACAGATTTGGCAGAGATCAGGCTAGGGTATGGCTACTGAAGCAAACAATGTGGTTAATTCAAGTGAATTCATGGCTCAACAAGGGGGACAATTACCTTTTCACACAGGTTCTGGTTGGTTTGGATAGATTTTTCCCTAAATGAATTAAAACATCATTTGAGACCAGCTTTTTGAATTTAGTCAGGTTACCTTTATCTGATATTAAGATTTTTTGATGATCTGAAACCTGTAAGAATGACCAAAAAAGCAACTCCCAAAAAAATGGGAGCAATAACATTTTCATAACACTGTGACCAGAGAAATTTAGAGGTTGACATTTTTCTTTTCTTTTTTCCCAAACAACTTTTTCAGCACTAGAGGCCTTTATTTTTGATAGTAGGTAGACAGGAAGGAGGGGCAAAGAGAGGGGGAGACATTCGGCAAAGGTCGCCGGGTCCGGGACTCGAACCCGGGACGGCCACTTCGAGGACTATAGCCTGTATATGTGGCCGCACGCTAACCCCTACACCACCAGTGCCACGCCCAAGGGTGACATTTTTGAACATCAAATACAATTTAACTGATTCAAAAAAGACAGAAAAAGAGAGAAAGAGAGAAAAGTAAAATATAAAATAAAAATGAGGAAATTAAAGGGCAAAACGCCTGGAACAAGAGAGGAAAGGAGAAAAATGAAGAAAGGATGGAACAGAGAAGGATATGAAGAGATGAGAAGATAAATAAAAAGAACAAAAGAATGGGAAACATGCTGGGGTAAGTAGAAGAGGACAGAAGACATGTTAATCAGATACAGACAAGCTCAAAGGAAGAACAGCCAGCTGCAGACTTTTAATAAAACCAACCGACCTCTGTAGTGACCCCAACAATTGACCCGTAAAACCCGGCCTCTCTGAGGACACGTCACGTCAAACGCAACTATATTACCTCTGATCTACTACGACCCGATACGTGTTCTGCCACGAGTGGCTGTCAAACAGCTAATTCCTGAATTCCTAATGAGTACCAGATGTTCGGATATCGCACACCGAGTGGTGATCCCTGGTGTCTGTGCAGCACGGCAGCTGCCTGGAGGCCTCACTCAGTCACTTAAACTGAGCTGACAAACTGCTCTCCTGGGTACGAGCGGAAAGTCTGACGGGCTTAAAACGGTTCCCCAGCAAGAAAGAACAGAACAGAGTGGAACACAATAACCTGCATAATAACAACAAACCTGCTTCTCTGCATGGGTATAAAAACCAAGTGATACATTTCAGTGTTAACATGATGTCTGATGATGCAGCTAAATGACAGAAATACTTCATACCATCTCAACCCTAACCCCAACAATTACATGTACATGCCTGACTCTCAAATTATGTTTTATTGAATTAGCACCAGGCGTTCATATTTATAAGGACTACCATTCTGGGGAAACTTGGTTATCTTACCAGAAAAAGTCCCTAAAAGGCAAAAAAAAGACAGTAGGTTACACTAACCATTCATCACACACAGCTAATGATGATTTAGGAAGTATGCAGACACAAAGACATCAAAATATGCAAAGACTTGCTGAAAAATTAGTGCGGCTCGATCACTTGGGTCTTTCAGGGGGCTGTTCCAGGCCAAGGATGATTGGGATGATGGAGGTGTGGAGGTGAAGCGGAATGGGAGTTATTCTCTTGCTTGATAGATTACACTCACAGGCATTCTTTCATTACGATCTGTCTATCCATTTGGACCTTTAAAGCCTCAGAGGGGTACAATTAGGAGACATGCTGTGATCCTTTGGCAGCAGTTGACAGAATTTACTGGGGTCAGGGTGAAACTTTTACAAGATTACAAAATGACAACCTTTCTCATTGGCTGCCATTAGAGCTACTTTCTATAGAGCTGATTTTAAAGTAGGTGAAGAGAGAAGCGTGACTTCACTCTCTCCTTTCATCATTGGATAGTTTTAAGACGGTAGTACACATGTATAGTTAGTCCTCTCCTTTCACAGCATTTAGCCTGATTAGTTTAGAAAAACTAAAACCAGCCAACTTAGCTCAGAACCAGAAGCAGATCTGGGAAGGAAGGTCTGAACAGTATTTTTCTTCATCAGATCCTCTTTTAGGCTGTTTAGAACATTTTAACAGTAAAACATTACCTTTAAGTTAGACTTGCTCCTTCAAAGATGAAATTCATACACATAATAATGATTGCAAATAATGCCAGTCAAAAAAAGCACAGGTTGTATGAAGCTTATCTGTCTTAACCCCAGCTTCTTCTCACTAAGAGAGGTAAATGCTCCAATAAGCAGACTATAAATGTATGTGTGTGTTAGAGATTTAGAGGTCAGGAAATACAATGCACGGCTTCTACGTGTCCCTCAGGGCAAAAAGATATTCAGCAAAAAAATCCTGAACATTCCTTTGGATCCAGGGTTAAAGTTTGATGACCAGAGCAAAGTCTTTGAATCGAAGAAAACTCCCTCAGAGAACTCAAAACCTCAGGTGCACAAGCGGCAACAGAGAAAAGACTTCACTTTGAGAAGAAAAATAACTTTCAGTCTTTTTTTTCTTTTCTCAGTTTAAAATTTTGATTTGTATTTTGCTCACATGTAAAAACTGAAGATGACAAACGTGATGTTTAAATCACTCCTTGCCACGGTCAGTTGGTGGCTAACCTAGACAGGTTTACGGCTTTGTTACACCAAACAATACAGAAGGCCTCACAGCAGGTGACCTAACACTGAACTAACGGCCACCATGACCGACAGAAGGTCATGAGTTCCCACAGCAGCTGCACTACTTCTACAACCCTCTATCCATTGAAATACAACTTCACTGCCTGACTCCCTAAAGCTTCTCACATACTTTCTTTGCAAGTAAATCACAAAGTCTAACAGACTAGTTAACGTGTATGGCCACTATTATGAACCCTTACGTGAATTCATACCCCAGAGAAACACCAGCTCATTCTGGGGCATTTTAAAAAGGTCCCCAAGCCAAAGGAAACATTTCCACCACAGGAATCTTTTCCAGAACCCAGAGTAGTTATCTGGGACCAGTTTAATGCTGCTTTGAGGAACCTCTCATGTTCCTTTGTTTGGAGGGAGAGAATGAGGAAAATGAATATTTATATATTAATATTAAAGTGATATTTTATGATTTTAAATCATTTCTGCTCTAAGGTACAAATAAAAACAACCCATTTAGATCAATAAAAGTGTGGTTTATGTTCATTTTGGAAACACCTCAGACTTTTTTATTTAAATAACTGTAAATGGTACAAACGTCCTCTGGCTTCAAAGTGATTATAATTCAGTTTCACTGTGTAAATGCTGTGAAATTATCAGAAGATTATGGCTAGAACATCCTGATCGCTTCTGTCTCTCCTCTCCCCTCTCGTTGCTCCAAAAGGAATGGAGCATGGAGGTCTGCATCAGCTAAATGCTTTAAACATTTGATGAAGCTGCGGGGCCTGGCACATGGCGTAGCAGCAGCGCACGCGACCCATCTACAGAAGTTCCAGTCCTTGACACAGCCATCCCTTGTTCGAGTCCCGGCCCTGGAGACCTACGCTAC
Organism: Crenichthys baileyi; assembly: GCA_036173005.1. Lineage (NCBI taxonomy): Eukaryota > Metazoa > Chordata > Actinopteri > Cyprinodontiformes > Goodeidae > Crenichthys > Crenichthys baileyi. The sequence continues at coordinate 468,460 of JAHHUM010000004.1, read as the reverse complement.
ATGTCTTCCCCCTCTCTCCACTCCACTTCCTGTCTGATTACTTTGAGAAAAAGTAGCAGCTGCAACTTTTCACTGAGTTTTTTGAGACTTTACATGAGAAATAAAGTACTATTAAGTCTCCACACCTCCATGAAACAACGGCCAAGGTGAACGAAACTTGAAACGTGCCCTAGGCTGCCTCTGGACACTCAAGCCGCATCAAGTTGGCATTGCAGGACCAAAGGAGGCCCGAGTTAAAGCTTAGGAGGGTTCATATTGAGTGTTATGAATAAAATGAGTCGCATATCTCCCATTGTAAATATAAGATTTTCACAGTTTGATGGCATGACGCCTTAAATTTTGTTCTATTTTTGACCAACAGTCCAGTGATCTGCTCTGTGTAGTGTTATGCATCTCTATTTTAAATAACAGGTCTATACTATACAGTAGATAAATCAGTCTCATATACTTATATATATGTTTACTAACAAGAATCATAAGCGACAAACCAGACTAACAAAAGCCCAGAAAAACAAACAATATACTTCTACTGATTGGATATTTGGCTGGAATAAACCTTCAGGAACCTATTAGTTTCCACAATTTTCCTAAGGCCTGTGTGGAAAAGTCTTCTGTTGGTTTATGATTATCTAGCTAACTCTCATAAAAATGGAGACTAGAGGAAAAAAGGAAAAATCCCAACTGTGTGGTAGGAGACCTCTGTTTTATTTTTTCCTGAGATCACGCACTAGTAAGTACTCTAGAACTTTACTTCCATTTCTAGATCTTATGATTCAGTTCATAAACACATCATAAATAGAGCATTACCATAATCCACTGTGTAATTAAAGCTTCCTCTTGTCGTAAAAATTATTCCATATTCAGATTGTTTTTTTAGCTAAGAGGAAAGAATACATTATTTCTTCATGGTCTTACTCTGAGTCTGTAGAGAAATCAAAGCTATTCTGTTGCACAACATAAGATACTGGAGATGACACCAAGCATGACCTAAAGGTGGAAAAAAGTCGCATCTTAAGGGTTCCTGTAGGCTACTTCTGTCTTAGTGCACTTCACCAAAAACTGTCCACATGAGGCAAACAACCATTCATGCACACATTCACACCTAAAGGCAATCCAGAAATTCCAATTAACCTAACATGCGTTTGTTTGGATTGAAGGAGCAATAGAGAGCCTATGCACATCAAACAACCTGCTTCCCAGTTCTTGGAAAATCTGACACTGATAACTGTCTGTTAAGAGGCGCAGCATTCGAATATTTGGTGCTAGAATTTGATTCTCATTGTTTAACCTTAAGAACAAACTCAAAGAAAATCCCCACTGTGGCTGTCTCCAACTCTCAGTGGGAGCAAGTCTGTTGTCTTGCATAAACACACACACACACACACACACACACACACACACACACACACACACACACACCCATAGGATTTATGGATTAGTGGTGGCCTCCCAGGTTAACCTCCCCAAATTGCTTGCAGAGCTATCAATCAACCTGCCATTACCATAACAGTCAGCCGGCTACAGGACAAGAAACGGGGGAAGAAATTGATATAACAAATAGGAACCAATGAAAGAAACTAGAGAGAACACAGCACTTTAATCACTCCTTGTTCTTTATGACTCAGGATTGAAGTTGCTTTTATGTGTCTTTACTTTAACCAAGCACAGAATTAAGGCATCAAAGACTTCTAAGACGTCTCTGCTGGAAATGGTACTAAAAGAACAGTCAGTAAGCCAAGGACAGACATGGAGATGACTTCACCATGTAATCCCTGAGGACAGGACTCTCGACAACTGTCCCAGGTCCTTCTGAAGGACGTAGAAGAGAATCAGAGCCGCTGTGACTAATAATCTGTGACAACAGAGGGAGCGAATGCGGACAAGAGAAGACAAAAGAAAGAAACTAAAACTCAGGAGCAGGTCACACAGCAGATGAGCTTCTGTTTGTGTAGTTCAGGTGCCTTGAATGGGTTTCTTTCTGTATATGCACACAAATAAAATATACAAGAAAGACTAATTCCTTTGTTTTAATACTGCAGATTAAAAAACGTAAATTCAGAAGGAATTATCTGAAGTTTGCTATCCAAATATGGTCACATTTGAAGGTATGTGTGCATTTATGTCTGTACGTCTCAGGAATTCAGGTGTGGGTGCGTTTGTGTGTCTGGTCCCAAGCCGGTTTAATGATTGTACACATTCCTTGGTGCCACTACATTCCCAGTGCCTCAGGTAACTATGGAAATAAGAAACAACACACACAAAATGACAGAGGGAGTGATGGAGGGAGGAAAGAAAGCAGAAAGGGAGGAAGGGTGAAGATAGTTAGGAAAACAGCGGCTGGGGTGGACATGTAAATGTTTCAGTCATCAAAAATAACCCATATATGGTGAGGATGCTCAAAGTGAGTCCACACATGCATTGCTACATCTCCAACTGGGATTCGATGAGTCACTCTAACTTGCATTGCAACTTGATTAATAAAAACAAGGCTTCTCAGTGGCAATATTCTCCAGAATTCCTGACTTATCCCGGGTGTATGAACAAACCATAACCTGGTGGTTATTGGCAGACCTCCTACATTTGGACCAACACCAAAATCTAATCACAGCTTGTTTAGCCTCCAGGCAAACTTCTCTCACAGGAGTTGCTGCGATGACAGAAAAAATGTCACACTATTTACACAAGTTACACTATTAAATAATAACAACCAATTACTGAGTAATTGGAAGTAATTCATGTCGTTACCAGATGATTGACTGGAAACAGACACATGGAATGAACTCCAGTCCAAGACAAATATGTGAGCAACTCCACGTAACTGACCTCCCTAAAAGGGAATTCTGGGCAAAGCTGGAGGCTGTCAATATGTTAAATGTGTGGATGAGAGAGTGTATGGACTAAACAGGGTCAGTTTAGGAAAAAGAGAAGATTGGACACATCTGAAAACCACAGCAGAAACTTCCCAGAGTCAAGGACTGCTGCCTGTTACATCACAGCGTCATCAGCATACATGAGAACGTTTGTGTGAGAAAACAGTTAACCTCTTTAAAGTGTCTCTGATGAGACAACTCTACATACAAATATGAAATATATTTTACTTTTATACATCTCTGAACAATAAAAACACAATTTTGACCTACAGAAAAAAGTGAAAGCTGACTTATGAATTTGCCATAAAAGAAAAATGTATGATAAACTGTGCAGAATGTAAAAGATTAATCTTTTTTTCAAAGGTTTTCAGTTTTTTATTCTAGCAATTTTCTGTTTTTATATTAATTAGATGTTGACCAACTAATCTATAACCAATGACATATTAAAAATCAGAGCAGTTGATAACTGATAATAGATAATAAATAATAAATAATTTTTATTTCATTTAACAGATTTGTTTTAACCTCAGAATTAGTTAATTTCTTTGGTTGTAAAAGTACACCAGACTCCACAAATTTGACTCAATAGTAAAATGTTTAAAAAGATATCAAATAAATTAATGTTTTATTGCATGATTTTTTTTTAACACTAAGACATTATTTATTTTTAACAAAATCTCCTGAGCCACCTGTTAATCCTAGCTCCTTAGAATAAAACTATAATGATAACCTCTAATTAATAATTCCTGACTTCCTGTTCAGCTGAGGGTAAAAATATTCTCTGTCATGCAATTCTCTTAGCAACTCCTCACAAAAGGAAAAACATTGAACATACAGTTCAACTAAGGCAGCGGTGTGTTGACCTTCCAAACTCAGGAAATTGCTTCAGCAAAATAGGTGCCGCTTATTTGAAGTCTTCATCTGGGAGGTTGACAGTTATGGAGGAGATGTACTCAGAGGTGAGAATGGAGCTGAATTTTTCAGCCCCTCCATAGATCTGGTGGTGGAGACATTTCAGATGACTAGCAGAATGTTTGCAGAGATTCCCTGGTACAAATGATTACGTTCCAGCTTTCTGCCCTATGACCTTCTGCTAGTTGGAACTCACACCTCAGTAAACTACTACAGTAATTGAACACTTGCTGTTGTGCTGTCCTATAAAGTCAGCTGGGACATCAGTAAATAATTATTTTAAAAAGGTAAATATCTGCTAGATTTATCAGTTGCCTGATATGTTGTCCTCCATTTAAAGTCAATAAGGGTTTAAGCAGTGTATATGCTTCCATATTGACCTTTATTACGGTGAGATATAATTATCTTAACTGTCTTCAAGCTGCATGCTTGAAACCCAATAAAAGTGGCACATCACTGTAACTTGTTCGACAACGGATGTACAGTTCTATACTTGACTGATTTTATGAGATGCAAACAATCGTAAGTGCAGCTGCTATCACTTTCTTTTATATACACAGCAGCCATCTTGGATTTTGAGGTCAGGGTTGATGAGAGACTGGCTAAATTAAGAGGTTGTTTTATCTGAACCTTTGGAATTGGAAGATGAAAAACTTGACTTCTGTGGACACATAAAAACACACCATCAATCTGGACATCATAACTTTTAATGCTGCGCTTTCTTTGCAGTCGGTAGTCGGAGACTCCTAGTTCCCAGTTGGAAAAACGTCATGAATGCCACTTGACGTCAAAATTCTGACTGGGAAAGTCGGATCTCACCAAGCAACCCTGAATTTTGTATCCAATATGGCTGCACGCATATAGAATGTACTAAAGGTTGCCACTACAGAGACATTATCACTTCTAAAGGTTTGTATCTTAATGAACCAGGTGCACACAACGTGCTGTAAAATATCCTTTTGTGTTTGAGCGGACAAAATTAAGCAAAATATATTATTATTGGCTTTCATTGCTAGCAGTAGTTATCGTAACAAAACAAATCTCAAGTCTCGATTCCCGACATCCAACCAGGACGTGACCTCATTCCCAACCCAGAGCTCTGACGTGAATGCAGCATAAGTTTGATCAAATGGAAAAATAATCACATCTACTCATCCAGAACACAGGTAGAAGAACTGGTACAGAATCTCAAAACACAGCACCAGTTTACTCCAAAGAGCCTCTAAATGGATGTTCTATACACACTGAATTCAAAGCTCTTAAGCCACAGAAATGGTTCTGTAGGTGTGTGTCGTTCGTGATGAGTTCAGAAGTACAGATGAGAGCAGGGCTAGCAGAACGAGGGCTATAAAGAAGAGACGGGGCTGCAGCTGCATCTGTCAGCTTCTGGAAGAGATTTAGGACACTTTCTCAACACACTTTCAAGACAGCCAGGAGACACCTTCATGGCGCCTTGGTGTGATTTATGTAAGTCAGACCGAATGGGGGATTAAGTCAATTTGCTGCTGTCACGCCTCTGAGCCACCAACGAATGCAGTCATGTTGGTCAAGCAGGTGAGAAGATGTGAAGCAGATAATGTGAGCAGTGCTCCACTATGATCTGGCGCTGACCACCGATTTTATCACAGAGGGTTCAGGGTTCAGCTGTTTATAAACTGCCAAAGGAGCCCATCGTCCTAGCTATAGTCTGGATGTTCGTTTGGGTCTCCAAGGCAATATTTGCTTTAGGTGATGGCACTGACGTCCAGAGATACAGTGTCTTCTCCTCGACTCTGAAGAACACTCTTCTGGGACTAATCTGTTCCATGTGTTCTTTGTTGACCAACTGACACTGGTCAGTGAGTGAATCTGTCTCTGAAGACAAACTGAGGCAGGAACACACCCCCTGCAGAGCTGGCGAGAATTTGAATGACTTTTTCAACAGAGTTGAGAGTAACTCTGGAGAACTGAGCTGCTGTCTGAACTCCTCTTTGCAAACATGAGGTCATTCCTTCTACTTTGATGAAGCAGTGTCTGTTTTTCCAACTCATCCACTGATGTCTTTGTCCAGAGTTTGTCTTCCCTTTCTTTCAGAGGTTTGCAGCTGCACGAGCAGCTGGACTGTAATGAGAAAGACATTACAGTGTGTTGCAGAGTATTCGACCAGCTTTTCAGGCAAAAAACAAACTCTTTTGTTTTTTGTCCTTTGGAACCATGCTTCCACATAGTTTACACCATATTCTGACCCAAACTTTCTAATGTTGCAGCTGAAATTAGTCTAAAGTTTTTTCAATCTTCCGGTAAATCTCTGACAGTTGTAGCCTCAGCGTCACCGGGTGTGGTCTCCTGCTGCTGTAGCCAATCTGCTTTAAGGTTTGATGTGTTGTATGTCCAGAGATGAGAGATAGTTGTCCGTAAAAATCCCAGTAGATCAGCGGTTTCTGAAATACTGAGATCAGCCCTTGTGGCAGCAACAACAATATCACATTCAAAGTCACTTAAATTGTCTTTCTTCCACATTCTGACGTTCATTTTGAACTTCAGCAGGTCATCTTAAATATGCCGAGATGCCTAAATGCATTGAGTTGCTCACTATTTGGTGAGTGTAAATTCTCTTACCTTAAAAAGTCTACGAATAAAAAACGGTCTAATCACACTTGCCTGTTATGTTCACCAGAGGCTATCAGTAGATGTTTGCCACTATCTGAAGTAAAATCAGCCCAGAGCCAACTGACCTGTCACCCTCAAAAAGCTACTCAGATAATCTAGTGCTGCAATCTGAACAGTAGGATGGGAGAAAAGGACAGATCCTCAACTTGAAAACAGATTCTTATCATATTTTTCCCACACCCAGAAAGAACAAGAATTCAGAGCTGCACATTACCTACATGTTTCTAAATTAAAAGGGTTAGGTAGACCAACCAGTACTTCTGGAGAACTGTGCCTAATGGTAACTTGCACAAAACCACCACCTTTATCTTAAAACCACTGTTTTCCAGGTGGGATTTCAATGCCCAGAGGCACCAGATGTACAGACTCAGGTTGCTTCCTTACACCTATACGTCCACAGAACAGCTGGTCCGTACACGCTCAGCCGGTGAGCTCAGCGCCTTTAAAACATGCCTCAAATGTAAAGATGACTGCTTTTTCCTCCCCCTTCAATCCTCATGACAGTTTGTGTAGTGTTAAATGCTTCGAAGCAAGCATGCCATCTTCAGCAAGTCCTAGCAAGAAGAGAGAAGCTGGGTGAAGACATGGCAATCTGCTGTTTGCATTCCAGCAATTTCACAGACTGGGAAATACCAACATATCCCAAAAAAAAGAAACATCACCATCTTTCAAGGAGAAATCATCTGAGCTTTGGTTCATCTTACATAAAAGACAAGACATGCACCGATCTGGCTTGTTCTGGCCGATACCAAGTTCCTGTTTCATTGAGACCTGACCCCCTGATTCTGATTTTGGGAATTACAGTTTTCTTTCCAAGGACTCCAACTTAAACAGTTTGTGTGATGCATTTAATGAACAGAGAATTAAATGTTTGGACTTTTCCATGTCTGACATGGGTCTGAGCAAAGTAAGCCAGTTTCAATCAATTGGTAATTTATTGGTGCATTACCATTTGTGACATAAAATCTGCAGAAAACCACCAGTTGAAATGTTCACATACATGTTTTTAATATATTATCTTTAAGTCACTGCATTTATGCACTCTCTGCTACCTGACATGTTAATGGTGCAAAGTGAGCTCAGCAAATTAAAAATGTGACAATAGGATTTAAAGTTATTCAGTGAGTAGGTGTGTACAAAGAGATCAAAATCAGCCAATTTTCAGCCGATCAGATCTGATTGGTGATAAGGCGGTCAAACAGAAAATAACCAGTTCTGTCTTTCCTTCTCATTAATGCATCAAAACTAAGAACTCCCACAATTTCCTGTCTTTAAATGCATCAAACAACAGAATGTACTTAAGTTTAATAACAAATACAGGTTAGGGGCCAATAGTTTGATACATAAATTGAAATAATCCTGTAATTTATTTTATTTTCTGTTGGATTCCAAACTACGACCCTTATCAAAGAACTACAGCACATTTTCCTCTTTAACTGCTTTAGTCATCAGTAACACCCAAGAATTATCTAAATCAGAAACGACAGGTAAGACCCAAAAGAAAATCACAAAATGTTTGTCTATTTATTTCTAATAAGCTATAGAGTCTAAAGCTGTCTTCCCCGTCAAGCTGAGATCTCATCCCTCATTGGTCACAAGTCACAGGTCGTATAACCAAAACATCAGCATTGAAAGACAAGTTACAACACAAGCTCTTTTTAAATAAGCACAGTATATTATCACTATAATCTACAAACACAAACTACAAAGTTCTGCACAAACAAAGACAGAGAAGAAACAGCTGAACTGTCTACAGAAGACAACGCAGCCCAACGCACAGTTTTTCATTTGATAGAAGAAATTATAATGCTAAACATCATGAAGCAAAAAATATTTTTTACTACTTTTTCTACACCTTTTTTATTTAAACTGATAGCATAAGGTTGATATACCATGCAACTTTTATGGTTTAATGTAAATAGGTCTCAGTAACAATGAATTAACAGTTTTTGTACGATCAGCATCTCTTTCAGTCATATGAGCGATTTTCTCATCTGGTTTTATGCTGTACCTTGAAAACGGCTCAAGACTGCAGCTCCTTCAAATACTCTGTGTATTTTAAAGTAGAAGTAAGTTTAGACAGCACATCATGAGCTATCGAAAAAGCTTCTTTCAAGAAACATAAAAATGGTGGATTTTAGGAGATTTTAAATAAACACATTTTTAGGGTCTTGTCTGTTTAGAAGACCATCAAAAGGAGAAATTTAAATAAGCAGAAGCTAACAAACAAATTTCTCTCACCCTAAAATACCAAATCTGTCTAAATTCATGCATGAATATTTCTTTAATTTTCCTTTCATGGGTCTGTAAATCATTTCCTGTTAATTATTGTTGTATTTTCCATGATGATTTAATTCCATGATGGTCCATGCATTTGGGCATATTCCAAATTATGTTGAAATAAAAGCTCCAACAGTTTGCAGCCTTGATATTAGCTACACAGTAATAGAAAGGCCAAATGTAAGGTAGTAGGAAAAGAGAGGCAGATGTTGGTAAGAGCTGTGGAAGGGAAGGAGGACGAGAAGATAAGAAAGACGGCTCCCATCGTGGAAACACGGATGGACTCGTCTTCCCAGACTCTTATCAGCTCCCGGGAGGATGAAGGTGGAGGGGGAGCGAAGGTGGAGGAGTCCAGAGGGGAAAAGCTCATTATTTTGGACACTTCTGGTGATTTGTCTTTCTGTAGAGTTTGAGATCTTCAATGTCACAATCAATAGTGGTTGGAAAATTATGTTTAACTTTCATCCTGTCCACTGATGGATTCAGTGTTTCAGACTGGACTAGAAGTTGGTGTGAAAATAGGCCAAACAAGTTTTACAAGTTTCCAGTTGGATGCCATTTATAAAGTTTACAGAAGAAACATTTAAAGTTTGAGCTTTTATGATATTTGATAATCAGTCTCTCCACAGTGAGCAAAGTAACAAGATCAGAAGGAGGGGAAATAATTATTTTTAAACTTCTTTCTTTCCGCAGATCAAGAGTCAGCTGGCATATAACGAGCTTTAGAGACCACTTACTCCCAGTCGAAGTGGAAAAAAAAAGATGAACGTTTTCCAAATGTTTCTAAATAAAAAGTCAGACGATGGGGGAAAGGGCAAGAACGGGAGGATAGAAGGAGGAGGAAGGGAGGCTTCCTCTGCCTTGACCTTGACTTTTTCCATCTTCCTGATCCATAGATCCTTTAAAGAGTTTTGTCGACGCCTTATAATGACAGACAGCTGGGCCATATTCCATAATTAGTGAAAATCTGGGGGGAGCATGAGATAAAGAGGAGGAGAACGAGAGCAGGTTGTTCCAAGGAAGAGTGATGAGAGCCAGTATATATTAGAGCATATAAAGTACATTATATTTGTATATGTATATATTTATATATATCCAACCTAAACTAACTGACAAGATCAGCTGAGAACCATGGTCCATCTGGTCCACATGTAGACCAGTCATGGTTATGAAAATTTGGGATGTCGTTTTTTCTATGATTTCCAAGGGGTGGGGAAATATATATAATATATATAAAATCTGCAAATATCAGTTATCAGCCATAAGAGCAATAATAATATTGGATATTGATATCGGACCAAATTGTCATATTTGGCAGCAATTAGATGCCACATGAGGTAAACATCAGATCTAGAATACGTCCACAATCTACCAGTCTGTGCGGATCAGAGCATGGCCAGATTGTGATGGTTTATTATCGCAGTGGCAGGATGTCAGGGTCGAGGATGGAGTGAACCTGTGTTTCACTGAGAATTTGCAACAAAAACTGGCCATGCAGGCTCAACTCGAGGTGGCATGGAAGCCGTGGTTGCAGCGTTGTGGTAGCAGGACGTAACCTGCAGCCTCGCCGGTCTGGGAGAGTTAATCCAGGCTGTGCAGTCCTGGTTGGGGTGAAATCACTGACGTACTTTAGAAAATATTTATATATAAGCACTAAGGTAAAGGTAGAAAGACTAAGAATGTTCTTCAATTTCTATTTTTTTTAAGCTGGAATATTAACATTTCTGGGAATATTCACGTTTTTCTCTGGAGTTTCTTTGTTTCACCAAATCAAAGGGAAAGATTTCTGTTATAAAAGAACAAACACACATCTCCAAAAGTCAGATCAGTTTCCTTAAAAATAGTATTTTTCCCAGCAGGTAAGGTGTTTCAGGGTGTTCTCTGCAGAGAAAACTTTGAGTAAAAATGACTTTACGGTCATTTAGTCATTTCAGTACAAGCAGGATTTGCATTTGTTACGCGTTATGCCTATTATTCCAGCAGACGGAGATTGCCTGTACCATGCCAAGTATGTCCAGTATGTGTTAAAGTTTCAGTGTGAGGCAGGGAACGCTGAGGCTCCCCAGCTGTCAGCTTCAACATTAAACAGCTTCTGCAGGCAGCCCTCAGCTGGGTTCCCTCAGTCTCCTCTAACAGCAGCTCTATGAGCGTTAGCCAGGAAGAAATGTCTATATCTTCTTCTGCTCAGACGGCAGAGCAGCCGAGCTGTGAGGGGAGCATGCTGATGGTCACAGGGTGACAGGATCAAGCAAACAGCTGCAAATATCCAAATAGTTTGTGAAAAAACCCTGACTGGACTCTGAGATTTCTACAGCCTCACAGAGATTTTATAACCTGGAATTAAGAATTGTGTCTATAAATTGATTAAACATAGTCAGCAAATTCGATCAACAGAATCTACCAGCTTCCTCTTAAAAACAGGTAAAGGACATGGTAAAGGAAAACAATAATGACCTGAAGCATAAACAAAGGTCTGATATTATTTTCTGACCCCAGATGTCCTGTTTTCATTTATTGTAGGCAGAAATAATCATAACTAACTGAAATAAAAGCTTGGAAACATCAGTCGGTGAATCAAGTTACTGAAAAAAATTAACTTTTCAATAATATTGTAATTTATTAGGACGTACTACAATAGATGTACTGGAGCTGCTTCAGCTCATCATAATTTGCCCATTTTGAATGAAGGTGAAATCTAGAATATATCACCTGCTTTTCTACACTCTTGATGTGAATTTTAACCTATCTAGATAAAATATTGAGTCATGGTTGGTTTGGAAACAAAGTTAAACACCAATCTGGTTTTTAATTGCTTCACTTTTTACTGTTTTTTATGGATTTTATTTCATCAATATTTCTTTATTTGTTCTGTTTAAACTCTTTAGTTATTTGTTACCCAATAATATGTTTAAGTATAATAGTATAATAATAGACCAGCAGAATCAAGAATTCACTCAAAGGGAACCTGTGTGACAACATGAAGTAGGCAATATGATTTTAAATAGGAACACAAAACACCAAAAGCAAATAAAGATCAAACCTGTATGCTTCCATCTGCCTTTTTGCGTTGCATATGACACACCTGAATTTCCCCACTGAGGGACAAACGAAGCATATTTCTATTCTATTCTATTCTAGTCTATTTGAAACAAACCAACTTACATCTATCATTCTGGAAATCAAAACGAAAATCTTTTGGAGTGCCCTAGTCGAAGTCTGGACTTATATTACGATTTCCAACCAGGGGTACTTTTTCCCAAGACTATGTGCTGTTAAAGCCAGTTTAAAATGTTGTCTCAGATTAAATTCTTTGTTTTAAAAGAGTAAACCTCTGTTTTAAACCGACTGCTCTCTTACGCTAATGATGAGAAGCCACCTCTGTTCTTATAAATAATAATGACCACTCATGTGGTTCTTAAAGAGAGATTCGTACAGAATGAAACTGTTATCAGCAGGTTGAAGCTTTCCAAAAACTACAGATTAGAAAATCTCTCATCGGTACATCTAGACATACTAATGTTCTTCCGCTGAATTAATTCATTTGATTCCTGTGTTGGGGTTATTGGTTTGCAGTTTAACAAGCAATTTTAAATAGGCAGCGGAGAGGTTTGAAACATGTGCAGCTGAAGTTTGCCATCATTTCCCCCCATTTCTCTCTGTTGCACTCCCATTCACAAGTTTATGGCTTTACTACAGGAGAACGCTCCCTCCTGTTTGCCTTCCTTCCCTTATTCTCCTGAGTATCATCTTCTCCTGCAGCTATACAACCTGAAAACTGCACTCAGACCATCAGCACCAATACAAACACAGATAATCATAGTTCAGCCTCAATCTAATATGATGTGAAATGGACGAGTATCAGTTGAACATTAGCACAACATTTAGGTCATGCATGCAACCTGAAGGAAGCTGGGAAACAATAATTGGTCTCCATGGGGAAAGTATCTGATTTTTGGGATTGATGAAGTAATTATGTAGTTTAAAAAACTCCTCCTGTGACGTAAACAAACTGACCTGACAAAACCAGATTGGTAGTAAAAGTCCAGAGGGGAAATTTAGGTCAACATGTTGGTAGAAATGCAAACAGTTTGAACATTGTTAAGACTTTCTGTACAATTCTGTGTTTTTCAGATGCAGTAAAATGTGCATAAAACCTAATATAAAGGGACAAACTTCTTGACCTCCTACTTCCTCTGAAGTCTGTCTTCCCTCCCTCCCGTTGCTCTCACCTCCCCCACGTCTTTCATTTCAGAATGAACTTAGGAAAGAGGAGAAACTCAAACAAGCTGCTGGCGCTGACCCGACTGAAACCAATATTTACTGTCACATTAAGAACAGCAAACGTCTCCTTTTGTCCCTGCAGATTTCTAACCCTCACAAAGATTCCTCGTTGGCCTCTTTACTAAACATTTTATCATCCATCTGCTGGGCCTAATTTCTTCATTAATGAAAATTACTGCTGATAAAGAAATTCTAGGGAACATTGTCTTTAAACCAATTTTACATTTAAAACCAAATTAAATGGGTGCGAGCAACCTGAGACCAGACTAAACATTTAAAAACAGCTTTTAAGAAGTTTTATCGGGTCAGTAAACAGTTCTATTGAGAACTGCTCTTCAGTTCATCTAGAGATTACACCTTATCAAAGCTCCTCACTTTTTCTGTTAGTTTTAAACCTTTAATATGTATAAAAACATGTTTAACTTAAGGGAAATGTTGCTTCTCTTTAATCCACGATCACTTTATGCTTATTCTTTGTTTACTATCTAAAGCGATTGAAGTTTGTATTTGACCCTGAAACTGTTCATTTTTTTATTCTTGACTCCTGATGGGTTTGTCCAAGCAGCTAAGACCAGTAAAACATAACTTCCAGAAAAACAGAATCTCCTCAGGAAGCTGAGCTGAAACCATCGAGCAGCAGCAGTAGCAAAGGTCTATGAGGTTAGTGAGCTACAGACGCAGCAACCAGCTGGCCTTTCATTTTGGGTTAAAATACAGTGAACCTTAGAAAAACCTGCAGACTCTGAAAAGGCAAATAAAAAAGAACAATAGGTTTTATCTGAGCACTGAAGCAAAACCCAAAGGAACATTGTGGACAAAATTCAAGGCAGAAAATTAATGACATACATATACTTCCCACAGCCAGTTTATTTTTCCCAATAATCCTAACTGGGGTTGTTTCGAATTTGCTGACCATTTCTGAGAACGGGAATCCAAATAAATCCGACACATTTAAGGGAAGAGTTAAAAAATAAAAGGAAGTATAAAAATAAGCCAGTGGGGCTTCAGGCATTCAGGGCAGAACAGTTCTTACTTCAGTCCTTATATCAAAATGAGCTCATTGTGTGATGGTAGGCAGATAGCAGTGTCAGTCTATTCTGGGTCTGGTCTGATTCAAGCAGGAAAAAACGTTCTGTGTCCTTAAGGGAGGACGGGTCTGGCACCAAACATGTTTTTCTGTCTGCGGGTTTTCAAGAGAGGAAGCTGCTCCTCAGACGCTGCAGCTGGACCTTCATGAGCAACTTCACTGATGGGATTCAACCCTGGATCTACATGATGATTTCAATGCACTGATTAGATGTATACACCTAAATAATCTCAGCACTTACTAACCATCTTATTTAGGAACATGGTTATTATACTGGTGTTCTACTCACCAAGTAGAACTCAAAGAAGCTTTTCTCTAAATGTTTATCAATCATTAAATGTTTGGCAAAAACTGGATTGGTTGAATGAATGCGCCCATATCTGCCCTGCCAACATGTCATCTGAGCATGCTCAGTTTCAAAAGTTTATTAGCCTAATTGTAGCACCTTCATGTAACCACAGTGAGACCTTTTTAATTGAAAGCATGAATATTTGTGGCTTGTTGCACCTTTTATGTTTGTCTCGTCTATTTGTTAGGCTTTAACGATAAAAACGGATGAGGAGTCTGAAGTTCTGAATTTTTGGAAGTTGCACAAGAAACTAAACTAGAAAGGATTTAAAAATTCTAGAAAACTAGGTTTTACTGAATTGTCTATTCACATCTAGTACAGTAAAAAAAAGCACATTATTATAAGACAAGGTAGGCTTCCCACACAGTGGATTTGACCAAAAAAAGAACCATGAGTTTGAATCAAGGCATGGCCCGGTTACACATTCTTGTGGCGAGGAAAAAAGTCCGACAGTATCATAGTATTTAAAGAAAAATTGGGAAAAAAACTTGGCATGATTTTGGAGCTTATTGTTTACGTTTTTGACTAGAGATACAGGGGTTGGACAATGAAACTGAAACACCTGTCATTTTAGTGTGGGAGGTTTCATGGCTAAATTGGACCAGCCTGGTAGCCAGTCTTCATTGATTGCACATTGCACCAGTAAGAGCAGAGTGTGAAGGTTCACTTAACAGGGTAAGAGCACAGTTTTTGCTCAAAATATTGAAATGCACAAAACTTAGGGGTGACATACCAGAGTTCAAAAGAGGACAAATTGTTGGTTGCACGTCTTGCTGCCCATCTGTGACCAAGACAGCAAGTCTTTGTGATGTATCAAGACCCCGGGTATCCAGGGTAATGTCAGCAAAACCACCAAGAAGGACGAACCACATCCAACAGGTTTACTGTGGACGCAGGAGGAAGCTGTCTGAAAAGGGATTTTTCGGGTGCTAACCTGGATTGTATCCAAAAAAAAAAACCATGGCTGCCCAAATCACGGCAGAATTAAATGGGCACCTCAACTCTGCTGTTTCCCCAGAACTGCCGTCAGGAGCTCCCCCCACGGGGTTTTCAATATACACGGCCGGGCTGCTATAGCCAACCTTTGGTCACTCATGCCAATGCCAAAAACGTCGGTTTCAATGTTGCAAGGAGCGCAAATCTTGGGCTGTGGACAATGTGAAACATGAATTGTTCTCTGATGAGTCCACCTTTTTTATTGTTTTCCCCACATCCGAGAGAGTTTGGGTGTGGAAAAGCCCCAAAGAAGCATACCAACCCAGACTGATGCTTGCCCCAGAGTGAAGCATGGGGGGTGGATCAGTGATGGTTTTTGGGCTGCCATATCATGGCATTCCCTTGGCCCAATACTTGTGCTAGATGGGCGCGTCACTGCCAAGGACTACCGAACCATTCTTGAGGACCATGTGCATCCAATGGTTCAAATGGGCGTGGGGAGGCGTGGTAAGGCGTATTCGTCACTTCCTGTTTTGCACTTGGTGGATTGTTTTGGTGTGTGAAGGCTCTCTCGTTTTGATCTGATTTCTCTCTACTGTGATATCTCTTACTTGTTTAAAATACATAACCACGTTTAAAAACACATACTTTTCTATTGCTGTATTTTAAATTTTTTTGGCGACCCCTCTCCGTGTTTTTTACACGGTTTTTTCTAGTAGTGGTAAGGGGTCGCTAGCTTAGCTTTAGCTCCACCATGGCTACCCGTTCTGCTGTTTCTCTTTCTGAGTCTCCTCCTCTCTCTTGTTTTCTGTGTCAGATGTTCAGTTACTCCTCTGCCTCCTTTAGTGATAATGGTACGTGTAATAAAAGTAGCATTTTTTTTTGTAGCTTTGGGGGCCCCCGGCTCCGCGCTGTTGGGGGAAAAACCAGCAGATAGCCGAGGCCCCTTAGCCAGCGCGGAGCCACCGAGGGTTTTTCCCCGTAGCAGTCCTCCAGCAGACCCCGTGCAGCCGGGATCTCAGGCCCGGCTGGGTGACGGTACGTAGGGGGGAAGCATAGTTTCTAGATCTCAGGCCCAAGTCACCACCAACCCGTCTGCGTTTTCTAATAGATTTTTCCCCGCTCAGCGACACCCCCCTGAGAAGCCAAACCCCTGGTAATTGGCAGCTCCATAGTCAGGAAACGTGGCACTAAGGTCACCAGCGACCAAAGTCAAAATGTCTGGCCAGGGGCCCAGAACGGGCGACATCAAATCCTACCTGAAAACTGCTGGCTAAGGATAAGCGTAAATACAGTAAATTTTGTTATTCACGCTGGCGGTAATGACACCCGGTTACGTCAATCGGAGGTCACCAAAGTTAGTGTTGCTTCGGTGTGTAAGTTTGCCAAAACAATGTCGGACTCCGTAATTTTCTCGGCCCCCCTCCCCGGTCTGACCAGTGACGACATGTTTTAAGCCGCATGCTGTCATTCACCGCTGGCTGTCTAGGTGGTGTCCAAAAAAAATGTGGGCTACATTGATAATTGGCAACATTTAGGGGAAAACCCTTGGTCTGATCCGGAGAGACGGCATCCATCCCACTTTGGATGGAGCAGCTCTTCTTTCTAGGAATCTGGCCGAATTTTTTTATTTTTTCCCCAAAACCTCTGACAAAACCCGGGTTTTAAAAAGGAAGAGGGGTCGTAGTTTAACACTCCTCTCTGCAGCTTTTTTCTGCTACCCCACCCATTACCCTATTAAGACAAGTGTCTCGCCCACGGCCAAAATTGAATAGATAAAAAAATTATCTAAAAAAGGAAATCAGGAAAAAAAAAAAAAATTAAAAAACAACTCAGACTAAAAAAAAAATAAACCATTAAATGTGGCTTTAACTAAAAAGATCTCTCTCTTCAAAAACTTTGCTAGTTAGTGACCTGATTTTTTGACAATCAGATTGATTTATTTTGCCTCACAAAAACCTGGCTGCAGCAGAGGATTATTTTACTATAAATGAGTCAACTCCTACTAATTTTTTAAATTATCACATTCCTCGAAATACTGGGCGAGGAGGAAGGAGGAGGAGAAAACCATCTTTCATCCCGATTTATTGATTAGTCCCCAGACCAATCAATAGCTACAACTCTTTTGAAAATTTAATCCTTTTTTTCCCCCATCAATTGCAAAGCACTAAACCACTTCTGTTTTTTTTTTTGGTACCGTCCACCAGGCCCTTAACCCCCCAATTTTTAGATCAGTTTTCAGACCTTTTAATCTGATTTAGTGTTAAATACAGATAAAGTTATTATAGTGGGGGATTTTAACATTCATGTTGACACTGAAAGTGATAGCTTAAATATAGCCTTTAATGGTATCTTAAATCAATTGGCTTTTCTCAAAACATTAAAAAAACCTACCCACGTTTTTTCTTCATTCTCTTGAACCTTGTGCTGACATATGGCATTGAGTGTAAAGAAATAACAATATTTTTTTCACAACCCTGTGCTGTCTGACCATTTTTTTTAAAAACCTTTTTAGTTTAATTTAACAGAGTACTCCACACCTGAAAATAAATTTCATTAGTAGATCATTATCGAAAAATGCTGTAAAAAACCTTTAAAGAATCTGTTCCACTTTTAATTTCCTCATTATCACAGAAAAAAAGTGGAGGGCAATAATTTTGTTTCTTCCCCTTCAAAATTTTTTCTCTTGTTCAGAGTGTTACTTCATCATTGCGTGGTGCATTAGACAATGCACCCCCCTTGACAAAGAAGGTAATTATTCATAGGAGGCAGGCTCCCCTTGGTTTTAAATTCAGAGCTGCGTACTTTAAAGCACAATGTTAGAAAATTGGGGCGAAAAGGCGCTCTAAAACACCTAGAGGATTCCTACTTAATCTGGAAAAAAAACCTACTGTTTTAAAAAAGACACTTCACCAAGCTAGAAAAAGCTTATTTCTCATCCTTAATAGAAGAGAAAAAAGAATAATCCTAGGGTTTCTCTTTAATACAGTTGCTAAACTTACACAGAGTCATAGCTCTGTTGAGCCATCCATTCCCTTAGCTCTCAGCAGTCATGACTTTATGGATTCTTCCCAAAAAAAAAATTGATTCTATTAAGAAGAAAATCTTTTCCATACTCCCAGAGATGATTACTTCATCCTCAAAAAGTGAGACAACATTGGAAATAACTGTAAAAAACCTGATCTGTGTTTGGAATTTTTTGATCATGTGGAGCGTTTTCCAGAGTTATCAGAAAAATTTTGCTTCATCTAAACCCTTCAACTTGTATGTTAGATCCAATCCCCAACCAAAATTTTTTTAAGGAAGTGTTCCCCCTGATTATCAGCCCCCTTTTAGATATGATTAAATTTATCTTTAGTAAATGGGTATGTACCACAAGCTTTTAAGGTAGCTGTTAAAATTTAAAACTTTGCTTAAAAAAACCTTCGCTTGATCGAGATGACTTAATAAATTACAGACCGATATCCAAACTTTCCCCTTCTTATCTAAAATTCTTGAGGGGAAAAATAGTTGCTAATCAAATGTTGGGGCATTTACACAGCAAAGACCTGTTTTTAAAAGTTTCAGTCAGGTTTCAGAGCTCATCATAGCACTGAAACAGCTCTGCTGAAAGTCACTAATGATATTCCCCTTATTGCCTCATATAATGGACTTGTGTCTGTACTGGTTCTGTTAGATCTCCCCCCAGTGGGGCATTTGATACAGTCAAAACCATAATATTGTCTTAGAAAGGCTGGAATATGCTGTAGGAAACAGGGGAACAGCACTAGGCTGGTTTTTAAATCTTATTTGTCTGACAGATTCCGTTTTTTTCGGGAAATGATAAATCATCTTTAAACTCCAGGGTTAATTGTGGAGTACCACAGGGTTCAGTACTTGGGCCAATTCTCTTTACTATATATATGCTTCCAATAGGCAAAATTATCAGGCAGCATAGAATACATTTTCACTGTTACGCTGATGACACTCAGCTTTACTTATCCATAAATCCTGATGAGCCCAACCAGTTAGATAGACTACAAGTATGTCTTGAAGACATAAAAACTTGGATGACTTTAAATTTTCTGCTTCTAAATTCAGACAAGACAGAAGTTGTCATCTTTGGACCGGAGTCTTTAAAAAAGAAACTGCTTAGTCAATCACTTAACCTGGTTGGCATTAAATTGACCTCCGGTAATAAAGTAAAAAAACCTTGGGGTTTTTTTTTGACCAGGACATGTCATTTAAATCCCATATTAAACAGGTTTTTCTAGGATTTCCTTTTTTCATCTCCGGAACATTGCCAAAATTAGAAATATCCTGTCCAGGAGTGACGGTGAAAAACCAGTCCATGCATTTGTTACTTCAAGGCTGGACTATTGTAATTCTTTACTATCAGGATGTCCACAAAATGCAGTTAAAAGCCTTTAGCTGATTCAAAATGCTGCAGCAAGAGTTCTGATGAAAATTAAAAAGAGAGATCATATTTCCCTACTTTAGCTTCCCTTCATTGGTCCCCTTGTAAATCCAGAATAGAATTTAAATTCTCCTCCTCCCCATATAAAGCCCTTAATGATCTAGCTCCATCATACATCAGAGATCTGATTGTTCCATATGTTCCTAACAGAGCACTTCGTTCTCAGACTGCAGGTTTACTGGTGGTTCCTAGAGTCTCTAGAAGTAGAATGGGAGGCAGATCCTTTAGTTATCAGGCTCCTCTCCTGTGGAACCAGCTCCCAGTTTTAGTCAGTGAGGCGGACACCCTGTCTACTTTTAAAGCAAGGCTTAAAACTTTCCTTTTTGATAAAGCTTATAGTTAGAGTGGCTTAGGTTATCCTGAGCTATCTTCCTTATTTTAGCTCCGTCTTCTTCTCCCCTTGTTGGATGGAGTAAGGGGGAGTCAGGTTTAGCCTAAACCGGCTCAGTTATGGTTGAGGTGCAAACACACCCTCCATTTCTGCTACATGTATGACCCCCTCTCTTTTCCAATGCTTATGGTCATCTGACAGAGAGAGGTATCCCAATCGTTGTGGTTTTTAGTATAACAATGGCCATCAGTGGGCTCTAGATGGACAAACTGTCTACTTTTAAGGCTAGGTTTAAAACTTTCCTTTTTGATAAAGCTTATAGTTAGAGTGGCTTAGGTTATCCTGAACTATCTCTGTAGTTATGCTGCTATAGGCTTAGGCTGCTGGAGGACATAATGACCACTTTCACCCTCTTCGCTACTTTCTCACACTACTCTTCAATTTTGTATTATTTGCTGTTATCTCAGCTTTTAACTGACTCTGTGTCTACCTGTAACACCTTTCTGGAGAGGGGAATCCTCCAAGCTTCTGCTGGCAACAACTTAATGCTCACCCTCTACCGATGATCCACATGGCCCTGTCTTTCACGGTTTAACCCTTTCTCTCTCCTAGACATGGCTACTGACTGAGCTTTTACTGGGACTAACTCTATGTGCTCTCTTCAGACTCTAACATTGAAAACTGGCTCAGAGTTTATCTGTTCCTTCTTTCTAGGTGAAACGACTAAAGGAGCTACATCCATTAACATTTACTTTTCCTTCCCATAGAAAGTACTCCTGGATCAGTGCTTCTTTGTTCTCTTTGTGTCTCTGCTCTGTTCTCTCTAACCCCCAGTCGGTCGTGGCAGATGGCCGCTCACACTGAGCCTGGTTCTGCTGGAGGTTTCTTCCTGTTAAAAGGAGTTTTTCCTCTCCACTGTCGCTACATGCATGCTCAGTATGAGGGATTGCTGCAAAGTCAACGCCAGTGACTGTCCACTGTCTCTACATGCTCATCCAGGAGGAGTGAATGCTGCAAGTCACTGACTGGATGCAATCTGCTGGGTTTCCTTTCCTTAGAAAAACTTTTTATCCAATTTGAATAAATAACAGAATCTGGCTGCACTGTTCAATGATTAAGATTAATTGGAATGTATGTACCTGACTTTTGTGAAGTGCCTTGAGACGACATGTGTTGTGAATTGGCGCTATATAAATAAACTGAATTGAATTGAATTGAAACATTGTATCCTGAAGGCGGTGCTGTGTATCAGGATGACAATGCACCAACACACACAGCAAGACTGGTGAAAGATTGGTTTGATGAACATGAAAGTGAAGTTGAACATCTCCCATGGCCTGCACAGTCACCAGATCTAAATATTATTGAGCCACTTTGGGGTGTTTTGGAGGAGCAAGTCAGGAAATGTTTTCCTCCATCAGTATCAAGTAGTGACCTGGCCACTATCCTGCAAGAAGAATGGCTTAAAATCCCTCTGACCACTGTGCAGGACTTCTATATGTCATTCCCAAGACGAATTGACGCTGTATTGGCCGCAAAAGGAGGCCCCAGACCATACTAATAAATTATTGTGGTCTAAAACCAGGTGTTTCAGTTTTATTGTCCAACCCCTGTACATTCAAACAGCCAAATTTGTGTGTTTGGAAGTCTAAAGTAAGGGAGCATTCCTTTAGGTAGCTAGCTAGCAATGCACAGCAGCAGGTGGGGGACGTGCAGCACAGAAAACACCACAACATTCTCTGGCATATCACTGAAGAGGACTTTCCTGGTTCAATCTAGTGGCCGAAACGGTCTGGATGCAGAAGTCAAAGCATGTCAACATCTCCGATGTTTAGAACAGGAATAAACTGGAAAGATGGTTTACTGTTTTAAAGGTCTTAGGACCTAAATTAGTGCCATCCAAACGTTTTGGCAAAAGTACTCATGGACCAAACATAAAGTTTTTAAACTAAAATCACACAAGATTTTAGCGTGATTTTTTATTTGCTCAACAGTAAACTAATAATGCAAATAGTCAGAATGTTTGTAGGAAAGAGATCTGTAAAGCATTGCAGATCCAAAACGTAATAAGGTACATTTGCCTTATTTAATCTAAAGGCACCTAGTCTGCTAATTATATTAAACCCCGTTAAAAAAATAGATCCATTCCCAGGAACAAGAAAAGGATTTAGGCCACTTTTTCTTTGAAAATGCTTACTATATTTATTCAATTAATTAAAAGCAGATCTGGGTTCACCAAAGTCTGCTTTTCAGTAAAAATCACAGGAACGATGCGGCCCTATATACTATGAAATTAAAGAGAATGAAGTGATTTGTGCTGTACCCACATCACATTTTATGAACTTCTCAGATGTTACCACGAGACATTCTGCTCCAAGGAAGTCGCAGGTGACCTTGATGTGCGTCCAGAAGGCGCGTGAAGATTTATTAGGTTTGATTTTTTTTTGCATATATCAAACTGGGTTTATGTGTCTAAACTGGTTTTATTGCCCAATAATGAGCACAGAAACAGCCAGATAAATGTACAGTAAACCAAACATCTGATTGTTCATTGTGCTTTTCTTAACCATGAAGACTTCATATGACCTAATAGGAAGAAGAAACTCTTCCAGGCTGGGGTTTCTCATCAACAAGAGAAGAGGACATCCAATTTAGGAATGATAAATAAAGAACCAGACCACAGATGTTCATGAAGTTTGTCAGAAAGTGCCTCAAGTGACCTTTTAACTGATCTAATCTGATTTTTAATGAATTTCTTTTAAACACAGTTTCCTCTTTCTCTCTCTTCACTGCAACGTATCCCAAACACTTCACTTCCCATTCAAAACCAACACTTTCTTCCATGTTTGTTCTCTGCAGTCTTTCTGAATGAGTCAAACACTCACCGGCACAATGGTGTGACAAAGGGACCATTGAGAAGCATTCTGGATGCTAAGTCACTGGCAGAGTCTGGGACCACTCCATCAAAAGGAGGTGGTGAGGGCGGGCAAACACGGCAGGACAAAGGGAGCGAGCTGAATGGAGGGTCAGCAGGTCAGGGTCGAGCTGCCTGGTGGAGCGATGCAACGCGTCTGAACCTGTTTGAAGCCGGCTTGTTGGAAACTTTTCCCCCAGAAAACTTGTCTTGATTTGAGAGATGAAGTCACAGGTTGACACATTTGCAGAACAGAAATGGATGTGCTCAAATGTTCTGATGGAGGATGAGGATCCGTTTACAAAGGCAGAGAAACCAGAGAGTTTTCAATGAATACTGCAGAGTATATTTTTTTGTCTTTTTCAGTTTCCGTCATCCGTTTCATCTACTAATCAGTCCAGAAAGGTTAGGAAATTTAAAAGTAAAAGATCACATCCAACAAAAACAAGCTATGATAATAAATATGTGAAACTGTGGAGTGACACAGCAGTGAACATAAAAAATTGGTTTCCAAACTTTTTTAAATAATTTTTTATTAAACTGACTTTAAGTTTATTTAAAGTCAGAAAACAGGTCCACCCTCTGAGTTCTAGGGTTTGATTCACTGAAATAAAAATAAAAGCTTTAATCTGACCGGTATGTTGTTGACATGAACATTTAACATGCTAACTGAGGTCTGTAGAGTCTGAGATGGAGCTTTTGGGTGTTTAATAATTTTTCGGAGCATTGCATTATCTGACCCTGGGATGTACTTGCTGAGGCGTCCACACCTGGGACGATCGACAGCAGTCTAAGATGTTTTCCACTTGTGAAAACCTTAATCTTTGCAGAATGATGGACTTACAATACTTAGGAAATTGACTAATTAACCTGACTGATAGACAGCAGCAGTATTGCTGATGTCTTTCCTTCCCGGCATTCAGTCAACACAAGCCTTCACCACCAGAACTCCTGTTTATAGAGAGTCGGTCAGCCGCTTATGATCAAATAATGAAGTGCATTTCATCCTTTTCATCTAAATCCAACAAAAGCTGCAGGGTGTACTTAATTACTTACAAGCTGCCTTTCCACTTTGGCTTTATTTTTGGGTTTTAAACACTGACCGTGTGTCCTGTCCTTTTTTCATTTTTATACATTACACCAGAACATTTTTATAACGCCATAACATATAAAACACTTGAATTGAAAATGGTGTACTTCCTTTTTACTGTGACTGTATAGGATAATTGAAATTCCATAACTAACCAACTGGAAAGCTGTAAAATAACAGGGAAGGTTTGAAGTCTCACAGTGAAAATGTGATGTATGAAGAGTCATGGCACTAAGTTAATGTATGACTTCTAATTAAATCTCCTCTGGCTCCTGACAAACTAATGATGGCGAACCAACTGAGCACAGTGACACAACAGGAAGAGATGAGTAGGATGTAAAAACCTCCAGTGGCATCAAGCTGAAAGGACAGAGAGTAACACAGATGTGTCAAGTTATGGTAACTGGAGCCCACCAAGCTGACAATGATCTTTGACATGTGACAGACCAACAGATTGGAAGTTCATGCATAAGAGAGAACACACACACACACACACACACGGCATGCGAGACTCCTGAAAACAGAACAGCTGCTGCTGTACAGTAAGAATGTTGAAGACAACATGAAGACAGATTCACACACGGGTCCAGAGGAGGCGCCTCCTTTAATCACCTCCTCTTCTTTTATGATGAATAATAAAAACTCTGAACGCTCATCTTGTAAATTAGTGCTTTTCTTTTTCTGTCAATCTCAGCCTGAATGCGTTTCATCTTCCGCCTTTTATCTAGCTTCCTGTGCTACTCCCCCACTCACTGCTTCTGTCTTTATTCATGTTTTCCATTCTCCTTTATTCTAATGCTTCCCACTTCCTAACCTACTGTAAACTGACTTTTTTTGTTCAAAAAATCCTACCTTGATCATCATATAACAACCAAACAATAATAAACTAATAACTATAGCTCATTTCAATGTGAAAGTTGTAACCCTGCTTGCAATAAACAGAACAAGAAAGGGGCGCCTGTCTACAGAGGTCATTGGGAAAGATGCGGGGTCGCAAGTCCATCACAGGGCAACACAAAGACACACAGAACAAGCAACCACGCACACACATACTCAAACATAAGGCCAAATTAGACTGAACAATTAACCTAACAGTTAACAGTTTTTTGGACTGTGGGAGGAAGCCGGAGTACCCAGGGAGAACCCATGTATGCACATGTAGAACATGCAAACTCCATGCAGAAAGAGCCCATTGAGGGGTTCAAACCAGGATGTTAACCACAACACCACCGTGCAGCCCTGAATATAAACACAGAAGGAATATTTATAGCACAAATTAATCCAGATCGGTAAGGCTTGTCAGATTTTCTGTCAACAACAACAACATCCCAGCAGCAACAAAATAAACATGAGTTCAACAAAAAAAAAAACTATTTAAACCTTGCACTTCATTTCATTCCTCACCATCCAGCCATCATTTTGTCTTTGATCAGCTTCAGAAATGTCTTCAGTTACTATTCAATCACACTTCTGCTCTGCATTCAGAACTGAAACACTTCCACAAAGGCCAGATTTTACTCTCCAGCACTTCTTCTCCCCTTCGTTGCTTATTTTCCTGCCCAGTACACAAAATGAATGAGGGGAAAATGTGCACTCGGAGTCAGCATTTGTGTGTTTGTTTGAGCGGACAGGGGCAACACTTAACCCTGAATGGTACGAACAAAGGAGCAAACGAAACAACAAAGCCGACAAGACGGCAGTGACACAAATAAATCAATCAAGGCCGGGCGGAGGAGGGAATGAATGAGAGCAACTGTAGGTCCTGAAGGGACAGCCGAAGCCAAGAAGGAGAGGATCTAAAAGGAGATGCAGGAAGAATGCTAAAAAGTGTGATTGGCTGAATCACTGAGGAAGACACCAGAGTAGAAAGAGACCCAGCAACAAGACATCGCCGGGAACCATGAGACTGATGAAGTGGCATATTCACAGGAAAATAATCAAATGTCATGAACTAAAGAGAAACAACAGGCAGCATTCAGAAAACTGCTTTAAAAATACTGCCGGATCTGCTAACCGGGTGCCTTGTAGGACCCTTTAACTTTTTCATGTTACAACATTTTGTATGTATAGTCCGACATACAGTAGGATAGCTGAAGGAAAACATACATGGCTTTTGTCTTCAAGCCCCTTTACTCTGGCACTCCTAAATCAAACCCTGTGAAAGCAACTGTCTTCAAAATCATCTAATTAGTACAAAGAGCCCATCTGTGTGGATTTTAATCTGAGTATGACTCCAGCTGTTCTGGAAAGGCCTCAGAGGTTGGTTGGACAACATTAGACAACATTAGTTGGACAAAATGCATCATGAAGACCAAGGAAAACAGCAGACCAGTCAGGGAGAACTTTATGGATGCATTTAAGGTTCTAAAACAGTATCTAAAGCTTTGAACATCTCCCAGAGTTCTGTTCAATCTTTCCTCTGAACATGGAGGGAGGATGGACCAACTGCAGACAGGCTGGCCAAGGAGAGCATTAATCAGAGAAGCAGCCAGGAGGCCCAACTCTGGAGGAGCTTGGTTAGGTTACCATCAGCATCATGACGTGGAGATGACTTTCTTCACCAAAGACAAACAGAGGGGTTTATTTCAAAGACCTTTCAGTTCAGTTTCCTAACTGGTTTCTAACATTAAAAGTTTCTAGTAAATTATACTGAATTCTTGACAAAATATGTGTGAATCAAGCCAAATCTCATGCTTTATCTATTGTTCCTGTGTCATAAATTAATTGTACAGCGTCACAGATTGTATCAGAAAATTCCAAGAATTCTGATGAATCCTTCAATTTAGAAATATTTGGGAGATTAATATTATTCATGGTCTGTATGGAACAGTGGCATAAAACTGCAGGGCTGAGAAACATTGATCTGGTTAATCAGAAATCACAAATAATTTGCTCTATCTGGCATTTTATAATCAACGACTTCTGTTTTACTGAGTTAAGTGTTGTCTAGGAACACTATGACTGGTTTTAGCAGTAAGATGTAGAAACGCTGCATCCGTTATGACCCCCAACATTATAAGAAACAGCTAACAAAGTCATTTTTCATTTTGGTCCTTCAATTAAGAAGCCTAAAAATGAGTTCCAGTTGTAAGCAGTGTGAACAAGGAAAAAAGTGACTAACAACAAGAGAAATGTGCATCATCTTGACATCACTACCCTCTCCGTCTCGGCACAGAAGCGTCTTTGTGGCCTCAGTTACCGCAGACATGAACAGTGAACTGAGCAGCATGAGAAAGAAGAAAAAGATGGGAATATTGATTATATTATAAGAGTGTAGAAAAAAACTGAAGTGTGTGAGATCATTCAATGAACAACCAAGGTATTAAAAGTCCAGTGTAAAAGAGTAACGGATCAGGCAGGAAACACAGGCTGCTGTAACAGCAGAGTTTCAGTCACATCATAGTTTTAACATCTCTTTGTCATCATTAACTGTATTAACTGAGACCATCATGGTTCAGAAACCGCTGGTGATCTGGACAGGGACTCATTAACTAGCAGCAATACCTCCTCCTGAGAGAAAGAATCTCTCCTTTAAATTCAGAACCGTTGCTACAGAGTTTTGGACCCACTGAGGACTTTCAACTGATTTTTTGGACTTCCTCTCAGTAAAGAATTAAAATATTCCAGCCTTGAAGAAACAAATGCATTGACTAGTCTTTTTGCATCAGTCTGGGGCAGTAAATGTCTAATTTTGGCAATTCTGCAGATGGGAAGGATGCCCTAGAAACCTGTTTACTTGATCTGTCAGTCATCACTCGACACTAAGCTTGAATCTTTAAGAGCTCAACTGTTTAAGCTACAGGTGACATGTAACCAACCTTTAACACCATCCTCCTCCCTGAGGCTCAGAGCTGCCGTGTGCCAATTAAACGATAGGTTACACAATAAAACAGAATCAACAGCAGGAATAAATGAGTCAGGGCCTTAGGCGCTGCTCACATAGTAAACAATGGAGCTATATTAACACTGCATGCAGGTCTCTATAAACCTGTTTTTATGTTGGTCTTCTAGGAAAACCTGAGGCAGTTCAAAAGAGAAGCAAGTAGAATAACTTGCAAAAGCATTCCTATCCCTTAAACAATTTCGCATTTTGTCACAACACAAAAAAACACACTTCATTGGGATTGTAAGGTAATTTTGCAAATAAAACCTTAAGTGTTCACCCCCGTTAAGTCTTGTGCAATCCCCAAACATGCAACTGTCCCCAGAAGAACAGTTTGTGTGAGAGCACATCAAAATGTTCAGTTTAGAACACTGCATTTAAGAATACAACCAATCCAAATGGGATTTTATCAATAATACAGCTAAAAGTAAAATAAATATTATTACTTCTATGGTTCGTTCTCTATTTAATCACAAAAATTAGTTTGTGTTGTGTATTAGCTGATTTAAAAACGCATATTTTTTAAATAATACGTTATTGTATGGTCAACAAAAACATAGCAGCCTGTTTTGTGAATTACGACAGCAGATTGAAACAAGCTATAATCTAGTGCAGCACATCTGTGCGGTGCATGGGCCCAAATTAATAAACAAATTAAATGAAAACATGAAATGAAACTCTATAAATATCTGCTGCTGTAAACAAACAATAGTAGAAATGAGTGAAACTGTGGAAAACGTAGCAGAGCTCTGCAGGGCTCGAGGCTCAAAGCTGCTGACAGATCTGATTACAAGAAACCAGATTGTTTTTACTCATGCAGAGAGGATTGTGGAACAGAGGACCTCACCTAAAGAACACACACACACACACACACACACTCACACACCATACTAGGCTCTAATTATAGTGTTCTGAAACACACAAGCATCCCCTGATCTTTTCTTCTCCAATGTCCTCCTTCCTCTTCATGTCTGGTTTTCCCATGTTTCATCCCTCCTTCCTCTCCTCCCCTTCCTGCTTGCAGATTTACTTCACCTCTCCTACAACATATAGTTATCGGTTCCCTCAGTTCTTCTATAACCCCTCCCCTTTACCTGTGATAACACTTCTTCCACTACCACACGTCTGTGGAATGAAACTGTACACAATCACACCTGGGCACGGTATGAAAGCTCCCGTATCCCCAATGAAATGATCTCTTATCTATGTGTTTACATTTAAACTGTACCTTATTATTAAATGAGTCATTTTCTTTTTTCTAACCCCCCCGTCCTATCTCTAATTGTGACACAATGAAATAATACAATAAATAGAATAAAGAAGAACTGTGTTCACCCCTCCAGAAGGAATAAACTGCAGCCTTCACTGACTTGATTACCTTAATCTGCCCTGACTACATTTCCTCCATTTGTTCCAAAACAAACTGATCCATTAGGCTAAAAGTTGAATGAAATGCTGAAATACCTACGCTGCACCTATACATGCCAATATTGTTGGCGTTAATAACATCCTAAGCATGGCTAAAGCAGTGCTAGGCTATCTCCTGTCATTACATTTTGTTTACACTTTTTTGAAGTTAAAATCTCTTTTAGATGCAATAACTTGAAGACATCATTTATTTAAATAGGTCATCTTGCCCCAATGACACAAACCAGGAAATTTTTAGGCAGATATTTTATCTGTCACTTGCAAAATAAAAGCCCGTCCTATTGACTACTTCATGGCCACACCACTTCTGCCGACTAGTTGGAACCAGGGATGTGCCCATAAAGCTTCCGGAAGCATTCAGCAGATTGGGCCAATATACGTCTCAAGTTCTCAAACCCTTTCAAATCCAGGCGTCATCCAGAGATTGCGGATCAACATTTGGTAAGGAATCCACACCAAAAGCTTCGGAGCATTTTAAGGAGTCGATGCATCTCACACCCCAGAAGGCGTCACTCGTAATTTTCCACATAAATTTAGCTAGCTTTAACTTTCTAACTGTTCGTAACACTTAGCTTCCACTGACGAAGCAGGCTCCAGAGTCTCAGTATCGTCTTGCCCATCACTAGTTGGCAGTAACGCTGACATTAAAGGTACATCACATTTCAAAGGAAAAATAACCTGAGCATGGCTAAAACTTTCCTCTGTCATTGTCACTTGTTTAAAGTTTGATCAAAATAGGGTCCGGAAAAATGTGGAAAAACCCATAAAAACGACTTCACTGATGCAACATCGGTCAAAGTTTTCAAAAATCACTGGCAAGTCTAAAAGGAAGTTTTTTAAAAATGTAAGTGGACAAGTGGTGCAAAGGGCGAACATATCTGTGGACAATTGGCTCTTTTTTTAGAAAGTTGCTTCACTTCTTGGAACTTTGCATAGATTCACAGCTTTTTTAAAGTCCCACCACAATATTTCAATCAGCTTAGGGTCTACACTTTAACTAAGCCACTGCACCTTGATTCTTTTGCTTTTTCAGCTCTTCTGTTTTAAGTGTTGCCCTGCTCCAGTTTGGCCAGTCAAACCTGTGGTGTTGTATTTGACTCTGGTTGACTCAGTGACTGCAAGGTGCCCAAGTCATGGGGCCACAAAAGAAACCCAATCATCCACCACTGCGCTTGACAGCTGGTGTGGGATGTTTCTGCTGATATGCTGTGATTGGCTTTTCTCAAGCATGGTTCTGCTTTAAATTGTCTAGATTGAACATGTGCAGTTGCTTTGGAAGTTTGGGTTTGCAAAGCTGCACCTGAACAAACCATAAGATTTCTATGTTTTGGACACAGAAGACCAAATTGGAGATACTGGACCATAATAATTTGATATAGACTAAATATAGCCTATCAGAACAGACACCAACTCTTTGAGATCCAGTAGTCAGAAGGACATTTCACCTGACTGTGAACAGTGAACAGTGTTTGGTCATTAGATACATTACCCTGCTGTTTTCTATTTTATTTCTAATTGCTGAAATGAGGGGACTGCAAGCCAATTAAGCCCCTTTAAACTGAAAAGCAACCATATCGTATGAACACTAAGGGCGCTGAAACATATCAAATAATGGCTTTCTTCAACACCATCTTTCATCTCTCAGATGTAAAATAATCTTATTAAAGAACTTTTCAGTTCAGTTGAGCTGCCTCAAGATCTTTATATCATGGAAATGTCACTAAAAAGCACATGAAGTAGTTCAGAAAAGTTTGTTGACTCCATAACTTGACATTTCCACAGTGCCATTTAAAAATGTGACTTTGCTGAGCTGCAACCAGCAGAGAGGGTAAGAATAGGGGAGTGAGTTAGGGGGTTATTTAGCACACCTTCCCCTCGGCAGGTTGAGACAGGTTAACTGAAATTCTTATCCCTATCTCTCTTTTCCTTTTTTCTCTTTCATTTAGTTGGGGGTGGGGTCATCAGCACCCTCTCTACACCGTGTCCCTGACAAAAACTCAAACCCTGGCCTTAACCCGCCTACATTCTTTCCAGACAAAACCGTAACCTGGTAACTGCAGACCCTCCCCCTCTTTGCTTGTTGTCTCAGTTAAGCTGCTTCTAAGGCACAGCACTCCATTCTGATGTGATGTACAAATATTTAAATCAGCTTTTCTGTAGCTGCAACAAACTGGTTTAGAAGCTTAATCTTTTAAGGTTATTTTTTTAGAACCTCAGTTAGCGAGGATGTTCTCTGTGAGCCTGCCAGTACTCTCTCTGGGTACTCCAGCTTCGTCCAACAAACCAAAAACATGCCTTGAAGGCTCATCTGTGGACCAAAGTTGATTTCTTGGTTGTAAAATATTGTTTGTCGTTGTATCTTTCTGCGCAGAACATGTGGGGCCAGATTTATTCACATTTTTGCATCTTTATTTTAAATAAGATGAAGTTCTGAACTGCAAAACTGTGGGTCTGTTGATAGACGCGGTTTCAGCAGGCGGTCGAAACAACCTTTCAACCTTTATTCTTTGAATGCAGAAATGGCTTTATATTTGAGTTATTTTGAAATCTGATCCATCACATCTTTATTTTGTCATGCAGTTCTAAATACCACAGCTGGCAGTGCTGGCCTGCAGCCCACACCTATTTAATGAAGAGAGTATTCACGCTGGTCTTTCAAGTTGACCCTTTCTTTTCTTTCTTACTACTGCAACAAGGTAAACATCCCATCCTGCTAACTTTAACAAGCTAAGCACACTTTTACTGCTTTGGGATTAGGCATAAAAAGGAACAAAGCAAGGAGTGGCGAGGAGAAATGGAGGACTGAAAGAAAAGAAAGAAACGTTCTGTGTGGTGATTTAGTTCTGACTGGTAAAGGCATACAGAGGTTGGTTTAAAGTCATTTTAATGCCAGAAAAATAGCATTGGAGTTTTCTCCAGCTGCATGAAGTGTACAGTATTACAGTGCTGACTCTCTGCCACATGTTACAGCACACTGCCAGTCAGCTGGATGAAAGCCGTTTCCGTTTTTTGTTCATGCTTGTAAGAAAGACAAATCCAGCTGTCTGAAAACATTTCCATCTTGTTAGGATGTCTCTCAAGCAAACAACTGCAGACTGGCTACCTGAGCTGACAGCCTGACTAACTATCAGCTTATTAGTCTCTGTGTTACAGAACAGTAAGCCCATTTAGTTGAAACTACTCAATTAATAAATGTTATAACATTTTTATATAAATGACGGTTAATGCTTCACATTATTTTGCAACAGTGGGAATAATCTTTTTTGTTTTTTTAACTTGAAGCAAGTAGATTGTGTAACAAAATAATGCTGTAAGCTGTATTTTCAAACAAAGAAAAATAAAATCTCATGATGACCTATGAAGAATTGTAGAAGTTAAACTTTTACATTCTAAATTCAGCTCAAACAGAATAATACGGAATCAATTCATATTCACAGAATGAACTTGTTCGTGTTCATTCATAGTTTTTGATCAGGCAGATCAGAGACCAACATGGTAACAGTTTAAGTTCCTCCTTTCCCTTTAAAGCAGCCGTTTAGTCCTCAATAATAAGCTGAGCTCAGTTCCAGTTCCTCAGGGAAAAAAGTTCCAAGGTCTCCAAAAATATTAACACTGTATTTACTCATGCTCTTCCAAACTTTCTGTGCACAGCACTGCAATACAATCACATTTACCAAACACACAACATCACAGGTTCTCACACACACACACACACACACACACACACACACACACACACACACACACACACACACACACACACACACACACACAGTGAGTCTCTGTCCACTGTTTAATGAGGAAGGCACTTGAGCCGGACTGCCAGCCTCAAATGAGCTGCATTCAGGATCATAAGGAGGTGATTCAAGAACAATGTTCAGAACAAACAAAGAAGGTTAGAGAGGAGCACAAGGTGAGCGTATAAAAGCTTTCATGTAGTGAAATAAGACCCAAGTGGGAGGCTACATGAAGATGTATGTATGCTATACAAGTGTGAGAGTGTATTCCACTGATTTATTTTATTCATCCCAGTTTCTGCATCGACAAGCTAAGAAGAGCCATCAGGAAGAACACACTGAAATCAGTTCTTCCTTGAGGTTACTGAAGTTTGGAAAGCTCACTAGTTTTGAACGTTGGTTAGTAATAAACTAGTTCCAATACCGAAAAAAGTATTAGATTCATATAGAGTTAAGCAGCTGAACAGCAAAATGCTCATCCAGCTGCAAATTTATCAACCCAGTTCACAACAAATGTCTTCTCAGTACAGTTAACTATTTAAGGTTCAGGTACTTATTCCATAGAAAGTACACCCAGCTCCGTGCTTGTTTGTTTTGCTGTGTTTTTTTTATAAAAAGTTAGCCCTGCCAATAACTAAGTGTACTTTTTTTTCTTTCTTTCCCATAGAAAGTACTCCTGGCTGTTTGCTTCTGTGTTTTTTCCGTCTCCTTTTGGTCCTCTCAAACCCATGCCAGTCAAGCTCGTACTGAACCGAGTTCTGCAAGAGGTTTCTTCCAGCTAAAAGGGAATGCTTCCTCTCTACTGCCACCACATGCTTGCTCAGCCACAAATCAGAAAATCTTGAGTTTTTAGGAGGCTTCAATGAACCCTACCTGTCCGAGGTCCAGCGTGACGTTCACCTGGTTAAACTCTGTGCTACGGGACAGAGGCGGGCTCTGCCACCATCTCTCTGTCCCATCAATAGCGTTGGTGATGGGATGGGCCCGATCGCTGTCCTGCTGGCTGCAGATGTCACAGTACTGTCCCTAAAAGGTCAGACATAGAGAAGAAATAGAAAGTCAGTCTTTACAGGAGCAGTGTGGAAGTAAAACCTGGAATCATCCAGGTTTCCTTTGACATGAGCTTTTGGTTCACTTTCCAAACGTTTCATCCAAATGTCCACTGAATGATTCATGGCTTTTTTCCTGTATATTTCTAATTTTCAGTTTCTGTGAAAATCGCTGAATCACTGAAGATTGGGTAAAGGAGGTAACAGGTCCAGAGGGAAAGCTCACACATCCCTCTCCCCTCCACTCACCAGGTTCAGGGTGTTCTTGTAATCCCAGCAACTTGTTGGGTCTGCCATGGGGTGTCCTTCAAGTTGGACACAAAAACCTCAAAAGCAAATTGTCCAAGAGGGATCATAATCAAACAGCAGGAGCACTTGACCTTCTTTAGAGGCAGGACCAGCTCATCTACTCTACGACCTTATGGAGGAAACTCTTTACAGCAGCTTGTATCCAGGATCTTGTTCTTTCAATAAACTAAATCTTAGGTTGGAGATATTTGACACTCAAAATAGAATCACAAAATTCTGACTCTAGGTGGAAAAAAAGTACAGATGGAACCAAAATTAGCTGGAAAACTGAAATAAAAATATTTGCCATTGAACATCGTAACTGACAACTGCATGTTTTAAACATCAGCCATATCACAACCCGAGGCCAGGCAAGTTTATTTGTATAGCATCTTTCATACACAAGGTAATTAAATGTGCTTTATGTAAAAACAAAGGACAAGATATCATGAATATTAAATAACAGTGAAATTTAAGCATCATATAGGGAGAAAGAAATGTTAAAATCCAAATTTAACATGAATAAAGTGCTTAAACTAAAAAAAAAAGGAACAGATAAAGAACTTTGACTTTTAGCAAAGGGTGTAGTAAAGTGTTTTATTCCCCCTGAGTTAAATAAAACTACTGTTTATGTTATGCCAAAAGGACTTTTCTATGGGAAGTTTTTAAGATGGTAGTCAGCTCATTTATTAATAGACCTAATGTGATTGTTATCATTTACTTCTGAGCCCAAGATGACGCCCACATATTTTGCTTGTTCTGTAGTCTTTAGTCTTATTGAGTCTAGTTTAGAGCTGATTTGTAACCTTGCATTTTTGAGACCAAAACCAATGGCTTCTGTGTTTTGCGTTGGACTATGGTGACAGAAAGTAGTGTGTTATCGACATACAGTAGGTACGATAAAAGATTTTGTAACACTCTAGGTGTAAATATGGATAAAGAATAAAAGTGGCCTGGTAATGGAGCCTTGAGGAACCCCACATTTAAACTTTGATCACTCAGATTCATAGCTGCCAATTAACACAAGGTAGTCCCAGTCTGTCAGGTAAGATCTGAACCAGTTTTGCACAGTACCAAACAATCTCACCCAGTTTCCCAGTTTACTGGTCAGTATGTTGTGATCAGCAGCTGAACTGAGATCCAGTTAAACAACACGTATTTTTTACATGCAGTTAAAACACATGGATTTGAAAACTTTTACCAAAGCTCAGTCCTGTGGAGCTGTTAAAGATCAGACTGGAAATTGCTGAAGACTTGTTTTTTATCAAAAAGGAGTAAATTGGTTGATTAACTGCAAATAATTTTTGCTAAAAATGTTAGGTTAGGTCTGAGCCTGTATTTACATATTACTAAAGGACCCTGATCAGGCTTCTTCAAAAGAGCTTTGATTGCTGTGGTTTTCAGGGCCTGAGGAAAATTACCTGAGTGAAGAGAAGAATTTACTATCTGAAATACTTTGGGTGCAGGAACACCAACACATTATTTAAACACACATGGTGCCTTTTTTGTGGATTTCAGGTCAGGAAAAGTTTCTGTCAGATATACTAAACCCAAGGCTATATGCCCATATTGGTCAAACCTCAAAATTAAGTATGTGTCAGTTTATTCAGCCACCACTAAAGGCAGAAATGTTTATATATAAAAGCAAACATGTTTTTTCACAGGTGTTTGTCAGCCTTCATGTTTCAAAGATGACTCCACTGTTTCTATTCATTTCTGTGTTGCACCAAAGCAGCTTACCTTTAACATCAAATGCATTCATCATAATCACCACGCCACATTATCTCCAAGTTCTGGTAACACTTTCTGAGTCATTTGTACAAAAATACATTTCATACACTTGGTCGTTCATTAATGTGAAGCAGACACCGCTACTTCAAGCAGTTCCTTCATCTCCTCTCCTCTAATCCTCCCCATTATTTACCAATCCATTAGTTATCTTAGAGATTAACCTGGGTGGCAATTTAAGGATAATTTGACAAATATAGGCCTGAAACTGCTGGAGTAAAAAGGTGTCATCACTTCATGTCAATCAGGTTAAAATCTGTCTTCTGCTCTTTCTTCTGCCTCTTGGCTACTTCAATCTAATTCCTGGAGATAGTCTAACAGTCAATCTTCATATCACCATGCATCATCTTAGGAAATGCAACATATGTTGCTTGGCATACTTTTGAAAGTCCAGTTTTGTGCTCAAACCATTTAAAAAAAAGTCTAATTTGTAAAACTTGTATTACCTCTATGGTCCCCAAGAGGTCGTAAAAACCAGACCAAGGAAATGGTGAGGAAACCACAATTATGCACGGCCCCAATTACTGAGCTAAAGGCCTTATTTATAGCTTGTTTTTCAGCTGTTAAACCAAACTATTGTTGCACAGACAGTTCAGAAAAAGACTGGACAAAAACCTCTAAATTAAAGATTTTTTTGTTTATTTAAGGCACAGAAATGACTTTTCTTAAAGTAATTCTGAAGTTTCTGTAAAAAACTTGAGAATCGTGTAGGACCTCGTTTTAAGCATGACAAATACAGCCTCAGCGGACTTTTTCTCCAGACTACTTGCTGTTCTTCATCAACCTCTACTGATTAATCCTAATCTTTCAGAAAGATCTCTTTCAACAACACCTTTAGATATGTACGCCTCGTGGGGCCAACTCCAAACTTAAGCTGAGTCTGTTTTTTGCACTCAGGCCTTGAGAAGCTCACAGTAACAGAGAGCGTAAAGCCAGTCTGATTGGAGGACACGGGTCAGTCGCTGTGAGGAATGTGGGGAACAGGTGGGAGAAAGACGAAGAGATGGAGAGAGACGTTTTTATGTGGTCTCCCAGAGGCCTGCTTTATTAGTTAACCCATTAAACTGCAATTAACTTTTGCCTGTTAACAACTGTAACCAAGAGGCTTGGAAGTTTAAAGGAGCCACCCGGGCCCCACGTTACAAACTCTTCTGTTAAAAAACCAAAGAAAGGATAAAGATGAAACCTAAACACTGGCTGGATTAACTTGGTGTCCACTCTTAATGAAATGTTGGTTGCTCTTATATAACTGACCCTTGTTAAGTATTGCCAAGTCCTACAAAGCAAGCAGTGCATGAAATGATGACTTGGCAGAGCAGCTGGAGGTTGGTGCCCACTGCTGACCCACTCAGTTCTGATCTCTACTCTGAATCCAGTGTTCAGGAGGTGATATAAACATGCTATGTGTAGTTAAAGGATATAGCGTTATTTATAAAATTAGCTTGAAAGGCTTACACATTGAGGTGAGTTAGATTACTCTAATAAAGTAACATCATCATTTGGTCACTGCAGCAATCTGGAGTTTGAAGACCGTCTGACCCTTAAGTCTGATGTTGGCAACCCAAAAATGCACCTTCTTTCACTAGTTACTGCATGGAGATGAAGACGTAAAATAAAGGTCCTTCTACTTCCTTCTTTTTAAAATTGTCTTCTTCTGTTGGATTTTGTGTGTAAACACAATGTTAACCGACACCGATTTACTGCATCTACAGACCTGATCAGACTCAGAGGTTTCAATCGAAATTATGTAGGATTTAAAAATGTAAATTGAACTTTAAATTAGTAAAGTTTCATTGGATCTTGATTCAAAATTTTCTTATTTTGGACCAAAAACGTGTGTTTTCAAACGTACTATTTAAATGCTTCCAAATACATTCCCAGCACACAACAGATATTAAATTGGTGTTGTTAGCTTTCCAATAACAGTTCACTTTATCAGACTAAAACTGAAATTATCAACCATAAAACTTTTTTTGATTCTAAATAGCTTTCAAAGTGAGCCAAAATGATCAATGTTGGCTCACTTTTATTATCTGTTATCTAAATGCACTGGAAAGCTGTTTTACAGTATTTACCCTGGTAAATAAATGACATAGTGAAGAACTTTACGTTTTGTTTTCTGACACATTTAATAAAAAAACAACACTGCAAAAGGTCAACTTGGGCGGTAAAATATTCTCCAACCTATAATAAAGTAGTGTTGATAAAACCTATCTGTAATCCTGTTATTGAGCGCTATAGACACACAGAGAAGCAACCTTACCATCACTATGAGTGAATTAATCAAGTTATAAATGCACAACAAAGAGGAAATAAAAATTATTATTGTCAAAATTCGGGGAAACTTAATTAAATGCAGCTCTTATATGTTAAAAGGTTCAGCAGTAATTTCTCACTAACCTGTCTGAGTTTTCTAAATGCAGAAGAAAAAATGCGGTTCCGACGTAATTTTAAGTTCTGTACGTCTAAATTAAGTGGAATTAAACCCGGTCCAGTCCAGCCGTGCGCCCGGAAGTTTGACAAAGTTCTGGACTCACCTGGATGGTCTGGCTCGGGTCTCCGGACACCGGGCCTCCGACCAGCTTGCAGTACAGGTCCTGCAGGCTCCTGCCGGTCTCGTCCTCCCCGCAGGTCGCCGTGGCGGTGATCTTCGTACCCTCCGCCAGGTTGAAGTAGGGCGGATGGAGGCTGTAGCCGTTCAGCCCGTTGGCCGGCAGCTCCTGGGCCGCAGCGAGGCACCAGCAGCTGAGGAACAGCGCCAACAGCCCGGCTCGGTTCATCATCCGTCCACCTGTCCGCTCGATCCGGGAGGAAGACGTCTGGGGGTGGGAGAACTGCTGCTAACTGGAGCAGGGCTGATTCATCTGCAGGGAGAAGGGAGTGGAGGGTTGGTATCTCCAAAGAAGAAAGCAAGAAGCAGCAATGAGTGAAATCCTGGAGATCAGAGCCTCGGAGCGACTGTCCTTTCACACTGTGAGACCGAGTCCTACTAAATCTGTGGAAGTCCTCCCTCTCCTTCCTGTCCCCAGTGGTTAAAGGGGGGAACACTCACCACTAGTGCTGTCTAGTAGATGTTCACTTTTAATTTGTTTCCTAATTCTTCAGTCCTCCTGATTTCCATTTATTCCAACTTTTATTGTCATTTTGATTTTGCTCCCCTCTTGTACCCAGATGTTTCTGCATAACTGAGTTATTTTTCAGGCACTTTAAACCACACACTCCTCACTTGCTGGGTTTTAGTTTGGTTAATTATGACTCAAGTGTAGAACTTTGGTCAGGTGATAACAGGTAGGAGCTTTTTATTACCTGAGCAAAGCTGCACACTTTTAAAACATGCTGGTAAACTTTAAGTGTATAAATCTTCCTCCAAAGGCCTGCCTGCTGTGGTCCTTGGCCTTAATGATGCTGTTTGTTCATTGATGTGATCTTAGATAAACAGAAGAAGCCTTCACAGTCCTCCACATTGTCCATAACTCTACCTGCAGTGCTGCATTGTTCCCCTTCCTCTGACCAGCCCTCCCACTGTGCTGTTCTTCCCATAGAGCATTTCAAAGACAGCAGCCTGCTGCTAAAAGAGCTCCTCTGTGGTGTGATGGCAGCTCACCTCATCAGCGATGGCCAGCAGCTTGTCCAGAGTCCCCTCTGCAACTGCCCCAACCGACTCCAGCTCCATCCAACCACAGAGCCAAGACCACAGACTGGTAAAGAAAAAATCTGCAGCAGGTTTCTGCTGTGCCAGCCTCCTCAGAAAGTACATCCTGGTCTGCCCCTTCCTATAAGATGATGAAGAGTTTACTGACCAATCCAGTTTGTTGTCCATCTGCAGACTGAGGTACAACACTACTACCTGTCTGTATTCATCCTTCTGCTCCCCCTGATACCTTCTTTTAGTGAGATAGTCCATGTCCAGCTGCTTCATCCTGGTCAGGTTATCCTTCCTTTGGGACTGGATGATGTTAAAAGCACTAGAGAAGTCAAAGAGTAGCATCCCTGTAGTTCCACTCTCTTGGTCCAGGTGTGTGTGGGCTTGATAAAGGATGGAGAAAGTGCAGTCCTCAACCCCTACTTTCTCCCTGTAAACGAACTGAAGAGGGCTTGCAGCGTACATTACTTGAGATCAACTGGTGTGTATGATCAGTCGCTTCAGCATCTTCTTCAGGCCAGACCTGCTGTCGTGTCTAGTCTTAGGGATGGGGAAGAAACTGGATGCTGTTTTACTGAGTAGGAATGCCCATAACAGCAGTGGGTCAGCATCAGATCCATTTACGGATCCATTCATGCATAGAAACACATTCACCAACAAGGGTTGGACAATTGCAGAAATGCAAATAAAACATGCATTTCCATATTTGTACTCGTCGTCTTCCGCTTTATCCGAACCGGGTCGCAGGGGCAGCAGACTCAGCAGAGACACCCAGACGTCCCTCTCCCTATTTAAGCTATTACAACATATCTAGGCTGCAGCCATATTGGATTTTGACTATGGAGTTGGATTAATGCCTTAGTATCCCCCAGAATGCACTGGAGAGAGTCCTCAAGAGTCAGATGTCTGGGGCTCCCTCCTGAACCTGGTATGTCTGTGACCGAATCTGTGATAAGCAGAAGACAATGAATGGACGGATGGTGTTCTCCTATTAGCGTCGCTATTCACGCCAGGATGTAGACGAAGAGCATCATATCTAGGTTTTCTGTGTCTGTTTTCGCTCACTGACAGCTTGACACCGAGAGCCACAACAGGGCTTTGTTTAGGAAACACAGGATTAGAATGAGACTGTAGATAACCTGTCTCTGTCTCTGACTGTCCCATGGAGACGGCTGTCCTGCTGATGCCAGCAGCCGGTGTGTGGCTCCTTTCAGTAGAGAAAGTTACTGCAGTCGCAGGAGAAAAGACCTTAACCTTCTGCTGAGAAAATAGTTGTTTCTTCTGTCCATCTGGTTTAACCCTGCAGGAAATCTTAGTGCTGTTAACCAAATATTCAATAGCAATAGTTCAACACTTTCTCACATAACAGTGAAATAGATATTAAGATAACTGACATTTTCTCTTGAATACTGACTCATTTGTGTTTTCTGTCTAAACATAAGAAAAAGAAAAAACATGAATTAAATAAGGAGGATTCTTGGATACCAAAGATAGCTTCAGCGACATTTCTCTTTCTCTTTTTAACTTCATTCTTTTGAGCCCTATGCCATCAGATATTTGATACACAATTTGATTTTCTGGATTCACAGGTTGACCTTTTAAAGACTTGAAGAGTAAAACATGCTGCATGCACAGGCATACCCGAACAGACTGAGGTTTAGGATGAACCTCCAGGAAACACCTGAGCAGCTGTGTGTGTTTATTTTGCTCCTGGACTCAGGTGCTCTGACATCTAACAGCAATGGGAAGATGAAAGAGTTAATCTACCACACACACACACGCACACACACACACACACACACACGCATGTTTGAAAAGCAGAATTTTAAATGATTAAATTAAGTTTAAATCCATCCACAGCTAGTTTATCACTGATTCTTACATATACATGACCTCACTTCACAGTTAAAGTGTCTCCACAGAAATGACATTTAGCTTGTTACGAGTTCCAATTGAGAAAAACAGACCCAGCAATATCAGTTTCTACCTGAAAGGAGAGTTTAAAACAAGTGCATGCAGGTAATAAATGTGCAGATGAGTTGAAGAACAAATCAATTAGCACCACAATGCATTCAGTAACAGAATCTTTTTCTAAGATCATGGTTCTGTAGATTTATCCAGAAAGATTGGCCACCTCTTGTTGTTCAGAACAAACCAATATATGGGAACAGCTTCTTAAATAACATACCGTGCACTGCAGGAGGATTCGTTCCATATGAACTTTCTCAAATATTTCAGATTACAGCATCAAACCCCAATGTTCGTTCGTTCGTTCGTCGTCTTCCGCTTAACCGGAACCGGGTCGCGGGGGCAGCAGATTCAGCAG
Organism: Crenichthys baileyi; assembly: GCA_036173005.1. Lineage (NCBI taxonomy): Eukaryota > Metazoa > Chordata > Actinopteri > Cyprinodontiformes > Goodeidae > Crenichthys > Crenichthys baileyi. Next base: position 426,163 of record JAHHUM010000004.1, on the reverse strand, counting down.
AGACACCCAGACGTCCCTCTCCCCAGACACCTCCTCCAGCTCCTCCGGGGGAGCCCAAGGCGTTCCCAGGCCAGCCGAGAGACATGTCCTCCAGCGTGTCCTGGGCCGTCCCCTGGGCCTCCTCTCGGGGGGACGTGCCTGGAACACCTCCCGAGGAAGGCGTCCAGGAGGCATCCGGTATAGATGCCCGAGCCACCTCAACTGGCTCCTCTCGATGTGGAGGAGCAGCGGCTCTACTCCGAGCCCCTCCCGAATGGCCCAGCTCCTCACCCTATCTCTAAGGCAGTGCTCGGCCACCCTACGGAGGAAGCTCATTTCAGGCGCTTGTATCCGGGATCTCGTTCTTTCGGTCATGACCCAAAGTTCATGGCCATAAGTGAGGGTAGGAACGTAGACCGACCGGTAAATCGAGAGCTTCGCTTTTCGGCTCAGCCCTCTCTTCACCACAACGGACCGGCACAGCGCCCCCAATGTATTTTAGATTAACACAACACAAAGCATAATTGTGACGATGAGGAAAATGACACAAAACCTGAAAAGTGTGGTGAGCATTGTCATTCAAACCTTCTGAGTCAATACTCTGTAGAACTACCTTTCACCAGAATTACAGCCACAAAACACATTCTTTGCAGCTTCTTTACAGCTTAAATGCAGTCAGAGTTGATGGAGAGCATCTGTGAACAAAACATTTCAAGCCTTGGTCCTCCTGGTTCCATTGGATTGAGATCTGGTCCTTTACTGGGCCATTTTAACACATGAAAATGCTTTAATTTAAACCAGCCGTTTCAAACTCTAGTGTCCTACAGCATTTAGATGATCCTGGTCCTACACACCTGAAATATAGCTAAACTGCCTCATTACATACAGTGGAGCTCTGCTAATGAGCTAATTATTTGAATCAGGTCTGTTGAAGCAGAGATACATCTAAAAGTTTCAGGAACCTGACACTTTAGGACTTGACTTTAAGACCACTGATCTAAACCATTTAACTGTAGCTCTGGCTGTTTGTTTAGGGTGGTTGTCCTCCTAGAAGTTGAACCTCCACCCCAGTCTCATGTCTTCTGCTCCCTCCAATAGGCTTTCTTCCAGGATCGTCCCATATTTACCTCCATTCATCTCCCTATCAACTTTAACCAGCTTCTCTGTCCTTGCTGAATAGAAGCATCCCCACAGGATGACCCTGCCACCACCACGTTTATCAGAGAGAGTGGTGTGTTCAGGCTGATGAGCACTCTTAGTTTTTTGAATTTTGGTCTCATCTTCCACGTGTTTGCTGTCTCCTGCATGGCTTGGTGGGAAAAAACAGGACCTTTTAGGTCCGGACACTCTTCTATAAAGGCCAGATTCATGGAGTTTACATGACTAATAGCTGTCGTGTCAACAAATTCTCCCACCTGATCGGTGGATCTATTCAGCTCCTCAAGTGTCACCATGGGCCTCCTGGCTGCTTCTCTGATTAATGCTCTCCTTGCCCAGCCTGTCAGTTTAGATGGCCGTCCATGTTTTGTAAGGTTTGTAGCTGTGCCATCCTTTCTCCATGTTCGGATGATGGATTGAACAGAACTCGATTGCTTTAGAACCTAACTCTGTTTTAAACGTCTAAACAACTTCCCCTGTTTTCCTTGGTCTCCATGGTGCTGTTTGATCACTGATGTTCTCTAACAAAACTCTGAGGCTTTTACAAAACAGGTGAATTTATCCCAAGGTTAAATTATATTAAGTTGGAGTGTTTTTCTAATAAGAGGATGTCCAGACGCAACTGGTTCTTATTTAGAGGTATGAATGAAAAAGCAGAAGAATTCAATTCAGTTTCAATTCAGTTTATTTATATAGCGCCAATTCACAACACATGTCGTCTTAAGGCACTCCACAAAAGTCAGGTACATACATTACAATTAATCCGAATCATTGAACAGTGCAGTCAGATTCAGTTATTTTATTCAAATTGGGTAAAAGTTTTTTTATCAAAAAACCCAGCAGATTTGATCCAGTCAGTGACTTGCAGCATTTACTCCTCCTGGATGGGCATGTAGAGACAGTGGACAGTCACTGGCGTTGACTTTGCAGCAATCCCTCATACTGAGCATGCATGTAGCGACAGTGGAAGGGAAAAAAAATCCTTTTAACAGGAAGAAACCCACGAACCAGGCTCAGTGTGGGGGCCATCTGCCCGACCGACTGGGGGTTAGAGAGAAAAAGAGCAGAGACACAAAGAAAAAAGAAGCACTGACCGGGAGTACTTTCTATGGGGAAGGGAAAAGTAAATGTTAATTGATGTAGCTCCTTTAGTCATTTCACCTAGAAAGAAAGAAAAGATAACTGAGCCAGTTTTTCAAGTTTTTAAATCTGAAGGAGCACATAGAGTTAGTTTCAGTAAAAACTCAGTCAGTAGCTATGTTAGGAGAGAAAAGGGTTAAACGCTAAGAGGGGGGAGCATTAAGTTGTTGCCATCAGAATCTCGGACAGCCCCCTCTCCAGAAAGGTGTTACAGGTAGACCAGAGTCAGGCCAGGTGTAGCTTCTAGAAGAGAAAAGAGAGAGAACAAAGTTAAAAGCTGAAATAACAGCAATAATGCAAAATTGAAGAGTAGTGTGAGAATGTAGCGAAGAGGGTGAAAGTGGTCATTATTTCCTCCAGCAGCCTAAGCCTATAGCAGCATAAAAAAAAAAAGAGATAGCTCAGGATAACTTAAGCCACTCTAACTATAAGTTTTATCAAAAAGGAAAGTTTTAAGCCTAGCCTTAAAAGTAGACAGTTTGTCCATCTAGAGCCCACTGATGGTCATTGTTATACTAAAAACCACAATGATTGGGATACCTCTCTCTGTCAGATTGACCATAACCATTGGAAAAGAGAGGGGGTCATACAGGTAGCAGAAACAAACACGCTGACCCCACATCCGAAAGCCGTGGAAGTGGAAGCGCCGACTGCGATGGTAGCTAGTTCGAGTATTTATGTATGAATGTGTTGCTGCTGGACACCTGAATTTCCCATGCTGGAGATTAATAAAGTATTTATCGATTCACTTCCTGTATTGTCGAGTAACACATGCTAAACTCTAACCTATGGACTGCTGTTGGGTTTGATTCCACCCTACGCAATATGCAAACCTAACACTGACTAGATTAATGTCACAACATTAAAGAAATACATGTAGCTGTTCTTTGACAGGGGTCAGTGACCCCCTGTAGTCTCGAGGCAGTGTCAGTACAGCACAGCCTCATTCACTAACACACTCCAACATTCAACAGGTTCAAAGGTCACACTGATGGTAGCTCTGCACTTGCTAAACTTTTGGAATTAAGATGTTTATTCCTTCACTCAACTTGTGAATTAATTATATTCTGTAAAAAAAAACATGTAAATAAACCATTCTGATCTAAAACTGCTGAAATGCAACAAAGCTGCAAGGATTTACTAATGTTATTTTATTTATGTACTAGAGCCGGTATTATAGATAAAAAAACACCAATCTAAAGATATGAAGTTAGGACAAAACATTTTGAACTTGTGACAGAACTAATAATCTCATCTCACTGTTGCCTGCAGTAGGTGTTCATGTTTAACCAGGAGTCTCCAGGCAGAAAAAACATGAAGGTCTATTTGAGGTATTCCATATGTAACACTATGGATAAACCCTAAATAATATTTGGTTAACAGCACAGATTTCCAACAGGGTCTGGTGTATTGGGTGTATTGGGGAGGCAATTTCAAAAGCTTGATCCAGTCCAAACCAGTTGAGATGAATGTTCATGATCATCGTTTTGTTGGAAGACCCAACTGAGTTGGCTTTAACTATCTAGGTGTTGATCTGAGGGGAAGTGGAAACATTTGGTGGTTGATTATACCATTTACTATGTACAATGCATAGGCAGCAAGACAGAGAGACCCACAGGATGATGCTGCCATCACTATACTTGTCAGTTGATACAATGTTCTTAGCCTTAAAAGTCTCACTTTGACTCTTTCAATCATATCATATTTATTTATTCCCGTGGGCAGCTTGAAAGCAACCTCTCAGTCTGTGGTAATTTCAAACCTGTGGACCCTGGTGCTCCAGAGGTTTGGATCAGATGGTTAAAACTTGGACACGCCTGGATGTTCCAACAGGACAATGATCCCAAAATGAATCTAGAAACTGATTTTGGTATGGAGAAAGCAGGCTAACACTAAGTATATGCAATGACTTCATGGTATTTGAAAACTGGACTATGATCAAAAGTCCTAATTCGTGGGATGGGAAATAATTTCTACCAATTCTGCTAAAGAGTGGTCATATATCCTCACAGAATGATGCCAGAAGCTTGTTGATGGCTACAAAATTCAGGCGGTCAAAGTGCCCCACCCTGCTAAAGAACATTCAACTAAACATTAGTAACAAGCTAACTTAATTTATAATTTATAAACATTAGTAACAAGCTAACCTAATTTTTTTTTTCACAGATAAAATCTCAAAGTGCTTTAAAAGACATAAAACATAATAGAGCATTGAAGTGACAAAACACAAACAGAAGGTTAAAGCAAGAAAGATTTAAATAATTGGATAATTGGACAAGTAACCACAGAATCACCCATACGAAATGTTTTAAAATGTATGGGGGTGTATGTATAAATTTGACACTTTGGAGATTGGTGAAAATCTGCAGTTAACTAAAACTTATGCAAAGAGACCTATTGCTGTTTTCAAAATTATATCAGATGCCAAAAATTGCAGTTTGACACAAACAGGATACTCCTTAGTAAACCCTAAACTAAATGAACCCCTTTAATCCTTCGCCTCTCTCTCTAAACTCTACAACTAATCTACTTCGGGTTTCCAAGAAGTGAAGGACCAGCCACTTGTTGCTGCGGCAACTGTGAACTGCTCCATCAATTACATCCACTCACCCCCTGCTGATACACTCCCATACACACTTAAATTAAGAGGTTCAGACTTGTACTAGAAGGAAAACAGACAGGATGGGAGAGAGGAGAGGAGTAGAGTGGAGGAAATGAAGAATCAATGGCTGAATCTAACAGCTGCTGTACTTGTCTTCTGACCAATCAAGGAACATTACACCCATTCAGGATCAATGATACAACCAGCTCTCTGATTGGTTGGACATCACGCTTCCTACTGAGCCACAGCCGCTCCAGCAAAGGAGGGAGGAAGTATGAAAGTGAGCATTTCGATTATAGAAACGATATAAAACACTGAGATGATTAACTTTCTTTCAAAGCTGCCAAAGTTTACTTTAACCAACAAAACAGGATATGGATTTTTACCTGAGATTGTGGATGTTACCTGATGATTAGGAGACAAACAAGCCTTCTGTGCCATTAAGCTGGCGTGGGAATACAGATTCATGAGTAATTCTAATTATAACTGTGAGGTTTGCAATTTGAACATTTTAAGTTTTTCTGCACCTGTGATAGTTTGAGTCACACAGTACTGGACAACATCTATTTGTAAGTATTTTCCATTTAAATGCAGAACATATAGAGAAATGTTACCTTACAAGGCTAAAAGCAGCGAGCCTGGTCACTGAGCAAAACAATGAAATTGCACTGATTTTTGGACTGGATGCATGGCTCTTAGTCCCATTTGTCTGTTTTTTACCCTGTGATAGACTATTGACCAGTCCACAGTCAGAGCCGGCCCCAGATATGAGCAAACTAAGCTCCCTTTTAGGGCCCCCAAACCTTTAGGGGCCTCCCATAAATGCTTTGATTTGTAAAAGTGCAAACAGTAATCTTTATAATTTGATTGTTATGTTGCCAAAGTAATAATCTGCAACTAGTTACATTTTTTCTTTGTGTTCTAGCTCAGTTTCTCACCAAATAACTAAATTATCTGTGATAACTTTTAAGCTCATCCAATTAAACTTGGTCCCTTCTTCCAGATTCCACCAGATCTGAATTCAAATGCTGTTGGGGCTGATGTTCTAACAGGAAGAGGGGGCCCCTAATCAAATTCTGCATAAGGCCCCATGCAACTGTTGGCCAGCCCATTCCATGATGTCCCCCTGCCCCTCACCCAATGACTGCTGGAGATAGGCACCAGCCCCTCCCATACAACCAAGCAAGGATAAGTGGGTGTAGATGATGGATGAATGGATGGATGGACAGATGGATGGACAAGAGGATGGATGGATGGTTGTCTGACTTCCAACTAGGAAAAAAGTGACATTCCAAGTCATTTTTTTACTTTATTATCGAAGGTCAATTTAATGCCATCCAGGTTAAGTGATTGACTAAGCAGTTTCTTTTTTAAAGACTCCGGTCCAAAGACGACAACTTCTGTCTTGTCTGAATTTAGAAGCAGAAAATTTAAAGTCATCCACATGGCCCTGTCTTTCAGTGTTTAACCCTTTCTCTCTCCTAGACATAGCTACTGACTGAGCTTCTACTGTAACTAACTCTATGTGCTCTCTTCAGACTCTAACATTGAAAACTGGCTCAGAGTTTATCTGTTCTTTCTTTCTAGGTGAAACGACTAAAGGAGCTACATCCATTAACATTTACTTTTCCTTCCCATAGAAGTACTCCTGGATCAGTGCTTCCTTTGTTCTCTTTGTGTCCTTTCTCTGTTCTCTCTAACCCCAGTCGGTCGTGGCAGATGGCCGCTCACACTGAGCCTGGTTCTGCTGGAGGTTTCTTCCTGTTAAAAGGGAGTTTTTCCTCTCCACTGTCGCTACATGCATGCTCAGTATGAGGGATTGCTGCAAAGTCAACGCCAGTGACTGTCCACTGTCTCTACATGCTCATCCAGGAGGAGTGAATGCTGCAAGTCACTGACTGGATGCAATCTGCTGGGTTTCCTTAGATAGACAAACTTTTTATCCAATTTGAATAAATAACAGAATCTGACTGCACTGTTCAATGATTAGGATTAATTGTAATGCATGTGCCTGACTTTTGTGAAGTGCCTTGAGACGACATGTGTTGTGAATTGGCGCTATATAAATAAACTGAATTGAATTGAATTGAATTTTTGCGTGTTGCAACTTAGCAGAATCCCTGTAGCTCTCAGCGTTGTCCCGGTTTTTCTCTCATAAGTGAAAACCAGACGATCCTACAAGTTAAAACATTGCCTAGTGCTGTTATCAGTCTATGCTCTCCACACGTGCACAAAGTTCATGTTTCACAGCCATAACTCCACGACATGTGGATGATAGTAGTATTGAGTAAATATGATTATCTGGTCACAGCATTCCTCAGATATTCCACCTCCAATCCAGGATCAGATCTGACTGTAGCGCACACACACACACACATACCTAGATAAATGACACACAGGGGCTGAGGGCGGATGTGTTTGAAGCACTGTGAGCCTGGGGAGGGGATGTTTGGGCTGACAGCGAGCAAAGGTTTGTGCGTGTGTCTGAGGCAGGTACACACATGCCCTTCTCTTTGTTTCCTCTGTCAGAACGCATCAAAGGAACACCCATGGTGGGCCCTCTGTTTAGTCTCATCACTGCCATCACTAACCCTATCATATGACTGCTGCTTTTTTGGTCCTAGAAAGAAGTCTATCCAACATCTTATACTCGTGGAAAGTTATTTTTTCTGCAGACATGATGAGGACAGAAACGTGACCCGCATCTCTGTTAAGTACCTAGAAACTTGCATCCAAAAGATGTATGAGCCCAGTTAGTGACCAAGAAGTCAGCGAGCAGAACAGAGATAATGAGGAACTTTGTAAAAATCTAAAAGGTACCAATGCAGCTACAAAACAAAACCCCAACATGCATACATGAACTTCCTTCTCTCAGCTCTGTTAAAAATTTTCAGCTTACTTGAACGTACATAGTTCTGTAAAAAAGAGAAATTTCGTTAATACTCAGCTGTTGCTGCGGTAATTTCAACATTTTCCAGAGAAAATGTCTGTGGTCAAATTTATGACAGATTATTTTTTGCTAATTTTATAAACAAAGTAGGATGTATAGTAATCAAAGGTCCAGGTGCAGTGAGTACGCTGAGCTGCAGATTTCAATCAAATGTTTGTTACCAGATTAGATTGAACCCACAAACTGTTCCCTTGAAAAGACATTTAGTTACTTTACACTCTTATTGAAACAGTGGCCCAAAGGGGACAGCGGTCCATTCAATGGAAGCCCCTTTATGATTTTTGCCTTCATCATTATGTTTCCAGTTTTTAAACGGGATGGAAGGGTAAGCTAGAATGTTACAACGAGCACAGTGTCGCCACTGGTATCGATTAATGTTGGATTAAAAATGCAGCCTCCACCCTTCTCAAGTGTTTCCACCCTTCATACACCTCCCTTCCTCTTTGCCTTGGTCCATCTTCCCTACTTTGAAGTCTGCTGGCATCTAATAGGACTTTAAGGCAAGCCAGGCAGCTCCTAAAGACAGATCAAGGATTACATAGAGATGGAACGATATGGAAAGGGAGAGAGAGAAAAAGCCCCAACAAGTGAGGGGGAAGAACCAGGCAGCACAGTGTGAAGGAATTACCACTATGCCCCTAGTGAACACTGAGCACTAACATTAGATATACTTGTAGTAACGATGTAATTATTTCAGCACAACCAGATTAAATGTTCAGTTAAAGGACCCTCATAGAAAGTATTTCTGGCACAGGGATTGTGTCGATTAGAGCAACTGACAAAGCTATTGGTGCGGTCAACTGTATACAGCTTCTCAGAGTTTTGGGTTTTTTGATAGAAAGTACCGCTAGCCCTGTGTTTGCCCCATCTGTCCTTCGTTGTAGCGGAAGAACTATGTTCATTATGAGCCTGGTTCTGGTTCTTTGGGATATTTCTGCCTGTTAAAAGTGAGATGGTTTCTCTCCACTGACATCACATACATGCTCAAGATTAATTAATTTTACTATACTGAACTTGGACTGAAGCAATTTATTTAATTAAACATGAATTGGATGAATAATGAACTGAAACGCTATTGAATGAAAGTCTAGTAAATGTAGCTGGGCTCAGGTGAATCCACCTCAAGCATCAGGATGCACAGCCAGAATTTAAAATTACTCGTGCAGCAGCAGAGAACTGCTCAACGTTCACCACTAAGAGCAAAAACTGCTCCCTTAGAGCTGCAACAGTAACATTTCTTCATGGATCCACTTCTCTACAACCATACCGTATTCCCTAAACCCAACGCTGTAACAAAGCCTTCTTTGTGTGTGTTGTATTTGAGAAGCAGGGGGCCATCGAAGGTATGCAGGGGGCCAGGTTGGGGGGTCCTATAAGGGTCTTCCATCCCTTCATGTTAAGATCATTGTGTGGCGAGCTGTGATAGCTGGTCATCCCTTCCCAAAGGCACAGAAACAGTGTTAGCATTTTATTTCTATTCATTTAGACCCAGCACTTGATGCAGATTTGACGAAATTATTTTACAAATTTTCCAAGGTTTTAAAAAGGGTTTGGAAATTTCCAATAAATAAAATTATACTTTGATCAGTCCACCCTAACAGATGGAAAGAAACTGTCACATATTAACATGTATCATAATCCAAAATAGTAGCACGGTTGAAAGTGTTACATTTTGCCTGATTTTCACAAGATCCTGCTTCATATTCGCTGATTTATTGTAATAATGTGGGTATATAGGTGAAACAGACCGGCCAGCTGGCCAAATCAGAGGACACTGGAGAGGTGATGACGGACGTCTCATCTGTTTACCTGGAGGAAAATGTGGGAACAAAGCTGTAAAGTAGCAGCTGATGGCAGCTGTTATGGAGTTAATGATGGCCTTGAATAGTTCTCACAATGAACAGACCTTAACACTACTCCTAAATGACCAAAGTATTCCCCCGCTTGTCCTCTTATTTGCATCTAAACTATTTACCATAGCCCTTCAGCTTTTAAATATGCAAAGCAGATAAGCCACAACCCTAATTTTTGTCATTGGTTAAATTTTTCAATTTCATTCGCATCAGGATTGCCCAACTATTTTAATGTTAAAACTCAACTTTTTTTAGTATGAATCCTAAAGTTCACAATGAATCTACTGGAGATATTTCTGTCAAGGCAAGCCTTCAACCACAAAATCTACAATAAGTGACTGAATAATAATGAATAATAGATGTAATAGAACCATAAAAACTAGATGCACAAGTTTTACTGCACTCATGTAGATCTAGATCCTGTATGAACTGAAGCAAAAGATGATATAACTAAGAAGCCAGATTCTTAGTTGAAAAGGAGTAAATTATTGTATAACTGAAATATAAAACGGCTTTAGGATGACTGCCTTGTAAGACACGTCTAGTTTCCAATCTTTTGGGGGCAACAATGGGAGATGAGCCCCGCTCTCTCATCTAAGGCGCTTATTCAATCAGGGTTGGTTGTGGTTCTATTTACTACAAAATTAAGATGAATGCAACAACGTGGACCTAATGTCTGAGGATGTTCCCCTAAGACAGAAGCGTCCATCTGCATCAACCGCCTGTGTTTGCAGGCCTGATTTGCTCGAGTTGTGGTCAGTGAGCCAAACGAAATCATTCAGAGGGCCACACTTTCAACATAGCTGGTTTATATTTATTAAAATAACTTTTCACTTACTGTTAGAAAACCATCAGATGAACCAACGTGGAGCATGGCTTTTCTGCCAGAGGTTACTTAGATTGATCAAATGCTGCCCCCTGTTGGCTTAATAAACACAGTGTAGCCTGTAGTTAAACTGCCCCCGTCAGCCTGAACAACATGGCCCCTGGCAGGTGAAGTCAACAACTATTTGCTCCTAAATGTGATGTGTTGAAGCAGGGGGAAAAGGTTAGATTCTAGTTTAGTCTTCTATAGTGTAGACTAATTACGATGTTAATATTTAAAGAAGCTCATATAGCTAGCACGTGTGTATTTTTCTATTCAGATTCCCAACAGTTGTGTCCTCTTTCAGACAGGTTAAGATCCGAAAACAATAAACCAAAACAGACTAAAAGGACAGCTAACAGGGTGTTGCTTAAGAAAACCCCCCCGAAGGGCAGAAAACACCAAAAAGCATCATTCTGGGCTCAACTAACATTCCACAAACTAGACGAATCTTGTTTGCCCAAATACCAGAACGTAAAACTATCTAAATGTTCGTAATTTCCAAGCAGAAGAGATCCATCCCATCAACCAGAGAAACTTGCTCACATCTTTTACACGCAGATAATTTACTGCAGTTTTAGAAATGCAGAAAATAACAGAAAAATGTGCGAAAACTTTTTTATAAGCGCCAGGTTCTACTTATAAACTGGAATTAGCACATAATTCCCACTTCTCACTGGCCAGGAATGGTTACAAATCAATGATGCCCAATGATGCCCTGCAGCTCGGGTGAAACGGTCGGGAAATAACTGAAGAAGCTTTTTTCTGTTTAAACAATTCATACATTAATGAAACAGACAAAATGTAAATTTTTTCTTCCATTTTATTTAACAAATGTTCCAATGTGACTCAGAAGTTCCTGCAAGATGAAAAAACAAAAGGTTAGAGTATAAATAATGTCCTGAACAGATAAACTTCATGCATCAAATACATCTGCCAACAAAACCAGTTCATGTTTCTATCAGGTTATGCTTTTAATCTTCAGCTAAACAGCCAAAAGCCCAGTTTAAATTTAAAACCTTGCTACGGAATATTAAGAAATAATCCCTTGGACACATAAACCTTGTTTTTCGCTGACAAATTAAAGTCCCTACGACGGAGCAGGCTTATATTTCTGCCTTGTTCGTGTAAGATTTTATATTGGGTTCTTTTCTCCCACTGAGCAGCAGAAACAGAAGTTTACAGGGTAACAGCATAAACGTGATAATCGATTCCTACTTTGCAACAATGCCATCAGTCTTGGCCAGCCTCAGGATGGAGTCGTCAGATTCTCCCTGCAGAAACAAACAGAACAGGTTTCAGTTCCTCCAGGAGTCTGAACAGGTCAAATTTTACTCACTTCACCAGTTTACCAGGACTATTGCTGCAGGTCTTAAAACAGACCCAATCAAACCATGTGAATATGTTTGGGCATTTCCTCTCTGTGGGTTATTGAGAACTATTTTATCCACTGTTGGCTCTTGTGAATAACTTTATTTCGTAAGCTGTATAAATAAAGTTTTACTTATTACAGACAAGCCCAAAATTATTAATACACGCTTGCAACAACAGGATATGGGTCAGTCTTTCTTGCTGCATTTTGCAGACTTTAATGAATGAAGGAACCAAAGTGTGGCTGGATATCTGTGGTACTGCTTACTATGAAATTAAATGAAATCACAAACATGGCTAGTAAAAGAAATACTGGACGTTAGCTAATGTGATTTTTTTAAAGTTTAAACAAAAAAAAGTGTTAGTCAGAGTCCCTCTGCATCAACAGGCTGGGCCTGCTGCCGGGCCAAATACGTCCCATTCCTGAAAAGCACTTGGAGCTGAAACATCATTCCCAGAGCCACAAATGGCCCCTGGGCCACCAATGCCTTTAACGATTAATAGATGGAAATGCCAGGATGGGCCCCTTTAAATGGAATCGACGAGCAGCCAGTAAAAAGCAGCTAAAATCAGACTAACCGGCTCTTTGTTCCTGGTTCTGGTCCGCAATCTAGCAGTAGAATTATGGATTAATTTCAGTCTCATTTGGAGCGTTGTGGCGCGCCAGCAAACAGTACATCGCAACAATCTTGAGTCGTAAATGTTGTTCGTTGCGATATTTGTTTAGAAGAAACAACTTTAATGTATGAACCCAACAGAACATGAAGTGATAAACCCAGAAAGCCCAGTTTCACAGCTTTGTTCTCCTTCAGGTCATCAAACTGATAACTGAGTGAAACGAATCATTTCAGTAAAGCCTTCTTTAAAGAGAAGGAACCCAGTAAAATTGCTGCTTTTCAACTTATTGTTTCTTAAATAAAGAGATTTTTGGATCCTGCTTTGTTTCTAAATCCTGTTTTAGTTCTGGCTGTTGAGGACAGGCTCAGTAAAGCCCAGAGTTATAAAACTGATGCTTTGTTCCTTTAACGTTTCAGTAAAGTGAACGAAAAATTTTTCCTTGAAGGAAGAACCTTTAATTTTTGGAAGGTGATAAGTGAGCAATAATAATAATAATCTGACCTATAAACACCTGCATCTCATTAGACATTTACTGGTCTCTACCGTTTTAGGAAAGTACCACATGTGAGACCAGAAAAAGACAACTGGGAGTTTTAAAGATCTGACAGAATAACATAATTTATTGAATGGGAAGAGTCCCTTCTCATCTGAAAGCCCCCGATGTTACAAGAAGGGAAGATCATCATTTACTTTCTGAGGCAACATGGACTTAAAATGCTATCCTGACATATTGTGGTATAAAAGTGACAAAAACTATTTCTTTGCCATTTTTAGTAACTGTGTGGTTGTGACTGCTTGGCTCAGCCTCACAAACAAACGCTGCTCTTCTTCAGGACACCCGCTACATAAAGAAATATGATTTTCATCACTTAACTGCTCACAGTAACGGCATTTCATCTTGTTTTCACATTTATTGATGCTCTCATGACACAAATCAGTGGAGAAAACAATAAAAATAATCCCAACACAGCCAGTGTTTAAAGCTTAAAGCTAAATCAGTATTTCACAATAAACGATACGATAAATGGCCACCGCTACATGCTGCTTTAAAAATAACCGCCTACTTCACTACGTCAGGTCCGTATGAAGTACAACCGCAGAGCTTAAAATGATAACGTTCAGTCGTAGTTTAAAGTAAAAGGGAAAAAGCTGCTTTTATGAGAATAACTAAACAAAATAAATCCTAATCATGCCGGAAAGTTTTGGGATTTGCAAATATTAAAGAGTTCATATTATTGCAGATGGACATTTTTAACCACGGTAATATTTTTTGGTATTCAATGAACTATGCGATACTCAGACATACCTGCGGAGCAAGTGTGCTCAACGCCGTTTAAGTTTATTTCTATTCATGTAAAAATAACTGCAATGTTGCCCAAAGTGCTGTACAGAAAAAACAGTAAAGCGCAGATCTGATGTGTTTATTTGAAAATTCAGGAGCTGCTTGCTCCATCACCCCTGAACCAGCCTGGTCCTCCATCTAAAAGCAGGAGATCACTAGATCTAAAGGATCTGGAGGGAATATGAGTCTGCAGGACGCCAGACAGATACCCAGAAGCCTCTCTGTTCGGCTATTGCAAATCAGCAATAAAACTTTAAATTCTAAAATGAACAGAGAACCAGTGAAGAGAAGCAAAAATCAGGGAAATATGTTCATGGACAATAAAAAGCAACAGATAAAGTGGGATTTATTTACCCTCTAGGATATAAACAAAGGCTCCTACTGCAGATAATTCTATCATGTCTGCTCCTTCATTTCCTTGTCTGTGTGTAAGGAACAGACAGCAATAGTTTACTGCGAAGCTCAGCAGCAAAATGTTTGAAATGGAACAAGATCATCCAACAACAGTGACAACAGTGGCCAGCAGCCATGAGCAGAGCCTCCGAGGCAAAGATAAATACGTTTTTACAAAGATCAGCTGTTAGAAGCCTTCATGTTGAACCAACCATGGGGACATTCAGAGTATATGGTGAATGTCAGTCGGCCTCTGCTCCTAAAATCAATCATTTTAGTTTAAAAGAAGCTTATTAAGTTCACACTATTCAGCTAAAAAACATCAGACTTGAGTGACACATGGCTGCAGTTTATCTTTAATAAACTACTGTTCATACAAAAATGTCCGTCTTTGGATTTACTTCAGTGTTTCGATGTTGTTAAAGTGCCTGTGACACACTTTTCCCACAAATGCAGAACTCGAAAGGAAACATCTTAATATTGAAGGAACTGGGCAGTAATTGACATAATAAGATTCAACATGCGATAAAAGACAATTGTGACACAAAATGAGCATATTTCAATGTTAAATTTTGCAAAACCCATTCTGTTGAGGTTAAACTCCTACATTTTTTGTTTTATGCATCCAGATATTTTCATGTTTTGTTCTACAATAGGTGAGTTGAGTGAGTGCAGCAAAGCTATATTTGTTGCATTTAATATTTAATTGTTTGGTTTTTAGTACCTTAGTTAACCCAGTTACTGATCCAATCGATCTAATGCTAAAAACTGCTAATATATACACGTGTATTTATAAATATGTGTATTTATTAATATAAACTTGTGCTTATCTGATGAAAGCTGACTTTCTTCTCCTGACTCGGCTGCGTCTCTCTGATAGTGACTGAAATATATCTACAGAAACATCAGATTCTTCGCTGCCGTCTGTGTTGCTGCCGTTGCAGCAGTCAGTTTACGTGCCGGGTTCCCCTTCTACGTCATAAAAGAGCCAAAGGAGTCATCTGGAAATGCCTTTTTAGTGAAATTTATGAACAACTGTTCATTTTAGTGGCATGAATTTACTTTTTAAAATATTTTCCTAATGTTTCCTTTCCATAAATGTAATCATACAAATTCAATGTCACAAACACCTTAAGGATCTAAATCTGGTCTGTTCTTTTTCAGGTGAGTTTTTAAACCAGGAAACATGAAGGTTTCTCTAAAGCACGTTGTGTCCATGTTGGACCAAGCACACACAGAGTCAACGTACCATTCTACGAATGGCTCCACAGATGGCGTAGGTCTTGGACTGACCGTTGAAGCGACCGGTCACTTTGTCGACCTAAAACGAAAACATGAAACAGACGGATCAGAGAGCCTTTCTAACCAGAACCAGCAGCAAACCAAGGACGGGTCGCAATCTGAATACTTTGGACTGTTTGTTGCATCAGTTATTTCTCCTTGGAACAAATGGACACTTATTTACCCTTTAAGGAGAGAAAATGTCCTATTAATTGTAAACAGAAGCACATTAAGAGTTTATGAGTTGCATCAAACCATTTCTAAAGAGCAGAAGTGCATCACATGGTACATTGTGCCCCATCAACTACCTTGTTTATAGCAACTGAGTCAACATACTGCTACTGTGGAGAAAATGAAAGTATGGGATGGTAAACAGTCTATCTGGTCGCTGATTAATTCTGACCAACGGGGATTAAACAGCAACGCCCGTTATTTCCTCAACGTCAGCCTGGTGATTTTATTGTTTAATGTTAAAACAACATTTATGCAAATTATACAGCAAACATGGGAGACTCCAGCTAGGTTGAAGAATTACACCAACCAGAGCTTCTTGCTCCTCAGCTTGGTTAAAGACCGACAGGTTCAGTGGACGTCCTGCAGCTTTTACTGCAAGCATCCTCAGGTTGCAGTGCATCTAAATCAACACCAGAGGAACATGACTAACAGTATGTTTTATCTAAAACTTGCCAACAGAACCCAAAGATCTCCATTTCAGGTCAAACTGACCAAGCAGGAGGTGAAGACGGGGAAAAACCTTGGAGTATTTAATTAGTGGCTGTTTGTCACAGAAAGGATTAGAAAGCGGAAACTGATTTTGAAATTGATGGATTAGATAATCGACGTCGCTGATGACGTCAACGAGCCATGGCAGAACCACCATCTCACCTCCGAGTTGGTGCTTCTTTCTTAGGGAAATTAAAAGAAAGAAAGGTTAAAATGAACCTTCTAATAATAATTCAATAATTTTTATATAGAAAGGGATAGACGAGTTCGGTTCCCAAGGTCTGGTCGTTTTTTACGTGTTTTAGAATTTTCCTAAGTTTTACCCACCTTAAAAAAAAACATCATTAGTCAGATCCTGCAGAACTGATCATTAATTGTACATAATCAGGAGTGTTGGAGCAGGACACCAGCCCTCGAGGATGTAAACCTTCAAGCTAGACACTTTCAGCTGATCCAGTTAGCTTCCTGAGAGGAGAGGCAAGCTCAACCAACCTCTACAGATTCCAGTTACTTCTGGTGACCAACAAGCCACACAGTCAGTTCCTCTAGACACCCAGACAGGTACAGGGGTTGGACAATGAAACTGAAACACCTGTCATTTTAGTGTGGGAGGTTTCATGGCTAAATTGGACCAGCCTGGTAGCCAGTCTTCATTGATTGCACATTGCACCAGTAAGAGCAGAGTGTGAAGGTTCAATCAGCAGGGTAAGAGCACAGTTTTGCTCAAAATATTGAAATGCACACAACATTATGGGTGACATACCAGAGTTCAAAAGAGGACAAATTGTTGGTGCACGTCTTGCTGGCGCATCTGTGACCAAGACAGCAAGTCTTTGTGATGTATCAAGAGCCACGGTATCCAGGGTAATGTCAGCATACCACCAAGAAGGACGAACCACATCCAATAGGATTAACTGTGGACGCAGGAGGAAGCTGTCTGAAAGGGATGTTTGGGTGCTAACCTGGATTGTATCCAAAAAACATAAAACCATGGCTGCCCAAATCACGGCAGAATTAAATGTGCACCTCAACTCTGCTGTTTCCACCAGAACTGTCCGTCAGGAGCTCCACAGGGTCAATATACACGGCCGGGCTGCTATAGCCAAACCTTTGGTCACTCATGCCAATGCCAAACGTCGGTTTCAATGGTGCAAGGAGCGCAAATCTTGGGCTGTGGACAATGTGAAACATGTATTGTTCTCTGATGAGTCCACCTTTACTGTTTTCCCCACATCCGAGAGAGTTACGGTGTGGAGAAGCCCCAAAGAAGCGTACCACCCAGACTGTTGCATGCCCAGAGTGAAGCATGGGGGTGGATCAGTGATGGTTTGGGCTGCCATATAATGGCATTCCCTTGGCCCAGTACTTGTGCTAGATGGGCGCGTCACTGCCAAGGACTACCGAACCATTCATGAGGACCATGTGCATCCAATGGTTCAAACATTGTATCCTGAAGACGGTGTCGTGTATCAGGATGACAATGCACCAATACACACAGCAAGACTGGTGAAAGATTGGTTTGATGAACATGAAAGTGAAGTTGAACATCTCCCATGGCCTGCACAGTCACCAGATCTAAATATTATTGAGCCACTTTGGGGTGTTTTGGAGGAGCGAGTCAGGAAACGTTTTCCTCCACCAGTATCACGTAGTGACCTGGCCACTATCCTGCAAGAAAAAATGGCTTAAAATCCCTCTGACCACTGTGCAGGACTTGTATATGTCATTCCCAAGACGAATTGACGCTGTATTGGCCGCAAAAGGAGGCCCTACACCATACTAATAAATTATTGTAGTCTAAAACCAGGTGTTTCAGTTTCATTGTCCAACCCCTGTACCTCATGACCTAAGAAAAAACTGTAAACATTTGGGAACATTTTAAATTAAAATCTAACACCAGGGGTTGATCAGTTATTTTATAAGTAGAACCAACCCTCAGCCAGAATCAGCTGCTGTGTTGCAGAACATGAAGTAACTTAGCCAGTGAAATATTCAATGCATAAATACTTTATTAATCCCAAAGGGAAATTAAATGTCGCTGTCGTTCTGTGCTTTGATTTCATTCCTTACATCTTAGAACAGGCGGCAGCGTTAAATCGATAGTATAGTATTAATGAATTAGAGAAGAAAATGCTTAAATTGCAGACAGTTGTTTTTAGGATGCTGTGTTTTATGAGCAGAGTCTACTTGAAACAAGATGTAAGCATGTAAGCTTATTAAAAGCATAAAATATGGCTTCCATTCTTAATAAAAGCCATAAATCAGACATTTCTAGGTCAAGGCTCACGGTTGACGTTCAGCCCGTGTTACATAATCATCGGAAAGAGAAATCACATTTCAATAAAGAACCTGCAGTCTACTGCACCACAACACCCAACACGGCTTTCTCAACTGAGCTTTAATTCAGAAATCTGAGCCTGACTTCCAACACTAATGGCCTCAGTTTCTTCCTTATATCTTTAATGTGGTATTTTAGTTGGTGTCTGTTTAGATGTATGTGGGGGTGTCGCTTCTGTGATCGTCATGAAACTGGAGACGAAGAAAAAAAATGTATGAAATGAGTAGCATTTGTGTAATCGGTCCTTTTTAATCTAACCAGAAATCTGTTCTTCTGAATCAAATGTAAAACTTATTGTGTTCAAAATTCAGTCTGGATATATTTTGGCTTTAAAAATCTGCTAAATAAATTAATGTCAAACGGCTCGAGACTCCTGTTAGAAACATCTACCAAGATTAACTGTCATTTAGAGGCACCGCCAACAGACTGGTACGATATAAACAGGCCAGACGAGCAAAAGCAGTTCTAATAGTTTACTTTACCTCAGCAATGTTGATCTGGATGGAGGCGTGGTCCTTGGCTCCAATGATTCTGTTGCTTGCAGAGCTGCAACAAGAACCTAGTTTTAACCTGAACTGGGAATGGCTGGACATCAATTTAACTAGGCTGACAAAGTTAATAAAAGACAAAGAAATCAAACTTTTTATTCAGGTCCAAACATCCCAAAATACACCAACAGTGATGCTGCAGTTAAAAAAAACAACAAAAAACTGATTTTTTATTCCAGTTATTGAAGAGAAGGTTGCACACTTCTTCTATACTTGGATCTATACCCTGATAATAGACCAACTGTTGCTTCAAAGACAATTATGCATTGAAACAAACTCAAAATGTGATAAGAACATATCATGTGAATTTGAGGGAACATGTGTTAATTTGTACAGTTACATTTTATTTTTTTACGCTTTATCATAGATTTACAAATGTATATCCATGAATCACAAAAAGTCCCACTGATGGTTAATTTAACTCAGTAATTATTCTTTACCTCTCAAGTTTATTTAATCCATTCTGTATTTCAGAGAAATAATAGTTTTATTTAGTTTATTGTTTGATTTCTAATGAAAATGAGATGAGCAGATGTCTTTTTAAAATGATGTTCATGAGAAGCTGGTTAACGCCTCATTAATACACTGAAGATTAAGTGTGTAGCTTTCTCTCCATTCCCATATTACAAGCCTTTGCAGCCCTGCAGCTCCATCTGCTCATCCGTACATAACCACCTCCTGTATGAATGATCTCTTTCCAATATTTAGTTCAACCACTGAAAAAGCCAAGCCATTTATCTAAAGACTATTTTCAGAAAACGTGAAAAGTAAGCCCGTTTTCATGGTGAATACTCTGTTTTGGATTAAAGTTTGACAATTTTATTGTAAATTGAGGAGGCAAAAACACCACAATATCAGACTTTAAAATGTTCAAGCTGCCTTAGTTTTAATCGAACAGACATGCTCTTTGTAACAATCGAAATGTCTTCAGGTGCCGTTTTAAACGAACCATTCGTTTGACATCCAACTCGTGGAAATATAGTCAACACTCCTACTTTTACCCAAGGGCCTACAGTTACAGAATAACGTTAAAAACTCACCACTTGCGTGGGACGTAGAGGTCCACAAATTCACCAGCGTCGTTCTGCATTTTGAAAGTTGAGCAGGTGGTCGCTTACAAATCTGAGAAAACAAAAACCAAAACCTGAATCAGAGGGGTCTATAACCGCATGTTTCCGTGGAAAGATGTTAACTAGATGGGACACATAGGGCAAAACATAGAACTGAATGTGTACACGAAATGCAACAGAGATCAACAAATACATGCTGCTTCCCTACTGTGAAATAAGCGCATTTGCACGACCACCACCTGCCGTTGTATTTTTCCTTATTTTATATATATATATATATACACACACCTTACATATAAAATGGCTGTACAGACATACTTGGTGTTCCTTTTATACATGTTTAAGTGTAATGTTTCTGATTCTGAACGCAGCAGCTAACGGCTAACAGAGTTAGCATGTGGACAGCACGGCCGCATGTGGCTGCTTACACACACACACGAACATATTGTATTCACAATTACAGCAAAAAGCGACACAAAAAGATCAACTAAGACTTCAAAATAACATTAATTTTAATGACCTCCACAAAAAGGTAAACGGGATACACTGAAAACGAGGTTTTAAAGCGTTTAGATGCCCGAGCCGAGTCTTTACCCACCGCTTACGACAAATGGCCGACAGGAAAAGGAAGCGCTGCGGCTCCGGGAAAAAAATTATCCGACTCAATGTTTTTTATCGCCACCTGCTGGTGTTTTAGTGTAACGACAAGAATCACAAACACCAATTGGGACAAATTCACGTCTACATGTTTTACCTCATTTTAAAATTCATGCTTGAGCAATGTTTCTAAAGACAGAAAATAACTCCCAAACGCCTTAAAAATAAAATAAACAAATAAATAAAAAACAAGACAATAAACACAGCTTTTAAGAAATCCAAGAACCAGAGATTTTGTAAATCCTCAAAGCTTGCTTTCATCTTTATATTTTTGTCCGTAACATAAAAATTGTCACTCAGTCATTTTCTACCGCTTATTCCATAGTGGGTCGCGGGGAAGCTGGTGCCTATCTCCAGCAGTCTATGGGCAAGAGTCCATCGCAGGGCAACACACAAACAACCATGCACACACTCATTCATACACCTAAGGGCAATTTAGAGTGACCAATTAACCTAACAGGCATGTCTTTGGAATGTGGGAGGAATGTGGGAGGAAGCAAATATAAACTAAACCAAGTAAACTACTAATCAAAAGAACAGGGAAAATCTTTAACGGCAAAGTAAACAAAAACAAAGAACAAAATGGCAGATCCTGACAATATGATTCGATTGAATTGACTTTGTAAAATGCCTTGAGACGACGTGTGTTGTGAATTGGCGCTATATAAATAAAACTGAATTGAGTTGAACTGAATATTAAACTTTAATAAAAGAAACTTAAGTTTATGGTTTCTTGACAAAATGTCAAGTTATAGAGGTATGAATACTTTTGCAAGGTACTGTATGTAAAAAGGGAATTCATGAATTTATACTTTCATTTTTTAAATCAATAATTTTGAGTTTTGTCTTAAAAACAAAGAAAAAAACGGAAATTGCAGTTGACCTGACACAGCAAGTTATGGTTTATGTTGTTTTAATATGATTTAATAACATAATTTATGCTGCGTAACCGCAGGGCCAGACCGCAAAGGTTCTCCACAAACACGTCAGTATTGGTGACCTTTTTTCACCTGGTAGCATTTGGTAAGGGTGCAGTGTCCATAATGCAAATTTAATTTGAATGCTACTGTTCACTTTGCAAATCATTGAAAATGCTTGATCTTTGAAAGTGCAAGCTCATGGTAAAGAATGAATTTCTGTTCCGTATTGTTGAATGAATGAGTTGTGGGAGCTGATTATCCTTTTAATTCTAAGTTACTGTTACTGACTGTCACTTGATCTATTAAAATACTGCCACTGCAAATGAAAACAATTATCAATGCGTGGAACCACTTGTTTCTGTGACAAATGACAAAACTGGTAAGCTAATATTACCGTTTTTCACAGGAAATAGTCCTTTTAAATTCTTCTAAATTTAAATGTACAACTCGATAGCTCAGAAGTCACATTTTTCGAGGATACATATTTCAACAGCGTTGCTTCATATCAGAACAGCTTGCGGTCTTAATTGGTTTGTGTGCTTTGCAGACCCATCCCATAAAAAGGCAAAATCAGAGGGTCCATCATGTGCTCCCCTGAAATATGGAGTTCCTTGCCCTATGTGAGATTCCTAGAGAGGAATCTGATTGTATCCACTTTTAATCAGGATCACCTTCTTTCAGTCATGATTCATGTGTTTTACTTTTCTTTCCTATAGAAAGTACTCCTGGATCAGTGCTTCTGTGTTCTTTATGTGTCTCTGCTCTGTTCTCTCAAACCCCAGTTTGTCAGAACAAAGACGGAATGATGAATTGAGCTTTGCTTTCTGAATTAACGTATATTCATCAGAACGGACCAGTACAAGACCCACATTAGGAAAGACAAGGCCCACCACACATTAGTCTATCTAGCTCATGGTCCACACCACCAACACCAAACATTATCCACACTCAGCTGTGAACCTCTCCATTGCATGCTTAACGTTTTGGCTTCAAGAAGCCAACAAAACTTCCTCTGCAAACATGCATAGATAAGACTCTGAGGTTCCCAAACCAGACAGCATCTTCCCACAACTACCACTTGAGATCCTGTCCATGAACACCACAAACAGGATAGGAGATAAGGGGCAGCCTTCACCAAGAAATACCTCTGCTTTTGACAGAGGTCTTGCTGTAGGCATGGATAGCCCTTAAAAGCAACCCAGGAACCCCACAATTTCCTGTTTTTGATTATCAAAGACATGTAAATATTAGACAAAGATAGCCTGAGTAAATACAAAAAACAAATTTCAAATAATGATTTGATTTATTAGAAAAAAGCTATTTTAAACCAACCAGGCACTATTTTTCCCGCTAAACCTAATAACTGGTTTGAATGTCCCTTAGAGGCAACAGCTGCCATTAAGTATGTGAGATAACTTGCAATGAGTCTTTTAGATCATTGAGGAGGAATTTCATCCCACTCTTCTTTGCAGTACCAGTTTAATTCAGCCACACAGAAAGGGGTTTTCTTACATGGGTGGGTTGCTAACACCTACAGCATCTACAGCATCAGATTTAGGATGTGACTAGGCCACTCCAAAACCACGATTTTATTTTATTAATATGTAATATTTAAGTATGTTTTTTAACCAATGGAATTAATGTTGGGCTTCAGATCAGAAGAAGCTCCAGATCATCACACAACCACCACCATGTTAGTCTGTGGGTCTGATGTTTTTTTACTGATGTTGTGTTAGATTTACACCAGACGGGAAAAGCAACTTCCAGAAACATACATTTTTATCTCATCAGTCCTCAGAATATTTTCTCAAAAATCTTGGGGATCAGCAACATGTTTTTTTGGTAAATGTGAGACAGGCCTTTGTGTTGTTTCTGGCCAGCAGCGGTTTTGGCCTAAGAACTTTTCTTTTATTTGATCATTGGAAATAATTTAAGTGTTACAATGACAAAAAATATTTAGAAACAAGAAACCTGTGAGGATGCAGATTCTTTTTCACAACACCTAATATGGTTCAAACCCTACTGGCCTCGTTCTTATTATAAAAGCCTATTTTTAAAAAAGTTATAAAAGTTTTGCGATTCAATACTTTTTAAAATCCAACATTTTTTTGTGTACATCAATAAAACGTAACACTTTTCTCTCAGCTGTAAAGTAGGTTTTGGGGCTTCAGGGAATAACTCTTAGTATGAGTGAAGGAAATAAAACTTCTTCCTACTTTCACAAACATTGTTTTGGCAAAATGTCTAGTTTAATTTCAATACTCGGTGGATTGTTTGGTGTGTGAAGGCTCTCTTGTTTGCTCTGATTTCTCTCTGTTGTGGTGTTTCTTGCTTGTTCTAATACATAAGCCCGTTAAAACACATACTTTCTGTTGCTGTATTTAAAGTTTGGGGACTCTCCGTGTTTTACATGGTTTTCTAGTAGTGGTAAGGGGTCGCTAGCTTAGCGTTAGCTTTAGCTCCACCATGGCTACCCGTTCTGCTGTTTCTCTATCTGAGTCTCCTCCTCTCTCCTGCTCTCTCTGTCAGATGTTCAGTTACTCCTCTGCCCCTTTAGTGATTAATGGTACGTGTAATAAATGTAGCATTTTTGTAGTTTGGAGGCGAGGGTGTCGGAATTGGAGGCCCCGGGCCCTGCTGTTGAAAAACCCGCAGATAGCCGAGGCCCCCTTAGCCAGCGCGGAGCGCCCCCGAGGGTAGCTTCAGGCCGGCTGGGTGACGGTACGTAGAAAGCATAGTCCTAGAATCCAGCCCCCAGGTCACCACCAACCCGTCTGTGTTTCTAACAGATTTCCCCGCTCAGCGAACACCCCTTTTAGAAGCCAGCTCTGGTAATTTGGCAGCTCCATAGCGAAAAGTGGCACTAGAGACAAGCAAACCATAGTCAAATGTCTGCCAGCGGCCAGAACGGGCGACATCAAATCATACCTGAAACTGCTGGCTAAGGATAAGGGTAAATACAGTAAGATTGTTATTCACGCTGGTGGTAATGACACCCGGTTACGTCAATCGGAGGTCACCAAAGTTAGTGTTGCTTCGGTGTGTAAGTTTGCCAAAACAATGTCGGACTCCGTAATTTTCTCTGGTCCCCTCCCCGATCTGACCAGTGATGACATGTTTAGCCGCATGCTGTCATTCAACCGCTGGCTGTCTAGGTGGTGTCCAGAAAACAATGTGGGCTACATTGATAACTGGCGAACATTTTGGGGAAAACCTGGTCTGATCCGGAGAGACGGCATCCATCCCACTTTGGATGGAGCAGCTCTTCTTTCTAGGAATCTGGCCGAATGTATTAGTTCTCCAAGACTCTGACAACCCAGGGTTCAGACCAGGAAGCAGGGTCGTAGTTTAACACTCCTCTCTGCAGCTTCTGTACTGCAGAGCTCTTGGAGGGGGGGCCCAGAATGGTTTAGTTTTCCCGACAGCGACTGGCGACATGTGTAACGTCAATGAGCCCAGATTAACTGACCTGGGGGCTAGACATCATGCTAACTAAAAAGCATAGATCAGGGTATCAAAAGAAGAAAGAGAGGAAAGAAAAACAAAGAAGGCAGAATGAAGGGAGGCAGCTGTTGACTGCCTTTTTTGCCAAAGTTGAACCCGAGTTTGCTTGTTATGCAAAGTCCAATTAAAATTAACGTAGTCCACTCCAGACAGCTGCTGCTAATTTTTGTATGCTCACGGGAAGTCTTTTGCGTAGCTAGTATCCAACCAGGCTGTTTCCAGCTGCAAGTATAAAGACAATTATGGGCCAGCTAACGTTAGTTGTCAACATTAACCAGTTTCAGAAACAAACAGTGGCGCTGGCACTAGCGCAGCCACAGCAGCTGGAGCAGCAGTTGCCAGTCCTGGTGGCTCTTCTGAAGATGGGGCTGGGATAAGAGATGAACAAAGACAAAGTGAGATTGTTGTTGAAGTATTCAAGGGCGAGCTCCCCCTTCTGATCCCCCCTTACGTTGGTATGTTGGTTCCGCGAGGGCGAGAGAGAGAGAGAGAGTGATTTAGAAAACAAAAAGACCTGTCAGAGGGCATTTATTGGGAAGTAAATTACATCTTTACATCTCGTGTCAACAAGGCTTTATTTCTTTTCCTGCAAGCTGAAGAACAATATTCTGAGTGTACAGTGTTCTCCTGTTGAAGAATAAATGTTTTTAAATCAAATTTGCACGAGTGTCATGGATCAAAACGTTACTACACAAGCCAGATGTAGTCTAATGTTTTAGGTATTTGAGCACAAGTACGACGAATGGATCAATTCAGCTGGTGAATGAAACAACCACTCATCAGTATAATCTGATCTGATTGCAGCTTAAAACTCTATTTATGCTTTTACTCTATTTATGCTTTTTTATTTTAAATAAATACCCCTTTTGTTTTTCGTTTTTTGCTCACGCGCCTCATGCACTGGCATGGAGAGAGGCTCACTGACATTGAGAGTGTACAGGGCCCAGAATTTGGTGATACGTCCCTGGTTCTAGCTCAACAAATTTCTGACTTGGACTAAAGCCAGCAGGGGAAAATAATGAATTACATTTACATGTGTTACTGTAATTAAGAACAATCTGTCTGGAATTTGTACTTTTTTAAGTGTTGAACATTTAGTTTATATTTGAAACCTTATCGGTTATGGAGTTAAAATAACTATTAAATCTAAAAAAACAAAACACAGCAGTGATCCATGGCTGGGTTCGTAATTAGATCCCAACATGGAGGCACACCAATCAGACACCAGAGATGCTATAAAAATCCAAGTACAGTTAAAAATCAAGTACAGTACAAAATCAAGTACAGTTAAAGTTAACCTCCAAGCAAAAGAACAGCCAAGTAAAAGAAAGGCAATAGCTTTATCATGCAGTGTGAACTTAATTTGCCTAAAGAGATTCAACTATCTGCATTTAAAATTTCAACACATTGAACCCAGTAGAGGACAGTAAAAAAATATATAATAATAATAATTTTTCTTGGACAGTGGTGCATGAAATCACCAGTTTTTTTTAAATAACATTGTTACCGGATGTAAACTAAAGCTAAAAATAGCATCATTCTCACTAATCAGGTGAACATCTAATTACTATGTGTAGTAGTCAATAAGATGACAGTATCTGCTTTATGTTCAAGACTATGACCAAGTAAACATGCTAAATAATAACTGCTTTACAATAAACGTGAATAATATTAATTTTATCTGTTACTTGTGATTATAATTTATATTGGCTAAAGCTGAAAACAGAGGATCAGGTGCTTAGTTTGGAAACAGGTTAGATAGATATTATTATTAGATGTGAGGGATAGTGGAAATATTGGACAAAGGATGGGATGAAGATCAGAACTGCCAGGTTCTGGGTAAGAGGAGAACCACAGAGAAGCTTCATAGATGTAGTGATGGATGCAGAGGATTTGGTGTGACAGGGAACAATACTGGGATGGAAGAAATGATCATCTGCCGAGAATCCTAAAGACAGCAGCTGACAGAAGATATTTGGTCATTTATGTTTACACACAACCAAATATTCATAATGTCATATATTGACATGTTTTATTTTTGTGTTACATTTTCATTTAAAAAGGTGCTGAACTATTTGGGACCAATATCTCCTTTGTTCCCTTATGAAATGCATGAGAAAGACTTCCTTCTGAAAAAATAATTAATTTTTACTATGAGTAAAATTTTAATGAGGTACTTTTTACTTTTATTTGAGTAACATTTTACACTGGTAACTTTACTAGTATTTAAGTAAAATTTTAAATCAAAGTAACTGTACTTTTACTTTACATTGCAGGAACTCCCTGGCCACTTTTTCTCCCAAGTCCACCCATGTCTGGCACTAACATCATTTCTGGGGGATCCATTCAGGACAGGACTAAATACAGGTTCAAACAGTTGTTCCTATTTACATCTATTTGAAATTTTCTTTACATTACCTTAGTCTTAAATGCAGTCAGACCTGAGCCATCAATCAATCAAACTTTATAGAGCATTTTTAATACAATCAAGTGTAACACAAAGTACTTTACAGAGGCAAAAAAAAAAACAGACATTTAACCACAAGAGACACAAACAATGAAATGGTCAAAATCATCAAATTAAATACATAAAACAAAAAATTATTGATAATAAAAAAATAATCAAAAGTGATAGAAATTAATCAGTAATAGAGAATGAGGAACTGTGGATATTTAATCATGTAGATTAGTGAGGAAACACTGGAGGTATATGCATATTGCATAAGGAGATTGGAAAAATTCTTAAATTAAATTATAGGTTTTAAAATGTATAACGTTTTTAAAATTTAAACAAATAGTAAGGAACAATATTCTATATACATATAAATATATACACTTTGTAAAGTATTTCAAATGTATTGCATTCATATGTATACATTTGTACTTTTCATGATTATTAAAAACCTCTACAGCAGTAAAATAAAATATAAATATGTAAAAGTAGATGGAAAATAAATAAATTAAACTCCTCAGCGGGGGAAGCTGGTGCCTATCTCCAGCAGTCTATGTTCGAGAGGCTGGCTGAGGTTTCACCCTGTTTACAATTTGGTCGCCAGTATTTTCAGTCATGCAGGGCAACACACAAACAACCATGCATACACTCATTCACACACCTAAGGGCGTCAATTTAGAGTGACCAATTAAACCTAACAGGCATGTCTTTGGACTGTGGGAGGAAGCCAAGTACCCGGTGAGAACCACGCATGCACGGGGAGAACATGCAAACTCCATTCAATTCAATTCAATTTATTTATATAGCGCCAATTCACAACACATGTCGTCTCAAGGCACTTCACAAAAGTAAGGTACATACATTCCAATTAATCTTAATACCCAATTTCAAAAAATGTTTAAAGGCACTTCACAAAATAATCCCAACATTCCAATTAATCCTAATCATTGAACAGAGCAGTCAGATTCAGTTATTTATTCAAATTGGATAAAAAGTTTTTCTATCTCACTCCTCCCGGATGAGCATGTAGAGACAGTGGACAGTCACTGGCGTTGACTTTGCAGCAATCCCTCATACTGAGCATGCATGTAGCGACAGTGGAGAGGAAAAACTCCCTTTTAACAGGAAGAAACCTCCAGCAGAACCAGGCTCAGTATGAGCAGCCATCTGCCATGACCGACTGGGGGTTAGAGAGAACAGAGCAGAGACACAAAGAGAACAAAGAAGCACTGATCCAGGAGTACTT
Source organism: Crenichthys baileyi (assembly GCA_036173005.1). Taxonomy (NCBI): domain Eukaryota; kingdom Metazoa; phylum Chordata; class Actinopteri; order Cyprinodontiformes; family Goodeidae; genus Crenichthys; species Crenichthys baileyi. The sequence continues at coordinate 397,153 of JAHHUM010000004.1, read as the reverse complement.
TCTATGGGAAGGAAAAGTAAATGTTAATGGATGTAGCTCCTTTAGTCGTGTCATCTAGAACGAAGGAACAGATAAACTCTGAGCCAGTTTTCAAGTTTAGAGTCTGAAGAGAGCACATAGAGTTAGTCACAGTAAAAGCTCAGTCAGTAGCTATGTCTAGGAGAGAGAAAGGGTTAAACACTGAAAGACAGGGTCATGTGGATCATCAGTAGAGGTTGAGTTGTTGCCAGCAGAAGCTTGGAGGATTCCACTCTCCAGAAATGTGTCACAGGTAGACACAGAGTCAGGCCAGGTGTAGCTTCTAGGAAGAGAAAAGAGAGGGAACAAAATTAAAAGCTGAAATAACAGCAAATAATACAAAATTGAAGAGTAGTGTGAGAATGTAGCGAAGAGGGTGAAAGTGGTCATTATGTCCTCCAGCAGCCTAAGTCTATAGCAGTATAACTGCAGAGATAGCTCAAGATAACCTAAGCCACTCTAACTATAAGCTTTATCAAAAAGGAAAGTTTTAAGCCTAGCCTTAAAAGTAGACAGTTTGTCCATCTAGAGCCCACTGATGGCCATTGTTATACTAAAAACCACAACGATTGGGATACCCCTCTCTGTCAGATTGACCATAACCATTGGAAAAGAGAGGGGGTCATAAGGTAGCAGAAATGGAGGGTGTGTTTGCACCTCAACCATAACTGAGCTGGTTTAGGCTAAACCTGTCTCCCCCTTACTCCATCCAACAAGGGGAGAAGAAGACGGAGGTAAAATAAGGAAGATAGCTCAGGATAACCTAAGCCACTCTAACTATAAGCTTTATCAAAAAGGAAAGTTTTAAGCCTAGCCTTAAAAGTAGACAGGGTGTCTACCTCACAGACTCTCTGTGTTGTATACTTAACAGTGGCACAAATGTTGTTCAAAGTTTTAAAGCCTTAGCCTGTATTTCTTAACATTCTTAAGCTAACAACTGTATTTTAAATCTATCAACACAATCAGTTTATGCTGTACAGAATCTAGACTGCAGTGTTATTGAAAACCACCAAAAATTTAATTATTGCAAAAGTGAAACCCACACCTCAAAATTTTAAGTAACTGTTCAAAAGCCTCCAAAGTCTGATCCTGGACTTAAGAAGCTTCTTCTCCTTTGCACAAAAACATCCAAAATGCATTGTTAAAAAAAAAGCGTCAAGCAAATAAAAATCAAACTCTGAAACCAGAAAGAATGAAGAATGAAGTGCCGCAGCCAAACCGCAGTTAAAAGCAGTACCATATGTGACTGTCTAACAGACCAGGACTGTGGTTCTTTACAATTTTATCACCACTTAAACTTCATGGGGTCCAGGAGGCTCCCTTTCTGTGTCTGATTTATCTTCATCGATAACTTTTCCACAGACATTAATTGACATGATTGAAAGACCAAGTACAGCTGTTCTTGTGGCAGTATTTCTTCAGTTTGTGGGAAAAACAGCACATTTATCTTGGTCCAGGACATTTGAACCCCTTTCAGATTGATTTACATATGAGGTCCTGGATTAAACCAACAAACTAAAATTTTAATTTAATCAGCTGGAAGAGACAAAAATCAAAATATGTTTATGTCAGATTAAAAGATTTTGAAGTGGCAGATGAAAGCAATGAAAGGTTAAAAGGAGCATGCCTTTGAGTTAGCAACAATCAGAAAACATGCTTTGGGCAAGCAAACATGCTCAAAAAAGGGACACTTTAAAAACACATCAGATCTTAATTGGAAAAAATCCTGCAAGATATCCATACTGATATGGAATGGGAAATGTGCTAGAATCAAAATGATGCCACATCATTTAAAGTTAAAATTATCAACCCACAGAGGGCCCAAGTCCAATGTCTAATCTCTGAAAAGAGCAGGGCACTGGTGCTGAACCTACCAATTCTGGGGTTTTCTGGCAAATGCTAGTTGAGTTCAAAGGTGCCTAAATGCATGAAGTCAGTTTCTAATGATTTGGTAAGAGACATTCAAGACAGTGGCCTGCTGGAGGTCACTTTGTACTGTTTTTTCAGTACTCATCCTGTTCCTCCTTGTACAAATGAGCAGATACCGGTCCTGCTGATGGGTTAAGGACCTCCGGCAGCCCTCTCCAGCTCTTCCAGAGTAACTGCCTGTTTCTTGGAATCTCCACCATTAATTTCCAGTCTCAGTGCTGAGAGACACAGCAAACCTTCGGGCAATGGCACATATTGATGAGACATCCTGGTGGAGTTAGACTATCTGTATCAAAAAATGAGGAGGGAAAAGATGTTTGTGGTCTCCTCCTTCAAAACCATTACTGTTTTTGGGGTCGTCTCACTGTTGCCCCTTTAATGCAGCTGTTGTTCATTTCATTCACACCAAAACAGCTGACAATGATTAACAACCCCCTCTACTACTTAACTGACCAGATCAATACTCTATATATTTCTATAAACTCTATAAACTTAAATTTAACAGGAAACAACTGGATTTGTAATATTGTTTAATATAACATTGTAAGTTGCCATTTTGCGACTTTTTTTCTCCCTACGAAATATAATTTTAATTGGCAAGAACATTTTAAAAGGCAGAACTTATTTGAAAACATGTCACTCTTAAAACATTAAGAGTTAGTTGTTGCATAAGTAACTGAATGAACTGAATAAACCTGAATGCTGAAACAATAAAACACGTGCACGAAATATTTTGGACAGCAAACTCAGTTAGGCAACCTTCATCTGTAACCATTGTGGGCTGACATTGAGAAGTGGGGTATTTTTAGGCAGGATGGAGGCAATGTGTGAGCATGTTTAACCAGGCAATCTACTGTTCATTTTATTTTGAAATACCTGACGGATAAACATACAAGACGTCGGGATAAATATACAACATGCAACACAAAAAGCTGCAGTCAAAACAAGAAAAGGAGCTGTTTCTGCAGATATCTGTTTGATGTTATAAGTGTTTTCTCTCAAGTTGCTGCAAGATGAGGAATCTACGTGTGAGAGCTGGCAGCAGGCCATTAATACCAGCTCTGCACCATGTTTTGGGGTGCATGAGGAAACCATTCAGCACAGCAGCAGTTAACACATAAGCATATAAACCAATACTGCTAGGTCTTGTTTATGTGCCTGTATTCATATGAGGGGGATTTTATGAATAAAGACTGCAGAATTAATGAATAGCAGGATTCAAACCGACAGAGCTTGAGATGGAAAATGATAAGAAGTTGACATATGAAAGAAAGCAACCAGCTGTGCGAGTCCCATTCTCCAACACCTCATTCTGGCGAAGAAGTAGAGTAAGAAACACCCTACAGCGAACCCTTATCAGTCAAACATATTGCAATTTATCACTCTGCACTTGTTGCTGAGGGACTTCTAATATGTTTCATCTGGAGAGAAAAAAAGTAAATATAGAAAAAAACTCTTTGTTGTCTTTGCCTAAAAATCTGACTCTCAGCTGAGCAGCAACACAGTTATCTTTTTTATGTTCTGTAAGAACCCACAAATCAAGTACACATTTAGGCAGAATGTCTGCTTGTAATTTCTCAATATGAAGATAAGCAAACCAACTATCATGTTTTTTTACAATTAATTACAGTGGATAAAGATAATCAATAAGTTCTTATGAATGTTTTTTCCTTCACAGTGTTAACTCTTTTTTGTAAATCATAGAAAAGAGCCATGCAGGAACTAAATGCCTTAATGTGGTTTGCTTATTTTCTCCCCTACATCAAAAGGAGTGTGGACATTTCAGCCGACTAAAGGACCATCATTGTGTGACTCATGAGATTTGGTTTACCCATATCCATACGTTCCCTGTCACTTTATATCAAGATAAGTATGCATTATAGATTTGTTTTCTTTTCCAAATAAAATGGGAGGTAGAAGTAAAAGTCAAACGCGCTCCGCACTGCATGCAGGTTCAGCTTTACTTCTATTATAATTCAGTTTGCCAGATGAGAAGAGATATTTAGTTAAGAAGTAAACAAGGCAGATATTAGGTTATTTCTGTGACACAAACAGAAATAAATGAATCACAGAAGAAATGCCTCTGGCGACAAACGAAAAGTCAATAATTCAGCAAGAAAGGCTGCTCACAATCGTCATTACTAGCTTGTGAAGAAAAACAATGGGGTGACACTTCAAAGGATGGTAAATGCATACTTGTCATTGCTTAGACAGCATGGAATAATTAAAACCAGAAAACACAGCAGGTGTTAAGTCACAACCTATTTCATGTGACGTATAGAAATATAACCCACATTAAAATATTTACCATTCCCAGCAATATCTGCTGTCAAAACTGGTGTTTGTTCTTACAGTATCTTGACGTTGACAGGAAAGTGAAGGCTCAATTTATCTCCACAAGTGGATACAAGGTTTGAGCGTAAGCTGCAAAGTTCACATCAGAGAATTTATCAAGTAAAAGTATTCATATTCCTTGAACGTCTCTCATTTTGTCCCTTACAAACAACAATTTACAATGTATTTTATTGGGATTTTATTCATTAGGATAGACCAACAAAAAGGATTGTTTCCTGTCAAAATTACTGATAAATAAATAAACTCAAGTCTGTTAGAATCCAACTCTTCAACCAGAACAAAAGAAAAATCATAATTTATTACCATTATTTCCCAATTTATAGTAATTTGTTCTGTTATTTACATTACTGTGCTTATTCACCTAATTTCACATAATTTAATCTGGAAATCTAGCTGTTTGACCAGTTAAAAGTCAGTGCCTTGAGTCTTACTTTAAAAGACAGATCTCTCATTCCTTCAATAAGGAAAACTCTTGTGTTTCAAAGTGTTTGATGTCATTTAGAAACAAATGAACAGGACAAAGAAATATTCAATTCAATTCAATTCAATTCAGTTTATTTATATAGCGCCAATTCACAACACATGTCGTCTCAAGGCACTTCACAAAAGTCAGGTACATGCATTACAATTAATCCAAATCACTGAACAGTGCAGTCAGATTCTGTTATTTATTCAAATTGGATAAAAAGTTTTTCATCTAAGGAAACCCAGCAGATTGCATCCAGTCAGTGACTTGCAGCATTCCCCTCCTCCTGGATGAGCATGTAGAGACAGTGGACAGTCACTGGCGTTGACTTTGCAGCAATCCTCATACTGGGGCATGCATGTAGCGACAGTGGAGAGGAAAAACTCCCTTTTAAAAAGGAAGAAACCTCTAGCAGAACCAGGCTCAGTGTGAGCGGCCATCTGCCACGACCGACTGGGGGTTAGAGAGAACAGAGCAGAGACACAAAGAGAACAAAGAAGCACTGATCCAGGAGTCCTTTCTATGGAAGGAAAAGTTAAATGTTAATGGATGTAGCTCCTTTAGTTGTTTCACCTAGAAAGAAAGAACAGATAAACTCTGAGCCAGTTTTCAAGGTTAGAGTCTGAAAAAGAGCACATAGAGTTAGTTACAGTAAAAGCTCCGTCAGTAGCTATGTCTAGGAGAGAGAAAGGGGTTTAAACACTGAAAGGACAGGGCCATGTGGATCATCGGTAGAGGGTGAGCACCAAGTTGTTGCCAGCAGAAGCTCGGACGATGCCCCTCTCCAGATAGTTGTCACAGGTAGACACAGAGTCAGGGCCAGGGGAGCTTCTAGGAAGAGAGAAGAGAGAGAAAAAGTTTTAAAGCTGAAATAACAGCAAATAATACAAAATTGAAGAGTAGTGTGAGCAAAGTAGCGAAGAGGGTGAAAGTGGTCATTATGTCCTCCAGCAGCCTAAGCCTATAGCAGCATAACTACAGAGATAGCTCAGGATAACCTAAGCCACTCTAACTATAAGCTTTATCAAAAGGAAAGTTTTAAGCCTAGCCTTAAAGTAGACAGGGTGTCCGCCTCACGGATTAAAAACTGGGAGCTGGTTCCACAGGAGAGGAGCCTGATAACTAAAGGATCTGCCTCCCATTCTACTTCTAGAGACTTTAGGAACCACAAGTAAACCTGCAGTCTGAGAACGAAGTGCTCTGTTAGGAACATATGGAACAATCAGCTCTCTGATGTATGATGGAGCTAAATCATTAAGGGCTTTATATGTGAGGAGAGAGATTTTAAATTCTATTCTGGATTTAAAGGGAGCCAATGAAGGGAAGCTAAAGTAGGGGAAATATGATCTCTCTTTTTTAATTTTCATCAGAACTCTTGCTGCAGCATTTTGAATCAGCTGAGGCTTTTACTGCATTTTGTGGACATCCTGATAGTAAAGAATTACAATAGTCCAGCCTTGAAGTAACAAATGCATGGACTAGTTTTTCAGCATCAATCCTGGACAGGATATTTCTAATTTTGGCAATGTTCCGGAGATGAAAGAAGGAAATCCTGGAAACCTGTTTAATATGGGATTAAATGAACTGTCCTGGTCAAAAATAACACCAAGGGGTTTTTTACTTTATTATCGGAGGTCAATTAATGCCATCCAGGTTAAGTGATTGACTAAGCAGTTTCTTTTTTAAAAACTCCGGTCCAAAGATGACAACTTCTGTCTTGTCTGAAATTAAGAAGCAGAAAATTTAAAGTCATCAAGTTTTTATGTCTTCAAGACATGCTTGTAGTCTATCTAACTGGTTGGGCTCATCAGGATTTATGGATAAGTAAAGCTGAGTGTCATCAGCGTAACAGTGGAAATTTAATTCTATGCTGCCTGATAATTTTACCTATTGGAAGCATATATATAGTAAAGAGAATTGGCCCAAGTACTGAACCCTGTGGTACTCCACAAATAACCCCTGGAGTTTAAAGATGATTTTATCATTTACATGAACAAACTGGAAATCTGTCAGACAAATAAGATTTAAACCCAGCCTAGTGCTGTTCCCTGATCCCTACAGCATATTCCAGCCTTTCTAAGAGAATATTATGATCGACGGTATCAAATGCAGCACTGAGATCTAACAGAACCGTATACAGACACAAGTCCATTATCTGAGGCAATAAGAATATCATGCGTGACTTTCAGCAGAGCTGTTTCAGTGCTATGATGAGCTCTGAAAACCTGACTGAAACTCTTCAAAACAGGTCATTGCTGTGTAAATGCTCACACATTTGATTAGCAACTATTTCTCAAGAATTTTAGATAAGAACGGAAGATTGGATATCGGTCTGTAATTTATTAAGTCATCTCGATCAAGCCAAAAGGTTTCTTAAGCAAAGGTCTTAATTACAGCTACTTAAAAGCTTGTGGTACATATCCATTTTACTAAGGATAAATTAATCATATCTAAAAATGGGGCTGGTAATCAGAGGGAACACTTCCTTAAATAATTTGCGTGGGATTGGGTCTAACATACAAGTTGAGGTTTTAGATGAAGCTAAATATTCTGATAACTCAGGAAGCTCCACAGGATCAAAACAGTCCAAACACAGATCAGGTTCTACAGTTATTCCAATGTTGTCTCACTTGTTGAGGATGAAGTAATCATCTCTGGGAGATTGTCAAAGATTTTCTTCTTAATAGAATCAATTTTATTTTGGAAAAGAATCCCATAAAATCATGACTGCTGAGAGCTAAGGGAATGGATGGCTAACCAGAGCTATGACTCTGTGTAAGTTTAGCAAATGTACTAAAGAGAAAACCTAGGATTATTCTTGTTCTCTTCTATTAAGGATGAGGAAATAAGCTGTTCTAGCTTGGTGAAGTGTCTTTTTATACAACAGTAGGCTATTTTTCCAGATTAAGTAGGAATCCTCTAGGTGTGTAGAGCGCCATTTATTCGCTCCAATTTTCTAACATTGTGCTTTAAAGTACGCAGCTCTGAATTAAACCAGGGAGCCTGCCTCCTATGAATAATTTCCTTCTTTTTCAGGAGGGCTCTGCATTGTCTAATGCACCACGCAATGATGAAGTAACACTCTGAACAAGAGAATCAATTGTGTGAAGGAGAAGAAACAAATTATTGCCCTCCACCTGGTTTTTCTGTGATAATGAGCAAATTAAAAGTGAAACAGATTCTTTAAAGGTTGTTACAGCATCGTCTGATAATGACTTACTATAATGAAATTTTCTTTTCAGGTGTGGAGTACTCGGTTAAATTAACTCAAAGGTTATTAAAAAATGGTCGGGACAGCACAGGGTTGTGAGAAAATTTGTTATGTCTTTACACTCAATGCCATATGTCAGCACAAGGTCCAGAGAATGAAGACAAACGTGGGGTAGGTTTGTTAATGTTTTGAGTAAAGCCAATTGAGTCTAAGATACCATTAAAGGCATATTTAAGCTATCACTTTCAGTGTCAACATGAATGTTAAATCCCCCACTATAAAACTTTATCTGTATTTAACACTAAATCAGATAAAAGGTCTGAAAACTGATCTATAAATTGAGAGTAAGGGCTGGTGGACGGTACAAAACAACAAAAAGAGTGATTTTAGTGCTTTGCAATTTGGATGAGGAAAACTGAGGATTTAAATATTCAAAAGAGTTGTAGCTATTGATTGGTCTTGGGACTAGTCAATAAATCGGACTGAAAGATGGTTGCTACTCCTCCTCCTCGCCCAGTATTTCGAGGAATGTGAAATTTAAATAATTAGTAGGAGTTGACTCATTTATAGTAACATAATCCTCTTGCTGCAGCCAGGTTTCTGTGAGGCAAAATAAATCAATCTGATTGTCACAAATCAGGTCACTAACTAGCAAAGTCTTTTGAAGAGAGAGATCTTATGTTCAGTAAGCCACATTAATTGTTTTATTTATTTTTAGTCTGAGTTGTGTTTATTTTATGAGATTTTTCCTGATTTCTCTTTTTAGATTATTTTTAATCTATTCAATTTTTGGCCGTGGGCGAGACACTGTCTTAATATGGTAATGGTGGTAGCAGTACAGAAGCTGCAGAGAGGAGTGTTTAAACAAGACCCCTATTTCCTGGTCTGAAACCCTGGGTTGTCAGAGGTTTGGAGAACTAATAAATTCGGCCAGATTCCTAGAAAGAAGAGCTGCTCCATCCAAAGTGGGATGGATGCCGTCCTCCCGGATCAGACCAGGTTTTCCCCAAAATGTTCGCCAATTATCAATGTAGCCCACATCGTTTTCTGGACACCACCTAGACAGCCAGCGGTTGAATGACAGCATGCGGCTAAAACATGTCGTCACTGGTCAGATCGGGGAGGGGACCAGAGAAAATTACGGAGTCCGACATTGTTTTGGCAAACTTACACACCGAAGCAACACTAACTTTAGTGACCTACGATTGACGTAACGAGGTTGTCATTACCGCCAGCGTGAATAACAAATCTTACTGTATTTACGCTTATCCTTAGCCAGCAGTTTCAGGTAGGATTGATGTCGCCCGTTCTGGCCCGGCCAGACATTGACTATGGTCGCTGGTGTCTCTAGTGCCACGTTTCTGACTATGGAGCTGCCAATTACCAGAGTTGGCTTCTCAGCGGGTGTGTCGCTGAGCGGGGAAAATCTATTAGAAACGCAGAGGGTGGTGGTGACCTGTGGGCTGAGATAAAGACTATGCTTCCTACGTACCGTCACCAGCGGCCTGAGATCCCGGCTGGCGGGGCTCTGCCGGAGGACTGCTACGGGGAGCTAACCTCGGGGGTCCGCGCTGGCTAAGGGGCCTCGGCTATCTGCTGGTTTTTCAACAGCGCGGAGCCGGGGCCTCCAAATCCGACACCCTCGCCTCCAAGCTACAAAAATGCTACATTTATTACACGTACCATTATCACTAAAAGGAGGCAGAGGGAAAACTGAACATCTGACACAGAGAGCAAGAGGAGAGGAGGAGACTCAGAAGAGAAACAGCAGAACGGGTAGCCATGGTGGAGCTAAAGCTAACGCTAAGCTAGCGACCCTTAATACTACTAGAAAAAAACCGTGTAAAACACGGAGAGTCGCCAAACGTTAAATACAGCAAAAAATAAAGTATGTGTTTTACGTGCTTATGTATTATAACAAGTAAGAGATATCAAAAGTAGAGAGAAATCAGATGAAACGAGAGAGCCTTCACACACCAAACAATCCACCAAGTGCAAAACAGGAAGTGACGAATACGCCTTACCACGCCTCCAACGCCTTGTTGAGAAGTGGGTTGTCACTTACATTAATTTGCTTCCCATAGAATATTGCTGATCTTTTTGCAACACTAACAGCATTTCAGGGCTTGCTTTCTATGTTCCTCTTAACAAAACAGACTAATGAGATCAGTGAATGTAACAATCTGGCTTTGCTCATTAGGCACCAAATCCTCACATTTATTGGACTGTTGGTTTCTGCAATAATACTGAGAGAGCAGTTTTGTTTTGTCCAGATGATTTTAGCTCTATGCCACCTGCATACCCAATATCCAGTGGATACATGAAAAAATTAATAGAATCCTCTGAGGGTTGCTGTGTGGACACAGAAGCAACAGAAGAGTTTACGACTGCTTAAAAACCAGGACTAGATTTTAAGAAAAGAGGAAGAGAGGATGTTTTTGGAGATGGAAAGGGTAGACAAAGAGATTTCTCTGTGGGTTGCTATGTTTCTCTGTGTGACAGGCAGAAGAGAGCTGTCTCTGCCCCACAGCACAGCTCAGAGTTGTGAAGACTCCTGGTGATCAGTTTTGAGATAAAGAATTAGGTCTGTTAACTGTTGAGGCAGAAGCTATTACAATGAGACAATAAAGCTTAGCGCTTTCTCATGATGGAAAGATTTCCCAATTTCTCTTTGTTTTTTTGGAAATAAACCTTTTTTGTAGAGTCACAATTTTCAGCCAAAACAACAGATGCTTTTAGCAATATTTTTGAAACTGAAAAGCCAAAGTATAAAGTAATTCCTTTCTAAATTCTGCCTTTCTACAAAACCATACATCCATCCATAGTATAGACCAGCTTGCCCTTGTAGGGTCACAGTGGGTCAGGCATCTATTTCCAGTGTTCATTATGTGAGAGGCGAGGTACACCCTGTACAGGTCACCAGTTCATAACAGGGCAACACCGAGACACACAGGACAAACAACCATGCATGTACACACTCGTGCTGCAGGCCATTTAGACAGACCAGTTAACCAAGCATTAGAGAGAACATGCAAACTCCATACAGAAATTTGAACCCAGGAGCTTCTTGCTGCAAGGCAACAGTGCTACCAACTGGGCTACTGTGCAGCCCTCTACAAAACCACATTTTAAAATAATTTAAAGGAATTAAAAAGCCTAATTAAATCATGTGTTGAAGCAGTGGCTGAGCATCCTATTCCCTATCCTTTAATCTTACTGTTTCTTTTGTCATTATCTTGGTCACATCTAACCTTCTTCCTTTGTATCTTTCTTCTTCCTCCATCTGTATCGCTCATTTATTTAGCCCTCCTCCTCTTCCCAGCCCTCATTCAGCCATAATTATATACCTTTGTGTTGTAAATATCTCAGTGAAAAGGCTTTAGGATGGCGGTGCCAGTCGTCATGATAGAAATACTGCATCTCAGCTCCTGTTGGATAGTGCGTCATTAAATTTTGAACAGTTGAGGTCCTCAGAAAATGAACCCTGTTGACTTGCGCTGTCATGAGGCTGACATTTGAGGCTTTGTAGAAAGTGTCTCAACAGCTATTGAATGGATCATCATGACATTTAGTGCGCACACTTGTCACATAATTATTTACAGTCCAGTTTGACCCTTAAAGCCTTAGGTATGTTTTTACTTTTCTTAGTAAATTCTTAAAAAAATGTCCCAAGTAGCTACTGAAGCTGCTGTATTACTTTGGTAACTTTTACACTTCAAATTTAAATCATTAATGCTTCATAAAGACTTTCTCAGTATTTCTCGGCAGACCTTTGAGTTTAATTTAACAGAGTACTCCACACCTGAAAGAAAATTTCATTATAGTAGATCATTATCAGACGATGCTGGAACAACCTTTAAAGAATCTGTCCCACTTTTAATCTTCTCATTATCACAGAAAAACATAGTGGAGGGCAATAATTTTGTTTCTTCCCCTTCACAAATTGATTCTCTTGTTCATAGTGTTACTTCATCATTGCGTGGTGCATTAGACAATGCAGCCCCCTGAAAAAGAGGTAATATTAATAGGGAGGCTGGCTCCCTGGTTTAATTCCAGAGCTGTGTACTTTAAAGACAATGTTAGAAAATTGGAGAGAAAATGGCGCTCTACACACCTAGAGGATTCCCTACTTAATCTGGAAAAATAGCCTACTGTTTTATAAAAAAGACACTTCACCAGCCAGAACAGCCTTATTCTCATCCTTAATAGAAAGAGACAAGAATAATCCTAGGTTTCCCTTAGTACAGTTGCGGAAACTCACACAGAGTCATAGCTCTGTTGGAGCCATCCATTCCCTTAGCTCTTAGCAGTCATGACTTTATGGGATTCTTCCAAACTAAATTGATTCTCATTAAAAAGAAAATCTTTGACATACTCCCAAAGATGATTACTTCATCCTCAACAGGTGAGACAACATGGAAATAACTGCAGAACTAATCTGTGTTTGGACTGTTTGATCCTGTGGAGCTTCCTGAGTTATCAGAAATTATTAGCTTCATCTAAACCTTCAACTTGTATGTTAGACCCAATCCCAACCAAATTATTTAAGAAAGTGTTTCCTCTGATTACCAGCCCCATTTTAGATATGATTAATTTATCTTTAGTAAATGGATATGTACCAGAAGCTTTTAAGGTAGCTGTAATTAAACCTTTGCTTAAGAAACCTTCGCTTGATCGAGATGACTTAATAAATTACAGACCGATATCTAATCTTCCATTCTTATCTAAAATTCTTGAGAAAATAGTTGCTAATCAAATGTGTGAGGATTTACACAGCAATGACCTGTTTGAAGAGTTTCAGTCAGGTTTCAGAGCTCATCATAGCACTGAAACAGCTCTGATATTCTTATTGCCTCAGATAATGGACTTGTATCTGTACTTGTCCTCTTAGATCTCAGTGCTGCATTTGATACAGTCGATCATAATATTCTCTTAGAAAGGCTGGTTTAAATCTTATTTGTCTGACAGATTCCAGTTTGTTCATGTCAATGATAAATCATCTTTAAACTCCAGGGTTAATTGTGGAGTACCACAGGGTTCAGTACCTTGGCCAATTCTCTTTACTATATATATGCTTCCAATAGATAAAATTATCAGGCAGCATTGAATAAATTTTCACTGTTACGCTGATGACACTCAGCTTTAATTATCCATAAATCCTGATGAGCCCAACCAGTTAGATAGTCTACAAGCATGTCTTGAAGATATAAAAACTTGGATGACTTTAAATTTTCTGCTTCTAAATTCAGACAAGACAGAAGTTGTCGTCTTTGGACGGGAGTCTTTGAAAAAGAAACTGCTTAGTCAATCACTTAACTTGGATGGCATTAAACTGACCTCCGATAATAAAGTAAAAAACCTTGGTGTTATTTTTGACCAGGACATGTCATTTAAATCCCATATTAAACAGGTTTCCAGGATTTCCTTCTTTCATATCCGGAACATTGCCAAAATTAGAAATATCCTGTCCAGGAGTGATGCTTAAAAACTAGTCCATGCATTTGTTACTTCAAGGCTGGACTATTGTAATTCTTTACTATCAGGATGTCCACAAAATGCAGTTAAAAGCCTTCAGCTGATCCAAAGTGCTGCAGCAAGAGTTCTGATGAAAATTAAAAAGAGAGATCATATTTCCCCTACTTTAGCTTCCCTTCATTGGTTCCCTGTTAAATCCAGAATAGAATTTAAAATTCCCCTCCTTGAACCGCCACCTTAACGTGGTGTAGGGGTTTGAGTGTTCAAATGATCCTAGAGGCTATGTTGTCTGGGGCTTAAATGCCCCTGGTAGGGTCTCCCATGGCAAACAGGCTCTAGGTGATGGGTCAGACAAAGAGCGTTCAAGAATCCTTCATGACGACCACTAAATCGAGGCACGTGACGTCGCCCGGTACGGCGGAGCCGGGGTCCCACCCTGGAGCCAGGCCTGGGGTCGGGACTCGTCGGAGAGCGCCTGGTGGCCGGGTTGCTCCTCGCGGGACCCGGCCGAGCCAATCCCGAACGAGAGACGCGAGGCCATCCCCCAGTGGGCCCACCACCTGCAGGGGGAACCGTGAGGGACTGGTGCAAAGAGGATTGGGTGGCGGATGAAGGTGGAGACCTCAGCGGCCCGATCCCCGGATGCTTAGGCTGGCTCTAGGGACATGGAATGTTACCTCACTGGGGGGAAGGAGCCTGAGCTTGTGCGGGAGGGCGAGAGATATCGACTAGAAATAGTCGGGCTCGCCTCCACGCACAGCGTGGGCTCTGGAACCCATCTCCTTGAGAGGGGCTGGACTCTCTTCTACTCTGGAGTGGCCCACGGGGTGAGGCGGCGGGCTGGGGTGGGTTTGCTTGTTGCCCCCCAGCTCAGCTGTCTAGTGTTGCGGTTTACCCCGGTGGAGTACCCCGGTGGAGAGCCTCTCACCCCGGTGGTGAGAGGCTCACATCCCTGCGCCTTCGGGTCAGGGATAGGTCTCTGACTATCGTTTCGGCCTACGGGCCGAGCGGTAGTGTGGAGTACCCGGCCTTCTTGGTGTCCCTGTCGGGGGTGCTGGATAGTGCCCCTCCCGGGGACTCCATTATTCTGCTGGGGGACTTCAATGCCCACGTGGGAAACGGCAGTGACACCTGGAGAGGCGTGATCGGGAGGAATGGCCTCCCCGATCTGAATCCGAGTGGTGTTTTGTTATTGGACTTCTGGCACCAGGACACCCTAGGCAGGAGGTCAATGATCGACTTTGTTGTCGTATCATCAGACCTTCGGCCGCATGTTTTGGAGACTCGGGTGAAGAGAGGGGCTGAGCTGTCCACTGATCACCACCTGGTGGTGAGTTGGATCCGCTGGAGGAGGAGAAAGCCGGACAGACTTGGGAGGCCCAAGCGCATAGTGAGGGTCTGCTGGGAATGCCTGGCGGAGCCCTCGGCCAGGGATGTATTCAGCTCCCACCTCCGGGAGAGCTTTGACCAGATTCCGGGGGATGTTGGAGACATAGAGTCCGATTGGATCATGTTCTCCGCATCTATTGTCGATGCTGCTAAGGTCTGCGGTGCCTGTCGCGGCGGCAATCCCAGAACCCGGTGGTGGACACCGGCAGTAAGGGATGCTGTCAAGCTGAAGAAGGAGTCCTATCGGCTGTGGTTGGCTTGTGGGACTCCTGAGGCGGCTGACGGGTACCGTGAGGCCAAGCGTGCTGCGGCCCCAGCTGTGGCAGAGGCAAAAACTCGGGCCTGGGAGGAGTTCGGTGAGGCCATGGAGAAGGACTATCGGTCGGCCTCGAAGCGATTCTGGCAAACTGTCCGGCACCTCAGGAAGGGGAAGCAGTGCTTCGCCAACACTGTTTATAGCGGGTTGGGAGGCTGCTGACCTCGACTGGGGACATTATCGGGCGGTGGAAGGAGTACTTCGAGGATCTCCTCAATGCTGCCATCATGCATTCCCTGGTGGAAACAGAGGCTGGGGACTCGGGGTTGGACTCTTTCATCACCCCAGGCTGAAGTCACCGAGGTTTTTAAAAAAAGCTCCCGCGGTGGCAAGGCTTCGGGGTGGATGAGATCCGCCCTTTGGTACCTCAAATCTCTGGATTTGGGTGGGGGGTTCATGGTTGACACCCCCTCTTCAACATTGCATGGGGGGGTCGGGGACAGTGCCTCTGGACTGGCAGAACCCGGGGTGGTGGTCCCCCCTTCATAAGAAGGGGGACCGGAGGGGTTTTCCAACTACAGGGGGATCCACTCCTAAACCTTCCTCCGGGTAAGGCCTACGCCAGGGTATTTGGAGAAGGAAAGTCTTGCCGATAGTCGAAAACCCCCGGTTTTCAGGAGAAGCAGTGTTTTTTCGTCCCGGCCGTGGAACCCCTAGACCGCCCCCTATACGCTCTACAGGGTACTCGAGGGTTTTCCCCGGGAGTTTGCCCAAACCGGTCCACATGTGTTTTGTGGACCTGGAGAAAGCATTCAACTGTGTCCCCTTGATGCCCTGTGGGGTTTGGCCCGGGGAGTATGGGAAATCTTGGGGGGCCCCTTTATTAGGGGCCATCCGGGTCCCTGTACGAGCGGAGCGGGATTTTGGTCCACATTGCCGGCACTAAAGGTCGACCTTTTCCCCGTGCAGGTTGGACCCCGGGGGCGGGGGCCCCCCTTTGTCCCCGGGGCCCCTTTCATAACTTTTTTTGGACGGGAATTTTTTAGACACACCCAAGGGGCCGGAGGGGGTTTTTTTTTTGGGGACCAGTGGATTTCGTCTTTTTTTTTTCAGATGACGTGGCCCCCGCTGGCCCCCTCTAGCCAAGACTACAGCATGCGCTGGGGGGGTTTTTCCACCGGGGTGTGAAGCGGCTTGGGGATGGAAAATCAGCTCCCCCAAGTCAGGGCCATGGTACTGGGCCCGGAAAAGGGTGGCTTTTTCCTCTTCAGGTTTGGATGGGAGTTTTCCCTGGCCTCAAGTGGAGGATTCAAGTATCTCGGGGGTTCTTGTTCACGAGTGAGGGGAAGAATGGAGCGGGAAAATCGACGCCCGGGAGGGGTCCCGGCTCCCCGGGCGAAATGGGGGAAACTGTCCCGGTCCGTTGTGGTGAAGAAAAGCTGAGCCGAAAAGCGAAGCTCTCGATTTACCGGTCGGTCTACGTTCCTACCCCTCCCTATGGCCATGAACTTTTGGGGTTTCATGGGGCCCGGGGAAAGAACGAGATCCCGGATACAAGCCAAAAATTTAAGCTTCCTCTGTAGGGTGGGTGGGGGGCACTCCCTTAAGATTAGGGAGGGGGCTCAGGCCCATTCGGAGGGGCTCGGAGTAGAGGCGCTGCTCCTCCACAATCGAGGGAAGCCAGTTGAGGGGGGCTCGGGCATCTATACCGGATGCCTCCTGGACGCCTTTTCCTCGGGGGGTTTTTCCAGGAAACGTCCCACCGGGAGGAGGCCCGGGGGGAGGGCCCCCCAGGACACACTGGAGGGAGTATTCCTCTCGGCGGGCCTGGGAACGCCTTGGGCTCCCCCCGGGGGGAGCTGGAGGAGGTGTCTGGGGAGAAGGGGACGTCCCGGGGTTGTCTCTGCTTGGATTTCTGCTCCCCCCGCGACCCCTCCTGGTTTTCCGGATAAGCGGAAAAGACGACAAAACGAGTACGACGAGAATTTAAAAATTTTTTCTTCTCACATAAAAGCCCTTAATGATTTAGCTCCATCAAAACTCAGAAGATCTGATTTTTTTCATACGTTCCTAACAGAGCACTTTTGTTTTTCAGACTCGGGTTTTACTGGTGGTTCCTAGAGTCTCTAGAAGTAGAATGGGAGGCAGATCCTTTAGGTTCCCGGGCTCCTCTCCTGTGGAACCAGCTCACAGTTTTTTTGTCTGTGAGGCGGACACCCCTTTTACTTTTAGGCTAGGCTTAAAACTTTTCCTTTTTTATAAAGCTTTAAAATTAGAGTGGCTTAGGTTATCCTGAGGTATCTCTTATTTTTTTAACCCCCGTCTTCTTCCCCCCTTGTTGGATGGAGTAAGGGGGAGTCAGGTTTAGCCCCAAACCCGGCTCAGTTATGGTTGGGTACCAAAAACCCCCCTCCATTTTTTTGCTACCTGTATGACCCCCTCTTTTTCCAATGGTTAATTTGGGGCAATCTGGAAAAAGAGAGGGTAAAGCCCAATTTGTTGGGTTTTTAGTATAACAATGGGGCCATCAGTGGGCTCTAGAGGGGAAAAAGTCTACTTTTTAAATTTGGGGGAAAATTTCCTTTTTAAAAAAAGGGTTTTAATTAGAGTGGCTTGGTTTATCCGGGAGCTATCTCCTGGCAGTTCTGCTGCCTATAGACTTAGGCTGCTTTGGGGACATAATGACAAAAATTTCCCTCTTTGCTACATTCTCACACTACTCTTCAATTTTTTTATTATTTGCTGTTATTTCAGCTTTTAAAATTTTGTTCTCTCTCTTTTCTCTTTCCTAAACCCCTACACCGGGCCCCGCCTCTGTGTCTACCTGTGACACATTTCTGCAGAGGGGGAATCCCCCCAAGCTTATGCTGGCAACAACTTAATGCTCACCCTCTACCGATGATCCACATGGCCCTGGGCCTTTTTATGTTTTAAAACCCTTTCCCCTCTCCTAGACATAAACTACTGACTGAGCTTTTAAATTAAAATAACTCTATTGTGCCTCTTGCAGACTCTAAACTTGAAAACTGGCTCAGGGGTTTTCTGTTCCTTCGTTCTAGTTAAAAAAAAAGGGCTAAAGGAGCTACATCCATTTAACATTTTTCTTTTTCCTTCCCATAGAAAGGACTTCTTCCCCGGACAGTCCCTTTTTGCTCCCTTTTTCCCCTGTCGCTACATGCATGCTCCGTATGAGGGATTGCTGCAAAGTCAACGCCAGTGACTGTCCCCTTTCTCTACATGCTCTCCGGGGGGATGGTTTTCAAGGGCACTGACTGGATGCAATCTGCTGGGTTTCCTTAGAAAAACTTTTTATCCAATTTGAATAAATAACAGAATCTGACTGCATTGTTCAGTGATTAAGATTAATTGGAATGTATGTACCTGACTTTTGTGAAGTGCCTTGAGACGACATGTGTTGTGAATTCGTGCTATATAAATAAACTGAACTGAAATTGAATTAAAGGTACAATGTTCAAATTATTAAAGCATAAAAGGTGAAATACTAAGCACAATAACAAAATGTGTAACTGGTACAAAGCAAAATAATTCTGCTGACTGAATAAGTTCCTCAAGCGAATTAAAGCACAAGAGAACTGTACCAACAAATCTTCTTGTGGTCTGCAATAAGTAATAATTCATGATTTTATAATGGAAGCTGCTTGTTTCCATTTTCTTTTCTACAACAACAGGGAAAAATAAGCCATCTCAGATCACAACATAACAGCTTAATTCCCAAGGATCTGTAACAGCAGAGAAAAATTTTAAACCCAATGTCATCAAAATGGTTTCCAGTAGTAAAACTATCAAGACAGCTGGAGAGTGAATTGCTTTACAGATGAGCTAAAGTCTGGTTGATATTACAGAGAAAACTAAAGGAGTTAATTGTTGATATAGTGACTGAAAAAGAAGAAGGGCCACGGTATATCCCCCACAATAGTTTACAGTTAACAAGATGTGCTTTGCCACATATTCATTGTTTGTTTAAAGCCGGAAACACCTTGAATTTCTGTTGCTCATAATTTCAATCTTAGTCTCATCTGACCAGAGCACACAATTCCAGTTAATGTTCCTGTAACATTTAGCAAACACTACAGGTTTATGTTTGTTGTTGTAAGACAGAAAAGGCTTTTTCCTGGTATTCCTCTTAAATTAACAATTGCCACCTAACCATCTAATGGTTGTTATGGAGACGTGACCCCAAGATGTCACTCTTTGTTGCAGAGAGTAAGACTTTTTTATATCAATAGAGAAAAACAGTGCTTTCTCCTCGCTGCTTGAATGTACTGAAATGAAAAGGTTGGATTTTTCTAAAATGTTCAGTGAGATTATGCTACTGCAATAAATATTGAATTAATGTAAGGTCTTAAATGCATCTTCTCCAGAGATGCCAATAATTGTGGAGGTTGATGTTTAAGTGAATTCAGAGCTAGTTCTTCTAAAGAGTGAACTTATGTATGTAGATAAGTGTTACATACCTGAAATACCGCTGATAGAGACGTTTATTAAGGCCATGCCACTTACAACAGAAAAAAGGCTTGTGTACTTACAGTTAATCAATCTAAAAGTGTGGTCAGGTCATAAATGAACACTAAAAACTTGTCCCTGCGTGAAGGAAAATAAAAAAATGCCACACGTGCATTTTAACTGATCATTTAGAGAACATCTAATAGATCTGACACATCTAATGGACAATTACCTCTGGTGTCTAAAACCACAGGCCAACCACAGCAGCTTTTATTTTTCTGAAGAGTCATAGAGGCAATGCTGGATTTCAGAACTCACTTGATATGCACATGCAAAGTAGAAAAAGCCTTTTTTTCCCAGTAAAATCCTTGTTTGACCAAGGCACCTTTCATGACTCTATAATGAAGGATAAAGTGGTAATTAAAAATAGAAGAGGCATCAGGATCTATTATAACAGAGAGAGGGGAAAAAATGTTTCACAACTTAATGGAAATGTTTTTCTTTGAAGGAAAGACTCACACCCTTGTGTCTTTGGAGGAAACAAGAAGTTACACTCAGAGGACACCCACATACTGTAGATCATGAACCCTGGAGCACTGGAGTAAAGGTGCAGTCATCAATCAGAGCTGTGCAGTCATCAACACCATTAGGAAGTAGGAATGTTGGGAGGCACTGGGACTCTACAACTCCGGCCTCACCTTCCCTGAAACCTAACAGGATATCTGTAACCTCTTTCTTCATCAAAAGTTGTAAGTGTCTTCTCTGTTCACCACATGCTGTTCTGAACAGGCCTGGAGAGATCAAGTAACAGTAAGCTTTGCTGGGGCGACAGGTGATGAATGTTTCAAGGTACAGAGTAAAGAGGATAATAGGGATTGTGAGTGCAGAAGTCGGAAAATTTGACACACAGTGTGTCATGTTAACTCCCAGATGAGGTCATCAATCAGTGCTGTAGAGCATGGCGGTCTGACAGCTGCTAATACAGAGGGAGGAATGAAGGGATAGGTTAAAAAAGAATAAGTTACACTTGGCTGCAAGTCTACCTGAGCAGAAGGCAGAAGAATATTCTATCTTTTCTAGTATTCTTTTTTTTCCACCTCTGTGTGTCTCATTTTCTGCCTCGCGCCTCCTACCTCTCACAGCCTTTTCCTTTAGAGGTCTTATCAACACATCTGTCTGAAGAAGTTAGTGTTCCCATTAATTTTTTTACACCATGTTTTCCTAGAGACCCACTAGATCCCCAAAGAGCCCCGCTGGCTCAGTGTTTCTCTTCAGGCCTCCCTGAGAAAAATGTGTGTAACTGAAGACCCCTGACAAACCACAACCTCACATTAACCTACAGAGACTCACCGGACGGTGTTGGTCAGACAAAAACCTGCGTTGTTACTGTATGAGAGCTGATGAGAAGGGGACACGGTGCAGTGGGTTTCACTGGAGCATAGCTTCACATGAACAGGTTGATCTATAAATAAAGTCAATGAACATCTATTCAAGTCACACTATCCCGTTAAAGTTTGTCACTTTGTAGGATCTCTTAAACATAAACTATCTGTAACAGATGACAATTTAATGCTTTCCAAATGGCTATTATGAAATCTATATAGTATCTACACAGCTTAAGTTTTTTGTGACGTAGATATGTTCTTGCTGGGCAGAACTGCCAGATGCTTGGGGAGTTTGAAATATCCATGGAAATGTTGATCATGCCGACACTGTGACACCCAATGCTGTTTGCAAATTAGTAGGAATAACACCAATCTTGACCAATTCTGAAAATTCTGAAAATAAGAGAATTCAATAGGTAGGAAGACATATATCAAAGCCAAGGATTTAACTGCCATACAATGATCTTTTTCAGTTGAAGGACTGGGAAAGTTTGCAGTTGCATATGGAACAGCTCTCTTCTTGGCCCACGTGGATCCACTCACCATTTTGAAAAAAGTGCTGCTGCACAACCATCTCCAATTTTCCTTTCTTCCACCTTTTGCTTAAGTCTTGCACCCTTTCCTCCCACAGCTCTCATCTCTGTATTCAGGATTAGGACCTGCTTGAGTTTGTTGGTGGCAGACAAGCAGAACTGTTCTGTTGACCGGCTGTTAACAGTGAATGAAGTAACAGGTACTGTTATAACAACCATTGGCATATAGTGCTAAGCTGTGCTAAGAGAGTGTCATTAGAGACTTTATTCCATTAAAAGCTATGATGCGTGTGACCAAACAGCCGCTTGTTAGCTTTATGACTGGTGGTATGGGCAGCAATCTAAAATGTTCAACTATAAAATGCAGGCTTCACAGACCACAGACATTTACTGCAAAAAATGTCATGAAGGTTACACTGGAGGAACTCTGGAGTGGGGGCATGACAAATCAAAATGTGCTGTATAAAAATATTCTAAGCTGGGTTAAAAATGAGAAAACCAATCATGCATTAGAAGAATATACAAACTCCATACATTTAAGATTTATAGCTGAGTCCTAGTTGTTGTGAAGCAACAGCAAAAACAGTGTAACAGTGCCACTAATCATTCTGTGTGACCTTATCAGTGTCTCACGTTATTCTGGAGGATGGTTGGAACAATTTTTCTTTACTGTGTTTTTTCAGGCCATTAAGATTTGTGGGCTTTTGTTTATGTGCAGCTCACATCAATTCCCAAAACTGAATTTTATACAAGCTGAAGTCATTTGATTTTGTTTTCAGCCACACAGTTGTTGATTTAAAGTGCATGGGATTATTGTTCTAATTTCTGACCCATTTTTAAAGATTACTCAACTATCAGACAAATGGCATCACCTTTAGATAGAGGATATTTAGGCATACAGAGGAGTTTATGCTGACTTAAACAATGCGAGATGAACGTGTCATATGGCTGCAAAAGTAGTGCTGAGTGTTTGTGTCAATTGTGCTGTATTTTTTTATTTATTTCTCCACATATCACTGTACATGAAGGCAAAATATTAACATTGCTCAAATGCACTTTTGAAAATCGAAACCTTAGTACCATGTTCCTCCTATCATTCTCATTCAGTCTTTTTTTAAACCTTAAGTTTATCAACCATTAGTATTTAACCTTTTCACTGTCACAATTTTAAATGGAAGTCATAGATGTCAATGAAATAAACTTTTTTCCTTAATCTGAAAAAAAAACGCTGTGGTAGATTATTAAAGATGTGAATATAAGTCAGGACAGGAATTAATAACGACTAATGTTACAAGAGCAACAACCCAAACACCACACAAATCTGACAATGAGCAAATGGAAATCAGAAGTACTTTGCTGAGGAAGGATAATGAGTGATGCTTTGCAGGTGATGTAATTAGCAAATTAGGTTCAGGTGTGAGAGAAAAGCAGAAGGTAAACTAACTGAAACTGAAGCCAAGAGCCACAACAGAAAACCAAAGAATAAACTGCATAAACAGAAGATGACATGAGGAAACAATAAATGAACACACAAATCCAACACATCACAACCATGTTTAGGCATCTATACTACACACATTTCAGATTAAGATGACCCAGTTTAACACAAGGTCTATGATGGAGTCATGTGCTTTTTAACTGATGGGATAAAAGTCAAAAGTGAGTGGGTGCCTTTGTCACTTATAGGTTAGAGGTTGGTCAAAATCTAAACTTAACTCAAATGTCATGTTTGTTTACTTTATCTTGGTAAAAGGAACAGATATTCCTGAAAAGCTTTAAAAGAAGTTGTATAAGCCGATCAGGAAATGTTAGAATAATGCAATACTCTGCTACTGGAGAAGCAAAACAAGAAAGATCTAAGACGTGGATAATTTTGAAGGTCACAATTAGAGAAAAACCACTGTCCTCAACCTTCCTGGTTAACTTTTGAGTGGTCTGCAACTGCAGTAAGTATTTTACCAGCAGCTAAAAAGCTATGCACTCCATTCTGAAAAGCATTTAGAGTTAATTTATATACAGAGCAAACTTCAATAAGATTATGTGGTAAGAGCACCATAATGCCTCACTAATGCACAACATCCCTGTAACATTAACATGTCACTGTCTAGTTTTAAATATGTATTTGTGGAGACAGGTGGCTTAATGTACTGTAGAGTTGCGCTGCCCAGTGATGGCTACAAGGCCAGATTTTACAATGCTCCTCAACATGAAAAATGATGTGACTCATATATGAGCACATCTGCTGAAAGATGCGAGTTAATGCATCAGACAGATCAAAAACAAAAGACCTGAGCTCCCGCCTGCGCCACTGTCCAGAAGAGTTGATGTGTTCATTACAAATGCCGCCCTCAAGATTTATCTCAAACACATTACTTCTTTAGACAGCCCACCATCTCTGTGGTGTGCTTGGGCATAAATGCAAATAGTGCATTAATGAGTTTGGATGAAAGCACAAAGCTCTATTTCTGTCTATAATGAGCTCGTTGATAGCAAAGATAAGAGACTTACTTAAGCAAACTACACTCCCTGCTTGGCGTCACTCAGATGTTTGTATTAGTGTCGGGCTATAGTTAGCACTGAAAAGGTCGCAGAGGATTTTGTGTAATAAGTGTCATAAATTTTAACTGTCCAAAGTCGGACCACATGTGCAAACCAATAAAGTCTGAGCTTCCCAACTTTCCTTTTAATAACCTCCAATCTCAGCCAACCAGCATGTGTGGAACATATTTGGAAAACTCAGTGGTTCCAAAGGTTTTTCATGCCCACCGTTTGCCATCTTCTGCATACATAGTCCTTGGCATGAAATCTCTGAAATTCATGCGGTCACAGACATTGGCTACAGAACCTTGTTATAAAAGTTAATATTAAAGACAAAGCTCTCCCATCTTATTGTTTTAAGTTTCAGCTCTCAAAGCTAAGGTGGTCCGAGGAGAAGCTTTTATTTATTTATCTTTTGGTCATCATCACCACATTTATACATTAAATGCATATAAGCAAAAATTAAGTTCAACAGCAAGTACACAAATTATAAACTTAGTATAGCAAATGGCAAGGAAAAAAGAAGATACATCAGGTCTCACAAACGCTGATCACTGTAATATTAGTTTACAGTCTCTTTTTTCAACATTTATTAAATGTACATTGTGAAAAACAAAGTCTTATTTCCCCCAAATCCTAATGGGCTTTGCTTCGCAATCCTCTCAAAATGACAGTTACCTTTGTTGCTTGTGCACCTTTTTTATATTTTTTTCTTTTCACTCAACTTTCCATTAATGTGACCTCTTACTCTACTTGTGTAGGGTGTCACTGGCTGTCTGCCAGACAAGTGTCAGGTTAGCTTTTTTCCCATGACTTTGCAGGCCATAACATGGCATTTTTCTATCAATTTGTTTTTGTTGGTGATATGGTGTATTCAGATTTTCAGATAAACTGACTTTGGGGTTTTCATTAGCTATACACTCTTATCATCAAAATGAACAGAAATAAATGTTGTAAATGATGAAGGCCTTTTTATTTACACAGGGACAATGCACAACAATTCTTTGAACGTTTCAAAAGGAAATATGCATGATGCCAGGTTGTAGCAGAAATGCTAATTTCCACCAGCACGCCGTGGACAGGTTGATGTTAATTAATTAAGAGATTGTGAGTGGATGATAAACCAGTCTAAATGGATGACTCCATATTGTGAGTGAGGTTCCCTTTTTGAACTGAATTCCCGAAATAGATAAACTTTTTAATGATATTCTTTTTTATTAAGAGGCATCTGTTTAAACAAGCCAGAACAGCTTATTTCTCATCATTAATAGAAGAGAACAAGAATAATCCTAGGTTTCTCTTTAGTACAGTTGCTAAACTTACACAGAGTCATAGCTCTGTTGAGCCATCCATTCCATTAGCTCTTAGCAGTCATGAGTTTATGGGATTATTTTTAAATAAAATTGATTCTATTAAAAAGAAAATCTTTGACATACTCCCGAAGATGATTACTTCATCCTCAGCAAGTGAGACAACATTGGAAGTAACGGTAGAACCTGATCTGTGTTTGGACTGTTCTGATCCAGTGGAGCTTCCTGAGTTATCAGAAATATTAGCTTCATCTAAACCTTCAACTTGTATGTTAGACCCAATCCCAACCAAATTATTTAAGAAAGTGTTTCCTCTGATTACCAGCCCCATTTTAGATATGATTAATTTATCCTTAGTAAATGGATATGAACCACAAGCTTTTAAGGTAGCTGTAATTAAACCTTTGCTTAAGAAACCTTCACTTGATCGAGATGACTTGAAAAATTACAGACCTATATCCAATCTTCCGTTCTTATCTAAAATTCTTGAGAAAATAGTTGCTAATCAAATGTGTGAACATTTACACAGCAATGACCTGTTTGAAGAGCTTCAGTCAGGTTTCAGAGCTCATCATTGCACTGAAACAGCTCTGCTGAAAGTCACTAATGATATTCTTATTGCCTCAGATAATGGACTTGTGTCTGTACTTGTCCTGTTAGATCTCAGTGCTGCATTTGATACAGTCAATCACAATATTCTCTTAGAAAGGCTGGAATATGCTGTAGGGATCAGGGGAACAGCACTAGGCTGGTTTAAATCTTATTTGTCTGACAGATTCCAGTTTGTTCATGTAAATGATAAATCATCTTTAAACTCCAGGGTTAATTGTGGAGTACCACAGGGTTCAGTACTTGGGCCAATTCTCTTTACTATATATATATGCTTCCAATAGGTAAAATTATCAGGCAGCATAGAATAAATTTTCACTGTTACACTGATGATACTCAGCTGTACTTATCCATAAATCCTTATGAGCCCAACCAGTTAGATAGCCTACAAGCATGTCTTGAAGACATAAAAACTTGGATGACCTTAAATTTTGTGCTTCTAAATTCAGACAAGACAGAAGTTGTCGTCTTTGGACCGGAGTCTTTGAAAAAGAAACTGCTTAGTCAATCACTTAACCTGGATGGCATTAAATTGACCTCCGGTAATAAAGTAAAAAACCTTGGTGTTATTTTTGACCAGGACATGTCATTTAAATCCCATATTAAACAGGTTTCTAGGATTTCCTTCTTTCACATCCGGAACATTGCCAAAATTAGAAATATCCTGTCCAGGAGTGATGCTGAAAAACTAGTCCATGCATTTGTTACTTCAAGGCTGGACTATTGTAATTCTTTACTATCAGGATGTCCACAAAATGCAGTTAAAAGCCTTCAGCTGATCCAAAATGCTGCAGCAAGAGTTCTGATGAAAATTAAAAAGAGAGATCATATTTCCCCTACTTTAGCTTCCCTTCATTGGCTCCCTGTTAAATCCAGAATAGAATTTAAAATTCTCCTTCTCACATATAAAGCCCTTAATGATTTAGCTCCATCATACATCAGAGATCTGATTGTTCCATACGTTCCTAACAGAGCAGTTTGTTCTCAGACTGCAGGTTTACTGGTGGTTCCTAGAGTCTCTAGAAGTAGAATGGGAGGCAGATCCTTTAGTTATCAGGCTCCTCTCCTGTGGAACCAGCTCCCAGTTTTAGTCCGTGAGGCAGACACCCTGTCTACTTTTAAGGCTAGGCTTAAAACTTTCCTTTTGCTAAAGCTTATAGTTAGAGTGGCTTAGCTTATCCTGAGCTATCTTCCTTATTTTTACCTCTGTCTTCTTTCCTCCCTGTTGGATGGAGTAAGGGGGAGTCAGGATTAGCCTAAACCCGCTCAGTTATGGTTGAGGTGCAAACACACCCTCCATTTCTGCTACCTGTATGACCCCTTCTCTTTTCCAATAGTTATGGTCAATCTGACAGAGAGAGGTATCCCAATGGTTGTAGTTTTTAGTATAACAATGGCCATCAGTGGGCTCTAGATGGACAAACTGTCTACTTTTAAGGCTAGGCTTAAAACTTTCCTTTTTGATAAAGCTTATAGTTAGAGTGGCTTAGGTTATCCTGAGCTATCTCTGCAGTTATACTGCTATAGACTTAGGCTGCTGGAGGACATAATGACCACTTTCACTCTCTTCGCTACATTCTCACACTACTCTTCAATTTTGTATTATTTGCTGTTATTTCAGCTTTTAATTTTGTTCCCTCTCTTTTCTCTTCCTAGAAGCTACACCTGGCCTGACTCTGTGTCTACCTGTGACACATTTCTGGAGAGTGGAATCCTCCAAGCTTCTGCTGGCAACAACTCAACCTCTACTGATGATCCACATGACCCTGTCTTTCAGTGTTTAACCCTTTCTCTCTCCTAGACATGGCTACTGACTGAGTTTCTACTGTAACTAACTCTATGTGCTCTCTTTCAGACTCTAAACTTGAAAACTGGCTCAGAGTTTATCTGTTCCTTCGTTCTAGATGACACGACTAAAGGAGCTACATCCATTAACATTTACTTTTCCTTCCCATAGAAAGGACTCCTGGATCAGTCCTTCTTTGTTCTCTTTGTGTCTCTGCTCTGTTCTCTCAAACCCCCAGTCGGTCGTGGCAGATGGCCGCTCATACTGAGCCTGGTTCTGCTGGAGGTTTCTTTCTGTTAAAAGGGAGTTTTTCCTCTCCACTGTCGCTCCATGCATGCTCAGTATGAGGGATTGCTGCAAAGCCAACGCCAGTGACTGTCCACTGTCTCTACATGCTCATCCGGGAGGAGTAACAACTACAAATCTCTGACTGGATGCAATCTGTTGGGTTTCCTTAGGTAGAAATCTTTTTATCCGATTTGAATAAATAACTGAATCTTACTGCACGTTTCAATGATTAAGATTAATTGGAATGTATGTACCTGAGTTTTGTGAAGTGCCTTCAGACGACATGTGTTGTGAATTGGCGCTATATATATAAACCAAATTGAATTGAATTGAATTAAAAGTTTCTACATACCTCCACACTTTAACGCATAAATGAGACTATTAGGTAGCAATACTGCATAAGTAAGTTTTTCCTATTAAATGTATTTGGTTTTATATAATATTGTAACAGATTTGGACATTTTACTTTTTATGTATAAGGCTTCCACCACTATATAGTCAAATATTTCTTCCCTAAAATTTGATTGGGCACACTTTTTCCATTTCTTGCTATAATATAAACTTAATTCATTTGCCAAACCATTTCTCTACAATTACCATTTCCCTTACCCAGAAAACCTTAGAGGCATAAAATAAATTAATTAAACACAATTATTTTAATGTGAAACATCCACTGAGCTCGACTACAAGATAATATCTCATCCAACCATGTTTGCACGCATTACTGTTGAGCCATAGAAGAGAGTGTTTGTCAACAGGATTTGGTTTTATTGTTGCCTTAATTAATACCAAATTAAAAGCAACACACTCCATTTTGTTCAAAGGTAGAATGCTTTAAACCTGTCTGGATGCAATTTTGAAGGGAAATTCCATTTCAAGAAAAACAAAATCTGGTTGGAAACATTCACTGGATTAGATTAGCAGTAGGTCCACTTGAAGCAGTTTCCTAACCACAGTCCTTTTAACTGGTTTGGAGGTAGATTTCTCTTTTCACTGCAAGATGGAAGCATACAGAATTTACAAAGAACTCCTAAAAGAGCAATTTACTAGAAGAGTCTTAATAGAAGAAAATGTGTCTTGCAGTTGCTGATGGAATGTACACATTTTATCTTGTTTTTTCTCAGTCAATTCCTTTTGCTAGTAAAAGACAAAGTTGCTCTTTGATTACTCCATGTTCCTTTCCCTCCACCACTCTTGCTCCCATTTATTTTTGAGTCTTTATCCACCACAATATACCTGAGAATATTATTAAATGATTAGCCTTTGCATAATCTAAAAAAAGAGAATCTTTTTTTTTCTTTTAATGCAGCAGGGTCTTCTCACATTAGCACAAAATGACACTGTGTCTTTGCCTGCATGTAAAACTCCCAGAGAGGAAAGGTCACACTCATGTAAATCTTAACATTACATGTCCCGCCTGTGTTTAGATAGTTGAAACAACAGTTGGTGTCTGGATGGACTGGCATGAGAAAAAAATTTCACAGCAGGTGTCTTAGCTCTGGTTGAAGAAGACAGAAACTAAACCAAGTCAAGTGTCAACCACAGACGCCTGGATAGACCACAGCTTTTCGTTCCCAGAGGCACTGATCATGAGATCTTTCAGTCCCTCGCTCTTACTGTTGTTATTTTTACTGTCTACCAAAAGTATTCATTCCTCTTAACCTTTTTTTTTACATGTTGTATTAACCCATATTTATTTGACCAACAGCTCGAGCTCAGTCAGATTGGATGGAGAATGTTTGTGAACACTGATTTTCAAGTCTTGCAACAGATTGTTCACTACCTTTAGGTCTTGACTGTGACCAGTGCACTAAAACAATAAACAGGCGACTGTTTGTGGTTGTATGTTTAGTATCGGTGTCCTGCTAGAAGCTGAACCTTAAACTCCAGTGTTTTGCAGCTGATCGGCTTTTCATCCAGGATGGCCCTAAATTGATCTCTTCTATCTACCTTTCCTTCAACTCTGACCAGCTTTCCTGTCTCGGCTAAGGAAAAGTATCGACATAGTATGATGCTGCAACCCCCATGGTGTGTTCCCCAAATGGCTTGTGGCAAACTTTAAATTTGACTTTTTCAAAAATTTTTATTTTTTCTTGCCAGTCTTCCATAATAGCCAGATTTGTTGAGTGCCCTGCTCAGGAACCCATCTCCTCGAGAGGGGCTGGACTCTATTCTACTCTGGAGTTGTCCCACGGGGAGAGGCGACGGGCTGGGGTGGGTTTGCTTGTTGCCCCCCAGCTCAGCCGTCTCATGTTCGGGTTTACCCCAGTGGATGAGAGGGTCGTATCCCTACGCCTGTCGTTTCGGCCTACGGGCCGGGCGGTAGTGCGGAGTACCCGGCCTTCTTGTCCATAATGAACACCATTTTCAAACATAAGGGTGTCCATCAGTGCACTTGGCACCAGGACACCCTAGGCAGGAGGTCAATGATCAACTTTGTTGTCGTATCATCAGACCTTCGGCCACATGTTTTGGAGACTCGGGTGAAGAGAGGGGCTGAGTTGTCCACTGATCACCACCTGGTGGTGAGTTGGATCCGCTGGAAGAGGAGAAAGCCGGACAGACTTGGCAGGCCCGAGCGCATAGTGAGGGTCTGCTGGGAACGCCTGGTGGAGCCCTTGGCCAGGGATGTATATAACTCCCACCTCCAGGAGAGCTTTGACCAGATTCCGGGGGATGTTGGAGACCATGTTCTCTGCATCTATTGTCGATGCTGCTGCCCGTAGCTGCGGCCGTAGGTTCTGCGGTGCCTGTCGCGGCGGGCAATCCCCGAACCCGGTGGTGGACACCGGCAGTAAGGGACACTGTCAAGCTGAAGAAGGAGTTCTATCGGTTGTGGTTGGCTTGTGGGACTCCTGAGGCGGCTGACGGGTACCGTGAGGCCAAGCGTGCCGCGGGCCACGCTGTGGCAGAGGCAAAAACTCAGGCCTGGGAGGAGTTCGGTGAGGCCATGGAGAAGGACTACCGGTTGGCCTCGAAGCGATTCTGGCAAACTGTCCGGCGCCTCAGGTGGGGGAAGCAGTGCTTCGCCAACACTGTTTACAGTGGGGGTGGGAGGCTGCTGACTATGACTGGGGACATTATCGGGCGGTGGAAGGAGTACTTCGAGGATCTCCTCAAGCCTGCCATCACGCATTCCCTGGTGGAAACAGAGGCTGGGGACTCGGGGTTAGACTCTCTCATCACCCAGGCTGAAGTCACCGAGGTGGTTAAAAAGCTCCGCGGTGGAGGGCTTCGGGGGTGGATGAGATCCGCCCTGAGTACCTCAAGTCTCTGGATGTTGTGGGGCTGTCATGGTTGACACGCCTCTTCAACATTGCATGGCGGTCGGGGACAGTGCCTCTGGATTGGCAGACTGGGGTGGTGGTCCCCATTCATATAAAGGGTGACCGGAGGGTGTGTTCCAACTACAGGGGGATCACACTCCTAAACCTTCCTGGTAAGGCCTACGCCAGGGTATTGGAGAGGAGAGTCCGGCCGATAGTCGAACCTCGGCTTCAGGAGAAGCAGTGTAGTTTTCGTCCCGGCCGTGGAACACTAGACCAGCTCTATACGCTCTACAGGGTACTCGAGGGTTCACGGGAGTTTGCCCAACCGGTCCACATGTGTTTTGTGGACCTGGAGAAAGCATTCAACTGTGTCCCTCGTGATGCCCTGTGGCGGTGCTCCAGGAGTATGGAATCGGGGGCCCTTTATTAGGGGCCATCCGGTCCCTGTACGAGCGGAGCAGGAGTTTGGTCCGCATTGCCGGCACTAAGTCGGACCTGTTCCCGGTGCATGTTGGACTCCGGCAGGGCTGCCCTTTGTCACCGGTCCTGTTCATAACTTTTATGGACAGGATTTCTAGACACAGCCAAGGGCCGGAGGGGGTCTGGTTTGGGGACCAGTGGATTTCGTCTCTTCTTTTTGCAGATGACTTGGTCCTGCTGGCCCCCTCTAGCCAAGACCTACAGCATGCGCTGGGGCGGTTCGCAGCCGAGTGTGAAGCGGCTGGGATGAAGATCAGCTCCTCCAAGTCAGAGGCCATGGTACTCGACCGGAAAAGGGTGGCTTGTCCTCTTCAGGTTGGAGGGGAGTTACTGCCTCAAGTGGAGGAGTTCAAGTATCTCGGGGTCTTGTTCACGAGTGAGGGAAGAATGGAGCGGGAGATCGACCGACTGATCGGTGCGGCTGCCGCTGTAATTGGGGCGCTGTGCTGGTCCGTTGTGGTCAGGAGAGAGCTGAGCCGAAAAGTGCAGCTCTCGATTTACCGGTCGGTCTACGTTCCCACCCTCACCTATGACCATGAACTTTGGGTCATGACCGAGATCCCGGATACAAGTGGCTGAAATGAGCTTCCTCCATAGGGTGGCCGGGCACTCCCTTAGAGATAGGGTGAGGAGCTCGGCCATCCGGAAAGGGCTCGGAGTAGAGCCGCTGCTCCTCCACATCGAGAGGAGCCAGTTGAGGTGGCTCGGGCATCTATACCGGATGCCTCCTGGACGCCTTCCTCTGGAGGTGTTTCAGGCATGTCCCACCGGGAGGAGGCCCAAGGGACGGCCCAGGACATGTTGGAGGGACTATGTCTCTCGGCTGGCCTGGGAGTGCCTTGGGCACTCCTCCCCCCGGAGGAGCTGGAGGAGGTGTCTAGGGAGAGGGACGTCTGGGTGTCTCTGCTGAGTCTGCTGCCCCTGCGACCCAGTCTCGGATAAAGCGGAAGACGACGAGTACGAGTACGAGCGTTGAGTGCCCTACTAAGACTCATGATTTCTTTGGAGTCTCTTAACTAATAATCTAATAATGAGCTTTCACTGATAATCTCTTTGCCTGGACTGTCAGTTTAGATGGACAGTCATGCCTTGGTATGCTTCCAGATGTGTCATGCTCTTTTCATACAACAGAAAATACTTTATTCATTCTCCATTGGGAATATTCAGGTCAGAATGAATACATTTACTATCATTGTAAATTTGAACAAAATACAAATAAATAAATAAAATCATTTTCAATAAATTAGAATATAGTTGAAAATTTAATTTATTTTGTAAATTTAGTGCTAATTATTCTAGAAACATTTTATTCATAAACTTTAGTTCATAGTTGTTCACTTTTATGTAATTTCCCCCAAATAAAAAAATAAAAACATAAAAAACAATATATAAATATGAATGTATCAATTAAAAAAATAGGCAAAAACATACACCTATTTCAACAAGTGTGACTAGAGTCATTACATTACTATCTTCAGTGATCTCCAGCAGTAAAGTCTTCAACGAATTGTATCTAATTTGTCCTGTTTTATAGACACCCATCCACAAGTTGCCATTGTGGTTTGTTTACATGGCGGTATGGAGGCTAGAGATGATTTTTTCATTGCAGACGAGTTCTCAACTCTTTTAGGGGGAGAAATGTGCTAGTGTGGAATAGAGAGCTTTTTAAAAGCCTGTGAATAAAAGCTTTGACATCCCCTCTGCTCTGTATCCCAACAGCCATTGCCATCTTCTGTTTCCTCCAGCCACGTTGCACCATTGTTTCCATCAGGGCATGTTGAGACGCAGCGAACACAATTAGGCCTGATGTAATGAAATCACACGGCTCTGGTTAATGGAGATGCTAGTGAAAAGGGTCAGTAATTGTGTTTGTTAGTGTGCGTGCAGAGAACTGAGACAGCTGTATGAACCCACAGCCTTGTTTTCCTCAATAAAACACAGTTGACAGATTAAACACTGAAAACCTGGATCCTTATTGAGTGTGTCCATCCTCGTAAAAGCCAAAAAAAAGAAAAACCTACTTAGATTGTTCATCTCCATCCATCCATTTTATATATTCTTCCATAGTGGGTCGTGGGGGAGCTGGTGACTATCTCCAGCAATCTGCGGTTGAGATGCGCAGTACACCCTGGACAGGTTGCCAGTCCATCGCAAGGCAACATACAGGACAAACAACCATGCACACACCCATTCACACTTAAGGGTAATTTAAAAAAAAAAACAGTTAACCTAACAGTCATGTTTTAATCCGGAGAACCTGGAAAGAACCCACACATGAACGGGGTGAACATGCAAACTCCATGCAGAAAGAGCCCCAACCAGGAATCAAACCAAGGACCTTCTTGCTGAAAGGCAACAGTGCTACCAACTGTGCTACCATTGTTCATCTCATTAGTGTAGTATTGACTGAGATTTAAGTGTTTTGTGGTGCATATCCTTGATGAAGGTTATGAAAATATTGGTCTATTTGAAAGAAAAGAAAAAAAAGTCATGATATCTTTTACAATAAACCAGCAAATCACTTTAAATACATGGTTCCTCTTCTAGCGGTCTTTAATAATAATAATAAATGTACTTTAAAATAAAAACAGTCAAGAACAGCTAACTAAGAAAAATTTAATTTAGCATAACACCTCATTACACTCACCCTGACACTATCCAGTAGCATTACCTTCCAAAATCAAGTACATTAAATACTCATTAACATTTAATTCCTGGATCACAGCTTCAGAAACTGGTGACCCTCAGTTGTTACCTTTCCTAACACAGAGGCTGAAGGACACCCTGACTCGGGAGTTAAGCCTCCCCCTCAGGACATTCAAGTGGCTCTAAAACATTGATCCTCAGCTTTAAATCAGCCAGATAATGTGGAAGGATCATTTGAGCAGAAGAGGAGGTGAAGACTGGATTACTGGACCTAATGAGGTGGATATGTAGCACAGCACCTCTGGGTGGCCGTTTGGATGGAGGATCAGGCAAATGGAGTTATTCATTACTTCCTTCCATTACTGAATACAAAGCACTGTTTTATAGACTGAGTGGGAAAACATAAAAGCCAGTTTATGATACGATGTATAAAGTGACAGTTGAAGTTATTTTATCTGTGAAGTAATTTGTTTCAGTACTTCTGTCATTTTTAGTTGATGAAGGACCGAAGTGCAGATTAAATGGGCACGAAAAGCTCTTCAATGTAAAAATAGATAAACTTACATAAGGTGTTAAATGTTAAATGCAATGTTCAGATCTTGCTGCACAGAAGCAGCATTAGGTTGTCCATTGGTCCTCTGGTGTATTAATCAGTTAGTTACCTGACATGAAGGTGGACTGAACTCCCAACACTGATTCGCATGCCTTCCAATCAAAACTACCTAAGTAGCATAGTGCATTTTAAAGATTAGAATATTGCTTTGATCTCTAAAAGCTATTTGGCTTGTCCTACCAGGTCGGCCATGTATTACAAACACATGTAAGGGAAGATGTTTGTTTTAAAGTACATGTTCAGCTTCTGATGGTGGTATGAAGCTCTTGGAAGTACTTAAGATCATCTTTTTAAAAGGTTGTTCTCCCAAGGGTTCTATTCCCTTGTTTCCTTGTCAGAACTATTGGCTTGTGCTGCATGTGCATACCTAAAGTTTTACTCAGGTACACACTACATCTCTATCAAATGGCTTGTGGAAGTTGGCTCTAGACCAGTTACATGTAGCTGCACTTAGGACTCATTTGTTTCTGTGAATGTAAATGCATTTTCAGCAGGAGCAACAGATGGTGCTGTAAGGCTCAAACAATAAGAGAAAACAAGAAAACTAATTTGACTTTTTGTACATTTGTATATGATCCACTCAAGCGCACTTACAACAACCACAAAATGTATTTGCTAATGCTATGTCACCCAGGTTCATTGTCTGCCCCGTTGAAACTCATCTGTAGTTCATTAGGCGGCCTGTTTGGGACGAGTGCTTGAGTTTCACTGGAAAGCTTTTCTGTCAGTGCCTGATTGCTGTAAACTGACTGCCTTCCTTTCCGAATTAAACAAATGTTTTAAAAGTACACTGAGTACGAAACAAGTTACAACGGAGACAGTGGCCACACATCCGCCATGCAAATAAAACCGATAAATGAGATCAAAAACAAATTAGGGTTGCATTAAATCTGTCTTTTGGAGACTCTTCGTTCTGCAGGAATCCATAAAACATAAACAGAGGAATGAGAGATAAGTGGGAAAGGAGGGATGCTGGATGGAGAGGTAATATAAGAAGAAGGACTACAGGAAATCTAAAAGGATGATGAGCAGTTTGAGATGATGACACACGGAGGATGTTGCTTTCTCAATGTCTGTTTAATTATGGGGTATATGAAACACCATCCAGTTTAAAATAATGGGGAGGAAATTTATGGTAACACTTAAAAGAAAAACGATCAATAAGAGCAGTGCTTCCAGCAGGGAGGAGGAGCTGTCGGTACCAGCAGAGTCGATATCAGGCTAACATGATCCGTTACCTTTCAGTGATGGCAGGTCAACAGTCAGAGAGGAAGAGAACTATGAGGTCAATGCCGTTAACCTGTTACCTTGTTGGCAGCTTTTTGAATCACTTAATATAAATGTTCACCTGCTCTTTTAAAAGCCCTGTGCTTTAGGCGCTGTTTTCGGTGTGAGCGTTTTGAAAAAATAGCTTGGATGAACAGAGTAAGAATGGTGGCGCAGTATCAAAGTGCTAATTTCCTTATCTGGTTCAAATCTTTGTATCTTGGTATCACTGTGACCTTCTTTGCTGATATTTTTAAAATGCTAAATTGTTCAAATTGTAATTATTAAAATGGAATTAATTGGAATGTTGAACTTGGTTTGGACTTTGTATGATTTGATCAAATTGACTTTCAGGGAGCATATTAGCATGGAACCAAGGGAAGGTGAAATAATGGGCATCGGAAAGGAAACACAGATTATCCAACTAACCAAAAGCCAAGCACTAATGCCAACATAAGAGTCTATGCCAAAATGCACAGAAATGGACAAATTTAAAAAAAACAACCATCTATTTACTTCAATCTTCCACCCTAGTGGCAAGCTTCTCTTCCCCTGTCAAAAAAGCATCTCCTCAGCATGATGCTTCATCACCATGTTTCACTATGGGAAATGTGCCAGTGGTAGTTTTCTTCCCCACACAGCATTTTGCATGTAAACCAAAAACTATGCCTAAAATGCTGAGACAAAACACACAAAAAAGTAGTTGGAATTTTAGGTTCCTTTCAATGGGTACTGTCCTTGCCTGTCAGATTAGGTGGATTGTCATGTATTGGTTGAATTGCATTTATGCAATATTCATTCCTTTACAGCAGGAAGTCCTGAACTGTGCTCTGTGTGATGTTTAAGGTAATGCAAGGTAAGTTCATTTGTATATAAATATCCATAGTGTTGGGATTATTAATCTGACAATATTATTTAATATTAATATTTAATCAAATAATATTTTGGTCTCTTAAGGGTTGTCCTGTGAATACCAGCCCAGTAAGGTGATAATTGAAAGATGTGAGCCAAGCTCTGACATTATTGAACAGCATAAACTCTGCACACACATGGAATTAATTCACACAATTTCTTAAAATATAGAATTTATTAACAAAAATAAGTCAACTCAAAGTCATACATATTTCAGTCAACAAACTCTTTACTATGCTAAAACAATCCAACTAAACTACCAAGCAGAATTAAAGAATAATGCAGACTAATGGGCTATGTACAATATAAACAAGTTGATTAGAGATGATTGAAAACCATGACCAAAAGAGTGATGCAACATTACCATGCAATGTTATTTATGTTTGAGAACCAAAGATTATCTTGAAGAATCTGGAAGTGAAGTTACGTTGGTTCCAAGACTAACTTAGACAATATTTAGCAAACGTTTAGACAACCATTCACAATGCAAGATCAGATAAATATTTTTTTATCAAAATAATGTTTTCAAGAATGATCTGCTGAATAAAACCAACCTTCTGGATGACTAATTCTCAACGGTGTCTCATTAGCTGCCTTTATTTATTGAAATAATATTTAAAGAAATCTTATTAAAGGAGTATTTGGAAAAGAGCCAAATCTTTCTGGAGAAATGGGCTTAATGGTGTTTACTTGGTCCCTGAACATCATTTTACAAAATTTTACTAAATTTTAAAACTATTATTCACTAGCTTGAAAACTAACAACCTTCCTGTTAAATACTCTTTTGTAGCGAGCACGTGTTCTTAAGCTGTTAGCAGTTAAACTAACAAAGGAGGCTGATAGCTTAGCTTAGCACCAGAATCAAACACATACCTTTAAAATACTAGTCAATGAAAGGGTTAAAATGCATAAGCGCGGACGGCGCGTTATGAGCAAGTGTGTTTAAAATCACCCTTTAACTAAAGTTTGTCTTAACTTTAAAAACACAAACACAGAACACAAAGCTGATCATGTGTGCAGCCTACTAGTACTAAGGTAGCAGTTTCACACAACAAAACCAAACTTCATAAAAATGAAAAACGTTTAGATCATTTCATCCTAAATGTTATTCTGCCCAAATCTAACCTCATGAACCATGGTGAGGAAACATTGTCCAAGGGGCGAAGTTTGAAGAAACGTCCACAGTCAACAAGCGGTTAGCCTTCGGCTAACCTAACAAAGCTGTGGGTGAGCGGCCCGTTCTGTCGGCCGGCCAAAACTGCACGTTACCGGTGATGCGGCTACTCGTCGGCCTTCTCTCAGGCAAGGAAAACCGCTTCACTCGGGTTGTAGAGACCGTGTCTCTGCTGGGGATTTTTCTGGGACACCGTTGCTTCAGCAGGCCTCGGAGAGAAAGTCAAGCCAGGCGTGTACCTTAATTCCCGTTTTTATGAATGAATACTGGGTACACAAACAGTTATTCACTCATACTCATCTTTGCATATGATCAGTGATCGTATGACACCCTTGGATCCAGTTTGAAGAGTTTATGTCTTTTTGCCAGCAAAAAGACCTCAGCACGCTGTGTCCCTCCATCCAGTTCCTCTCGGGAGCTGCTTGGAAGAGGTCGGCTTGTGGAAGAGGGGGTGCTCTTATTCAGACAGTGGCATCATGGAAAGTCTGCTGCTACCCCCCCTTTCCTCAGTTGCTGGAAGTCAGTTAAATGCAATTTATTTTGAAAACTCCAGAAAAGTGTATACCGGAGTTTCAATGTTGAAATCCATGGCTGTGGGTCCCAACAATAGACAATGCGATT
Organism: Crenichthys baileyi; assembly: GCA_036173005.1. Classification (NCBI taxonomy): domain Eukaryota; kingdom Metazoa; phylum Chordata; class Actinopteri; order Cyprinodontiformes; family Goodeidae; genus Crenichthys; species Crenichthys baileyi. The sequence continues at coordinate 358,160 of JAHHUM010000004.1, read as the reverse complement.
GAAAGTGCTTTACAGGACAATAAAGGAACAGAGATGCACACTGGATGCAATCTGCTGGGTTTCCTTAGACAGAAAAACGTTTTATCCAATTTGAATAAATAAGTAACTCTGACTGCACTGTTCAATGGTTAGGACTAATTGGAATGTATGTACCTGAGTTTTGTGAAGTGCCTTGAGACAACATGTGTTGTGAATTGGCACTATGTAAATAAAACTGAATTGAATTGAATAAAGAGAGAGATTAAAACATGAAATATAATAAAACAATGAGTAAAATTTAAACATCACATAAAAAAAAATTTTGAAATAGCAAATTTAAAACTAATAAATTGCAATAGCAAGATAAAAATGGCTTAATGAAGTAACATTATATATTTATGTGAATGTTGCTGTTAACAGTCACGGTTTCAGTCCTGATTTAAAGCAGCCAACAGATTCTGCATATCTCAGATTTTCATTGTATTCCTGTTCAAGGAGCATAGAAACTAAATTCTGCCTGCCTCTGTTTAATTTGGGTCTTGGGAGCACATAGAGGGAAGGTCTGTGATGACCTGAAGGATCTAAGTGGTTCATATCATACATGGCTGAGACCATTCAGTGGCATCAACAACATTTTTTATCCCATCCTTTGAAAAACAGAGATGCAGTGATTTAGGGACTGGTGTATTGTAATCTGTTTTCCTGGTTTTGGTCAGAACTCTGGCAGCAGCATTTTGGATGAGCTCCAGCTGCCTTAGAAATTTTTTCACAGACTGGTGAGTGAAACCTTTTATTCTGGCATTTTTCAAGGTGGTAGTAGGCTAATTAAACAGGCAGTTGTTTGAGTTTTGGCAACAATGTCCTTTCTGTTCAGCAGGACGACACATCACTTTAACTACCATTCACTTGGTGGTTTATCTCCTGTTTGTTTGGATTCCCCTTGTTTCATGTCCTTGAATGAGACAGACTGGGGAAGCAGGGATAAGGCAGGATTTTCTACAAAATCTTATTTAGAGAGAGTCAATCTCTCTAAAAAAGATGCCTAGAGTCCTAGAAAAAAATAAATAATCAATAAACTGGACAGAATAAGCATCACATGTAGCGGAAAGAAATATTTACAGTTAACAATTTGCTTAATCTTTTTACTCCCCTTTTGGACTTTTGTCACTTTATCCAATTTGCAGATTCAACAAGTCCTGCTTTTTCTCTGTGATGTCACAAGCTGTAACATCAGGAAAACACAGCACTTTCATGGTCTTACATGTTTCTCACATCTTTAACTGCAGAATCACCCAATAACAATTTGAGGCACACCTGTCAGCTTTCCCTGCAGCCTTGGTCATCAGATAGAAGTACATGATTCTGCATAACTGGGGCAAACCTGTTCTGTCATCCCCTACTCTGTTGCGTAGGAGGTTTGTTGGTATATTTTGATGTGCATTTATTTAAGTATCTTTCTTTCTTGGCAGCAGAGATGAAAAGGAGTTGGTGGCAAACAATGGCCAGTTGGTTGCATTCAAAATGTCTGTGTCGCTGGTTTTTATCCTGGTCTTTGTTTTTGATTTGCCCCCTGATGGTTCCAGGGAGAACTTAAAATTACTGATTTCGCACTGTCCTCCTGTATCTCTTCTATGCTAATTATGCTTGTGCCCACATTTTTTTCCTGGCTGGTTGAGGCAGTGCCGTTATCATTTATACATAATCCCTTTATCTCCATATTTACAGTTACTTTCTGCTATTCAGTTTCAGCTATCACCTGTTGGCTAGGAAACTAGCTTTTTTAGATAAGATTGGATAAAGTAGATAATGTATAAGAAAATTAAAGTGTAAAGGACAGAAAATAAAGATTTGACTGTAAAAATATGCAAAAAAAAGCTGAAAACAGGCAGAGTTTGAATGTAAAAGGAGCAGTGAAGGAAAATCTAAGTATTTAATTTAAAGAGAATCGTTATATACATAAAACTACACACACTGAAATCATTTTAATCATTAGTGTTCCAAAAAGAGACAAATTATACAGAAAAAACTGTATTTGGGTGCGCGCAATCTAGTATAAAGGCATATATAAAATGCTGACATATTATTACATATTATTGCTCAAGGGTTACGCGTTATCTAATGTTGCATATCAACCTCTGTTGCATGAATAATGCAAAATGCATGTGGAAATAGATTTTATGATATCAGAGGCTTCTATATTCGTCTTAGAAATATTTCAGCATTTGGCCACTTTATGAGAGCCGCAGAAATTTCCAGACACCCCAGTCAGAGCAGAGACAAAGTTACTGCCAGGCTGTTTGGCCTTTTAAAGGCTAAGTTTATGTAATTGGCTTATAAAAGTAACAGTAACAGGCAAACGGGCAGCCAGTGGGAACAACTTTGCAAAACCTCAGATGTCAGCAGAATCTGTGTCATATCAGATTCATAACTTCTCCCCCACTGGGGAGAGCCTTCCTTTCTGAATCCCATTTTCTCATAAAACTAAAAAGTTTATAAATCTTGCTGCAAAGCTGGTTGCTGGTCTTTCAGATTCAGAGGTGAGGAGCCTGGCAAAAGTTTAATTATTATTAATTATTCGAGGTATTCTTTTTGATGTTCAAAATAAAAACAAATACCTTGTGATACATGGGTTAGGAAGGATGTTGGTATTTGGAAATAACATTTTCTGTCATCTCCATTTATAATCTATTTACTTCATTTTGGAGCATTAATCCTAAACTTTGTGACATTGGGGCTCAAGTCTGTACCAAACACATTGTTCTCACAAAGCAAGGTTTCCATCCAAAATAAACTGGGCTCTGTTTTCCCCCACTCTCTGAAGAGATGAAGCCATTCAATTATGTCATTTTGGGAATTTTGTCAAGGATTTAGTGTGGGAAAATTAGAGGTAAGATTAGGATCAAAAATATTTAAGAACTTTATTGACTGAGACAAAGTAAAAATGAAGCTGGAAATCCCCTCACATTATTTTTAAAACAAGCATTTCCAACAAAAAATAACACTCTGGTAATATGTGGGAAATATCCAGCTGTTGGGACACAATTCTGTAAGGATGTTCCTTTCCCAAGTGAACATGATTTAGGTTTGTGAAGTTTTATTGTGCACTTTATTGAGAAAATAAAGCTGTTTTAATGTTCAATAAACAACAATGGAGCTGTGTGATTCATGTGGGGGCATTAAGGTATTGGAATAAATGACAATTTTATTTTGAGAATAAGTTTAGTACCTACATGTCACTATACTCCACAAATCTAAAAGCATCATGCCTCCAAATTGCAGCCATTAAAAGCATAATTGGCAGCATATCAAGTTAAAGGTGTGGACCTTTAAAGAGAGACATTATTGTCAATTATTTTGTCAGATATTCGGACTTTCAATAAAACTTTTTACCCCGTGGGACACTTGAAAAGATTCAAGGAAGTCATTATGGTACCGAGTGTCTTATTACATTGGGATTTAGCCTTTTTAATATAACCTATTTTATTAGGTTCCATTTTTAAAGGAATGGTATTATTATGGTACTTGTTTATGAGGTAGAGTGATGATGTACCTAATGCTTTCCATGCATTGATATGGTTTAGTTAAATAAAGGAATGTTTATTAGTGAAGCTTGGAGCAAAGGGATACTTATACATTTAAACAAGGCATATGGTGCGTTTCAGAGAGGGGTTACCTGTCTGTCGTAAGGTAGTCTGCCATGTGTTTGGCTTTGGTTTGGGAGGACTGGGACCTGCTGTTAGTGTGATGAAGTGTGCTAAGTTTTAAAGGTAGGAGAGGGTGATGACAGCGTTTACTCCCTTTATGGCACAGATCTGCTGTCCTCTTCTCTGCTGCTGTGGTTAGAAAATGAAAGAATCAGATCAAACTCTTAACCTTGCATTGGAGCATGAAGGCAGGCACACTTGGGACAGAGAAAGACAAGAAGAGGGGAGTGAAATACATGCATGTAGGAGTAGAAACACAGAAGCGGATGTCTGGATGAACACAGAGGTTATGATCTCATGAGGAGTATTTTGAGATGTCTTACTTTTAACTTAGAGTACCTTTGCTGTTGTTATACAACACATCAAATAAATCCTTGGTTTTGCTCTGTTGAACTCTTCTACACTGTACTCTGCTGGAGCTATGGCATTCCTGCTTTATTTTAAAGTCCAGTTCTTATATTACAAGAGTTTGAGCCAGCCAGGGGCCACTCTGGAAATTTCATTAGAAGGTGTCAGTGATCTGAACCAGCCTATGTGGTTGTGGTGGTTTAGAGCTCTTTCTAATGACCAGAGTTGCCTCAGTCTACTCTGTAATGAAGCATGAGCTACTTAATCTCCTGCATCACTCTATAAGGTATCGTTCATCCAAAGCGGAGGTGGGATAAATGTTAAACAAATCTTTATGAAGAAATACAACTTGACTACCCGCAGCGACCAGAGGTGACAGCTGCCTGATGTGAAAACTTTCAACTGAGCTTGTAAGGTAAAACTGCTTGTGTTTCGAATACAAAATACACCAAATATATTATTTTCAGTGCCAGTGTGCGTTGGGAAGGTTGCAATTAGAGCTAAAAGACCACCAGGGTGGCTGCAGCTAAAATTCACAGCTACAGTGCAGTAGAGAGCTGTTCAGTCCTAGGAACAATAAATAAACGAGTGAGGTAAATTGTAATGGGAATCTGAGAGGAGAAAAAAAATCATCTCATTGGAGAGACATGGAGAGGATGTTTACACCCTCGCAAACTGATTTAGAACAATAGAACAATTTAGTCCCCTTTGTTTACTCTCAGTTAGGTTTCTGCTTTCAATCCCACAGCACACAATATTTTAAGATTTGTGATGTATGGAAGGGAGGATACAAAAGCCTTCACAACAATGCTGCAAGAATTTGATTAGGGAATCTAAGAGGATGTATAGGAAGCCCACACAGTACTCACTTCAATGACCACAGAACTGAAGAAGACAAAAAGATGACACATATTCCAGTTAGGGATGTCTGATGGAGGTAAACATCTGACACAAGGCAGGTGTCATAATTAGAAATCAAGCAAATTTATGCTGAGGCCATCTTTGCACATGCCTGCTATTCCTTTGTGTATTGAGCATGCAGAATAGAATAGAATAGAATAGAATAGAATAGAATAGAGGGCTGCACGGTGGCGCAGTTGGTAGCACTGTTGCCTTGCAGCAAGAAGGTCCTGTGTTCAACTGCCGGCCGGGGATCTTTCTGCATGGAGTTTGCATGTTCTCCCCGTGCATGCATGGGTTCTCACCAGGTACTCCGGCTTCCTCCCACAGTCCAAAGACATGCCTGTTAGGTTAATTGGTCTCTCTAAATTGCCCTTAGGTGTGTGGATGAGTGTGTGAATGGTTGTTTGTATGTTGTCTTGCGATGGACTGGCGACCTGTCCAGGGTGTACCCCGCCTCCTGCCCATAGACTGCTGGAGATAGGCACCAGTTTCCCCGTGACCCACTATGGAAAAAGTATAGAAAATGACTGACAGAATAGAATAATAATATTCTTTACTGCCTCTCAGTGGGAAAATTCAAGTGTATGTCAAAGTGACAGGTAAATGGCAGCATTCAGATTTACACAAAGATAGAAATATAAAAACAGAAAATAAGAATGAAAGACTGTACTGTAAGGGCAAATTTACAACAGAAGAAAAAAATATGTAATGTACCTTTAAGAAAAATAGCATACCTCGGATTCAAAGAAATGTGCAGCTGAGTAGGATAGTAAATAATAAAAAATTTACAAACGTGCATGTATATTTGTCAGTATAGAAACAACAAAGGAGTTGCTGGTTGCTGGGAGTAGTGATAGTTATAAAGTCTTAAAGCTGCTGGGAGGAAGGAGCTCCTTTAATGAAGAAGAAACTTTGTGGTAGAAACTACACCAATATTGTTATGTTTTAATGTTTTCCTCCTTGTCAGCTTAGCTTTGTACTATTTACTATTATCAGTAAACCTCAGCTATCTGAACATACTGAGAATTAATTATAAATGACATACAACTATGCTAAATTCATTCTGAGAATCCATATTTATGCTCAGTATGTTTCTATTTGTACGTTGAGTGCTGTTAACAGCAATATTATCGCCACCAACTGGCATTATCTTCTGATGTTTCATTTTCTCTGACACTTGCTTAATCTTAACTGTAATATCACCTGAGTTTGCCTTCTCATAAACTAATCCCTCACTGTTTACAGTAAAAAGGCTGCAACATAATACCTAGTATTTATTCATTTTATCTGTTATTTTCTCTGACCAAATCAAAGCCACATCCAGTCCAAATATACCCACCTGGTCATGTCATGCTGGTTGCACCTATGTGTAGGACTTATATTATTGGGTAGTGTTGCAGTGTGCTCTGTAGCATTGTTACATATCTGACCTGTTCTTTATGCTTTTTTATTCTAATTCCTATTGTTTATTGCTCTTGCTCTCTGTAAGCTACCAAACAATATGCCATTGTGTTGACTACAATGACAATAAATCATTTCATATTCTGTTCACACAGGACTATGACCACACCACGAGAATAAAAATTCAACCAGAACATGAATGATGTCCACTTTAAGGTCTTTCGTGGTGAGTTTAGGATGGTTTGTTAGTGTGGTGAAATTATATAGATTCTTGGGAATGTCTAGAGGAGCCTAGTAGCAGCATTGGTAAAGTATCCATGACCTGTGCCCCAAGCACACCTGAATGTATTGGTCATCAAATATGAATGCTGGCTTTATGTTAAGGCTACAATCTCAATGCACTCACACCAGATTAGCAACATTGTGTGATTTTATTTGTAAAGTTTTCTTTGTTCGATGGATGGGTTCTGCCACTGCTCCATCTACAACTAAAAGGACATTCAAAAGGAGCTGAAAAATTTTGTTTTTGTCACACTCACAAAAATTACATTTTCCAATGAGAAGTGAGGCAGAAGAGAAAGAAAAAGTGCATGAAGCAGTTTAAAAGGTGAAGATAATTTACAGTAGTCACAAAAACTCAAATTCTAGCCTTCCCACCCTTGTTGTAGTCAGCCCTGAGTGATGACTAAAAAAACACAGATTTTTGGTTTATCTGGATGAATACTTCTGACTCCGTTCCCCAAAATATATGCAAAAGGTGCAATGCCAGGTTAAAGTTAGTGTACAAAATGGTATGCTTGGCGTTGCCCTGTACAGAAAACCTGCATCCTGTCATGCTGCTGATTAAAATACCTACGTTTCCTCCTCTACAGTAAGGCTAAGGCAGATACACATATGATGCATGCGATGTGACTGTGATCGGATGGTGAAGAAAGCATGCTTGCTGTTACGCTGAAATTAGGTTTTCAAAACTGGCACAATCCGGTAACACTGGAATGGTCCTGGAGATCCTCCAGAGCATATGGTTTTAATCTGGTTGGAAGAGGTCCTTAATCAGACTGGGGGCTGCAAATTTTTACCTCAGTCAAATGATGCTGCAACTTTTGCTCTGATGGGAATCATCTAATAGAAAGTCCGGCATGTCCCCCATTCCCTTAATGATAAAGCAGGAAACCTCAAAGTCAAGCAGGATTTCTTTTCCGGTTCCTTCTAAACCACTCTGTACTAATTGTTTGTCTGTCTGCAAAAAAGTGGCTCAAAAGTAAACTGTTGTCATAGTCATCCACAAAGCCAAACTAAAGATTACATAAATTAATGTTTCTCTTGGTTTACTTTCATGCACTGGTGTGTGCAAGCTGGAGCAGAACAATAACACTGGTGGATTTAAAAAATGCATCATTTTGAACTTTGATAGCAGAAGGCAGTTTACATTTACCATCTAGAATTGCTTTCTAGATGGTGAATGTTGTGACCACACATGGAAAGCCTGGCCACATGTTCTATTGCAGCAAATCTATTGCTACGAATGGTCCTATGGTAGCCATGGCAATTAAAATGTATTGTTTCCTAACCTGATGTAAGAAGGCTAAAGGAGAACGTTTGCGGGGTTTCGTGATTTCTGAACTGCTTATTTAACTAATCACTGTTTTTCTATGATGGTAACTCTAGCTACTGCCAGATACCTCAGTCATGATTGCTATTTTTGACTTCGGGGCCCCATCAGGAAAGAAGAAATCCAAAACTATTAATATGTTTACTTAAACCCAAGAGTGCTGATTGATACTTTGATTGATTGAGTCAGGGGCCAATTACAAAAATCTAAAGATCAGCCCTATCTAAACAGTGTAAACAATCCATTACCACTGAGCCTTTCCTTCCTTGCAAGTGCAAATACAAGTAATAGTGTTTTTCACATTTGTAAGCCATATCCTGCTGCATTACGATTGGTCAAAAATGTACCTCTGGCCCAAAGGCAACCCTTATAATGACCTGATGTGACCTTCCTAATGGGTAAGGGCACTGAAGTATGGACATGGGCCATGGTTCTTCATCATGGTAGAAAAAATAAAGAGAAAGGAAGTAACAACTCAAGGAGAGTTGATGCTTCCCATGTGTCAGTGTCAGTGGTGCTTGTTTTCAATCATGGCATAGCCTGGAGAGATGTACCTTTGACAACTTTTAAACAAACCAATTGCTTCTATTTTTTACATGATGGCTATTAATAAACTCTGGAAGGATATGAGAATGGAAAATGCTTGATGTGACTTTTTACCCTGAAGGACAACATGAAAGGCGTGATACTGGTCCGGAAAACATTAGAGCACAAATGTATGAATATCACCTCACCACAGTCACACGTCAAGTGTTAGACACAACAATCCTTTCAAACACACACAAGAGCTGCCCTCTGAGTGATGACAGCTAACTATGCAAGCAGATATTATCAGAGTAGGAATGGAACATTACCATTGGTCTCGACTGGTTTCCTCGCATGTCTCCCATGTCAAAATAAGCATGTTTTCATCGTATCAATCTCCTGCCTGTGAACTAGTAACAGAAAGTCCCTTTTAATAAAGGGGTACTTATATGGCATAAATGAACTGACATAAACAATTCATTACAAATACTTCAGTGCTGACAAAAGGACTTAGTGGAAATGGACTAAATTAAGTTTAACAAGTAATATTGCCTCATGGCTTCACCACCATGTTGTATGTGCAGGAAAAATCTCTCCTCACTGTTAATAACCTCACAGGCTTTCTGCCTGACTTAATAAAGACCATCACATATCATTACATGTGATATGAAGCTAAACGTGTGTAGCGCATTGACGTGCAGAAAGCAGAGATAAATTTACAACTGTTGTTGAAGAGTTTATGCTCACTGCACTGCTTTACCACATGTACACTGCACACTGTTTACTGGAATCCAGAAGAAATCATTCTAATATAATCTATGATACATCAGTCATCCCCATCACAGAGTCATCATTGATAGTAATACCTTCATAAGTGTTGAGTAAGTGTAAGTATGCAGCTTGATAGATTAGATTAAAATTATATTGTCAGGATCTGTCTGTGTTTGTGTTTGCTGTACTGGGTTTTCCTAGCAGGTCAGGTTTGGAGGTGGTGAATGCTACATGCTGTCTCTCAAACCCTGTGAGTCCTTGGGCTCATCATGACAGGCTTCTTAAGGAGAAGGTTGCTGAGTCATTCGACGCCGAGTGTCCGGTCCTTTGTGGATACCTCAAGCCCTGTATCCGGCTTCTTGTTGCTCTCTGAGATTCCCTATAAGCCTGACTCTGTTCCCTCCAAGGTGCATCCTGGATCCTTGGTGTTGTCGACTTATCTGGAGTGTGTTTCCGCTTGGGGCATTTGCAAGTCTGCCGTAGCGGGTTACTAGACGCTGCAGCTTATCGCTAACCTGATTCCACCACCTCCAACGAACCGCTCTCTCCTTATGTGGTTATAAACACTAGACGTGCTCTAGTACGAGAACTGACCTCCCTTCCGCCAAGCTGCCTTCTCCAGCTGCTACAGAAGGACCTTGCATCGCATTTATCTCCTCAATCAACTCTCTGGAACCTTGCTCATCGTCTCTGTTTTCCCTTCCTCAGAAGACGTACCGCCGGAGCAGCCTTGTATACCTCGAGCATGTCACATCTCCTCTAAATAAATATCTTAAAACTTCGTTTGTCTCCTGAAAGTTTCTGCATGTGGGTCAAGAGACTTAGTAAAACTATGACAGATATTTTCACAACTGAAACAAATCCAAATCCACTTTATGTATACAGCACAATAAAAATCTATTTGTTTAATCAGTGTGCAGTACTAAAACAGATCATGAATAGACATGAATAATAATAAAATCAGATCATAATAACATATTGTAAAAGCATGAAGATAAAACATTACATAGCGATTTTAGTAAATCACTAATGGATAAAAGTATTGAATAAGCAGAAAACAAGACCAACTCACGCTGTGTCAAAAGCCTCTGAAAATAAATATTTTTTAGTGAGACTTGAAAACAGCAAGCGAAGAAGCCTGTCTAATATTTAATCCATAACGTTGCAGCCACATATTGATATAAGCCCTCGATTCTCCTCTGAGCTTTCAGACCAAAGTTGGAATGTGGTGTCAGGCTGCTTCTAAGGGCAAGTGGTGCAACATGATGCCTGGAGCGCAAGTCAGAGGAGGTACATGATGAAGGCAAGATCTATTATTTTTTAACAAATGATAAGCCAAGAGGTAATAGGTAATTGTTAAAAAATCTATTCTTTGGCACACAGGCAGCCAGTGGAGAGATGGGACAGATACAGGGTGAAGACTTGTATTGTGCTGTTATGGCGGTTAAAAGATGAGCAGCAGTCATTCTGATGAGCGTTTTTTATTGGAATGATAGTCCAGATCAAGGGTTGTGATAAAAGCATGGTTTATTATCTATACATCAAAGTAAAAAAGACTGGTTTTATTTTGGCTTTCATCTAACGTAACTGAAAGACACTTTTCTGATGACCTGTTGATTGAACTTGAAAGCAGAATCCATGGTTACACCAAGATGTGTAACCTGTTGCTTAGCATATGGTTCCATATCACCAAGGTTTGGCAGAGGGGTGTGTGAATTACTGTTAGGATTGATTAAAATCATCTCTGTTTTCTTTTTATTAAAGCTCAGTATATTTATGACTATCGATGCTTTGATGCAATTAAAGCACTTTAGAAGAGGTTGGATGAAGCATTGACTTCATTTTATATTAGTCAAACAATAGGGAAATGCTTACAGCTAACTGACTCTTAGCAAGACTGTCCAAGACTACAGTTTTGATCCCATGCATGTTTGCTACCTGTCAGCACATCGTAGTTGTAGGGGACTAGACATCCCTCATCCATCTCCTCAAGATTTATGCAAAGACACTGATGCATCAAGTCCGGATGAGCTATGATAACCCCCAACTGGAGACTGTCTGGAAGGCAACGGTAACATGTCTGAACAACCTCAACTGCTTTTGATGTTTAGGGCAGAGGCTCAGTCAAAGTTTGGAGAAAGTGTGTCTGGGGAACTGCAGACGGGGAGTGGAAATACAATCAGAGTCAGAATCAGCTTTATTTGCTAAGATTGTGCTCACAAACAAGGAACCTGACTTTGGTTCCACTTTGCTCTCAGTGAAGAATGTTAACATAGAAATAAGTGAAAAGGGTAATAAAAAAAAAAATCTTATTTTACAAAAACATTGTAGCTAGAATCCGAAGTCCAGCAACTGCTAGGACCTGCTGATTCCAAAACTAAAACTTTATTTCTACATTTAGTGGTCTCATTTAGTAGAAGCAGTTACAAGATGTGTACATCTCTGACCTGGCGTGGGTTTGAAATATACCTCAAGAAGCAAACCGTTGACTAATTTTGTGTGGCCCCTTGACCATATTTAAGACATAATTTTGGTTCATCAACCCAAGGAGGTATCAAGCCCCCCCCCCCCCCCACCCCTCCCCCCCACCCCCCCCTCCCCCATTTTAGAATTTTAAATGAAATTATAGAAATGAGAGCATTGCAAGTTAAAGGGAACAAACTCTTAAACTCTTAAGGACTTAATTCAGATATACAATCACACATTTCAGACTCAAACTGTGAGCAAGTGTCAATGGTCAAATAGCTGTTATTTGACAATGAATAGAGTACTTTGCATTTACATATATTTGTATACACTCATATAATATTGGGGCACTACAGGGAAACAGCAGCACCAAAGTACATTGTACAGCAGGTAGCAAGCAACTCAAAGCCAAAGATTTAACCAAGTTCATAAAATCAAAATACATTTACTGCACACATGCAACACATAGACATGAAAGGTATCCAATCTCAACCAGATGTAAAATCAATCACCGTTGAAAAGTCTCTGCAAACCACCTAACCCTTTCATATCCACACCTTCACAGCTGTGGCCTGTAAAGACAATTAAACCTATAATACACACATGTCAAATCTAAACATTTGCTGCTACACAATTAAGTTCAGATAACACAATTTAAATAAATAGGTAGGTGGAAGACCATATACTTGTTTGTTCTTTGTGGTTCAGTTTCAGCTTGCAACACAGTAAAAACCTTATGTGAGTAAGGTTTTTTCTTCAGGCTCTGTTTATGCAGAATATGTGAGCCTGAAGTTCAACCTGAACTTTTAACACAGCAGTGCATCATAAAAAAAGTGGTGCAACACACTTAAAGTGGTTCTGAATCACATTTCATCTTGGGCTTTCTTTGAAGGAAAATGATAGTTAAATGCATTCTCTGGACAATAAGGTTTAACCAACATATTTGATCATAAAATATTAATAATAATAATTTATTTTTCACCTTTTGTCTGACTTGTCTGTACCGGGAAAATAGCAACAAATCTAGCAACATTCTTTGGTGATATTGTAGACATTAGGAGACTTTGACATAAAATAACACATTGTTCTTAGCCTTCTTTTTTTGTGCTGCAGCAGGTTCCTTTTCCATCCTAAAACACTCACAAGAGTCCCAGTCCATCCCAGCTGTAGTTGGCTCCCCTCTGCATCCAGCTTGCAAATTAATTAAACTTACACGAATCCTCGACTGGCTGATCCAAAATCTGTGTGGGATGTAAATGTAAAAGCAACATTTTCTATGTTTAACATAACTCACTGAATTTCTGTTGTCTAGTTGTCTCAATTTTGATTTAGATTGCCTAGAAAAAAATAAATAAATGATGTGACTTCTAGGCTCCAAAGTGGACCATAACCAAACCTAGACTTCAAAAGGCAAGTAAACTAAAAAAACTAAAACTAAACTAATAAACCTAAGTAAGTCCACCAGAATGACTATTTTGGTTCGGTTTTGCAGGCCTAGTTAAAATAAGAGGGTTGGAATTAGGACAAATAAAAAATCAAGACTTGACAAAAGAAAACAAGTTTTCTACATTTTTAGGGTGTTTTTTACTTGGTTTAATTCTCCACCAAAACAGTCCTATGTCTTACAGCTTTTGAATGAATATGGACAATTATTAGATGATGATGAAATGTATTGACAAAATACTTTGAGGACATTCACCTAATACTTTCCTTATGCAGGAGATGTCATTGGGAGGTTCTTTACTGTTTCCGAGGACAGACTGCAAAAGTAACGCAGATTAAACCTGTGAGAGGTGATTTGACAGAAACCATCCTGAAAATGTGTCCCCTTTAGTCAGTTCTTAGGTAACTACAGAGTCAAGTAATTTATATGTATCTTGCAGTATTTTTTTGTGGGAATACAAAATAATATATGAATTCAAAATTTGTTTACTTTTATGAATTGTTCCTTGTTTTAAGTTTTGTTAATGTCATGGTACGTGTTAATAAAAGCTTTTTGAACACTTATGTTATGATGGGGCTCTGTCTTAATGACAGCTGTTTTTTAAAACAAGCCCTTCTCCATATCCTCTGGGTGTTTGCATATCAACAGTTTCACCATCCAGACAACAGCTTTCAGACAAGAGGGGATAGTAGGAGGAAGAAAAGAACACATTAATCTTATCCACAAATGGAGATGTTATAACAAAGAGAGTACACTCACCCCATGGATTTCAGACACTTCAGACACTTGAGACACACACACACACACACACACACACACACACACACACACATCCGTGTTTTACTATCTTTATGAGGACTTTTCAGTTACTTCTATTGACTTCCATTCATTTTCCTTGATTTTTAGTGCCTAACCCTGACCCTAACACTAACCCTAACCCTAACCAGTTAATACCTAACCCTAACCCTAACAATAACTCAATTCATACCATAGTCCTAAACCTAACCCCTGTCCCAAGAACGGAATTTGGAAAAGTGAGGACCAGGAAAATGTCCTCACCTTGTCAAAATGTCCTCACTTTGCGATAAAAATACGAAAAATGGTTCTCACCCAGCAACAAGTACAAGAACACACACACACACACACACAGCTAATATACATCGCTGTATCTGTTCAGCTCCTGAACATAGCTGTCTTTTCTCCTCTCTGTGTGCGCTGCACAGTGTGAGTTCATCATTCAAATGTTGCTTTTGGATTCCTCTAGTGAAACTCTGCTTTTACAACATAATTGGATGTGACTACATATGAGGCAAATTGAGATTGATTGGGATGCAGGTCGATATCAGTAAGTGACCAGCCCTGCTGTGTTCCACAATGTGCCCACAGTCTTTTCCCTCCTCTTGCTGCATGTCCCGCTCTCATTTTGAACCACAACATCTTAACCCACTCCTGTGTCTATATGGGCTTATTAGTGGATGAGAATGGAGGTGGAGGGGCAGCAGCCATTACAGGAACCACCTGCTTTCTACCCATCGCATTACTCAGCCTCTCAGCCATCATACACACTCTATACCAACCTCAATACCATCCACTTAAAAGCCCCTCTCACTCTCTATAACAGAAATCCAACTTTATTAAATTAAAGTGAGTGAGGTGCAGAGGAGAAACATGATGGGGCTGAAGAAGAGGACCGTCTGGTGTCCAGGGGAAAGGGAGACGATGTTGCAGCAACTCAGTCTTTTTTTTCTGTGCTGAACATTGTACATTCATCTTCAATGAGGGTGCAAGCAAGCAGCACAGTGGCAAGAAAACAAGGAATACAGAGGGGTGATTCAACAGCTGTAAATAAGAGCTTTATGGGAGATGAGATGTGCCATGCAGACACGCTTAAAGACGTGTGAAGTCCAGCCATGATTTTATGCGATCGGAACCGCCCAAGGGCTTTGGAGCTTTGAAAGGAATGTGTGTGACGAGTGGATTAGTGAACAAAATCTCTGGACTAAAATGGATTGCTGACGATGTTTTGAACCTACTGTCATTCGGAGGGAAAGTGAGAAGGCTAAATACAAAGAGTTGATGGCCTTTTAGAGGATTGCAAAGTAAATTATCATGGCATCATTCATATTTGACTTAAACTGAGAAAATTGACAATGACAGTTTGATCAAAAACAACAGAAAGCAGATACATAAATGCAACATCATATGTCTGACACAGAATTTAGAAAAACAAAATCTCTAGAGTCAGGTGAAGGGGCATGAAAGGTAAGATTAAATCAACATGGCTCAGTCACCTCTTTTCCCACCAGCCTGCAAAGAACCTCACTGCATCGCTAAAAAGACAGAAATAGATCTCTTTATAATCCTTCAGTCCATCTGCCATTCTTGACCCTTTACGTGGGGATTGTTTAGATGGAAACATAAATGTAGTTTAACTATGTAAATAAAGGATCAAGCAAACATAACAAAAATCTTAAGTGTTTCATCCCTCAACACTATCTGTTTCTCATCTGACATCCAGTGTGTTTAATGAGGTTTCTTTTTCATAAAAGGGAAAGTTTGCTCAGAGCTTCAGTGTCTATTTACTGCCACTGTCTGAGGTATTGCTGCCATTAACTTTGTGTACTCTTTCCTTTTCTTTCCCATTGAAAGTATTCATTGCTCAAATGCCTAAGTTGGACAAACTCAATTTAAGAAAACTGAATTGATCGAATCCTTGCTACTGATGAAAGCTATGAAATTAAATATCCTTTAGTTCAAAAAAAGGTTCAGTCAATTTAATGGAACCAGAGTACTAAAAGACATGATAGGGAGTAATATATCTTGGTTTGAGGTTAGATAAAGGCCTAATCTCAATTGTTCCAAGCAATCAAGTTGGCTGACACAAACAAACAACTACATTCACACAATGTTTGCCGGGTCAGGTAGGAATGTGGGAAAAAGCATGTTTGTTGGTTCAAGATGTGGTGTGGGAAGCTGGAATCCCAAAACATTACAAATGGCCCTATATTTTGCTTTAAGTCTTTGTTTTGTAATAAACTGCACATGGCTAGGTTAAGAAATGATTGCTTAAAGTAATTTCATATTATTTCCCTCCCTTTTCTGTTCAACATTTTGATTCTTTACATACAGCTGTTTTTATTTAAAATAGAAATTTGTTGTCTTTGCATGTAAATTCAATACAATTTAATTTCTAGAATAAAAGAGCACTACTATCAGATATTAAACAGCTTATCATTGTGTTTTACTTGTCTCCTTTCACCACTGATCATGGGACCACATGCCGAGGAGATGAGGGTCAACAATAACATTAGAGTCCAGAGATAAAGCAGCCTTATTTTTACATCTACCAAGGCCGGCTGTGATGGACAGTGCCAAGGTGCAGGAAAGTGCCAGCGCCACTCTGTGATGAATGGGTCCTGCGGTGTGTCGTGACTCACTCTGCCTCAGGCGGGCAATGTGCCCACCCCCACTTCTCCAGTCTTGGATGGTTCTGTTCCTTCGCTCCTGCAGCAAATGAGTCAGAGAGGCTGATACAGAATGGGATGGAAACAAGGAGCAAGAAGAGGGAATTAATAAAATAAAAGAAGCCCGCCATTAGCTCTCCTCTCCAGTCCTAAGACCCTGCGGCACACACTGATGGCACACTTAATTTAATTTAAGATTTTTAATCTAAGAAAAGAGAGCTGTGCTGTTATATGTGTTTTTCTCCTCTAGACAGCCAGGGTTATTAGCTTTCTGGGGACTTCGGATTGGGTTAAGGACATCCTGCAGGTGTCAGCCATGAAGGCCTCAATTTATAGTGAAATAGGAAGGGTGGTGAGCACAAGCTCATCTTTTATCCAAAAAAAGGGCTCAATGTGTGTTATAAATATCACTACAAAATGGAGCATAGCGATTATAATGTCTAACACCTGACAGCTACTCAAACCACACCGCCATCTTCGAAACTGTTATTAATCTGCTGCCCGCCACATACGGCACACGTCCTCTTGGGTCACACGCATCTAAAAGAGGTTGTGGTTTATTTCATGACCCCCAAGTCTATGTTTGTTTTGTCTGTCATTCCTAAACCAGTATTATATTGTGAACAGAGGAATTTCTCATTTCACCGGTGTTGAGTGAATGACAGTGTTGTCCTCTCAGTGACACTCTGAGGATCAGCCGCGAGAAGCAGGGAGGCTCATCTGATACTAATAATATCCACCATTGTTACAGCCGATATTTATCAGTGACAGCAGTGTAATCCACAGGTGATTATATTTACATCAAGCAATCACCAGAACCAGAATGTGGAAATATATATATTTAGAAATACAATGACTCGAAGAAGTGAAGCAACAAACAATGTAATTAAGGCAGCTATTAGGCTGAGTTTCCATCTTTAAGCCATCATTTAAACATCAGTAGAGTTATTGCTTATACTGAACCTTATATCTAACCTCATTGGTTAACTCTATATCTAAATATTTAACACAGCCTTTATCCTTAATTTCATGTATTTACATTGGAATTTTTCAAATACCAAAAATGGGATGTTTTCTCTTCTCAACAATCACAAGAAACAATCAAACTAGGTTAAAAATAAAGTTCCTACCATCCAAACAAGAATTGGAATTTTTTAATCTTTGGCCTTTGTGCATATGCATGTCCATCTCATAATCTAATAGAAAAACAAAGAAAAAATTAAAAGAAATTAAATTTCCTCTCAGTCTTAATAAAGAAGAAAATGGAAAAAAGCTAAATGATCGCTTAAAAGCAGTAATCAGAAGCTATAGAGCAAAGTGACAGCACTGCTAATTAGACCTGCAGAAAATGTGATTCTCGGATCTAGTGCTAAAAAAACGAATGGGCTAGTGCTTCAGACTTGGCACAGGCCAAGGGTTATCAATGGAAATTCCAGGAAATTCTATTGCAGCTGAGACTCTGTAAAAGATGCTGAGTAATTACAGCTTCTGTGGATGGCATACAAGGAACTCCTGCATGCTCACTGGCACAAAGCAGAATTTTTTTTTAATTAAATAAAATTAGCTGAGGGACAGAAGGAACACAAAAAAGGATTGTGAAGAAATTTTTTGTTTGGGTTAGACCAAAATACAGTTTCTCAGCTTTGATAAAGAACCTTCAAGCACATCTCTGCTCTACTAAATGCATTGCCTGGTAAAAGTGGAACTGGAAGATGAAATGTGCTACATTTTTTATATATAAAGATAATAAAAAGAAAGCAGGTTGCTGTAGAGCAAATATGCTTACATTATTTCACAGCAAAATAGCTACTCAGGCTGTAAGGTGTTCATTGTGTTCATCAGAGAGGCAGCCTGGGAAAAAGAAACTGTCTTTCTGGTGGCTGGTTTTTGCAAGTGCACTGCTCTTCATTTGAAGGTGTTTGAGTTAAGCTTTACATAATTTAATCATGTTTGAGGCTTGTATTTTGAAATAAGACAGGAAGTAGTTGTCAAGTTGCTAGTAGGCTGTCAACATCAGTTAGAAAAGTATTAAAGAAGTCTCCAGCACTTGGTATTGAGTAGTAAAAAAGACGACAGAGTGACAGACATGGTACAAATGATTTGTAAGCACTATGACTAGCTAACAGTTGCTAACAATGCTCAAGTTAACAGTTGCTTCATATATTTCTGTAAGCACTGAACTGAAGGGCTATTTTACGGGGTTTTTAATGAGCATTTGATAATTTATTTTCTCTTCAAAATCTAAAATACTTAACTGGATAGTGCTACACTTAACAGAGATTCTTTAAAATCCAGTTTGAGATTTATGAAACCTCTATTCTATTTGTAAAAGTAAAATAAATATAAGAATTTTAATGCAGAGTTATCATTGTTAGCAACATATAACTAGGCAAACATAAATATATGAACTGGTCAGACCTGGAAAGGGATGTTCTATTGTAATTACAGGTTCTTTGAAACACAGTGTGTGATCTGGGAAGCTTTTTAGCTTTCACAAAAATAATGCAAACATCTGTTAAAACATCCTTTAAAGTTTTTTGGACTGTTGCTGCTTTTTACCATATTTTCTTATCAGTACTTAATAATTTTCATAGAAACACAGGTTTGTTTGTTACTTGCATTACTTGCTTATGAATCACAAGAATGGATCAAATAAAGCGTGAGACATCCGTAAGTTTTTATGCTACATCATCACTGCATTTTTTCAAGGCATTATTTTCAGAATCAACTGTAGTTATTTTTTTAGTCCTGACACTTCTTCTGTCATTTAGTTGTCTACTTGCCTCTAATTTTAAGTACACAATGAGAAAAGTAATGGTCTGGTTTAATGACCAGACAAAAAGAAGATTGCACGTGAAACTGGTGATGGCTGTGCTCCTACATTTAGATTAATAATAAATAATGTGCCTTTGAATTCAAAGACATGTAATGAACATTATTATGTGATCTGCACAAGTGCTATTTAGTCATTCATCAAGTCACACTATATAAGTCAAGCCTTCTTTTAGTATTAATCAAGTCGTAATATTTTTCTTTAAATAAAACGTTCATTTTAATAATACAATAGGTTTAACAGCCAGTTCCAGTTCTCTCACTTCCAGCCCATAAGTCATTTAGTCACTACAAGAGCAGGAGAACACCTCAGTGAAGCTGACAACCAGACATAAATAACATTCTGCTTGCAAAGTAAAATCCAGGCAAATCTCACTAAAGTTCAAGTAATGAGCAATCCATTACCACTGGTCGGCTCATTAGAGTAGACCTGACTGTCATGGACCTGAACTTTCATCTGGCTGTTTGTTTGGAGTAAAGTCCACGACAGGGGAGCTGCGGTGTTGCTGCACAGTGAGCAATGAGTGTGTGTGTGTTCCTGCTTATATGTGCTCAACTGATGGATTGAATTACTCCATGACCAATAAGGAGAATGACAAAGTGTGAGTCTCACTGAGAGTGTGTGTTCATTTTCCAAACTGTTTGATCCATCACATTTACCTGAAACCTGTAAACCATGGACCCCTTCACCCTCCATCAAGCAAAAAATAAACCTTGAGAAATGTGAAAATCTTTCCACTTCCTCCCGGGGCCTTCACATTATCCACTGACCCATGTCGAAACGAACCAGGTCCAATTCGAACCTCTTTTTCCCCTCACAGCAGTGACCGATCCATATGCTCTAAATCACAAGTCCTGGGCTTGACAGCGTGCGATGGTGCTGAAAACATCTTTCCCAGCTTGTGATTGTGATGGATCAGCCAATGCATACATAAATCATGGCAGAGCAAAGAAGTTGAATGGAAATAAAATGGTGGTACAATAAAAATGCAGATTTTTTTTTTTTTAACAATTGCAGAAAAATAAATTACAGACAAATTACAGCGTTATGAAAAGATTGATTTTCCTCCTTACAGGATAAATTTTTTTGTTTTTTTAATGACACTTAAATATTTCAAATCATATATCAAATTTCAATATCTGACAAGATGAGTTTTCCCATGATGATTTTATTTATTCAAGTGGAAAAGCTTTCCAGAACAACGTAATCCTATGTGGAGAAGTAAATTTAAATTCAAGCACTAAGGTTATGCAGGACAATGATGTGAAGCAATCCAACGTTGAATGGCTCAAAAAAACACGGTTTTAGAGCGACCTAGTCAAAACTTGAACTTAAATTCAATTGAGATCCTGTGGCATGACCTTAAACATATCTATGCTCAAAAATACAAAAATATGGCAGAATTAAAAACAATTCTGCAAAGAAGAGTGGCCCAAATTCCTCCACAGTGATACCAAAGACTGATTACTGGTTATTGCAAATTCTTGATGGCAAATTCTTGATAGCACTAATTGTCACCAATATTTCAAACAGCTATTAGGTATAGGGTGCAATTACCCTTTTACATAGTGCCAGGTTGTTTTGGATAGCTATTTTCCCAATACATAAAATCATCATTTTGTATTTGTATATTAATTTGCTTGAAGATTAAGAACATTTAGGTGTGATAAAACACAAAAACATAAGAAATCTGTAAGGGACCAAAAAAGTTTTCATGGCACTGTATAAACTAACATGGAAACTCTCAACCCAGCCTTTAAAATGAGCACCTCCTCCATCCCTTAACACAGCAGCTCATTCCAAAATCTCATGATAATCATAAAAATGACAGTAGTCCAGGGAAATGGTTGGGCTCACATCAGGAATTCATTGGCTGTTTGGTCTTTTTCCTTAAATACTGTCCTAAGAGAAAGACTTTGCAGTGTCGGGATTGGGGGACAATCAGTCCACATTAGAGCTTCGTTCACAATTTTTGCTTCAATAATAATCAGTAAACCCCTTTTACCTGTGCAACAGTGCAGTTGAAGCCAGTTTTTTAAAGCTGGTACCATTTTGATGCATAAGTTACACTTGAGGAAGATTTGCGAAAAGAGAGGAGCATGATTTTTCCATTTGCAAACATTCCTGAAAAAATTGCTGAATTGGTATTGAGACCGTCACTGAAGCAAGTGGGAGCAACGGGGGAGCCAATTGGTTCAAGCAGATCTGAGAACTGAAGCAGCCTGTTTCTTTAGGGATCAGTTCTTTCCCTCCCAGCCCCAGACCAACCATGAAACACATGGAACCCATAAAAAACTTGAGAGTCAAAAACTTTTTGCTGCACAGAAAACCTGGCCCTCAGGAAAAAAAGAGATCACATGGAAAGTGGGGAATGTCAGAGTATGCAGAACTTACACTGATATCCCAGCCTATTGTATTTTCCCATGGGAAATAAAATTAAGGAATATGTGAGAGGTGGCTGAAAGCATGGGGTTATAGTAGGTCAAACAAAAAAATTATTACAGACCTGAGTAATAAAGCATGTATGAAAGCCTTACAAGGGGGCATGTCTTTAAGAGATTCTATCTATTATCTATCTATCTATCTATCTATCTATCTATCTATCTATCTATCTATCTATCTATCTATCTATCTATCTATCTATCTATCTATCTATCTATCTATCTATCTATCTATCTATCTATCTATCTATCTATCTATCTATCTATCTATCTATCTATCTATCCATTTGGGATTTTGCAAGAAAAAAACCTTTCCATTTCACCTCCTAGCTAATACAGCCATGGCAGAACATGTAAATACAAAAGCCTTTCATGGCACCATGTGGCAAATAGTTTAACCAATGTTTTTGCACAGTCTAATTACAACAAATGTAGTTTATCTTACCCTGCCTAAACATGCCTTGCTTTTGTCAAGCAAAAAATGCCTTGATGCTGTTAGTAAAAAAGAAGTTCACACCACCCATCTGACAAGGCAGAGAAATTCATCAAAATCTACTGCCCACACTGATCCATAATAATGCACTCGGCTTTACTGCAATCACGTTCATATGTGGGGGAGCAAAAGGTGTGGATAGGCGCAGAGTCGTAAAGCTTTATCCATGACGGATGTAAACCTCCTCCCTAGTGAGGAGGGGAGCCAACCAGGGCAAGCTGACAGCTGGTAGTTAACACAGGCGTCGTCTCTCAGGAACTAAGCTTGGATCAAACGCAGCAGAGGTGAATGGATGATGTCTCCATGATAAGTCATTGTATTACACAGAAAAGAAAAAGACTGTACTTGAACTCACACCTGAGGGCTTTAAGGAAACAATGGCCTCCTGGACAGAGACAGAGCAAAAATAAGTTTTCATTATTTACATTACAAGAAGTATCAGTTTCATGATTGTTTCTTTATTGGTTGCACACATTTATTGAAATGTTCAGCCTATTTTGCTAATGCTCTATCAGGTATATTTTGCTTTACCTTGCATTAAGAATGAGTATGGACTTTTAGTACAATGATCCCATTTTATAAGTTCTTAGTGTTAAGCCGTAGATTGCTATGTAACATCAGAGTGGGGTCGTGCTCAGATGTTTGACATAAATAAAAAAGAGAAATGTGTGTGGAGTTTGGGGTTTGCTTGATATATACATTACCTTACAAAGTACTTACTTGTAAGAAAGTATTTTGTCCCCATAGTCAGTAGTTTGCAGAAACTCCTTTTGGTACAAGTCTAATGAAGTATAGCTCTACCAGGTTTGCATATATAGAGGCTGAAAACTTTGGAAAAAGAATGTCTGTGAAAAGTACATTTAAAGTATTG
This sequence comes from Crenichthys baileyi, assembly GCA_036173005.1. Classification (NCBI taxonomy): domain Eukaryota; kingdom Metazoa; phylum Chordata; class Actinopteri; order Cyprinodontiformes; family Goodeidae; genus Crenichthys; species Crenichthys baileyi. Next base: position 334,905 of record JAHHUM010000004.1, on the reverse strand, counting down.
CCAGGACAGGTTCGACTCAGAACAGACTTTGTCATGGTCCACCAAAGAAGTTGAGTTCATGTGCTCAATATCATATCCAGAGACTGTCTTTTGAAAATAGATGTATGAGTGCTGCCAGCATTGCTGCAGAGGTTGAAATGTTTTAGGGTTAGCCTGTCAGTGCTCAGACAATATGCCGCACACTGTAGCAAAGTGGTCTGCATAGCTGTCGTCCTAGAAGGAAGAAAGCCTGAAAACCGTTTGCTGAAGACAGGCAGACCAAAGAAATGGATTACTGAAACCATGATGATTTTAAATGTGTGTGTTGGCAACAAGGTCAGGCGTACAAAGACAAGTCTTGCCTACAGTCAAGCATGATGGTGGAGATGTCATGGCTTGAAACTGCTTGAGTGCTGCCAGCTGTAGGGAGCTTTAGTTCATTGAGGGAACAATGAATGCTAACATATACTATGACATGCTGATGATTCCCTCCCTTTGGAAACTGGGGCGCAGTGCAGTATTCCAACATGATAATGACCCCAAACACACCTCTAAGACTCCCACTGCCTTGCTAAAGAAACTGAGGATAAAAGTGCTGGACTGGCCGAGCATGTCTCCAGAGCTAAACCCTATTGAGCAGATGCTCAATAGAGTCATATCAGCCACTGTTTGGCTGCTATTACAGGAGCAGCTCTCAATCGATGGAAGCACCCTGGATTAAATTACAAATTGAGTTAGGCAGGGCTGCCTCCCCCTCCTTTATTTCTGCAGTGTCCCCCGATAAGTCTCCAGTGCAGTGCCCTCTTACTAGATAAGTTAATAACGCAAGTCCAGGGTGGACACAGCTTGACACACAAGCCCACATTGGGTCATTTGTACTGGGATTGCTCCGCCACACCCAATCAATCTTAAAGTAGGAAGAGGTCATCCCTAGAGCAGCCCCACCTCTGCACCTTGTGGCCTCTCACACCAATCAATCCCAGGCATTATTCTGATAATAATTGTATTCGATTCTTTTAGAGACTGAAGCAAAAGCCCACCCCCGATCGGCCCAATTGCTTCACAATCAGGCGCAAAGAAACCAAAATAACACATTCACAGAAACACACCTAAGAGCTATGGGGAGCATTTCCACTGGAGTTTAGTAGTATATTTAATTAAACTGTGATTTGTATACAAAAGCATACAATTCAAAATATGTTTGTAGATTTTACTGATTTCAGGGTCAATTAAATACAGCGGAAATAAAAGTGAAATTGTCTTAGATCATGCTGTTGGAAGGATTGGGTGTACATTAAACTTGTTTTTAATTCAATAATTTAATTTTGGTTGAAAGGAACGTGTTTAAAGGTTATGTCTGGATGATGTCCGGGGTTGCTTACTGGAGGCAACATACAGTTTGTAGGTTCCACCACAGGAGTCTAATGAAGGAGTTGTCGTTAGGGTAATTATGCTAAGGTTCCCAACAATCAGAGTTAAAGGTAGAGAGAGAACAAGCACTGATAGGAGTGGAGGTCAGGCAGGAGTTGGTGGTGTTCATCAAAAAAGTGTGAGAAAAGTTTGTGGGAGCAGTCAATTTAGCAAACATTTTTGCACAATGTCTACACCACAGCCAGGTTGCAAGCGTTAACCTCTTTAACCAGCACCCACGCTGCCTCCAGACAGGCTGGGAAATCACACAAAAGGACAGGATCCTCTCTCTCCCAAGACTCCCAGGGGGCTGAAACCACATCAGCCCATCACAGAGTGCTGGTGAGCATCGCAAGGAGTTATGAAAGGAGGTTCTGATAAAATGAAAACAATATAAAGAAAATTCTGGACGGTTTTCTTTGTGTAAAAACATAAGTAAAGTTTTGTTATATTACTAAGTGTGAGGGCTGTCATTGTCTTCTGTGGCTATTACATACCTGTTTGGAAAACACTTGTATAACTACAGCATTTACTTAAGTTATTCAAGTCAGTTTTTCATACAAAACATTTTTAAAAACGATATTTTTAGGTGATAAATCTGGCATTTTTATAGCATTAACTTTGATGTTCAACGTGAAGGATAAGCTGAATTGGTTGCTGCAGTTATTTATTGCAGTGTAACATTTTAAATAATCAGTGACTTACAACTGCATGTAAAAACAGAGGAAAGATGCTACTAGGAGCAATATAAAGTTAAATGAAAACTATAGCTGTATGTGTTGAGTTAGATAAAACCTTTCTTTACAAATGTAGGATTGTCTTGCAAAAAATGTTGGGACAATCGATCTGTCAAGACAGGTGCTCATACCTGATTAATGAGTGAGTTAGGATGGGACACAATCACATTAATGTAGACCACATAAAACTGATTAAATGTAATAAATTTTTTTACTGCAATTTAAAACAACTGAATATTTAAGCATATGCATGGCATTAATTTAATAATGTATCGGAACTGGGACTGACTAAATGACTTGAATCGGTATCAGGGACAAAAACATTTTACGTTCAAGATAAAATCATATTAAACGTTTTGATGTCATCTCATTTTACAGTGACTATCCTGACATTTGTAACATAAAGACTGATTTCTGTTTTCCTAATTTTAGCCAATTAAAAACAGAAAACCTCTCAAACATTTAAAAAAGCACTTTTCATGTTTTCTTTAATTTTTATATAACAGCATGTTAAAAAGAGTTATAGTAAGCTAATGTTTACTTACCAGTGTGTTGCATCACTTCTAACCACATTAATGTAAAAGAAAATCCCATTATAGCTTAATATTGAATTTCCCAGCATTTGGAACACTTTTGTCATATGTTTTTTTATTTTTTTTATTTGCAACAAATGCTCTTGATGGATGACAGGTCTAAGTCTGGACAGCAGGCAGGTCAACCAAGGTCTGTTTATATTATAGGCCAAGCAATCACAATTCAACTTACCTCAGTGGGACAAAGAGACGCCAGTAACTGTAATACTGGTCACAATCAGATGTTCAGAGTCTGCAAAAAGAAAAAAAAATGAAGTGAGCAAACTCAACTTAATATGGTGAATTTATTCTAGTATCCTAAAGCATGTTGAAGTTAACATGTTGTCTTATTTAAGAAACCGTAGTCAAACTAAAATAAACCCTAAGCTCTCTAAATAAGTCAAAAGAGTTCTATAAAGGTTCTGCCACATAAATTGTCCAAAACTCATTTAAGCTTATTTTAGTTTGACAGACCTGCAATTTATTTAAATGTAAATTCTGAATTCATCATCTAAAGCAGGGGATGTGCTGCTGATGTGTAAGTTTATACATTGCTTATCCCAAACAGCAATATTTCAAAATATCTTCCACAAACTTCAGTTCACATGAATGTTAACTCATGCACAAATTAACACAGTGACTGTGCAGAAACAGTTGAGGCTTGAATGAGACATAAGTGAACTGAGGGGGTGGAAGGAAGACAAGACGATCTGTCGGCAGTTGGAGAAGACCCGCCAGTCTCCTCTGCTCAGCCTTAATTGTCTTTGTTGTCAGAGAACATAAAGATGAGTCAAAGGTCAAATGTGGACACATTATGAGAGCAACCTTTAAATCTCTAAAATCAATAAGCCTCTTCTGTCATATACTGTGATGTTTATCTTAGAACCTCACCATGGCAACCAGTAACACACTTCTATGTATAATTGCCTGAGAAAACTGACGGAAAGTTTTGCTGATGGTAGATTACTGCCCAGAGGGGGGTGGAGGAAGGGTGACCTGGAGGTGATGGTGGAGGTGGAGGCAGACAAATTGAGCAGTAATTACAGTAATCATCATTAGAGATTTTTGTTTCATCAGACTATGAATGACTAAACCTTGTTGTTACGTATAATGTGACCAGGTGAAATTGACATATTTTTCACTCCCTGCAGAGAGAAAGAATGTAAAAAGACAAAATAAGTTCTCCTTTATATGTCTGCTCACAACACGCCATTTTCTTCCTTTATCAGAGAGCATCAGAAAAGCACAATGTCGATATTGTAATACCTGATTCACCACCATAGTCTTCCCTGTTTTGTGAGTAGATGCAGGGATGAGTCACTGGCTGCAATCAGACACGATAAGAGTAACTGAAGAAAGAGCTGTAGACACAGGTTGGGGGTTTCTTCTTTGTTTTGTTTTTATGCAAATTGTTGTATATTGCATTTCACAAAATGCGCAAATAATGTTTTATGAACACACAAAAGTATGACAAAGAGCCATATTTCTTTATTATTGGACAGAAAAGTACAAAAACATTTTACACAAAGAAGGCTGAATGCAATCAGCCCAAGACGTTGTAGCACAGTTGGAAACCAGTTCAAAACCTGCTTTGGATCACAGGCTGCATGCACTCTGAAACACGTCAGTTCACAGTGACCCTGCAAAATGGTGTACAGGCTATTTGTCTGCTTTAAATTACTTAGGTTGTCAGACTGGCTCACACATGTTGCATTATAGGTGTGATTACACCTGGGGTTGCAAAATACAAAATCACACTAATATGTCAAGCTTAGTCATGCTTTGCCATGACAATACACTGCCTCAAATACATAGAACAGATTTTACCCAAAAGCATTCTTCTGCACTAGCTAGGTTGTGGTCAGAGATAAAGATGTGGAGATGTTTAAAGCAGGGTTAGGTCATAAAACAACATCACAAGCTTTGAACAACTTATTGAGGACTGTTAAACCATCATTGGAAAATAACATGAATGAAATGATTTAAAGAATGAATTAAAGAGAGTAGCAAACCTACTAAAACACCTAAACTGTCAGACTGGAGTAGAACAAATTAATTAGAGAAGTAGCTGAGACGCCATTGGTAAATCTGGAGGAGCTGCAGATATTGATTGCTCAGGAGGGTGACTATTGACTGGTTAATCTGATTGGAAGAGTGACTAGAAGTAAGCAATATTAAAAGAAAGCCATAAGAAGTCCCATTTAAAGTTTGCAACCAACCATTTAGGGGATGCGGCAAATATGTGGATGAATGAGCTCTTATTTGATAAAACTAAAATGGGACATTTTGGCATATGTAAAAAAAGCTTTCTTTGGCAGAAAACTAACACTATCCAACACCCAAAACAAACCACTTGTATCGCAAAGCACGGTGATGGCACTTTGAGGATCCTTTTCTTCAGAGGAACACAAGAACAACTGTAAAAAGCTGCAAAAGACTTGAGACTGGGGCAGAGGTTATCTTTCCAGCAGGGCAATGACACTGAATATATACAACCAGAACTAAAATGAAATGGCACAGATAGAAGCATATTTACATTTGAGAATAGCCCAGTCAAAGTCCAGACCTAAATCCAACTGGAAATCTGAGGCAAGATTCATCCAATCTGAGTTGCTTTGCCAAGAAGAATGACAAATATTTTAGTCACTGGATGTGCAAAACTGGTAAAGACATGCCCAAAAGACTTGCAGCAGTGGCTGCAGTGAAAGATGGGTTCACAAAGTATTGATTTGTAGAGAGGCTGAATACGGATGCATGCCACACTCTTCAGATTTTTTTTCTGAAATATTTTGAAAATCCATGCAATGTTTTCCTTCTAACTCACAATTATACACTACTTTGTTTTGGTTGATCACTTAAAATTCTAATAAACTCCAATAAGTGCTTCGCCAACACTGTTTATAGTGGGGATGGGAGGCTGCTGACCTCGACTGAGTACATTATCGGGCGGTGGAAGGAGTACTTCGAGGATCTCCTCAATCCTGCCATCACGCATTCCCTGGTGGAAACAGAGGCTTGGGACTCGGGGTTGGACTCTTTCATCACCCAGGCTGAAGTCACCGAGGTAGTTTAAAAAGCTCCGCGGTGGCAAGGCTTCGGGGGTGGATGAGATCCGCCCTGAGTACCTCAAATCTCTGGATGTTGTAGGGCTGTCATGGTTGACACGCCTCTTCAACATTGCATGGCGGTCGGGGACAGTGCCTCTGGACTGGCAGACTGCGGTGGTGGTCCCCCTTCATAAGAAGGGGGACCGGAGGGAGTGTTCCAACTACAGGGGGATCACACTCCTCAGCCTCCCTGGTAAGGCCTACGCCAGGGTATTGGAGAGGAGAGTCCGGCCGATAGTCGAACCTCAGCTTCAGGAGGAGCAGTGTGGTTTTTGTCCCGGCCGTGGAACACTGGACCAGCTCTATACCCTCTACAGGGTACTCGAGGGTTCATGGGCGTTTGCCCAACCGGTCCACATGTGTTTTGTGGACCTGGAGAAGGCATTCGACTGTGTCCCTCGTGATGCCCTGTGTGGGGTGCTCCAGGAGTATGGAATCGGGGGCCCTTTATTAGGGGCCATCTGGTCCCTGAACGAGCGGAGCAGGAGTTTGGTCTGCTTTGCCGGCACTAAGTCGGACCTTTTCCTGGTGCATGTTGGACTCCGGCAGGGCTGCCCTTTGTCACTGGTCCTGTTCATAACTTATACGGACAGGATTTCTAGACGCAGCCAAGGGCCGGAGGGGGTCTGGTTTGGGGACCAGTGGATTTCGTCTCTTCTTTTTGCAGATGACGTGGTCTTGCTGGCCCCCTCTAGCCAAGACCTACAGCATGCGCTGGGGCCGTTCGCAGCCGAGTGTGAAGCGGCTGGGATGAAGATCAGCTCCTCCAACTCAGAGGCCATGGTACTCGACCGGAAAAGGGTGTCTTGTCCTCTTCAGGTTGGAGGGGAGTTCCTGCCTCAAGTGGAGGAGTTCAAGTATCTCGGGGTCTTGTTCACGAGTGAGGGAAGAATGGAGCGGGAGATCGACAGACGGATCGGTGCGGCTGCTGCAGTAATGGGGGCACTGTGCCGGTTGGTTGTGGTGAAGAGAGAGCTGAGCCGAAAAGCGAAGCTCTCGATTTACTGGTCGGTCTACGTTCCTACCCTCACCTATGGCCATGAACTTTTGGTCATGACCGAAAGAACGAGATCCCAGATACAAGCGGCTGAAATTAGCTTCCTCCATAGGGTGGCCGGGCACTCCCTTAGAGATAGGGTGAGGAGCTCGGCCATCCGGGAGGGGCTCGGAGTAGAGCCGCTGCTCCTCAACATCGAGAGGAGCCAGATGAGGTGGCTCGGGCATCTATATCGGATGCCTCCTGGACGCCTTCCTCGGGAGGTGTTCCAGGCACGTCCCACCGGGAGGAGGCCCAGGGGATGGCCCAGGACACGCTGGAGGGACTATGTCTCTCGGCTGGCCTGGGAACGCCTTGGGCTCCCCCCGGAGGAGCTGGAGGAGGTGTCTGGGGAGAGGGACGTCTGGGTGTCTCTGCTTAGTCTGCTGCCCCCGCGACCTGGTCCCGGATAAACGGAAGACGACGAGTACAGTACGAGTAAACTCCAATAAGTTTGCAGTTAACATGACAAAATATGAAAAAGTTTAAATACTTTGGTAGATTCTGTATCTCACTATGTAGGCATGCAGATCTTGCAGGAATGGTTGAGCTAGGCTACTAAAAAGCCCAAGTTTATGCACAAAAGACCAGAATACAGAATGTAATGATTTTTTTTTAATTTAAAATTTCAAAACTGGAAGATAGGGTGTTAAAGATGAAAGAATAAACAATAAAATGCGTCACATTAAATAGGAATGCACTGCTGTTTGATCAGGCCCCCAATGCTAGTCTTAAGAGAGTCATTAAGTCTGCTCAGGGTGCTATACAGTGTCTCTCACATTGACGCCTTCATGGTACTAATTGGGCCAGGATGTTATAATGAACTCATGAAGTTAACACTGTCACACACATTGACCTACGCTCCAACAAACACATAACTTAAACACAAACATTACTCCTTGAACGTAGAAAAACCCTTTGATCCACTGCAAAGTATGGCTTTTTAATGAGATGGACACATAAAGGAGCAATTATATATCAGCAAAATTACATTTTACTTACTCCAACTGTTAACTGTATCAAAATAATATTAAACTGACTTACAGAGCCGTGAAGTAGTATTTGCCCCTTACAGATTTCTTCTGGATATTTGTTTGTTTGTTTGTTTGGTTTTGTCACACTTGCATGTTTCAGATCATCAAATACATTTTATTTACAGACAAACAGACCTGAGTAAATAGAAAAATCCATGATTTAATTTATCAAGGGAAAGAAGCTGTCTAAACTAACCTAGCCTGATGTGCAAAAAGTAGTTGCCCTTGTTGGTTAATCATGAATGAACTATAATTAACCACCTTTTCATGAACGCTCAGTTTAATTAGCCTAGTAACACCCAGGTCTGATTACAGCATGGTCTGTAAAATCAAGAAATCACCCTGAATAGAACATGTCTGTCAACATAAACTAGGGTAAAAGATCTCCAAAAGTAACACATTATTCCCTGATCTAGATACATTCAAGAAGAAATATAAAATAAAGACATTGATCAGCCTGAAAAGGTTTACCAAGACATTTCTAAGGCTTTGGGACTCCAGTGAACCATAGTGAGAATGAATATTCACAAACAGAGAAAACAGTGACAAGTGGTAAACCTTCCCAGAAGAAATCTGGCCTGTCAAAGTTATTCCGATGGCCCTAGTCCACTAGTCTCTACTAAGCACTATTTGAGCTGACGGCTGCTCATGGGTACCAGCGAACACCAAAACGATGCCAAGAGAAGCTAAGAAAGTTAAAAAGGGATTAACGGACCATCAAGGACTACAATGGCTGGGGTGACTCGAATGGGACAAATTGGAGGTGGTTCGATGATAGTGAGTGTTTCGTGACTTTAAGCATATTTTATGTTACTCGTCCCATGCGCAAGTTTCCTTTCTACAAACAAAGATATTCTAAGGCCGTTGTCTCTTGCATGAAGACAGTAAGTTTACATAGGTAGCGCCAATGCTAACTCCGTGCCCTGTTCTATTTTTCATGTGCCTTCTCTTAACTATGTTGCCATAACATGTTGTGCATGTATTTAAGTCGTGTGGTTTTTTTTTTGTTCCAGAATGTCTTTCAACATGCAAGGGATATTCTTTCACCAATTCTGACCCTCCAAGCTACTCCGCTTCTATCCCCCTAACCCCACAGAAGCACAAATTGCTGTTATATAAAACAAAGCACATTCTCTTGCAACTCTAGTTTTATTTCTAAGTTTATTTCCACAAAATGTCTTTTAAACTGGCTTTTTATTAACCACCTCCTATTTCTGTCTTTTGTCTAGGCAGAAGGAAGAGATTCCCAAATAAGGATCTCTCATCATTTCTTATGGAGATGCAAAAAAAAGATGCACTATCCCATGAGATCTCATATGTTTTTCCATAGGTTTTACACAGATTAGGCAGAGCACAGCAGGTCAGCACCATAAATTTAACTAGTTAGACATCGGAGTCTTGCCTTTTGGCAACGTCATCTTCCCTTCAGCCTTCTAAAAGCATTTTTGACAAACACCCGTGCTGGTTCTAACGTCAGTCATCCAGTGTCATGGAATGGTTTCAAGAGGCAGTCATGCAAGGGATAAGCCATGTCACCAAGGATGTAATAGCCAGTTGTCACTGTAGCAATGTTCCTGATGTCAGCTGGAAATAGGTTTCCACAGGTGTCTAACTACCACAGTGTGGACAGTCTCAGAACCCTATCATCATACAAGCTCCCTGGCAATTCAACAAACACATTTCCAGGTCTTTTCCATCCACAACGGCTTGAAGGATTATGGAGAGCCAGCCTTCAAATAGTGAGTGTGATAGTGCTGTTGCGCTATGATGGTTATGTGGGAGTCATCGCACCCACACAGTGTGCCCCCCCCAACTGTTCTCAGTGTAGATGGCCATTTCTTTGAACCTCACTTCATCAGGAAAACAGATTTCTTCTGGCACCAACATCATCTGTGCAACAGAACAAACTCCTGCACACAGTTGCCCACAGCTGTAACACTGACTCCAAAAAGATTTCCAATACTCCTGTATTTTGAGCTGGTAGCTAGCTTCCACAGTGCAATGGCCATTCTCTTCCTTAAAGGCAGGCATTGCCAGAAAGTCGTATCTTGTCGTTCTAGAGCTGGATGTAGTTTGTTGCACAGGTCGCTGAACGTATTGTTTAGACATCCTGAAGTTCTGCAACCACTGCACATTTGTGAAACAGGGAACAATAACATCTCACCACTGGGAGGCTCTGTTAAAAGCCCAGACCGGTGGTCTGCTGCAATATTGTTGCAACAGGACAGCCATCTGAAACACAGCATACATATCACAAAACCTAAAATCACTAAAAAGTGAGGCTGCTTTGCTATGATTTGTAATGGAAAACAACCTGTGTAGAGTAGAGTGTAGAGTTTAGCCGAGTCAAGTAGAGTAGGTACAAATAGAAAAGGGTCTATAATGACTCATACAGAAAGTAACAAAAGAACCCTAAACAACATCTAAATCACTTGCCTCAGTTATCTTCAAGTATTCATGATTCAACAATAAGTTAAATTCTGTTGCCTAACCAGAAAAATTTAAACTTTTTTGGAACGTTTGCATTTAGGTTACATTTGTCATGAAACTAACACCATTTAATAAAAATGAACATCAAACTGACAATCAAGCATAGAGGTGGCAGTGTGATGGTCTGGGACTGCTTTGCTGCCTCAGGATCTGGGCAACTGCTGTAAATATTGGAATCAAGAATTCGGCTCTGTAGCAAAAAGATTGAAACTCAAGCTCAAGCACTCTTGGTTTATGCAACAGGACATTTGAAGCAGACTTGCAGGTCTACCTCTGGAGAGACTTATTCAAAGTCCAAACTTAATGATGCTGTGGCATGACCTTATTCAGACCGTTCATGCTCCAAAAGCTTCTGTAGTGGCTTGATAAAAACAGTTCTGCAAAGAAAAGAGGGCGGACATTCATCCACAGACTCATTGCCAGTTGTCATGAATGTAATTACTGATTCCAGTCGTTGCTGCTAAAGGTGGCACAACCACTTATTATGTTTAGGGGGCAATGAAATTTCCACATATAGGACCAGGTTGGTTTGGATAGCTTGTTTCCCTTAATAAGGGAAACCATTTGAAAACAGCATTTGTATTTACTCAGGTTATCTTTGTCCAGTATAAAATTTTGTCTGAAACATTTAACTGTGACAAAAAAGCAAAAGCAGAAGTCTATGATGGGGCAAATACTTTTCCACGTTTGTAATTTTGTAATAGTTGAACTTCAACTTAAACACGTAGTATAAGAATGAATAGCTTTATATTTAGATAAAACAGTGATGCTACATTGAGCTTTTAGCTCAAGAACGTGTATGGCAGATTCCACTGGCTCACTGTAGCCCAGATGGATCCATCTAATTACCACAGGTTAACACACAGCTGAACCACAAAAGACCACCACTTTACTGTGCCAACTGTACAGAGCTCCATTCAAGGTATAAGACTGGTTGTACAGTGCTCTGTTTCTGTCTTAAACAGCAGTGATTCAAAACGTGTCCATAACCCCTGAAACCGGTGAATGGCAGTTGTTTACGATAAAGTCAAATTGGCTGCAAAATCAAACACACATGTTCCGGTTGAATGGCTGGCTATTGTGTTAACCAGGAAATCTACTGTTAAGAACAATGACTGTGGGTTTTAATCCATAAGGCTAAAATTAGTTATGTATTAATAATTTAACAGATTAGCTTTATTAAACATCTTTTTGACCTTATTATTATTTTTGTGTCAGAAAAAGGCCAAGCTCTCAGTTCAGGTGTTTCCAACAACAGTTATATTCTGATTCACAAAGGAGGACGCAAAAAAATAATACTGTATCGATATTAAAAATAGCATACTAACATTCAAAGAAAAGTGCAACTGAGAAGGGTGAATTAAAAAAATGTGCATGTATATTTGTGAATTTTTATTTTCTTTTGTGTGTGAGTTTTGATCACCCCCCTGTAATGTTCTTTAGATTTGCCTCCTTTAGTCCATTTCGCTGTGCTTGTTATTGTTAGTTGTTTTCCATATTAGTTCATTCTTTTCTGTTTAGGTTCCTAGTTTATTGTAATGTTCTTTTGTTGTAATATTTCCTGTTTGATGTCTGTTTGTCTGTCTCCCATGTCTTGTAATTTCCTTTTACTAGTCTCCCACCCTCATCCACTGCCACTATATGCAATCAAGTAGATTGGGTTCACCTGCGCCATAATTGTACGTAAACAATTGTGCCCAATATCCTGTCTGCCCTTTGGTCATAAACCACAGATCTTTACAGTTTAGGTTTGTTAAGAGCAGTGATGGTTTTAAATTCTTACAGCTCCTCGGAGGAAAGACCTGCGATAATGCTCTTTTGTGCACCTTGGATGCAGCAGTTTGTCACTGTAGGAGCTTCATGCATGGGATGGGAGACATTGTCCAACAGTGATGTTATTTTTGCTAGAGTCCTTCCCACCCCCTGCACTGGATCAAGGGGGAATCCCAGGACACTGCTGGCCTTCCTGAGGAGCTTTTCTAACCACTTGCTCTCAGCTCTAGATAAGCAGATGGCTCAACAAACTACACCATAGAAGATGGCTGATGCCACCACAGAGTCAAAAAAGGTCTTTAGGAGTGCCCCCTGCAGGGAACTCAGTCTCCTTAGCAGGTAAAGTCTGCTCTAAACCTTCCTGTAATGAGCATCAGTGTTGTGTGCAGTTTGTTGTTCAGATGAGCACCCAGGTACTTATGAGTCCACTATCTCAAAGTCACTTCCCTGTTGGTGTGAGAGGTCTAAGCCTATGGAAATCAACCACAAGCTTCTTTGTTTTCCCCACATTGATCAGGAGATAGTTTCGCTGGCACCAGTCCACAAAGTCCTGTGTCCAGAGGCAACTTTTGTAGATGGCAACCTGCGGAGTTAATGGAAAACTCTGCAGTGTAGAGGGTGAACAGTAAATGATATTATAAACCTTTAAATCAATAGCACTTTTGCATTGCATGGTATCAGCATTAAAGTCCCTGTTTAATTGCAGTTTGTTTTCCAAGAAAGTTTAATGTGAAGCATGTGTTGCAGTTTGTGATTATCCAAACAGAGAAGGAAAACTCACAAACTATTATGGTAAGTGCTGTGTGTACTCAAAAGTCTGAACTTCCAAATTTGAAAGATGAGCTGTAACACCCTCTGAAGTCATAATTTGAAGACTTATTGCCCAGCCTTAGAATCCAGTATGGCTGCTGCAAGTACAAAACATGGTCATAGGTCCATTAATAATACACCACTAGTTATATTGTAAAACTAAGTTTAAATAAACTGCTTCCTTGTGTGAAATCAACAACTAATTAAACTAAAATCAGGAAGAGAACTGCAAGCCTTAACAACTCTGGTTCATAATTGGGTATGTTTTTCAAATACCTGAAGTTCAAAAACATTTAAAAATATAAATAACATGTACATTTGCAGCCACCATACCATTCAAGAAAGAGACAGATGCAGTATGTGCTAAAAAAATCCAGAATAAAAGCAAAGGATCTTGTGAAGAAGGCCTATGCAAGCTTGGGCTGAAAGGCCACTCAGAGTGGGAGAAGCAATCACTCCAAAAGCAACATAAAATCCCAGATTACATCTTGTAATTGCACTCAGAGGATAAAGACATGTTCTGTGGTCCGATGAATCAAAAACTCAAGTGTTGGCCCTAATGACTATTGTTACATTTGGAGGAAAAACAGGGAAGTTTGCAAGGTTGAGAACACCATCTCAACTGTGAAGTATGAGGGCTGCACAATCATGTTGTGTGGGTATTTTACTGCACAAGAGAATGATGCTTCTAAAAAAAAGGTGGCATTATGAGACAACTTGATGTGGAGATATTGAAGCAACATCTCAAAACATCAGCCAGGAATTTAAAGCTTAGGCACATATGGGTCTTCCACATAAACATTGTTAACAATGCATAATGCAATCAAATGCATTGCAATGCAGCACATAAGCACTCCTTAAGTGTTTAAATGCAAAAAATGCAGAGAAATACATTCGTTGCAAACAGCAGATAGCCCGGTCACTGAATTCCTCATATATGACTGTTTATGTGGATAAGCCACTGATTAAACTTAATTTTGAAAAGATTAAGTAAATAAGAGGAAATATTTCTGCTTCGCTGTGGCTGTTGAGTTTTGAGTTTCAGAAATGTATTCTTTTGGCACTGCACCAAGTTATCTCTTGGCTTTCAAGTTATGTCCTTGAAGTCAAGTCCAACACAAAGAGCTTCTACATTATTGATTAAAAGACAATTTTCTTTATAACTTAAAATATGTCTCTAGGTAGGAACCCCAAGTTCATGTTTTTATCGCATTATACTTTTTTCCTAAGCAACATCAGTTTTCAATGAGTGAAAAGTCCTCAAACATTTTTCTCAAAGGCTTCAGAAGGACACTGATAAGCAACACCACTCAATAATTTCTTTCTCACCTACATTTGTCAAGAATGTCAAACCCAAAACCATTTTCTCACAAGCCCACAATTAAAATAAACCAAATTTGCTTATGCATTATGCAGCAAAGCACTCACTTGATTAGTATTACATCTCCGTAAAACCAGCTCACTTTGCATAAAAACAGTCTCCTCTGCATAATTAACGAGCAACTCGCTTCCAAGTACCAATTATGCGGGGTACAATGGGTGAGTCCAAATGAACACTGCAGCCATCTGGTCCAGAGCTCGGCGGCCTAACCAGGGAAAAGAAGTGAATGAAGCTGCAGCAGCCAACCCACATGTGGACCCAGACCAGCTGTGCCTTTGTCAATATGGAACTATGAGCAGGATGTTTCCGACTTGGATGAGAGAAATAAGGGAAGACGAGTGAGAAGCAAAAGAAAAAACAAACGAAAGAGGATAAAAAGGAGAATGAGATTTATTTGTGGACAAATTAAATTATGGAGGGCAAGATAGAGAACGGAGTTTTGAGAAAAGCTTCAAGACAACTAAAACAATTGGTGCAGAAGCATAAAGACATTGTGGTGTGATGGAATAATTCATATGTGATTTATGAAAGAAATCTAATAAGAAGAAAAAAAGGGGAACATTTATTTTCCATGTAAAATTTTCCTAATATGTAATCTGGAAAATGCATGTTTGAGCAAAACAAAAGAAGTAAAAATTGCTCATAATGATACACTCCCCATTGAAAAGATTTGCAAGAAAAAAAAGAGATTTATTGTTCCACTGAGGCACAAAAACGCAAGAAAATTGAGAAATAAAATACATGTGTTAGGATAGATCAATGGTGTAAAGGGGGTTGGTGGTAGGAATGTGTTTGACAGTAAATCACTCCTTACACTATGAGGGAAAAGTGAAAGCATAAGGGGAACGGAGGAGAGGCGAAACAGTTGGGAGGAGGGCTGAGGAAATCAAAACCATCTTCTGATTCTTTCCTTTAACAACTTGCACTATGAGGCAAGCAAACTAGTTGGCTATATATGCAGAAACATGATGAGGGTGTGATACAGTTGATTAAATTGAGAAAATCACCCATAATTAGTGTTCATAATGTTTGGGCTTTAATCCTCTTTGTGTGGACGTCCATCAAACAGCTTCTTGAGTAATAACACTGTTAATCCATTCACAGCTGTAGAAGAAGTATGTTCAAATCAGTAAGACCAGGAAGTTAGAACAGAGAGCAAAAGTCATGAACCAAAAGCAATTATAGCCATCCCAACATTTCCAAACAAACTACCATTGTGCAGAACGTTCTTTATAGTGCCTGTAAAAGGCATTTATACTCTTACCTTTTGGACATTTTGTCATGTTACAGCCACAGTTTTTATGTTTTTTTTAATCGAAAACCTAAAAAGTGTGTTATGCATTTGTAAGCAGGTCCCTTTTACTCTGAGGTCCCTGAATAAAATCCAGTGCAACCAATTACCTTCAGAAATCTACAAATTTGTAAATAATCCCTCTGTATGTAATTTAATTTACAGTGTGAATGCAGATGTACACCACACTTAAATTTTATGTCCTATGTAAAAAACAGAAGAAAAAAGAAAACCAGGTATTATTTAATGTTATGCTTTGGCAAATTTCCTTTTTGTGTCATTATTCTTATATTGTTTATAGAGCAGAGTTTTGTGACTGAACCGATTGTTAGCAGGGTCACAATAAGTGGAGAGTACCCGCAGGTGTCTCCGCTTGCAGTGCCCTCCACCCGGGTTATTATTTCAGGTGTACCACCGTTCATCCCCAATGAAGCGCTGTAGAAAGAGCTTCAGCGTTTCGGGAGGCTTGCCAGTGGTTTAAAATCTATGGGTTTAGGATGTAAAAACACTAAAACATGTCCAGTCTTTTAGGAGGCAAGTTTTCATGTTTTTAAAACTCTTCTATGCAGACGCTGGAAGTATCTTTTGGGGTACAAAATGAAGAAGGTTCTTATATGATTTATGCAAGCTCCGGAAACATGAAATGTTTTGAGTGTGGGGATGTTGGGCTAAATGGGTTGTTTGCCCGTATAAAAACACGGAGATGCAGGTTGATACAGTGGGCTAATATAAAGAGACATCGCTGACTGTCGGTGCTCCTCTGGCCGCAGAGGAGAGGGCGTATTCCTCTTCAGTTGTCTCTGATGCTGGGGAGGGAAGCAGCAGCCAGAATGAAATACAGCCTATTAAGGAAGATACTGTGAAAAATTAGAAGCAATGTTCCAAAAGATTCCTCAATTTGTGACACAGAAACCAGACAGCTGCTTCTAACCCTGTTGCTGCTGAGGCAGTAGTACTGTCAGCAGCTGAGGTTACAGAGGCCCAACGTGGTGCTGAAGCTGCACAGGTAGAAGACATGGATCATGACACGGAATCAGACAGCATTTCAATGGCTAACTCCCAAACATTGTGCAGTGATTTATAGACTCTGGAGGAAATCAATGATTTCTTTGTAAACAATTGGAAAGCATGTTAGTGTTCTTGATTATTTCCCTAACGCAGAAAAATGTATCAAGAGCTCTTTAATGTTACAGACAATAGTAGGTTGTGAAATGATTGATGAAAAGAAACATTTCCTTTAAAATTATTATTTGCCAATAACTTAAAATTATTTAAGTTATTGGCAAATAAAAGAAAAGGTTCAAAATGGTTCAAAACTCAGAAATAAGACTATGATTATGGTATACAGGGTGATCATCTTTCTACTGTCTCTATCTGTCCTCCCTCTCCATTACACCTATATATATATAATATTTGTCGGGTTCTGGAAGCTGCTGCTTTTATTTTGTGCCTGCTATTAACTTCGCTTTGCCCCTAGGTGTCGCTTGTGTGCTGTTGGGTTTGGGCAGGTGTTTTCCATCTCCGTGATCAGGCTGGGAGGTTAAAAGGAGTATGCTGCCAGCACTTTGACGCCTGAGTGTTTTGCCTCTGTGGTAACATTCAACCGGCCAAGTTTTGAAAGATTCATGTTCTTGATAAGCTTTGACTTATTCAATCTTGTCCTCGTTTATTTCCAGGTTCAGCTCTGGACCCAGTTCATGCACTTTTGAAGAACCTACCTGACTTCGCCTTCTTGCCAAGATTCCCAGTCAGGCATTGCTGGCAGCTATTGGACTCCATACGCTCTGCTTCCCTGAGCGAAACCTGTCCACCCTCCAGCAAGCGGCACCTCTGGACTCCAACTGTAAGGAAACACTGAATCAAAGTTCTGATCCGTGGGAAGGATCAGATTATCAAGTACCAGGCCCACTAAGTTTACCAGAACCGGAATCACCCTCCTCCGACAAACCATCTTCATCTACAAACTGTAAGATAAACAAACACTGCAAGATCCTAATTGTTCCCGACATCAACTTACCTGTTACCCTTCCATGCAGCCTAGAAGTTCCAGTCCCAGATCCCGCCTTCACTGGACCTGTGATAAAATAAACTCTTTAAACTTCACAATCTTTCCGAGTGTTTCTGCATGTGGGTCAGATTGTCTACAAACAAAATGACAATATTAAGGTAGGCTCATTAAATGGTGGGAGGGATCGGTAAAAAAAGGATGGTTAGTTTAGATATAATCATTCAAAAAAGCTTGATGTTGTGTTTTTTTACTAGAAAGACATGCAGATTATGAAAATGAGGAAGAGTGGGGACATGGTGTTAAAATCATTACCTGTACTGAGTTGGTCTCAGGAAAGGTGCTGGTGATTAGGGTACAAATAGAAAGTTTTTCTTTTTCGTTTCATTAGTGTTTATGCCCCAAACCAGGGGGGCAACAGGATTAAAACATTGCAGGACATACCCACCTATTTGCTGCAGTCCAATCAAAATAATTGTGTTGTAAAAGGTGGGGATCGGAACTGCAACAGTTTTACAATAGACCGAGCAGGAGACAACCCCATCTTCCGTCATCCTCTAAGCTAGCTCATATTGCATCAGATCTTAATTTGGTTGATGCTTGGAGGATTTAACATCATCAGGCTAAACAATACACTTGGGTAAAAAATAAGGAGTCGGGCTAGTTTGGACAGATTCTGCATTTTAGAAATCCACAGACCTAGATAATCCAACTGTTTGATTTGTCCAGTTGGTTTTTCTGACCACCATTTTGTCTACCTGGACTTACTGACTTCAGATACCACTGGCATTTCAACCTAAAATTACTCCATGACATAATTTTTTGTCAAAACTTTGGCAACTTTTGGCAACTATGGAAGGAAAGAAAATCAGATTTTACATCCTTAACTGATAGGTGGGAGGTTGGAAAGGTTCTGATGAGAATCTTTTGCCAGCAATATATAAGCCATTCTAGTGTAAAATTTAAAAATGTGATTCCAAACTTAGAAAATTAAATAAGACAATTGGAAAACAAACTTAGATGCTACTAATAATGACCAACTTAACCAAAAGAAAGAACAGTTAATATTATTTTTACATGAAAGGTCTCAATGAGCTTTACTCTGGTCGATGTTTGTAACCATCAAAGATATGGATGCCCCCACGTCTTTTTTAACCTGGTGAGAAACATTAGCCAGATCAAACAGGTGGTTTGCCTCCAGCGTTCAGATGGCTCTCTGACCAATGATCCCAGCACCATTAAGGAGCATGCTGTGGGTTTCTACAGTGATCTCTTCAGGCGGCAGGTTTGCAACAGAAGCTACATGGATGCTCTATTCAATGGCCTTCCTCAACTTACCACTGCTGATTGGGCGATTCAAGATCCTGGAGTTTCCTTGGAGGAATTGACTGCTGCTGTTGGACAAATAGCTTATGGCAAGACTCCAGGTTTGGATGCTTTACCAGCAGACTTTTAGAGACACCTTTGGAGGCTGTTGGGAGATGACTTGTGGGAAGGCCTTCAGGAATGCGCCCAAACAGTATCTTGCCATCATCCTATCGTGACACTGTACTTTTCTAACTTCTAACTAAGGTTGGCTAATGGACAAACAAAAATCTCCCTTAATTACCAGGTAATATTCATTGGGCTAACAAAGGTTTGAAATTCTTGAATTTGTTTTTGGGTTTTCGAAAAGAACTGGGAGGGTGTCATGGAAAGACTGTGTGCCAGACTGAAATGGAAATGGAAATGCCTTAGTTCTCCTACAGGGATGGGTTCTGGTAGTTAACATCTTGGTTGCTTCAGCCCTCTGGCATAAACTCACTGTGCACCATCATTCCTCATACAATTTCTCCAAAAGACACTAGTGGTCTGATTTCTGGTCAAGACGACACTGAGTGAGAGCTGCAGCCCTGTACCTGCCAGTGGAGAAAGGAGGACAAGGACTCATAGACAATCACGGATCACTGCGTTCAAGCTTCAAACAGCACAGAGACTGCTATATGGTGTTGGATTACCATGGCTGGATGCTACACGTCTTTTTCTAAAGAAAGCAGGATGTCATGGTTATGATGTTTGTGTTGCGGCAAAGGTCCTTGGACCTAACTCGTCTCACTCCTTTATACCAATCAGTTTTAAATGCTTGGCAGATCTTTAATATTGAGAAAAAGGCTGATATGACATCGGGGATGTGGGTTTTTGAAGAACCACTTTTTGAACAGTTTTGTCTCATCTCAGCTGCTTTTTTCTGTTACCTTGAGATCTAAGATGAGAGTAGTGGGAAGTTTGAAGCTAGGTCATCTGATGAGGCAGCCTGCATCCAACCTTGCTGAGCCTCTGGGTGTGCACTCCAACAGGCCTATGGCTTAAAGAAGAAGCCTGTGGTTCTTTGCCAGATCAGAGCATTTGTTGTTAATAGTACTCTGTCAGACCAATGGGATGATGAATATGTGTATGTGTTTCCTTCCTTGATTTTCTGTCCTGCTGTGGATCAGTGGCAAAATGAGCCAGATAAGCTGCTGTTCCTACGAACTTCACAGCTTGGTTACTTTAAAGTCTTGGGGAAAAAAGTTTTTTACAAAATCAGTGTGAAGGTTCTGAATTTACGCTCTCTGGCAGAGGTGAGGGTGTCGAAGTAGGCTGAGTTTCTTGACATCAGCTCTACCCCAAGAGGCTGTGTCCAAACCACCCATTGAAAATGGGTGGGTAACCTCCAGTGGAGGATTGTACATAGGGGCCATAGCTACAAAGAGGTATCTGGTACACCTTAATCCTGACATTAGTGTTAACTGTCCTTATTGTTTCCAAAAGGAAACATTGTATCACATTTTTATTGAGTGTTCCAGACTGAATCCTCTTTTAATTATTTTACATCATTTGTTTGGTGGACTTGGTGTAAAGTTTCCTAATTGCATTTTGGCCCATGGCACTGCACAAAACAGACACTTTAAAATTTCAATTCGGGTACTGCAGACTTGCAATATGGATAACAAGAAAAAACAAAATGAACACATTTCATACAGTAGATGCTCTTGTTTTATTTGAGAGACTTGTGGTTGCCTGAGTTTGTGTGGAATTTGAGTTTTTTAAGTTAAGACAAGGAATATAGATGTCTTTTGTAGGCAAGTAGGGTTTTATTTATGTTTTGTGTTCCATTGATGAAGGGTCTTTAGTTTTTCCATTTTGCTTGTTAATTGAATTGAATTCAGTTTTATTTACATAGCGCCAATTCACAACACATCTCACATCTCATCTCAAGGCACTTTATCATACAGAATCATACAGATTTCAAGTCGGGTACCAATTCCAATTAATCTTAACTATCAAACAGTGCAGTCAGATTCAGTTTAGTACTCAAACTGGTTAAAAGGTTTTTCTATCTAAGGAAACCCAGCACATTGCATCGAGTTAGTGACTTGCAGCATTCCCTCCTCCTGGATGTTACTATTTAACATTTTTGTTTTGTGACTGACAGTTTTTGTTTTCTTTCTTTCTTTCTTTCTTTCTTTCTTTCTTTCTTTCTTTCTTTCTTTCTTTCTTTCTTTCTTTCTTTCTTTCTTTCTTTCTTTCTTTCTTTCTTTCTTTCTTTCTTTCTTTCTTTCTTTCTTTCTTTCTTGTGTGTAATGGAACCTGGCTGCTTTCAGCTAAACAAAGACATTTGAAATAAAAATCATCTAATGTTCTGTTTGAGTCTAACTTTTTATACCATCTGCAATCTAATGCTGCCCGAAAACCTATCACATCTGGCTGTGAAAAACTGAGCCACTGCATGCGTGATTAATGTGAGCTCTGTGTGTTTTAGTTAGGCGATGGTATTTTGAGGTGTGTGTGTGTGCATGTATTTGCTAGAGAAAAGAAGGGAACCATTAGATACTCTGATGCACATCTTACACCTATTGTCTCATCCTGATCATCGTTCACTCTGATAGCACTCTGCTGTAGAATCCTGTGAGGTTTCAAAAACAGATTAATAAAAATAATTTTGTCCTGGTGCTGACAGAAGCCTGGAAGGCATTACAGCAGTCAGGCCACAGACGATTTCCAGGAGCAGGATTAGCAGCATTAAGCAGACAAGTTAGAGCCCCTGTGCTTTCACAAAATTAGGAAATTCTGTTTTGGACGTCAGTAAACAAATCTTGCTATCCAACTCTGCGGCCACCCATGCTTAACATATTCCCTTCATATCACTTAGCTAGCTCAGTCTCCTTGTGTCAAGGCCATGCTAACTTGTTGAAATGGAACGAAAAACAAACAGGTGAGCTTATGAATCAGAGTGTGAAAATAAACAATAAGAATGTGTAATCCAACTGAAAACTTGTTTGTAGCCCTATAATTGGGAGTTCCCTGGTCTTATTTGCTTGATTAAAGACTTAAAAGCTCTCCATGACATTACAGATGTGTCACTGACAAATTTTAAGCTCAAGGCCATTCTCCTTTACATCTGCAATAAAGAAAATAAAGAGTAACAAGAGCTTATTTTACTCCAAATGTCTACCAACAGGAGTTAATGTCACATATCTAAGTGGTGCTACTGCAGATCTGTGGCGCCGGATTAGCAGGAGGTTTCTGTCAGAAAGGTTTTGTGCCCTTTTTAAATAAACCCCTCTTCCCTTTTGCTTATCCATCATGCTTTTTTTTGGGCAAGCAAAGGCCCCCACCATAATAACAATTGATAAGGAAGTATGGCAAGTCTTGTTCATGATGAATCACTGTGAAAAAAAAAGCTGTCTTCTAACTACAAGAGCAGGCGCTTGGTGGTTTGTAAATAAAACTTCACTTCTCAGATTGTTTCCATAAACCCAAACAGGGCCTTATTGCTTTGGGGTCATTTGTCAGTTTTTCCTAGTATAAAAGAAAAAATATTACTAATTGATTTTTTCCCGCTGTAAAAAAAGCTGTTTCAACAGCTTGTGCTCTAATGAAAAAACTTTTCTATTTTAACATTTTTTTTTTAGGATTGACATTTCAAAACCTGACTTGGGCACATAAACCCATGTTTGCCTGTTTAAAAAAAAAAAAAAATCAAAAAAGATTCTTTTTTTCAAAATAGTATTTTTAAATTTAAAAATCCCGAATTTTCTTTGCTTTTTAAAGTTTATTGCAAGGACTGAAAAGCACAAGTCTAAATAATTCTGAACAAGGATTGTCTGGACTGACCGGATTTTGTGGTATGTGGTATCTATTTTATTCACATTTTATTCCTCATGTATGCTGTTTTTTAGGCTGATTTGAGTATATTGTGGGGATATTAATAAATCAGACTACTTTTAAAGTCAAGTAGTCTGCAATCATTACAAGATGGAGACCCAATGCCTTGGTTTAGTGCAAGTGCTATAAAATAAAAAAGATAAATGAGGTCACTTTAGTTGATTTATTTACAGTTGTTTCAGACATTTAATTGTCATGCATTATGCAGATTTCAGATTGATTTATTGAACATTGATCATTAATGAACAGCAGGAACCGTCCCTAAAGTTGGAATTTTGGCTTGAAAAGTCAAACGTTTGTCACCAACCATGACATCAAAATCAAGTGTGCCTGTTTTGCATATTAAACTTATGTCCCTTTTCCACTGGCTTGATTTGGCCCTACTCGGCTCCACTCGGCTTGCTTTGCGAGTGTCAGTGTTTTCCGTACCGGTACCTACGTTTTTGGTCCCTGCTCCTGAGCAGGTCCGACCGGGGCTGAGTAGGGACTACATGTGACATGACCAGACTGCTTTTCACCGATTGGCCGTGGGAGGAGGAGAAATGAGAAGGTTTTCAATGAGACAGTGCAGGGAAAAGTTAATAAAACTCAAGAGCAACTACAATAATATTATGGACCACAGTGGCCGGAGCAGGTCATACATGTAATTTTACCATTTACGGGTCATAAACTATGCCTGAAGGCTGACAGAAAAGAAAAAGGACAAATCACCTTTCTGACACACAAAACAAAACCACCATGAAACAGCGTGTTTGGTTCGGAAATGTATTTACGGTCCTTTAGCGAACCATTTTATAAGTTCTGGCTGGGCTATGGTCGAGATAATTATCCCAGTGGATCATTTTAGACATAAAACCATAAAACATTCTTGCATATACATTAATACAAACGTTATTAGTATTTAGTTCATGTTTTTGTTTTTTATTTTTTATCATTTCACGCATATTACTTAAATGTGACAATGTAACACAGTAACGTTAATAGCAGCACAACGCTCTACACTCATGGCTGGAGGGGGGGCTTCAGTCGCCATAGCTTCAGCCATTGGCAGGTCAGTGGAAACACAAAAGTTACCGTACCGAGTAGAGCGAAACCGAGTGGTGCAGAGCCATGCCGGCTGAAACGAGCCAGTGGAAAAGGAGCAATAGTGATAGTGACAGTAAAGCCATTTTTTGACAAATGCTAGTGAGTTATGCAGAGTTTAAATAGGTAAAATTGAGAGACAAATGTATTTTTTTTTTTTTTTTTTTTTTTTTTACCGCGTCCTGTCCGGCAGAGTAGCGCTCAGAATTGTTGTCTGAGTGCCAAGAAATTGCCCAACAGATTTACTTTCACAAGCGGAGCATCACAGCTATTGCTTAAGGCTCTGCTTGATATTTAAAAAAAGAAATTTTTTATAAACCCTTCTTTGGGGAATATTTCAATTGTTACGGACACGGAGACTAAATAAAAAGGAAAAAACAGAAGCTTGACAAAAAGAGGGGGCCCAAAAAAAAAAGGGGGGGAAAAAAGGAGGAGAGAGTGGAGGAGAGAAAGAAGGAGAATGAAAAAAAAAGATTACACCTGCTTGCTTTTACCAAAAAAAAACGGTTTTAGAATGTAAAAATGTACTTAGTGAGAAGTGCAGCCCAATATAGATCATCTGTGTATCGATCAACACCTGTTGGGATGCGCTTTATAAAAGGTTTCTCCACAGAAATAAGCAATAGCGAGGTGGGGACCCACCGACCTGCTCCGGGCCCCCCGGGCGGACACTGAGGAGATCCGAGCAACAGACACCCAAAAGGCCCCCAAAGACAGGAAACCCCAGGAGAACCACTGCCGGGACTACCGCAACCCCCCAAGAAGAGCAGTGGAGAGTCCCGGGGACCACCAGCAGCGACAGTGCAGAAGCCCGGGGAAAAACCGCAACAAAAAAACCCACAGGCCCCCGGGCAGCCGGGCCCACCCCGGCAGATCCAGTCATGGGACCCAGAGACCCAAGACCCCGGGACACGCCACCCCCAAGACGGGCCCCCGACAGAGCCCAGGGGCCCGGGCCCCGGCAGGCAGCCCCGGGGGGGTGAGCCAGCACCCCCCAAAGCATCCAGCCCAGACACCGAGAAACCACAAGTCACCAGGGGCAGAGACCCAAACCACGGCGGGGCAGGGTGGCGGGGAGGAAATAGCCCCCCATAATATGGGGGGGGCCTAAGCTGATCCAGGAGAGGGAGCAGTCCAAGACCCAACCCTGTCAAAAAAAAAACAGGCACTCACAGTCACAGTCACCCACTCCCCCCCCTCATCCACACACATAAAATACTCGCTCCCAATGTAAAGACAAACAACAATGGAGTCCTGCACTCACTCACACTCCCCATGCATACTCTATACTCCAAGGAGGTGGTCCCCTTCCCCCCCGGGGGCAGAGACAGGCAGACAGCCCAGGCCCGGGTGGTCTCCCCCGGCCCCCGCCCAGAACCCAGCCCCCCCAACCCCCTACCTCCGGAGAGGTACAAAAGGGGGGTCCACATGGCCAAAAACCGCCCGCCAACAGAGCCGCCCGGGCAGAGCAGTCCCGATCCCCCAACGAGCTCCGATCCCGACCCCCAGAGTCTCCCCCCCCCAGTAAACCCCCCAACATGAACCCGCCACAGGGCCCACCCCACACAGGGACACCGATATCAAAACAAGCCCCCAACCCAAACGCCACGGAATCCCCCCCCCCACAGGGGCATACCCCCACAGGTGAACTCTATAGCCGAGAGGCCGATGAGGTCACACCCGCCGCACCCCGCTCCCCCCCAACAGGCCCCGGCCAAAAGCAAGGCAAGGGCCCCGCAAAAACCCCACCCCTGCCCCATGGCGAAAAAGGGCAGACCCCGCCGAGCACCGCACCCACAAAGGACCCCAACCCCGCAGCATGACGGGACAGACTCACCCACCCGATCCCCGGGGTCAGTGTCCCCACCACGCCCCCCAATGCCCCACTCAGCCACAGAAAAGAAAACAAAAAAAAAAAAAAAAAAAAACGTTGAAAAAAACATTTTTCCTTGAAAAACATTCCTGCCACTGCAACTGGCAAGGGAGAAACACTATCCAGCTCAGCTCCACCATCACCACCCAGCCAATCCAAACGCCAGCGACTCCATATCCCAGAAGTGGATACAACCCCTCCACCCCACCGGCTGCAGCCCCTCCACATGTCATCTCAAGGCACTTCACAAAAGTCAGGTACATACATTGCAATTAATCTTAATCATTGAAAAGTGCAGCCAGAATCTGTTATTTATTCAAATTGGATAAAAAGTTTTTCTATCTAAGGAAAGGAAAAACCCGCAGATTGCATCCAGTCAGTGATTTGCAGCATTCACTCCTCCGGATAAACATGTAGAGACAGTGGAAAAGTCACTGGGTTGGGGTTTTGCAGCAATCCCTCATACTGAGCATGCAGTAGCGACAGTGGAGGGAAAAAACCCCCTTTTTTAACAGGAAAAGGGAAAACCCCCCCAGAACCAGGCTTAGTGTGAGCGGCCATCTGCCACTACAGACTGGGGGTTAGAGAGAACAGAGCAGAGACACAAATAGAACAAATAACACTGATCCAGGAGTATTTCTATGGGAAAGGGAAAAGGTAAATGTTAATGGATGTAGCTCTTTAGTCGTTTTACCTAGAAAGAAGGAAAAAGAAAAACTCTGAGCCAGTTTTCAAGTTTTGAGTCTGAAGAGAGCACAGAGAGTTAGTCACAGTAGAAGCTCAGTCAGTAGCTATGTCTAGGAGAGAGAAAAGGGTAAACACTGAAAGACAGGGCCCTGTGGATCATCGGTAGAGGGTGAGCATTAAGTTGTTGCCAGCAGAAGCTTGGAGGATTCCCCTCCCAAAAAAGGTGTTACAGGTAGACACAGAGTCAGGCCCCCGGTGTAGCTCTAGGAAAAGAAAAGAGAGAGAACAAAATTAAAAGCTGAAATAACAGCAAAAATACAAAATTGAAGAGTAGTGTGAGAAAAATAGCCGAAGAGGTGGAAAGTGGTCATTATGTCCTCCAGCAGCCTAAGCCTATAGCAGCATAACTACAGAGGGTAGCTAGGGGAACCTAAGCCACTTTAACTATAAGCTTTATCAAAAAGGGAAAATTTTAAACCTAGCCTTAAAAATAGACAGTTTGTCCATCTAGAGCCCACTGATGGCCATTGTATACTAAAAACCCCACAACGATTGGGGATACTCTCTCTGTCAGATTGACCAAAACCATTGGAAAAGAGAGGGGGTATAAGGTAGCAGAAATGGAGGGTGTGTTTGCACCTCAACCGTAACTGAGCCGGTTAGGCTAAACCTGACCCCCCTTTACCCCCAACAAGGGGAGAAAAAGACGGAGCTAAAACAAGGAAGACAGCTCAGGATACCTAAGCCACACCAACTATAAGCTTTTATCAAAAAGGAACGTTTTAAGCCTAGCCTTAAAAGTAGACAGGGTGTCCGCCTCACGGACTAAAATGGGGAGCTGGTTCCACAGGAAAGGAGCCTGATAACTAAAGGATCTGCCTCCCATTCTACTTCTAGAGACTCTAGGAACCACCAAAAACCCTGCAGTCTGAGAATGAAGTGCTCTGTTAGGAAAACGTATGGAACAATCAGATCTCTGATGTATGATGGAGCTAAATCATTAAGGGCTTTATATGTGAGGGGGAGAATTTTAAATTATATTCGGATTTAAAGGGAGCCAATGAAGGGAAGCTAAAGTAGGAGAAATATGATCTCTCTTTTTAATTTTATCAGAACTCTTGCTGCAGCATTTTTTAATCAGCTGAAAGGGTTTTTTTAACTGCATTTGTGGACATCCTGATAGTAAAGAATTACAATAGTCCAGCCTTTAAGTAACAAATGCATGGACTAGTTTTTAGCATCACTCCTGGACAGGGATATTTTAATTTTTGGCAAGTTTTGGGGGATGAAAAAAGGAAAAACCTAGAAACTGTTTTAATATGGGTTTTTAAATGACATGTCCTGGTCAAAAATAACACCAAGGTTTTTTTTCTTTTTTAATCGGAGGTCAATTTTAAGCCATCCCGGTTAAGTGATTGACTAAGCAGTTCTTTTAAAAGGACTCCGGTCCAAAGACGAAACTTCTGTTTGTCTGAATTTAGAAGCAGAAAATTTTAAGGTCATCCAAGTTTTTTTGCTTCAAACATGCTTGTAGGCTATCTAACTGGTTGGGCTCATCAGGGTTTAGGAAAAGTAAAACTGAGTATCATCAGCGTAACAGTGAAAAATTTATTCATGCTCCCTGATAATTTTACCTATTGGAAGCATATATATAGTAAAGAGAATTGGCCAAGTACTGAACCCTGTGGTACTCCACAATTTAAACCCCTGGAGTTTAAAGAAAATTTATTTTTAAGAACAAACTGGAATCTGTCAGACAAATAAGATTTAAACCAGCCTAGCGCGTTTCCCCTGATCCCTACAGCATATTCCCCCTTTTTTTTTGTAGGATGTCAGGATTTTTCAGATGGGTGTACGTCTGCGGGGATTAGTGAAGACCCTGCTTTTTTTAGATATTCCCCCTGCTGTCAGAGAGGTGCTGACGTTGAGGCTTTTAAAAGCATACATGCCGTTTTTATTTTGAGCTAATAAATGGTAGATCGGAAATCCTTATATTATTGCATAATGTCTGTTCTACGTCTAGCCAGGGTTTTCATCTAGAGGCGTTTTTTAAACCTTTTTGGATGTAATGTAGCCTGTTAGTAAAAGAAAAAGATGAAAGTTAGGCAGATCTAGTCCTCTTTATCTTTAGTCTTTTGTAGTGTTTTTGGGCTAATACGTGGGGGCTTATCTTTCCAGAGAAATTTAGTGATGGAGGAGTCCAAAGATCTAAACCAGTCAGATGACGGTTTATTGGGGAATCATTGAGAATAAGTAATTGATTTTTGGCAAGACCATTTTAATTGAGGCAACCCTGCCCATGAGTGATATGGGTAGAATTTTCCATTAGCAGATCATCTTCCATTTTTTTTAAAGAGGGGATGTGGTTCAGTTTTGTTAAACGCCAATCTAGGAGACACCTTGACCCAAAATGTAATATTCCCCCAGTGTTTTATTGGAAAATTTTTGGGAAAAAAAATTAATTTGGGAAAACAGCATTTAACCCAATTTATAAATAGTCGAAATTCTTGAGAAAGAATTTTTAAAAACAGTTACCCCACGACAGGGTTTCGAATGCTGGAGAAAGAGAATATCATCTGCATAAAGACATATTTATGTTTAATATTCCTGCATTTTTTGCCTTAATACCCAAGATTGTCTGATTTTGGCTGCTGTGGGTTTAAAAAAAAGCAAATAGGAAGGGGAAAAATGGGCATCCCCGCCTGGTGCCCCTCTGAAGACAGAAGCGGGAAGAGTTTGGTTTTTGTTCTGATACATGCCGTGGGGAATTATAATATTTTATCCAGTTTTGAAGAGCTTCCCAAAAACCCAAAATTTTGTCAAGGGTTTCAAACAAGAATTTCATTTAAATCTATCAAATGCTTTTTTTGCATCTAGGAAATATATTGGTCTCAATTTTTTACTGTAGGAATGTCTATTAAATTAAAAATCTGCGTGAATTAGGGGATGAAGCTACCTTTAATAAAACCAGTTTTTGGCGGGATGTTTAGAGGGGAGTAACCTTTTCTAATCTTTTTGCGAGGGCTTTACAGATTATTTTGAGGTCGACGTTAATAAGGGATATGGGTCGGTAGCAGGAAGGGAGTACTAGGTCTTTTCCTGGTTTTAACAAGAGAGTGATGTTGGCAGAATTTATATTTGGCGGAAGTCTGCCATTTTTTTCGATTTCCTGCACCATTCTTTGGAATATTGGGGCCAAAATATTCCAGAATTCTTTGTAAAACTCTGTTGGGAATCCATCTGGGCCTGGAGCCTTTTTATTGGGCATGCTTTTTAGAGCTTCTTGGATTTCGGCTGAAGTCAGTGGTACATCCAAGGCCATCGCTTGATTATCTGATAGTTTCGGAATTGTTACTTTGTCCAGAAATTGATCAGTGTCATTTTCTGACAAATGTATTTTCATCTTGTGCAGCGAACAGTACTGGGGGTGATCACCCAGTGGCGGTTTTGGATTTGGGAAATCTGCCCAAGGTTTCCGCCCAAAACATACTGGCCTAGGGGGCGCCATAAGCTGTCAAAAACAAGTTATCTGATCTTTCACAAAACTGTTAACTCATGCTTGTTTGCATGTCCAGTCAGTGTAGAATGCTATCCCGTAGTGTTTTGCACCATGTGACTGTATGGGTCTGTACTTGAAACTCATTCATGGTGGCATTCATGCAAGAACCACCACTGGGTTCACTTAGCAAAAGAGCTAGCAAATTCTGCTAGTTTTCTGACTTGCAACTGGATCACAGACAGGTTCCATGTGATGTCACCCCAGATCTAGATTCTGACTTTAAAGGTAAATGGAAAAATTGTTTTGTCCTTTAGCTGTCTATTTGATTTTGGATCAGTGCAGTAAACATATCCAAATGTTCTCCATGTGCACCTTTCATATCAAACTGTTTAATTCAAAATAAAGATTTCTATGATATTTTGCAAAGGTCCTAAATATACCATTTGAGCTAAATGTAGTAACTTTAATCTGCTGTTTCCACATGAAACTATAATCTTTCACCAGTTGTTAGCCTTGTTTTGACTGCACCTAACCAACCTTTTTATTTTTCCCAACAACCACATCATCTCCAGTGCATTTAGGCAAATTGTGAAGGAAAAAAAAAAGCTTCTACAGATTAATTTAAGAAGAAAGCAGTTCAAATAGAAAATGCCTCTCTCAAGTGTCTCAAGTTTCTGCCTTTTTAACAGACAATATGGTATGTTTAAGGCTAATTAAAAAGAACCAGTTATAACACCACAATTCTTAGAAAAAACTGACAATAACTCACAGGTTCCTAATAAATACTAAAAAAATCAAAAAAGTCATGAATTAAATGAACACAAAAACATATAAATGTTTTTAATGTTATGGTTTTAGCTGAAACTATACACTACTTTTTAACATGATCTGTATGTTCATATAATTAAGATTTATTAGTTAATGTTCATCAAAGCTAATTTGGATTTAAAATAGCAAATGTTGTGTTGACACCTCTGCTTTAGAATATTGTGTACTGAATGAAATGAGGATGGTGAAATTGTGAGAAGATTAAAAGTTGTGGCAGAAACTGGCAAAATTCGGTCTCTGTGATGCAAATCTTGCCAAAGCAAAAGAATTATGTTGATAAGGCCGTCCTGGAGCAATAAACCACCCCCATGTCTCAAAAGCACTCAAATGACTCCAGAGCCTCTTCATGCTCTTTGAACATAGGCACACTGCAGTTGATTTTTTGCTTTGAGGATTAATCAATCATCCTTGTGAGTCACCATTAGTATCATAAGAACCTAATGAGTTTCAGCATGACAAAGTGCCTTGATAACAACTTCAGCTATGATTAAACAACTACTCGCATTTAACTTTTTCATTAGTCACCACATAAAAATGGTTTAGTAAGTAATGCTGCAGTGTAAATGCATTAAAATATCTTTTTTTTTCAAATAGACAAGGCCAAACTGCCACTAAAATCTGATTATCCACTATCAAAGGTGCTAATAATCAAAAGACACATCAATATCACTGGAATAACACCATGATGTTATTAAAAAGTGAGGCATTTCAAAACCTGTCTTGCAGCACAGCAGGTACTCCAGCTGTAATCTAGTACTGGACGCCATCATGAGTGCATCTCTGCAGGATCGGGATGCAGTCTTCATGCTTTACTTTATCATTCAAGCTTCTTTCATACTTGACTTGCCGTGGGAGGCAGGCAGAGCTAGTTGCCCTTCCCATCCTGTGAAAATTATGTGGATGGTCCTAAATCATAAACATAAATACCTCATAATGTTGGAGAAAAAAATACCCTCACTTAGCTGCATTGATTCTGTGTCCTCAGCAGCAACATGAGGGCTGGATTAGTGGTGTTTAGCCAGGACTGTTCTGATTTCAGTTCAAGGGCAGAGGTTTAGAGTTTAAAATAGCTGCCAGATATACTAAACATTAGCATTCTGGGGGACGTCCGTGTGTGAATGTGATAACAGCCCTGTACACTTTTCCTGCAGTTCCTACTTTTTGGAAGAAACTTTCTTAAACTAGACCTCTAAAAGATTATCATAAACATTTACAATACTGCACAATAGCTTTAACCCCCCCCACCTAATTTCTTTACACTGCCTTTGACACAACTGTCTTTCTTATTGCAGCCTTAATCAATAGATCTCCAGGCTTTCTGGTGGTCTTTAAAGTTTCTTTTTCTACTTTAGCTACATTCTCTGTTTATTCCTTGATCTTTAGTATTACTTAAGAATAAGGAATGGGCGCCAAAAATAAAGAAGCTATAAAAGAGGAGGTTCATCAAGTTTCTAAGCCATTTTTTGCCTAAATCTAAGGTCACAGTTTGATGTTTAAACAGGATGGAGCGGATTAACAACCAGCCCAAGTCCAAAGTAAAATGTTCTAAATAAAAAAAATAATAATAAAAAACAAGGTTTTGCAAATGCAGCTGAGAAAGAGGGACAACCACTAAAAGGTCATTGCTACCAAAGATACTGAGCTCTACGTGGTAGAAAAAAGTGCGGTAGAAAAAGTTGCACAAGTAATGGGGAAAATGCAGCCTTGAAGGGATTGTCAAGCAAATACCATACAAGAGCCTTGGAGAGATTCACCAGGCGTGGACTACTGCTGGAGTTGGTTTTTCAAAAACCAAAACACACACACATATCCATGACATGAGGTACAACTGTAACATACTTTGTGGTAAGACATCGCTGAACCAGAAATAACATCAGATGAACTTGACTTTTGCTCAGTGGTCCAAACTCCTCCTTCCAGATTAAGGTTAAAGTTAAATTTTATTTGGAATTCATGGTTTCCAAGTCTGGAGAAAGAGTGGAGAGGTGCCGATTACAAGCTGCTTGAGGTCCCACGGAAATCTTTCACAATCATTTATGATTTTGGGAAGCATGTCATCTGCTGCTGGTGGTACACTTTTTTATCAAGTCCAAAGTCAGTGCAGTTGTCTACCATTACATTTTTGAGTGCTTCATGCTTACTTCTGCTGACAACGGCTAGCAAACTGTCCTTAACTGTTCCCCATAGAAAACCCATGGAGTATTGCGAAAGGGAAGAGGACAGACACCAGACCCAATAATGTAGTTGAGATGAAGGTTCCTTTGAAAGCAGCCAGGGCTTCCCTAAAACAGCCCAGCATTGCTGCAGAGTCTCAACGCTGCATTGATGCAGTAATTCATACAAAGCGGGCACTGACCGAGCATTGAACACAGTTGAGTAAATGGACACGTTTTTTTCTTGGTCTCAAATACTATGTAATATTCTAATAAAAAATAATAATATTCAAATTTTCAGAGAAACTATAACATAGTTTTTCATTAGGTATAAACATAAAAAAATGAGTATTACTTTTTGAATTATTTTATTTTAATTAGTGAAATAAGGTATGTTTTATAAACAAGAAATATTGCAGTTTTTCTGAATGTATGCTTCGTTTTTAAAGGCATACTGGGAACTAAAGCCACTCATCTCACCACTGGGCAGCTGCCAGTAGTATGTTGTGGTCCAAAACGTTTCACAGGCAGATGGAGGGCATGTCCTCTCTACCTCCTACAACTCAACAGGACACAGCATGCTAGGATAAAATTTAAAGTTTTGACCTTTTGAAAAACTTTAAAACCTGTACTTTTCTTTCCCCTGGCCTTTCTCTGTTATGCTGGTTTGCCTGCAGATAAATAAATACACTTCAGCCCTATCGCTTTTCTATACTGCACAGCTCCCCAGGTTGGGAGAAACATGTCAAACCTGGCAAATAAATAGCTCCCCTGTAACCTAAATAGCATAATTGCTCAGATCCTGGTTTCCTGCTTTTTCTTTCCTGAACATGGAGACTTGTGTAGGAAACCACCACTACCTACACCTGGTTCTAAGTACAGAAAACTCAGTTTTAACATTTTAATGCCTCCACCCAGTCAACCACCCAACTTGCATTTATGGATCAGAACAAAAGGGTCCAGCTCTCTGGTACACCCCGTCAGCTTCATGCCAAACACTTTGTAACGTCAGTTCATATTAATATTTAATGATCTCCACTGGGAATTTGGGGGGTTGCAGTAGCATTTAACGAGAGAGAAAAACAAACAAAACGATGTGCAGCAGCAGAGAACTGAGTTAATGTGAACTTTCACTGCCTATAAGTTTAATGTCAAACAGGCTGAAGCAAATCAGACTGCCCAAAATAAAGATAAATGACGTGCTAATTGACAGTGGGAAACACTTTAAGAGCAGTTTCAATGAGATACAGAGATACATTTTTTACTCAAATCTCATAAAAGCACAGAACACCAATGAGACACAAAGCAGGCCATAGTAAAATGCAACAAATGCTCAATGCATGTAAGATAAAATACTGGTATCATTGTTTATGTAATGTTTAGATGGCAAATATTATTTTTTTTGTTCAAGAAAGTTAGATTGTAAGTAAAAAATAAACAAAGTTATTGCTAGCAATACCTAATACAGCGCATATTTTCTGAAAAAGTTACTTGTGATTTCCAGAAAGCAACCTGTAACTTCCAGAAAAGTAAGCCAGATTATTTTGGAATTTACACTGTAATTTCCAGAGAGTACCCTGAAAGAAGTACCATTTAAGTTCTCAGAAAATAACCTGTATTTTCAGAAAGTGTTTTTTGAGTTCGGGGAAAATATTCAGTCAAACTGCTAAAAAGTAACCTGAAAGTTCTAAAAAGGACCCTGTAAGCTTAAGGACAGTAACCTGTAGGTTCCAGAAAATATCAGGTTCCACTATCAGGTTACACATCCCCTGATAATAGAGGATGGCTCCAAAAACTGCCCTGTAAAGCACTTTGAGTGCCTTGTTGCTGAAAAGTGCTATATAAATAAACTTGACTTGACTTGACTTAAAGTCTAGTAAAGTACCCTGTAGGTTTCTGATAAGTAACCTGTAAGTTCAAAGATGTTTTTTGGGGGGGTTCTAGACAGTTTCAGGTAATAAGGTACCTCATAATACAACTTGGTTTCTGAAAGTACCCTGTACGCTCTAGGAAAGCACTCTGTAAGGCCATACTAAATGTTGACACCAGATAATCAGTGTAGGAGACAAAATTAGTCCATAGTCAACTTATCACCTGTAATGTTTCTCTGTGACCTATTCCTGAACTCATAACCTACACCTTTTCTCCAATGTTGCCATGCTTAACCCTGGGTAAAGCTGTAAACAGAGGGATGTTTCCTTTTCCTCAGTGATATTTAATAGGTCTAGGGGAGATAAACTGTGGGACATAGTAGTTATGTGCACCAGGCTCAGAGCTGTTTAACTCTGTGACCTTAAAATATGAACCCAGAGGGCACAGTAACATGGGTCTGCTCTGTTGGATTTCAATAAGACAGAGAAGGACCACTTACCTTCATAGTAACCTGGATGCTCTTTATTTCCAGACAAACAAAAAAAAATGTGTTTTTGAATGTTTTCATAACTTAAAGGAATGAAGTGGGGGTTGGGATCACCAGGGTTGGGGTTGCAGACCTTGCTAATCACAACCACACGTTCAAACCTTCACCAACCTGCCAGTCAGATACCTACACATTGAATTATAGCAAAGAATTTTCTATGCAACCAAAACATTACCTCACCTGTTTTTGATAAAATAAAATTTTTGTGTCTTAGCTTTTTTGTAATACAGCACAATGTGTTGCATCTCAACATGCAGTTATAAGCATTCTGAAGATCCTGACTCAAACATAAAAACCACTGAGTCCTATTCACACCAGCATATAACTGCACCTCTTCCCAAGACCTTTAGAAATATTTATGTTTCCCAGTATGTTTAGAAGAAAAACCTACACTGTTATAACTAGGGGCATGTCGGAGAGATGTAATTGTTTCCATCCATGGCCATGCCTTTACACAGCTTTGCCAGAAGAATAAATGTTTTTTAAATCTGTAAACACACCAGCTACTGGCAATAAGAAGTGTTAAGCATAATTAAATGATACAAGCATACAGTATCATAAAGATGTGGACCGTCAGCATAATGTTATCTGAACAGTTGGTCAGTGCTAACATAATTATGCATAAGTGGTCAGGAGATGCCACCACAGCTACCATGTAACATCTCTTACCTCAGTAAGTTTTTCATATGTGGAAAGCTGGAGGCATTTCCATGCTCTTTTTTACATGGGTATACATTTCCCGACTGTAAAATTAAGGGAAAACAGACTCATGAAGGAGTAATTTCCCCACTTTTTCGTCTGCTGTCTTTTTTATGCTTTTTATAATTTTACTCATGCAGGTTTTAAATGTACATACCTTCTTAAATTTTGAAAATCAAATATTAGACTTCAGACCTAAAAGTGGCTATTCAAAATTCTTAAAAAATATATATTATTCTCCTTTATGCAATCTAGTGAATTATTCTAAAACATTAACACATTAGTAATCTTGTCTCAGTTGCATATTAAACATTTGTCAATAATTATTATATTTCGCCTTTAGAAGCAGATTTCCTTGCAACATATTGTATGTGTTGTTTAAAAAGCTCACCAGGCAGAATCTATGCTTCATTCTGCTTGGTAATTACTTGAATTACAGAGCATCATTCTCTCATCTGCAGACCTTGTGGAGTCAGGTTATAAGACTTTTTGCCTACTATTTAGCAAATCTTTTGCAGGGTTTATTTTTATAGGTGTTTAAGAAGCCAAACCTCGATCTTTTCTTCATGGCTTTGCAGTTGTGAAGTCATATGTGAAGCTACCTTTGTGCCAAACTGGCAAGTGTTGACAGCTTGCTACCGAAGATCACATACAGCTTATGTTACCATGATCCCTGTGTTGCAAAGAAACTGTTTGTGGCTGTTTGATGGAAATGGCCACAAAAAATGTTTAACTGCTTTAAAATATTACCGTGTTGTTGTTATAATAAGGACTTATGATCTGAGACTGCAGCCTTTTCCTTATTGTAAGTTACACTTCATTGCTCAGCCCAAAATGATAGTTTCAGCTCATTTTCAGCTGTAATTATAGGCCTATTGTTCTTGGCAACAGAAAGCAACTGTTTTCATGGGAAATGAAAGACCCAACACATTAGCACAAATAAAAAAAAACTGTTTTCTAGGCTGTATAAAATTAAATAGTTGGAAGTAAAAAAAATCATTAGCTTATTTAAATTCTTCATCAGTCACCACTTTTTTTAATGTGCAATTTCTCCTTCATGTAGTCATCATTTGCAGATCTTGATCCCATTAACTTTGTTGTCTCTCCTTTTTTTCTTTGTATAGAGAATGCATCAGTCCTTCTGTGTTTAGTTGTGTCTTTTCTCTGAACAAAGTCATTGATGAAGCTATTGCTACCGCTGTTTTTCTTTTCCAAGGTACTTCTGGCCTTGAGCTGATGCTTTAAGCTTTGTCTCTTTCTTGGAGAAAGCCACTGACAGAGCTATTGCTGCTATTAAATTTATGTAAATTCTTTGTTTATCTTTTCATAAGAAAGTACTCATGAGTCATGAGGTTTTATGTTTAGTTGTGCATCTTCCTTGAACAAAGTAATTGACAGAACTGTTGCCACATGCTTGCTCCGGACAAAGGATTGCTAAGCTTCTTAAATCTCAACATTATCCCATTAAATGATCAGCTGAATTTGGTTGTAACATATTTTTATTTGGATTGAACTGTACTAACTGGACATGAAAGTGTATTGGAATAACTTTGATTGGTTCAAACTGAATTTGGATCAAACTGAATTGGGTGACAATAACCTTTTAACTATCTAGGTAGATCTGGAAGATAAAATTTTTCATTTACATCATAGTGAATAATACAACTGAAAAGCTCTAGTTTATTATTTTAATATGTGTTTTCATAAAAAAATAATCACACACCCAGAGCACCTCATTTTCGCAGTAAGCATACCCACACACGCACACCCACACACGCACAATGATATCACAGCTTCTCCAGCCTTCTCATCTCCACCCCCACCTTAGCCCCTCTTCAGTGGTCCACCCTCCCTTAAAAGCTTTTTTAATTATGGGAGCCAGTAAAGTAGGGCTGGCTCCAAGCTCGTACAGAGAGTAGTGTATGTACCGATGTCCCTATGAGCCAGCCACATGCTTATATGCATTTATTCAACCACAAACACACATGCATATACAGAACACACAAATACAATCACGTAAGATAGTGTTCGGTACTAACTGCCCCAACCAGACAACCAAACTGGCTCCAGTGGCATTAAATCTTTTTAATCATGTTTTCCTAAGTCTGGTGTCATTTAAGTGGTAGAGAGAGGAGGAACAGCAGGAACAAAGCAGGAAAGGAAGGAAGATGAAGGAGAGCAGAACACAGAGGAAGATAAAGGGCAGCAACGAGCAAAGCAATAAAACACTTCTGTTTCCATGCTGGTCTACAGCGGAGGTGTATATCTGCTGCTAAATCACTCTCAATAAAAACTGAAAAAAGTGGGGCTAAATATAGAAAGGCTATCAGGCAGAATGGCCGTCTCCTTCAGTAAAAGTAGACTTTAAATTCTTGATTTCCCATAAAAAAAACAGTCACATGGAAATCTGCAGTGAGCCTGACCGCATGAGAGCCAAGCTGCTAGTAACATGTATTTACACATGCATGTAGAAGTGCAAGTTTAAGTGCTCCCCAGTTCTACCTGTGTGAGTGTGTCTGTGTTTATGGGATCCTCTGGCCTACATGAGACAGTAATCTAATTGTCACTGTTCTGAAAGACGTATTTGACCCATGGGTTTCTGGGGTCACATTTGCTTCCTGTTTGAACCAATGGGAGGACTCCATCAGTGGTCGGACAGGCTGCTAAAGCCGCTCTCAGGTTACACTTCCATGGCCTGGGAGCCACACTGCTCCCGGGGTACTTTTCAGGGATGTCCATATGTGATGTGGAGCTGCAGGGTGGGGCTGTGGGAGGGACGCAGAGCTACAACCCTACCCACTTCAAAGAGTCCCTGTCAGTCACATCCCTGGGGGCGCCCTGCTGTTCACAGCCTCTGGCACCCCGACCAACGTGTCCACATTGTGGTGGCTTGTGACGCAGGTCCAGCTGAAAGGCCTTGAAGTCTGACACCTTCCCATCAGACATTGCTTGTGGCCTTTCCTGTGTGTCGCTAACCCTCAGAGCATCCCAGCTGATAGTGCTTCCACTTTGAAGTGTAGCCCAAGAAAACCACATCAGAACCACAGTGTTTCCTTGAACTCAGCCATATAGGCCATATGGAACAACCTGCTGTGGTCCTTTTCTTTAAAATAAAGTACTTAAAGTATATGTAAGTTGGGACATGTTGCAGGCCTCTCTGTTATCAGCTCATATTACTAAAAATTGGGAAGACACAATAACAACAAAGCTTCTCTTGTTCTCTGGATCAGAATTATGCACATGAAAGCATTTGGTGAGTGATGATCCTTTAAAAGGTGAAATGAATGACTTCCATTATCTGAGGACTTTTAGTGATGACCTATGGATTATTTGTGTTTTTAGTGTCTTTATTGATTTTCTGGTTGGCTGAAGTAGATGTACTCCCCTAATTCAGAAGGTCATTATCATTTTAGGTGGAAAAAACACTTCTATACCTCCATAATTCATGGAAATTAGTCGTATTTCATCAAGTAATATCATTGGACTGTATATAGACCAGATCAACAAGTTAATTGCCTTTAACTCTAAATGCCATTGATGTTCGTATTTCATCTCTCACTTTCCAAGAGATGGAATTGATAAGCAACCCAAAGAACCAGAAAGCACCTTCGTTAGTAAACAGTGAAGCATGAACTTTTGACAAAACTTCGATTTTTCACTGATTCTGATGGTCATCGCTCATGATGATTAGAAGAACTGCAGTCTTAACAGATCTCTACGAGAAGGACCTTTGACAAAAGTTCAAATGCATTCAGGCTCGGACCCTGAGGCTTCCAACTATAACAGCCCAGGAAATGTTTGGGAGAGGACCAACCAGCTTGTCAAAGGTCAGAGGTTATACAAAAAGTCATTCTAGTTTAAACTATATCCTTCAACAAAGACTAAAGGGTGGATGACATGCCTCTCAGTGGGAAATCCTTAGCTTGTCCAAGACACCCTTAGATGTTTATTATTAATCTTAGTGGGAGGTTACGCACTATAGACAGAGTGAAAGTGTCTCCGCTGAAATGTAGAGGTGTTAAACTCAACCCCCTCTACCCTGATCAGGTTGTCAAACCCAAACAAACAGGAATGAAGCAATTTAATGGCTAATGCCTTTGGACATGTCTCCACCTAAACAAAAGGTCCTGCACGGGTCAGCCGGAGTGCCTCACAACTGATCAAAAGCACATGAGCTGATTATAACGAAGTACCTGGGCAAACATTTATAATAAATAAGGCACAGATTATCACAGAGATTAGATACCATCTCTAATTTACAAACATTTGCAGTTTTAATAAGAGAACATTAAAAAGATGCGAGAGTCAGTAAAATGTCTGGTTTCTAATTTTGGTGAAAACAAAATATTTCTGAGCATTTCAAATTGGTTTGTTGAAATGATGTAATACCATGAAATCATGGTTTGGTCTCATTCAAGTGAAAGTGCAGCAACAGGTTTTCTGATTCAGGGTTGTGCAGTTCCTTGCAAATGTATGCATGCACCTTAAACTTTCACATTTCACATGTTTTGTTAAAACCACAAACCTCAATATATCTTATAACTGTATGTAATAGACCAACACAGAGTAGTGCTTAATTTTGAAGTAGATGGAACATGATACATGGTT
The DNA here is from genome assembly GCA_036173005.1 of Crenichthys baileyi. Classification (NCBI taxonomy): domain Eukaryota; kingdom Metazoa; phylum Chordata; class Actinopteri; order Cyprinodontiformes; family Goodeidae; genus Crenichthys; species Crenichthys baileyi. The sequence goes on along the minus strand of JAHHUM010000004.1, from coordinate 294,244 downwards.
CTTTAACATAGTTTACAAATACAAAATGTGAAAAGCATTTTAATTCAAGCCAGTTGAGTCAATACTTTGTAGAACCACATTTCCCTGTACTTACAGCCCCAAATCTTTTGGTGTATGTGTCTACTAACTTTACACACACCTAGAGACTAGACAGCAACCCTCTTTTCTTGGCAAATGATTGGATGTAGAGTCTCTGTGAACACAACTTTACTGTTTTTATCACAAATTTTCAATTGGATTTAGGTCTGAACTTTGACTAGGCCATTATGACACATGAATATGCGTTTGTCTAAACCATTCCATTGCAGACTCTAAACAGGTTTTCCTCCAGGATTGCCTTGTGTGTAACTCTATCCATCTTAACATCAACTCTAATCAGCTTCCTGTGCCTGCTGAAGAAAAAACATTCCAACAGCATTATCCTGCCACCGGAGTTCAGTTCAATTCAGTTCAATTCAATTCAATTTAGTTATACAGTGACCACCGCACGTCATCTCAAGGCAGTTCACAAAAAATGTCAGTTCAGTCAAATCCTATAGACAAATTCAAGTCAAGTCCAACCAGCAAAGTCAAGTACAAATGTTCTAATTGATCCTAGTTATCAAACAATGCAGCCAGGTTCAGTTTATTATTCAAATTAATTAAAACATTTTCTATCTAAGGAAACCCAGCAGATTACATCAAGGCATTAATTTGCAGCTTTCACTCCTGGACGAGCATGTGGACAATTGCTTGCATTGTGTTCTTGACTTTGCAGCAATCCCCCATACCTAACATGCATGTAGCGACAGTGGAAAGGAAAACTCTCCTTTAACAGGAAGAAACCTCCAGCAGAACCTGACTCAGCATGAGCGGCCATCTGCCTCGACCAACTGAGGGTTTGAGAGAACAGAGCAGAGACACAAAAGCCACAGAGCAACTAATCTAGGAGTACTTTCTATGTTAAAGAAACATCAAAAGTTAATGGCAGTAGTAGTGCCTTCAGAGGCTTCATCTAGGAGAGAAACAGAACTATGCAGTTAAGCTCTGAGCCAGTTTTCTAGTCTATAGGACGAATGAGAGCACATACAGATGGTCACAGTAACAGCTCAGCCAATAGCTATATCTAGGAGAGAGACAGGGTTAAACACTTAAAGACAGAGCAAAGTGCATCATCTGTTGGAGAAGAAAATTAAGTTGTTGACAGCAGTAGATGAGCTGATGTCCGCCTTCAGGAAAGTCACATCTAAACAGAATGCCAGGCCAGATGCAGCTTCTATGAGGAGAAAAAACAGAGAGAGAACATAAAGTTAAAAACTGAAATAAAAGCAAATAATGCAAAATGGGAGAATAGTAGGAGAGTGCAGCAGAGTGGGGTAAAGTGGCCATTATGTTCTCCAGAAGCCTAAGTTTATAGCAGATTAACTATCGAGATAGCTTATGATAACCCAGGCCTGAGTTGTGGATTTATAAAACTGCTCCAGAGACACCAGGGGCCTCTTGGCTGCTTCTCTGATTGAGAGAATCAGAGCCTGTCAGTTTAGGTGGATATCCATGTCTAGGTAGGTGTTTATATGAGCAATGGATTGAACAGTACTCGGTGATGATAATCTTTTTTCTCTAATATCCTCTGAGGTCTACAGAAGACTTCAGAGGTTTATAATTAATACAGTAATTTCAGTATTTATACTCAGATTAAACTTTGCACAGATGAACTATATTTAATAATTAGGTGACTTCTGAAAGTAGTTAATTGCACAAAATTATATTCCAGCATATTAGAGTAAAGGGACATATATATATATATATATATATATATATATATATATATATATATACTATATATTATATATAATTTTCCTTCACTTTCTAACAACATTCTTTGCAATTATAAATAAAATCCCCCCAAAATACCCTGGGGTTTGTTGTTGTAATGTACCAACATGTAGAAATGTTTGAATTGTATGAATACATGTGCAAAACACCATACATACTAACCAAAGAATGAAGCTAGACTATTATTTCCTTTAATCTTCGTCGTCGTCGTCTTCCCCTTTATCCGGGTCGGGTCGCGGGGGCAGCAGACTCAGCAGAGACACCCAGAGGTCCCTCTCCCCAGACACCTCCTCCAGCTCCTTCGGGGGGAGCCCAATGCGTTCCCAGGCCAGCCGAGAGACATAGTCCCTCCAGCGTGTCCTGGGCCGTCCCCTGGGCCTCCTCCCGGTGGGACTTGCCTGGAACACCTTCCGAGGAAGGCGTCCAGGAGGCATCCGATGTAGATGCCCGAGCCACCTCAACTGGCTCCTCTCGATGTGGAGGAGCAGCGGCTCTACTCCGAGCCCCTCCCGGATGGTCCGAGCTCCTCACCCTATCTCTAAGGGAGTGCCCGGCCACCCTACGGAGGAAGCTCATTTCAGCCACTTGTATCCGGGATCTCGTTCTTTCGGTCATGACCCAAAGTTCATGGCCATAGGTGAGGGTAGGAACGTAGACCGACCGGTAAATCGAGAGCTTCGCTTTTCGGCTCAGCTCTCTCTTCACCACAACCAACCGGCACAGTGCCCTCATTACTGCAGCAGCCGCACCGATCCGTCTGTCGATCTCCCGCTCCATTCTTCCCTCACTCGTGAACAAGACCCCGAGATACTTGAACTCCTCCACTTGAGGCAGGAACTCCCCTCAAACCGGGAAGAGGAAAACCCCCTTTTTTTTCCCCGGCCCCCCGAGTACCATGGCCTCTGACTTGGGGAGGTGATCTTCATGCCCCAGCCGCTTCACACTCGGGTTGCGAACCCCCCAGCGCATACTGTAGGTCTTGGCTAGGAGGGGGGGCCCGGGCCCCACCGTCTTGCAATCAGAAGGTTGCGGGTTTTCGATTCCAGCTTCCTCCTGCAATATGTCAATGTGCCCCTGGGCAAGGCACTTAACCTCAAGTTTTGCCTACCGATTTCCCTATCGGTGTATGAATGTGTGAGTTGGGGATTGGGTGAATGTGGCTCTAGTGGTAAGCGCTTTGAGCCAGGGGTTCCCCCCGGGCCGGGACGAAAACCACACTGCCTTCCTCTTGAAGCCGAGGTTCCAAACTATCCGCCCGGACTCTCCTCTCCAATACCCTGGGGTAGGCCTTACCGGGGCCCCCTGAGGGGGGGTGTAAATCCCCCTTTTGTACTTGGAACAAAACCCTTCTCCAAAAGTCGGCCAGTCCAGGGGGCCCCTGTCCCCCCAAACCGCCACGCAAATTTTTTGAAGAGGGCTTTTCAACCAGGACACCCCTACAACATCCAGAGATTTGAGGTACTCAGGGCGGATCTCATCCACCCCGAAGCTTTCCCCCACCACGGAGCTTTTTAACCACCTCGGGGATGAAAGGGGCCCAACCCCGAGTCCCCAGCCTCTGTTTCCACCAGGGAATGCCTTTTGATGGCAGGATTGAGGAGATCCTCGAAGTATTTCCTTCCCCCCCCACCCCCCAGTCGAGGTCAGCAGCCTCCCCCCCCCACTTTTAAACAGTGTTTGGGCGAAGCACTGCTTCCCCTTTTTTCCTGGGTGCTGGATGGGTTTTGCCAGAATTGCTTTGAAAGGGCCGACCGGTTAGTCCTTTCTCCATGGCCTCAACCAACCCCCCCCCAGGGCCCCCGGGGTTTTTGCCTCTGGGGCCACAGCGCAAAAGGCAGCAGCCCCCCTTGGCCCTCAACGGTACCCCCTTCAGCCTCCCGGGAAAAGCCCACAAGCCAACCCCCCAAAGCCGATAGGACTCCTCTTTCAGCTTGACAGCATCCTTTAACTGCCGGTTGTCCACCCCCGGGTTTTTTTGGATTGCCGCCGCAAACCCCCCACTGCAGACCTTACGGCCGCAGCTAAGGGCAGCAGCCTGGACATAGATTCGGAGAAAATTGGCCCAAAAATCGGACTCTATTTACCCTCAACATCCCCCCCCGGAATCTGGGCCCGAACCTCTTCCCGGAGGTGGGGTTGAATACATCCCTGGCCGAGGGCTCCCCCCAAAGGCGTTCCCAGCAGACCCTTCACTATTCCGCTTTGGCCTGCCAAGTCTGTTCCGGTTTCTCCCCTTCCCCTCCAGCCGGATCCAACTCCCCACCAGGTTTAAAACCCAAGTGGACAGCTCAGCCCCTCTCTTCACCTGAGTGTCCAAAGCATGCGGCCGAAGGTCTGATGATACGATACAATAACAAAACATCACTTGAATTCAGATCGGGGAGGCCATTCCTCCTCATCCACCTCTCCAAGTGTCACTGTCGTTTCCCCGTGGGCGTTGAAGTCCCCCCCAGCAGAATAATGCTGGGGGACTTCAACGCCCAGCATTATTCTGTTTAAGTTTAGTAGGACTTGTACAATTTAAGTTTCTGTAGATTATTCAATCTCCAGAAACTTAAATTGTACAAATCCATTTCTAGTTACTGAAAAATAAAGTGCTGTACAAATTAAATTGGTCAGAAGCACATTAGCAGAAGTGCAGTTGTAAAGGAGGGAAAAAAGAAGAAATTTTACCAAAAAGTTATTATTCTAGTTTATCCTAGATTAGCACCATGTGGGCCAGCAAACCTTCCCTGCAGCTGTATCACAACCGTGGCTAACAAGATTTGGAAATACATGTGGCTGGAGCAGCCCTGTGTGTCTGAGTATCCCTGTCAGGTCTGGAAATGATCCACTTTTCTTTAATGAGGCAGGAAAAAAGAGCTAAATTATAGAATGTGTTGCACTTCCTTTCTGAAACTCAATTAACCCTCATTGAAAGTTTACATCTGAAGATGAAGATGGAGGGACATCATTTATCTTGTTGTTTTTTTTTTTTTTTTTTGTAGAACTGAGGAAGCTAAAAACATATGCAAACTTTGAAATACAAAACTGTATGTTTTGAGAGCTAAAAAAAGATTGGGCTTTTAGAGAGGGCTCAAAAATGAAAGACCACTTTTGAAAAGTAAAAAAAAAGAAATGAAAACCAAAGAAAGGAGGGATCTGTGTGGGATTACTGGATCCTGAATATACAGACATCCTGATTGATGGAGGTTCATCCTTTATCCTTCAATCCAAACTAAATCAAACCTCCCTTCAGCCATGTACCATATTTTTGTGTTGCCAACATCTGTGATCCCATGTACTTCCAACTTTTTCTTTTTTCGTATTTCTGTCCACTTCTCCAGAAAGTCATCGATTAGTCGAGGGACACGGTGACTGCCTGTGTCTGTCACTATGCACCTCATAGGGATCAATCAGTCTATTGTTAGCAGGAAGTGCCTTGTATATTTAGATCTCTGCAGTTTCAAGTTCAAGGCTGGGGATGAAAGTGCTGTGAAAAAAACTGAGAATGGGGAGGTAAAATAATAATTCTCAGTAATGTTACATACATACATAACATTTATTTTACAGTTTACCACACAGTTACATTGGAATTGCATACTATAAATGGTTAAACCGAAAAAAGACAGACACAAATATTTGTTGGTTTGAAGTTTAATATCTGCAAACTGTAAACCAAAAATCCCAGATAGAAATACTCATAATTTGCTTTCTAATGTTTGTACTGTGGAGCTTTTTTTTCACTACCCCACAGCAAATAAGAACATAAATCTGTGTAAGCTGTAAATACCGCAAGACATAAAGTATGATGGTAACTGGAATCTATAGAGCCATAGAGCCAAAGCTGTTTAATGGCTCTAAAGAAGTTAAGTTTGGTTACAGCGCCTCCCAGTGGCTGCTGGTGATGCTTGGGTCTAAATCCTACCTCGATTCATGTTCAGGGGTTGGACAATGAAACTGAAACACCTGGTTTTAGATCACAATAATTTATTAGTATGGTGTAGGGCCTCCTTTTGTGGCCCAAATTAACCCGTCAATTCGTCTTGGGAATGACATATACAAGTCCTGCACAGTGGTCAGAGGGTTTTAAAGCCATTCTTCTTGCAGGATAGTGGCCAGGTCACTATGTGGTACTGGTGGAGAAAAAACGTTTCCTGCCTCGCCCCCTTTTTTTTCCAAAAAAACCCCCCAAAAATTGGCTCAATAATTTTAGATCTGGTGACTGTGGCGGCCATGGAAAAATTTTCAACTTCACTTTCATGTTCATAAAACCCCAATCTTTCACCTTTTTGCTGTGGGGTATTGGTGCATTGTCATCCTGATACACGGCACCGCCTTCAGGATACAATTTGGTTTTGAACCATTGGGAGCACAGGGGCCTCAAGAATGGTCTGGAAAGTCCTTTGGGCCAGTGATGCAACCATCTAGGACAAGTATTGGGCCAAGGGAATGCCATGATATGGCACCCCAAACCATCACTGATCCACCCCCATGCTTCACTCTGTCCAGGCAACAGTTTTGGGTTTGGTACCCCTTCTTTGGGGGCCCTTTCCCCCACACCGTAACTTCTCCCGGATGTGGGGAAAACAGTAAAAAAGGGGGAAATTCATCGAGAACAATGCATGTTTCATATTGTCCACAGCCCCAATATTTGCGCTCCTTGCAACCATTGAAAGCGACGTGTGGCATTGGGCCATGAAGTGACCGAAAGGGTTTGGTTTAAATAGCAGCCAGGCCGTGTGTATTTTTTTGACCCTGTGGGAGCTCCCCCCCCGGACAGTTTTTGGTGAAACAGGACAGTTGAGGTGCACATTATTTCTGCCGTGATTTGGGCAGCCGTGGTTTTTTTGTTTTTTGGATAAAATCCGGGGTTAGCACCCGGGAACATCCCCCTTTTCAGACAGCTTCAATTGCGTCCACAGTTAATCCTGTTGGATGTGGTTCGTCCTTCTTGGGTTGGAATGCTGACATTACCCCTGGATACCGGGGGCTCTTGAATACATCAAAAAGACTTGCCGTTTTTGGTCAAAAGATGCGCCAGCAAGACGTGCCACCAACAATTTTTTCCTCTTTGAACTCTGGTATGTCACCCATAATGTTGTGTGCCCTTTCAATGTTTTTTTGAGCAAAACTGTGCTCTTTTACCCTGCTAATTGAATCTTCATACTCTGCTCCCCTTACTGGTGCAATGTGCACTCAATGAAGACTGGCTACCAGGCTGGTCCAAATTTAGCCATGAAACCTCCCACACTAAAATGACAGGTGTTTCAGTTTCATTGTCTAAGCCCTGTACATCATGCAGCTCATCACACATCTTAGCTTAAATTAATATTGTAAAAATCTAAAATTAGATCAGTTGTCAGCAAAAAAAACTACATTACTTTAATATGTTAAATAATAATCCTCCTAATGCCCAAGGTGTTTTTTTACATGCATTTTTTTATTTCTCTGCTATTTGGACTTATTGGAACCTAATTAGAATAAAAACCTAAGCAAATAAATTTTTTTGATATTATGTACTTTTTGGAGAAAAACCCCACCCCACATATTTTGGGATTCCGTTCCGAATTTTTCCACAAAAAACAATACAGTCCCCCTGTGGGGTAAAAACAGATTTTGAAAAACTCTTTATTTCAACCTTGAACACAGCACTTTTTTCCTGACAGTTTTGCATGTATTAACAACATATACAAGCATATTTTTGAAACAAAAACTAACCAGCAAACAGTTGCAGGACAGCATTGTATGCCTGTAACAAAATACAAAACATTCTAACCACATGTTTGTAAGGAGACAAATGTGTTTTGAACATCATAGTGTCAAAACTTAACAAAATGTTCATAGTATGGCTTTTGTGATATTTTGCATTGGTAATGTAAAAAAGGAACATATATAGTATACTGTATATGTTGGATAGTGGATGCAGGACATCAAAATGCAGGCACCAAAAAAGTGGCATACCTCATCTACTGTCATGTTGAGAGGGTCCCCACTCTCAGACAGTGACACAACATTAGAGCGTTCTGTAATCAGTGTCATCAAATCTCTATCTATTTACTGTTCAAAATAGTCTAATGGGGTCCAGCCATCTCTGTCTCGATAAGTTTCATCCTGATGCTGATACTTTTTTAAGGGTTTTGGCGTCTTTTAATGGAGTAGCCTCCAGCGCATTCCACGCCCTGCACAACCCAAAATATTACCATTCCCATTTACATTTTTTGCCAAAATTTTACATTTTTACTCATGAAAGGGGCAACTGAATTGTGTTGGTGAAATCGATAACAATTACCCTTTTGAACCCCTCTCCTCTTTTTTTGGGTTTGGGTTTGGTCCTTTGGTGTTGACTCTTCCAAGTCATCTTCTGAACTATCGGCCTCAACCCTCTTGATTTGGGTTGCGAGTAGTGAACCCCCTAGGAGTGCGGAAAGGGAAAACCTGTTATGTCCTTTTTTCCCTGTGCATGAACCTTTGTCAACAAGTATTGTAAATATGCATGTGCCGTTCTAGCCCTTAGGTCTGAACTGCATAAAACAAAAAAAATTCCCCCTAGTGGATTTTTTTCCCAAAAAAACCATTATCTACACAACGGAAACATTTTCGTCCTCTGCTGTGGTGAGTGGGTTCAGGAATGGGGTCCTCATCTTCACTACTGTCACCCTCATCCTCACTGCAGCTTTGCTCCTGTGGTGATGGTTGGTAATTCTCATCCAGGATCGGATCATGGTTGTCAGACAAGTCCAAATCTGAGTTGTCCCCATCAATTAACTCAAGTAACTCCAATACTCTTTGCACAGAAAAACGCTCTGGAAATATTAACATGACAAAATCAAATACAGATTAATGTAAATTATGAATGCAGATGCATTATTTTTTTGTTATTTTATTTGACAATGTGGGTCTACAGTTTTTTAGCTGCACTAGAGTTAGCTGTAAGCAAATTTACATTTGCATATTACATTTGACCATCATTTTCAACTTAATTTATGTATGGAGTATGCATTTAGTAATTAAATGGTTATGTATTTCATTGGAAAGATGTGCAGCTTTTTAGTTGCATCAGAGTTAGCTTTTTTCTCATTTTACATGAGTGCATGTTTGCTAGCATATTAGCTCTTTCGGGGACCATCAGTCCTTGAATTTGTTTAATTTGAATGCCATGACAAATGTACAATGGTTTAATAAATACCTAAGTCAGAATAAGCCATGAAATGTGACTGACGTACTTACGAGGTTGATGTTTGTGTATTGAGCTGCCACCTGCATGTTCCCTTGTGGTTGCCACAATTTTGGATTTTGATGGTAGTGTGTTGGGCTCTTCTGACACCACCAGATGGCATTATAGATACCTACACTCTCACCCATTACACCCCTAATTAAGCAGTGGAAACAATTGTGGACATAAGAGCTAAACAGTCCTGTCCACGCATGTGGCCGCTAAGCCCAAGAAGGATTCCTCACCTGTTCCCACTTCTTCTTTAGCTTCCTAGTATTTATCTCACCTCTTCCCACTCTTTGCTAGCCTTGACAGGTCAGGGCTGTTTAAGAAGCTGCAGCTGTGTGGAGAAGGCAGGGAGCTTGGCTTAACTCAGAAGGTCTAAAGGGAGGAAATTTCTGAATAGAACCAACACAGATAGCAGAAAAATATACTAAACAGAACAAAACCCATCACAAGAAGATACCAAACCAAAAGGTGACTAAGTAACTCAGAAACAGAAGGAACCAGAACACAAGGAGTGAAACTCAAAGTTCAAAGGAGGAGAGATTTAAAAATTAAAAATAAAACTTCTACAATTCAAATTCACAGTCTACATAAACATGAAAAGCCCAAAAGTAAATCAAATCACAAAAAATCAAAATACAACAACAAACCATAGGGATTATGCCAAAAATATGTGAACACTTAAAATAAAAGTTATTTTTATAAACAGAATTTTGTAAACATTTTTAAGAAAACTGGCTTAAAACAAGTTTTTACTTCAGAGAATCATTTGGTTCATTAACATGTACAGGCACCTCTCAAAAAATTTAAATAACATGAAAAAGTTCAATATTTTTTGTTTCTCATTTCAGAAAGTAAAACTCCTATATAGATTCATTACACATAGAGTGAAACATGTCAAACTATTATTTCTTGTAATTTTGATGATTATGTCTTACAGATAATGGAAATCTAATATTCAGTGTCTCAGAAAATGTGAATATTACATAAGACCAATAAAAAAGGAATGTTTTAAACACAGGGCAAATTTTGAGACCTGCCCCCGCCACTTCAACATGCTCAAAATCTAACGATTTTGCTAACTTTCGATAGGGGCATACTGACCAGGAGAAGTTTATTAAAGTTCGACCTGTATAAAATGTCAAAATCGCCCAAAAATAAATAGAAAAATATTGTGGCGGGATTTATTTGTGTACCAAATATCAAATCTCTACAACTTACCAGTTGGTCTATCTCAGTTTAGGGGCGCTGTAGAGCCGTTTGGCCGTGCCCATTTGGCACTGTTGCCTTGCAGCAAGAAGGTCCTGGGTTCGATTCCCGGCCGGGGGTCTTTCTGCATGGAGCTTGCATGTTCTCCCCGTGCATGCGTAGGTTCTCACCGGGTACTCCGGCTTCCTCCCACAGTCCAAAGACATGCGTGTTAGGTTAATTGGTCACTCTAAATTGCCCTTAAGTGTATGAATGTGTGTGTGCATGGTTGCTTGTGTGTTGCCCTGAGATGGACTGGCAACCTGTCCAGGGTGTACCCCGCCTCTCGCCCATAGACTGCTGGAGATAGGCACCAGCTCCCCCGTGACCCACTATGGAATAAGTGGTAGAAAATGACTGACTGACTATTTTAAACACAAATGTCAGGCTTCAGAAAATTATTTTAATTTCTATGCACTCCTTTTACATTGTTGGGTCTGGCGTCTCTCATTTTCCTTTTGACATTACTCCATAGATTCTCTATGGGATTCAGATGACGCTACTGACTTTGTCTATGGTTCAGCAGTGGCCTGACACGAGGAATGTGACATTTGTAGTCCAAATGTAGGATTCTTCTCTGTGTAGTGGCTCTTGAGTTTCTAATATTTAAGACACAGAATTTTGGGGGTTTTCATTGTCTTTAAGCCATAATCATCAAGATTACAAGAAATAAAGGCTTGAAATATTTCACTCTGTGCTCGTGCTCAATAAATCCATATATTTTATATGAGTCTCTCTTTTCTGAAATGAGTGACAAAAAACATTCAACTTTTTCATGACATATATATATATATATATATTATATATATATATATATATATAATATATATATATATATATATATATTATATATATATATATATATATACAATGCTCAAAAAAATAAAGGGAACACTTAAACAACACAATATAACTCCAAGTAAATTAAACTTCTGTGAAATCACACTGTCCACTTAGGAAGCAACACTGATTGACAGTCAGTTTCACATGCTGTTGTGCAAATGGAAAAGACAACAGGGGAAATATTTGGTGATTAGCAAGACACACTCAATAAAGGAGTGGTTCTGTAGGTGGGGACCACAGACCACTTCTCAGTACCTATGCTTTCTGGCTGATGTTTTGGTCACTTTTGAATGTTGGTGGTGCTTTCACACTCAAGGTAGCATGAGAAGGACTCTACAACCCACACAAGTGGCTCAGGTAGTGCAGCTCATCCAGGATGGCACATCAATGCGAGCTGTGGCAAGAAGGTTTGCTGTGTCTGTCAGCGTAGTGTCCAGAGCCTGGAGGCACTACCAGGAGACAGGCCAGTACACCAGGAGACGTGGAGGAGGCCGTAGGAGGGCAACAACCCAGCAGCAGGACCTCTACCTTCACCTTTGTGCAAGGAGGAACAGGAGGAGCACTGCCAGAGCCCAGCAAATTGACCTCCAGCAGGCCACAAATGTGCATGTGTCTGCACAAACGGTTAGAAACCGACTCCATGAGGATGGTATGAGGACCCGACATCCACAAATGGGGGTTGTGCTCACAGCCCACACACTGTGCAGGACGCTTGGCATTTGCTAGAGAACACCAGGATTGGCAAATTCGCCACTGGAGCTCTGTGCTCTTCACAGATGAAAGCAGGTTCACAGTGAGCACATGTGACAGACGTGACAGAGTCTGGAGACACCGTGGAGAGCGATCTGCTGCCTGCAACATCCTTCAGCATGACCGGTTTGGCAGTGGGTCAGTAATGATGTGGGGTGGCATTTCTTTGGAGAGCCGCACGGTTCGCCAGAGGTAGCCTGACTGCCATTAGGTACCGAGATGAGATCCTCAGACCCCTTGTGAGACCATATGCTGGTGCGGTTGGCCCTGGGTTCCTCCTAATGCAGGACAATGCTAGACCTCATGTGGCTGGAGTGTGTCAGCAGTTCCTTCAAGATGAAGACATTGAAGCAATGGACTGGCCCGCCCGTTCCCCAGACCTGAATCCGATTGAGCACATCTGGGACACCATGTCTCGCTCCATCCACCAACGTCATGTTTTACCACAGACTGTCCAGGAGTTGGCAGATGCTTTGGTCCAGGTCTGGGAGGAGATCCCCCAGGAGACCATCCGCCGTCTCATCAGGAGCATGCCTGGGTGTTGTAGGGAGGTCATACAGGCACGTGGAGGCCACACACAATACTGGGCCTCATTTTGACTCGTTTTAAGGACATTACATCAAAGTTGGATCAGCCTGTAGTGTGTTTTTCCACTTTAATTTTGTGTGTGACTCAAATTTTTATTTTTTTTAAATGTACCTGTGCTGTAATTAAAACAAATGGTTGTAGTTTATTATATCTGAATAAAAAAGAAGAAGAACAATGGACGCCTTCACACAACTGTTTACTTTTATTTATCCATCTGGTTATTTAGTTTTAAAGAGGGGCAATTTGGAACAATATACTGTCAATGGACACAAATAAATCCATATCCACCATAAATTAAAACATTTTAGAATACAGATATAAAGAAAACTTCAAAACTTAGTTCAAGGAACCGCTGAGGAGTAGGTTTCTTGCTTACACTAGAATTTTACTTTAATTTAAACAACTTTAAGCAAAGTGCAGGAAGTTGAACAACTATAGCTCAAACATCACTTCATAGAATAAGAAATTAAAGCATTATTTTGTGTTTTACTATCAAATGACGATAATGCTAAGTAAGGATATAATGATGTTTGTGAAACATTAAATTACCATTTATCTTGACCTGTCCAGTCAGTAACTGATTACTATATTATATATGGACTTAACTTCCAAATAAAAAACCTTTTTGGCAATGTAACAAAGCCCACATAGTTATATGAGCACTAAACACTGAAATCTTGTAAGATTACATGATTTTTTAAACAATGTAAATAATATGAAGTTTGAAACACTGTCCATATAGTTAAACAAGATAAATTAAAGGGACAATGCTGAGCATTCAATAAATACAAGACGACTTGCTTTAACTTTGGGTAATCCATTGCTACAGATAATGATACCATAATTAAAACATAATTAATATCAAACTCTGTCTTAGTTTGAAGATCTCCTTCATCTCAGCTGCTTGGGTAGCATAGATTAAAACATCCTGTTGTCAAACCGGTCTGCTCGGTCGTTGTTTTTCTTGTGATGGTCACCATCACATTTATGCAAGATTTATTTATGGGACTGTTACAGCAACTGTGCCCATATGATGTTAAATAGGAAACCACACACAAAGAACAGAGCGTAACAGTATAACAACAAATTCAAAGAAACCCAATAATTAAACCTTTAGAAAAAAAAATACCATGAAACAATTACACCATCAAAAGGTTAAGATCAAGCATGAGTGATGTTTTTAAAAGTAATCTTTCTCTGGCCTCACTTCTTTGTTACAGAGCATAACTTTGTGATAAAAAATGTGGAAAAAACATATCAAACTTACCATCATTTCCAGCCTATTCAATTACTAAAAAAGTAAAAAACAACTAGAATTGTGTTAGACAACTGCAGCAAACAGCAGTAATGTGGGATCACCAAGTCCTCATAACAACAGGATTCCATCTACATGCCAACAAGTTGTTTGGAAGTGAGGATAAAGTATTTCCTATCATCATAAACATAAACGTAAAGTTTACAAAGCAGTACTCTGACCTTAACTGGCTCTGCTTTGGTCAGATGAAACTAAGTCTGAGCTTTTCAGCAACAAACTCTCAAAGTGGGTCTGATGTAAAACAAAGTAGCCCCTCATGCTTATTGTTAAGTATGGTGGAGGATTTGTGATGCTGTGGGCCTGTTTCTCTTCTGAAGAAACCTTGCTACACTGAATGGAGTCAGAACTGTTTGAAATTCCAGGACATTTTTAATAAACATTTGCTGGCCTCAGAGAAGTTTAAATGCTGTTGTATAACAGCTGCAGTGGTGCCAACAATTGTTCAAATTGTACAATTCTTTTAATATAAAAGGTATTTTTCTTATTTTGGGGATTTTCTTACCCTATCAACATATGTACCCAAATAAAAGGCTGGATTTTTCTAAAGTTTCCATTATAAAATTGTGCTGAAGCAATAAAAAAAATTTATATTTTTAAGGGTTTTTTACACATCTTTGCAACGGGTGCCAAAAATTGTGGAGGGCATTGTGTCTAAGCTGACAAGACTTTCTAATTCTGAACTTTTCCTCCTTCCTCACACATAGAATAGAGTTCAGACACTAGAGGGCAGCCAGCACTCATCCATTAACTGTGTAACCTCACTTGCCATCATTTTACCGAGCTGTCTGTTGCCTGCAGCCCCTCATTCAAACAGAATTACACTGTGAAATAGGATTATGTGTCAAGCAATGCGATGATTGAGCACAATTCTTATGGTTTGGCAGGATCATGGAATCAAAAGGAAATACACAAACATGAATTTCCTGTTTTTTTTTCATGCTGATGTGAGTCGTGAAAACCACATTAAGATAAGTCGATCCTAGGTGTCAATTGATGGGTATCTTAGCATCCACAATGCTTTCTGTTTTTATATATATATTTCCTTTTTAAACCGAGTAAAAATAGCAGTCCCTTGTCTGGTTCATCCCGAGAGAGCATACAGACTGAGTTATTGCCCCATAATTATGTGCAGGAGTAAATGTGTGTGTGTATAAATGTACGTGATCTGTTTTAAAAGGTGTTTTACTACGGTTGCTGTTTCCTCAGATTGTAGATCTGGGAGTGGATCTCTCTTTATGGGTTGCTGTTTCCTCTACTGAAGAGCTCCTCCATACCCATGCTGGCTGAAGAGGCTGGTTGGAATTAAACCAAGGCACGTTTAACATTTGAATAAAATCAAGTAAAAAGAAAAAGAGGGGTGGAGATTAAAAAACCTTAGCCCAATATTTCACCAACATCGCCTGCATTCTAATAAGCTGTGGATTGAAATGTTCTCATGCATGCAGGATTGAAAAGACGGTTCTCAGAAATCTTCCTCTCTTCCAAAACCTTTGATCTCTTGGTCAGTCTGGATTGGCAGGGCCTCCATATGCAACTCTGACCCTGCAACCTCAGAGGTCAGGTCCCCTGGTATAAAACCTGTAGAACCAATTAACCCCTGATCTGAAATCAATTAACCTATGGTCTGCACCTCAACCAGATAAGATCAACAAAGTGCACAAACAAATGGTTTCAACACGCTGAAACCTGAAGACAGAGACTGGGTCATCTTTACACTGCCTGAAAAGGAAATGTAAAGAAAACTTCATCTAGGGATCTAATTAAGCAGAAATGTGACTGTTGGGCGATAGACAACCTGCGTAGTGATATCTTACATTTCATTAAC
Organism: Crenichthys baileyi; assembly: GCA_036173005.1. Lineage (NCBI taxonomy): Eukaryota > Metazoa > Chordata > Actinopteri > Cyprinodontiformes > Goodeidae > Crenichthys > Crenichthys baileyi. Next base: position 278,659 of record JAHHUM010000004.1, on the reverse strand, counting down.
CTATTCCTTATGAAATGTGTGTTACTGAAGAAAGTCTTTATTAATCACACCTCGCTGAGGTGCCGGTCAGCCGCTCATCTGAGCCTGGCGCGTTTGTCAATATCGCCTTCAGCACAGCTCTGAATCAATGGCTGTCCTGAAAGGACGACAAACAGTCAGATTATTATATATATGTTTTTACAGTGTGTGTGGCAATCAGAGTTTGGAAGTTAATGAAGCAAAAGTAATTCCTATTGGATAACCACATATTAAAAACAGATTGGTAAGGATTGCTGTCACTTGCAAAATTATGTCATGTTACAAACACAAGAGTCTCATTGAGATCTTGTGTGATAGACCAACACAACACAAAGTAGCACATAATTGTGAAGATGACGGAAAAAGATACATGATTTTCATTTTTTTGCAAATAAAAATCTAAAAAGTGTTGTTTATCCAGCCTTCTTTACTCTGACACCATTCAGTAAAATCAACAACCCTGTGTGTAATTTATTCTAAGTGTAAATCAAGCTGCTCTGTGAAATCCTCAGAGGCTTGTAAGAGAACATTAGCGAACAAACAGCAACATGAAGACCAAGGAACACAGCAGACAGGTGAGGGATAAAGTTGTAGAGTTTAAAGGTTTAGGTTTTAAAACAAAATCCCAAGCTTTGATCAACAGAACACTGCTAAAAATATCATCCAAAATTGTGGCACAACCCACCAAGATATGGCCGACCACCTCAACTGGCAAGCTGGGCAAGGAGAGCATCAATCAAAAAAGCTGCCGCAAGCCTTGTAGGAGACACAGCGAACCTGTGGAAGAAGGTCCTTTGTTCAAATGTGGCCGAAGAAATTGAAAAGCAAAAAGCTATGGTAAACTAACACTCCACTTCAACCAAGACACACTACCCTCACCAATCATGCTGTAGGGATGCTTTTCTTTGGCATGGACAGGAAAACCGTGTTATGGGAAGATTAATGGAGCTTAATACAGTTGAAAAGACCTGTTACAAGCTACAAAAGACTCCAAAAGGAGATGGAGTTTCGCCTTTCACCTCCCAGAGCCGAAATTAAATTGTTCTATATTCATTCATGTGCTAAAGACTATCTGTATTTTTGCAAAGCACAATACATTCAATGAAAGAAATGCTTGCAGAAAATTACTGAGGAGGGCTTCTTTGGGTTAAATAATACTGGAATAGAGAAATGCTTCAAAAAAGTGTGAATCTGTTCACTAATGACTGAAATAAGTAAGCGAATTAAAAAGTAACTGAAAGAGATGAAGATTGAGATGCCGGAAAGGAGGGGACTGATTGAGACAAGGGAGTGAGAGAGGAAAGGCATCTGATAAAGAGGGGGACATGAACAAACACACTCAGACTCAGGGAGAGAGGGAGAAAAGAAACTGTTAAAACGTCTGTTCGCTCTTGCCATTCTCAGCATCGGTCAGCTTCTGCAGGAGGCTGCAGCTCCATCCCTACAGGATCTCTACCAGCATCACTGAGGAGATATGAGCTGTTCACTTCCCACTGAAGTCTCCTCACTCTCAGCTGGGATCACTTCATGATTTTTTTTTTTTATGGATGACAACAGCCAGTCGTATATAAATGGATTTGTCACAACAGAACTAATTTGATTTCAAATACGGGATCTGGAGAAGGGGGGAGAGAGAGATCAGACAGAACAAGGGCGCTCCAAGTGAGGTTTTTTTTGTTGTTTGTTTGTGGGAGCAGCACTTCATTGTGCCTTGGATATGGGACCGAGCGTCAGCCCAGTGGGATCCGGATCCGGTGCTGTGGGAAAGGCATCCTCCTGAAGCAGGAAAAAGACCCTCTTCGGGATTTTTTTTTTCTTCTTTTCTTTGATTGTAATTAATTTCTTGCGGGGTAGGGCGGCTGTGAGTTTTACGCGCCGGAATGATGCGTCCCAACCGCGGCTTCATCCTGCTGCTCCTCAACGGAACCGCTTGTTTGGTAAGAGAAGAGTGGGAGTGGGCAAAAAGTCACACTTTGGGTTTGACACACCTTGCTCCGATTTGCAATCGTTTTGGCCATGCATGGAGCACACTGTAAGAAGCACTGTAGCTGTTTCATTTAATTTAATCGAGAAAAAACTTATCAACTCACTGAAACACAGATTTGCTTGAATCCTCGCTAAAATATGCGGGTAATTTTTAAAGCAAAAATGCAAAGACTCCTTTTCTGTTTTGTTCGAAATTGAAAATGCTGCTATCCATACACATTTTCTTGTTATTAACTAAACAAGCTTGAGTTTGTCTCCTGATAGTCAGGTGCGCGGAAATTATTCCCAGAATGAAACTGGTGCCGACGCGTTTTAAGCGCTTTAGTCTTTCAACCTGAGATTTATTCTATAATTTTTAAGCACTGTAACAATGTGGCAACACATGAAAATAGGGCTACCGCCACAATAGCTGTTCTTTGAGTCAAATAAAGTGCAAAAAGAACACAGAACTGCAAAACCTTTATTTTAAAGTACAAATTTCAAGAACTCAAAAAAGGGGCAACCTAAATCCTATTTTTTCTACCAAGTTGTTGCCAAAACAGTTAACTTATTTCTTTAAAACTAAAGAAACAATTACTACATACAGAAAGTCATGATCATATTTTACAGTTTTTCTTAAAACTAATAGTAGCATCATAATCATTTAGTGTGATTGCAGAATAATGATCCATGATCCTGACATAGGCTACTACTGAATCCAAAAGGCAAAAACTACTACTTCTTCATTTTGAAGATACAATTACAGCAATGAACTTTGAATAAATACTCCCATCCTTACATAACCTGCAATCAAATTTAAATCACCCACTCCTCTTTTAGGTAGATGGATTCAAAAGCAGCTTGAGAAGAGAGCTCATGATTCACATGAGAAAACTTGAAAAACATCCTTCCGTTCGGAAACCCCTGGGCTGACTGTAGCTGGGTCATCGTGGTGCCCAGGGAACGGACTCAAGAGAAGCACACAGAAGCAGAGATATTCAAGTGATAATGGAACTGTTTAGTTCACTGATGACATTGTGATTCACATGTTGAGGTATTATTGTGGAAATAGAAAAAAAACCCTGTTGCTCTTTTTATGGTTTTAGTTGAACTGGCAACAGTTTTGAGTGAATAGTCGACTTGCACAGAAAGTTCTTCTAGGCTGCCTCAAAATTTGGGAAACGTTACCCTATTACAGAAGAGATAACAGGCTTTGCACTTGTCTTTTCATTCTGATATCTTCTCCTGCTCTTCAGAGCTGCAACCTCCAGTAACCCAGAAGGTGTGTGGTAATGATAGTGAAACTAATTTCTGGGCTTTTTCCTCTCTTCCTTTCCAGACAATGTATCTGAATGAGAACATGACATCTCTCAGCAGGAGATTTGGACTAATTCATTTGCTGTGACATTGATAAATTAGGAAGGAATTAATATATTAAGTAATTATTTTATTATGCAGCAGAGGAGCACTTGATAATCACATAAGCCCACTCTGCATTAAAAATTCTGATTTGGATTATTTTCTGTAGTAATTCCCAGACAGGGCTCGGTCTCGAGGGATCTTTTGCAAACGACGCCTATTAATACAAGGTGCCACTCCGCTTGTTGTTTATATGATTAATGATGTGTTTCAAATGCTAATTCTCCATATTTGAATGGAGGGTTATGAATAATCCAAACCATCTGAGTTGTATAATTGACTGCTTGAGAAATTGTTTATTTTTGGCAGTGTTTTGAGTTATTTTTCTTCAGTGAAGCTCAGTAAGCTCTCTGGATTTGGATCACTTTAATAAACAACCAATACATATAGGAAGATGATAATCTGTAGAAAATTTGGGATAATAGTTGGATATTTAGCCAAAATATTGCTCCATAAACTAAGCAAGCATGGAAGGAGAATAATTTTTTTTTTGCTTTTACTATGAAAGGTTTTCAGTTTAATTTTCCCAGTTAGAATCTCATTTGTTTCCGTTAAACTCATGAATGTATTTTACACTTTCTATTTAGTTCAAAGAATGTGGGGCCCGTATTAAGGTAATCCTTTAAAAAACTAGAGGTGAACTGGTCACACTTTACCAGGTCGGCTTCCAGTTTTCTTTGAGGTCTGACCTTTTTCTCTATATATAAAAAGCATGTGCCGCAGGTTCTTTAGTTTTGAATCCAATAGACAATTACAGGATTTTTCCCCTCTATCTTTATACACTTTTATTAAAGTTTAAAAAAGTGCATCAAAGTACATGCTGTTTATGTACATAGAGACTGAAAATAGTTGCAGTTATTACCGTGATTGCCTTATTTAACAGGAAGAAAAATAATCCATATCTGACCTGCGGATCAGTAATCAGAGATGATCGCTGAAAAAAATTGGGTGATTCAGATCTCCAGCCATTTGATAGGTGCATTTCTAAAACAAGTATTTCTGTTTAGTGTTATAACTAATTTTTAGCTTAACCAGTTCAGTATACAGTTCAAAATGTTTTAGTGCTTCACTGAAACCATACCAATCCAACGATCTTTACACATTGTATATAATCAGGTGCAGACAGATGTAAAGATAAGCAGGAAAAAAGGAGGTATGGTTGAAAACATGTAACTGAGTAATGTGTGCACAGCAGAGTGCAGATAAGTTCATGGAATTAGGATGGATAGGATTTATTAGATGTGCTCCTCTCTTTTGCAACAAAATGAGAATCTACCAATAGAAGAATGAAGAGCCCTCAAACAGGACATTGAACTCTGCTGGGGACAACAGGCTGTTTCTACCTGCAATTATTTCAAGATCGCTTCTCTTAGCCTTGAGATGCAGTTTTCCCCCTATTCAGCTAATCAGTTTCAAACGTTTTTTAATCAAACATGTCAGTAGGAGTAAAATGATGCAGCAGCTGAACATAACCTTCATGCCCAGCTCCTCGTCCATGCTCACATTGAGCAGTTTTATGCTCTCCAAAGAAAATTGTTCTGGAAAGCAGCTTCAGGTTGTCTGTGCCATGAGAGTCAAAGCTGCTATTCAGCATGTTTCAGCATCTGATTCTTTCTGATCCACGCAGACCATCGTGCCTGCTTGCTGAGTTTCATCCCCATAACTGAATGCCAGCTGTCACTGTTTTTAGACTGAATTTCTGCAGTCATACATATTCAAAGGTCACGATGGCACGTTCTTATGTATATGCAAGTAATTTGGTATCCAGAAAACACATAAAACCTTTAACAACTTGCACTTTAAAATTACAGATTTATTTATCACCATACATCATTTAATATGAAACATGTAGAAACACTGAAAGCTCTGTAGAGCTGGAATTCATTTTATAACAAGGAAATTGTTATCTTCCAAGTGCAAGTTGGAATCACAGCATCCAGGAAGCATCACTTTACAGCCAATAACAGTTTGCATACCCATATACACACAGTGGGAGCACCTGAAGATTGGTGATTGAGATAAAAAAAAAACAAAAATAAAACTGATGATGATTCTAACCACGTCAGACTCGCCTCTCTGTTCTAAACTGTCACAAACTCTCAGATTCATGTTTCTCAGACGCCTGTCCTCCTCTCAGGGTCAGCCACCTTGTCCTTACAGATACATCCCACACTAAGCAGAAAAATCATCTGAATCCGAAGATAACCAAACTTTCTCTGTTAACATTAATCCTGCGCGGGGTCGCTGCTGCGGTCCTCTGTGCCGTCGCTCTTGCTGTGTGCATGTCAGAGCTCATGAACTTCCACTCTCCACCGTATGCCCCACACAGATGCTCAAAAAAAAAAAAAAAATAGAGGAAGTGGCATTTATGCTCAGAGAGTCTGGACATGCTGTCTCTTTGAAAGGACAATGAAACATTTATTGGGCGGAAAAACATTCAACCTGAGTTAACTTTAAAATAAATACCATGATGTGGGATCTACTATTTAACTGAATGTGACAGAAAAGAAAAAGACTGTGAGGTGTCAAAACTGAGACATGAATACATTTACACTCAGTTTTTGTTGGTGTTTGGACGATCTCCAGTTTTAAACACAAAACATGCAACCAGCTGTTGATGAGATATGAACAATATTTGATTACAGAACAATATATGTAAATGAAATATAACATATGCCCTTAAAATGCTTGAATTTAGGTTCTATTTTTTTGACATGAACTATCAATACAGAATACAAAGATAAGTATAAAATACATAGTTTTCCAAGGCAAATATATTGTTTGCAATAAAATTGCTAGTTGGTAGTTCTACCTTCTGGCTTGATTAATTAATAATGGGAAATGTTTGTTTAGGCTAAACAAGTGCTAAAAACAAATGTCATTTTAAAAATAATGTTAAAAAACTAAACACATGTACAGGTTTGTGGCTGAATTATTCAGAGTTAAAAAGGTTAAAATTTGAATTAAATTAAGTGTTATCAGAAATTATTTCTATATCAGAAATTGTACAGGCAGAATGGGAAATAAACATTTCTGTTGTTTCAATGTGTGATCACATAAAGTAGAGGAACAAGTTCATTTAAGCAAGTAATGCAATAATGAATTAGGCAATTTTGCCTAATGATCAGTTACATGCTGAAAAATTACATTTCTTAAAGTTGAGTAAATAGATCAAAACTAAAGTTTCCATCTTTTTCAGCCTGCAAATACATCAACCAATAGTATGTTCTTTAGTGTCCCTTGTATTGAGTTTAGTAGAAAACAAATAAAGAATAGGGACATATGCTTAATTAACCCACAGCTGTTTTTGTTATTTTATGGCCAATGTCACATTTAATTTATAATCTAAACTCAATTTATTCAAACGAGTTTGTATGTATCAGAACAGGCCCATATAAGCAAACTTAGCCACTGCTTAGTGTCTCCTGCTCTCCTAGAGAACCTGGATCTACTAATCCAAGTTGTGTACAAAATAGCACAACCTTCCTAATTTGAAACAAAACATTAAAGTATTCCCCTCTTTCATAACTCTCCTAGGTCTGCAATAAAAGTAATAAGCTTAGCTACCAGTAGCCGCCCAGATTAAATTGTCTTTAAGGGCTCAGACAGCTTTAGGCACCTGTGCATTATATGTTCTTTATAGTTTGCATTATAGTTCTTAGAAGGTAAATCAGTATCATTCAAAATTGAAAAAAATTATGAAAACCGGAAATAGTTATCACTGAATCTCTAAGTCAAACAGTTTAACACAAACGTTGTAAAGTAAAAAATCAATCAGTTGCTAAGTGTTATTATCTTTAGGTTTTTATTGTCCTGCACAGTAAATTTAGATGCCTCCCTGTGATTACCGTTGTGAACTTTACAAGGAGAATTTCTAATAAATCACATGAAAGGCTTACTTTTATATTAAGAATGTTTTGATGGATGTAAGTAAAAAGACAATCATGTAATTGCCGTTAATCATCCTTAAACAAGGAGGGTTTGTGAAAATCTACAGAAAATGCATGGTTCTTGATGGTACACGTACATCATTTTCCATTTTCAGTTAAACAAACACAAATCACTCCCAGGACAATATAAAAACATGAGGAACAGTGGATGAAAGGGGTCGAACCAACTGCCTGGGAGGGTAAAACAGCTTGACTTATTTACAAGCACAGCATGTGTGACCCCAGAGGGTCACCTCATCCCTCCCAGACCCCCAGTTAGACCCTCCCTCAGTCTTCCACCCATCCAGCTGCAGAAACACAGAGAAAACACTCTGACAGACCTTCATAGGAAAGCAGTGAGCTGTCCTCAGATAGAAAATGTTTACAATTTATTGTGGCATTGCTCCCTGGGAGACAAAGAAGTGGAAGGATATCTGTAGGTTGACTCAGAGAGTGTGGTTATTTAGTGTGCAGCTTAAAGAAAACAGGTTCGCAGGCTCGGGTGGAATGAGTAGGTGGGACTCCCAGGGGATCCGGATAAATATGCGTTTGACTTTCACACAGAGATGAATAAGTATGAACAGGAAAATCCTCATTTTAATTTCAGAGAGCTACTGCTGGAGCTGATAATAGCAGAAATTCTGTAAATGTGAAAATTGAAACGGTTATGGTGAGAGTCAGTATTAAATGAACTTTTCATTGTTTCAAGATCTTTTGACAACCCAACAATATAGGAAAGGATGATTTGGGACCAGGGGATGGGGATTTATTGAAGGTGGAAGGTGGGGATGGAAACCAAAGCCTTTTTGATGCTGCTTGCTCCCAGGCACATGCTGACCTCATCTTGGTGTGACTAGAACAGTTTCATATCACGCTACAGTAAGACCAGGGAGGGAGAGCCCATTTATATTGTCAATTCTCTGACAATCTGTAAACAGTCAGTTCTGCATGGATGAACGTCGAGTGTGTTGTTCACCAGCATGCTGGCCAGTGACGGTACACTGATTTTCAGGGTCAGAGCAGTGCACATGTCCAGAACAGACCTGCCGAGGGAACTTACAGGGGTTTTCAATTAAAGCAGAGTACAGCCACAGGGAGGGTGAGCTTTTGGCTGAGTACAGAAATTTTGCATCGATTTCTTAACTGAACTGAGAGTGAACTGTTGCAGAGTATAGGGCAGCAATTATCCTAAAATTTAAAGAACCAAAAACAGTACAGTAAAAAGTGTACAGTAAAAGCTCCACTTTACAGCGAATGTTTTAGTGCTTTTAGAGTATACTTTACAAGGATGTGGAGTATTAAAGCACAGAAAGGATTACAAATAGAGATGCACCAATCAGACATTTACTGGTTTAAGATTGCATATTTCTTTTGAGACTTTTACTTTGGAGAAAAACAAAATAAAACGAAATTTTGCAGTAACTAGAAAAAGTTTTGTTCTTTAGAAATTGTCTTGCTGCAGACCATGGGGCAATGTTAACTGGTCACACATGTCTTTCCACAGTGGATTAGGGTTAGTTTCCTGTTTTCTTTTAAGTGATAATTAATATTTGGGAGATGCACCACTCTCCTAGTCTCCAAATAATCCAGTCACAAAAATTTAAAAACTTAAGCACATTATGAACCAAGCATAATTTATGAAAAATCGAACAAATTGCAAATAGCAAATGAAGGTCACACTTCTTAGCAGGATTCATGCAATGACAACTGTGAAAAGCTGTTATTGCTTTCTTTTTTATTAATTTCTTTGGTGTTTAATTCTTTGTGCATGTTTTGTTTATTTGAGCATCAGAACCATTGTTTTTTTCTCTACTCTCAAATAATAATAATCAGTGAAACGAACAAGAGACCACAAGAAGAACATAAATTTCCATTCGTGGAGGTCAGGTGTTTCTGTTGGAGATTTTCTGCGAGGTCTGCAGCAAAGCAAACTCACAGGGCTCACAAGATTTATTTCTGTAACCTTTGTTTCAATTCAGTAAAAAAATTAGCATTGCCCATAAAGGAAAATAGGTTTACTGCAGAAAATGAAGAATTACAGGATTATCCCCATTTAGTCAAGTCAAAGTCAAATCAAAGTTTATTCATAGACCACTTCAAAAACAACCAGAGGTGACCAAAGTGCTGAACAAGTTAATAAAAGATGTTCAGCAATAATTAAATATGAAACTGTGATGTCAGTATGCGGGATGGTGTCTTTAAAAAAGCTGTAGTGTCGATCTAATGTACATTGGCAGGCTGTTCTAGAGCTGAGGGACAGCTGCCCCAGGGGCTCGGTCGCCTCGTGTCTTCAGCCTGGTTTTAGGGACTTTGAGCAGAAGCTTGTTACCAGACCTAAGGGTTTTGGCTGGAATATAAAAGTGGAGTAATACTGAGGCACTGAGGTGCCAGTTATTTAAGAGCTTTGAAACCAAACTGAAAAATAAGCCAGTGACGTGAAGAATCAATGAATATCTCCCTAACCTGTATCTGATTTTACTGACCATGCAGAAAATAGTGCTCATTTATTTTTATGATACATTTAACAAACAGGAAAATAAGTCAGATTTGTCTGCCGATCATCAATCAGAGCCAATCAAGGCAAAATTGTCCAGTTTCGATCACTGGCCGATTGATTTGTGCCTCACAAATCAAACATGACTCATACAGTTAGCATGGGAATACAACAGTTACAAAGGTTTTCTATTGCATTCATAGTTTTTCCAATTTCTCAGCAGATTTTAAACTAAAGTAAAATGCTTTGGAACAAATTACAAACTGTGTTATAACGAATATGTAATCAATGTAGATTATTTGGTCCAGATTTGAATGGTCCATATATAGAGCCTTTAATGTTTGTCTAATTCTAAGGTGGTCCTATTTTCATAAAAGCAATAAAACAGCAGACATTTGTGTTTTTACAAACAGAATAAAGCTTTCAATAATCTCAATCTGTGCTTTCTTCAGAAGTTTATGGTATAGGTTTGACAGAACATTCCTCTCACAAATCTCTGTCTTTCATTTCAACTGTTTAGGAAACATGATGCCTTAGGAAAATAATGACTTGGCATTGCTTAACTACTGATTTAATGCTGTAGCATAAACAATTTCATCACCGAATAGACCAGGAAGCCACACATTTTTGGACATGTCAGAACATTCCAGCATAGGAGCACAGCTCTCACATGGCATATATTGCACATTTACGCCACTGCTACAGAATTGACACAATTGGGAGTCAGATATTGCAGCAATGATCCAATAACAATGTTACATTTGCTTTTATTTCTAAATCAATAAAGATTCACTCACATTGACAAGCAGAATGATCACAACTGAAAGTGAAACTGAGGGTTTGACCATCTTTCTAAATTATCTGGCTAATAATTTTATGACGACTTTATCATAGAGCACTGAAATTTCGTTCGCAGTCTGTTGACTGATCAAGGATGTGTTTTGGCTCAGCAGAACTGGATGTATTTTACATCCTCTATCCCAGGACTGTTCCTAACAGAGGCACATCAAAAGCGACAGTACCTAATGTTCCACAAAATCTTCCTTATCTCCTTGTAACAAGCATCTTTTAATGTGCCACCACAAAGGTAGTATTTAGTATTTTAGATTTTGAAATAGAGAGGATAAGAGTCCTATCCTAAGATTTAATTTTATTCTAAAACTGTGAAAAAGCCCTTTGGTGTAGCTTGGAAGCACAGAAGCAGATGCTAGCTTTGGCATCCTCAGTAACTAATGAATAGTCATTCCAGGTATTCTCACAGTGCTTACAAATAGTTCATATCTTGTCTGTTACAGTGGCAGTGCATAAGAAATTTAAAGATGGTGGAGTTTTCTCTAGTTAGTTGCTGGCCAGCCCAACGAAATCTTTAATTATGATTTCTGTCAGTAAAACACAGAAACAACTCACTAACTGCTGCGTCAAAGCTAAACCACTTAGTTTCATACTTCAGGCTCATTCTAATAGCATGCAGTTTGGAAGACAAAGTCACATACAGACAGGAACTAGTGAGCATTTTGAAAAAGACTTTGTTTTCTCAAGAAATATTGCAAGGTTTTAATGTAACAATATCCGTTGCCATGAGATCTCATAACACCCCTACAGTTCACTGTTCAAATGTGGACACAATATAAATGATGGTTATGATTTTTTTTACCAATTACTCATTGACCCTGTTTCAAACTAGCAACAAACCAGGTATTTTGTTACAACTTAGAAGTAAAAAACGTTAATTATTTCAGATGAGAACCCTAAATAATCGGAGCATAAGATCTTGCAATATTCAATCAATGTATTTTACCTAAATGTAAAGTCTGTCTTGCTAATATTTGCAGTGTCATGTGCCAGCTGTTAAAAGCCCTGGAAATCAAGGTTAATGCTTTAAACTTGACATCCTGTTTAATACTTTTATTTTGAAGGAGAAAAGGACGTAGTTCATGAATTACCTTGTTGGTTCGAATCTTGTCAGGCTGGCTGGCAATCCTCGGTTATATTAAGGCTGAAGAAGATCCCACCACTTTTAAATTGTTTGGCAGGAAACACTGGAAGACTAACAGACAAGATGCAGACAATTTGTAAACTCTGTGGCTAACTATTAACTGATTATAGCTGCGTTTCCATTACAAATGTGCACTAAACTTTGTCGATATTTTGCCAATGTCGAAAAAACACAATTTTGCAACTGCGGTGTTTCCATTAAATAAGAAATACAATTAAAATCACATGTGAACAAGTTTGTTCACACGATAATTAATTAAAAAACATGGCGGCGACAGATGTAAACACTTGCAAACACTTGTAAATAGTCACATTTCTTAGCTACTTGGAATCTAAAATGCTGGTAATGCCCCTGTCATGAACTAAATTTAAAAAACACTCCATCACCTGGTGAATCCAAACATGACGTGCCATCATCCTCTTACTACTTCCTTACTACTTACTTTTTCAAAATTCCCGTGTTTCCGTTAAGCAAGTTTTTTTCAAAATTACAATTTGCGCAATTTGATGGTCTAATATGCTAATGATGCTAAAGTGAACAGATGCTTCCTAGTTTCTTATCTAAGCTCTCTAAGGGCTGGACTACATTTGATCTCCAATAGTTGAAAATATTAAACATTTAGACCTGAACCAAAATAGTTTACACTGAACACAGACTATTTAAAATAGAGTTTAAGAATATTAAACTGTTATTCTAATAAAATTTGGGTTTTCAATGCTTTGTGGCATTAAGATCACCTTAGAATGAGACAACCATTAATCCCACAGTATTTAAACTGGTCAACCCTTGTCTGAAATATTCTACACTGATCACAGATTCTTTAAACACCAGTTGTGATTTGTAAAACCTTAACTTAAAAAAAAGCGTATTCTTTGTTTCTTGTCATTAACCCAGTATTGTATATAGTCTCATCTTCTGAGCTGAATGTATTGTTACACCTCTTCTTATTAAGTAGGATTGAACATGAAGTTTTTTTCTGCAGTTTTCTGAATTTGTTACCTGAATTGTGTTAATATTGCATTTGTGGCTTTAATCAACTGAGTTCAATCAGCCTCTGCATTACCCTGAACGCCGATATAAAGATCTGGGGCAAAAGTGTCCCCTGCCGCCACTCTCCATCCTCCTTACACTGCAAACTTGTCGATATCACATAATGTAAAAATTTGATAGGCAATTCAGAGCCCAGCTTCATTCTGAACATACAAAATGAGCTTGGTTCCCCAGGGAGCCACCCACCAACTGAACCTTTGCCGAATGAGCCAGGTGAAAGGTTCGAGGATGCATAAAGCCTGGATGGATTGAGGGAAAGAGTTTCAAATAGAAAGATTCAGTGTGGTGAGTTAGTCACCCACAGCAGACCTTAAGCTCCTTTGACCCTCAAGAAGCTCGAGTAAATTATTCATTGAGAGTCAAATAGCTTGTTTCTGGTGAAATTACCTTTCTCCCCCTCAACTCTTCTTAGATCTACACAAGCCAGAAGAATAATTAGGCCACTGCCATTTTCAGGCTTTAATCATGTAACAAAGAAATCTCCTGCAGTGAGCATATTACATCTGGAGAGGGGTGAGAGGTGCAAAGGGGAGGGGAAGGAGAATGAGGCATTGATCGACACAAAAATCGTAGCTACTCCTAATAAAAAAATAATGTCATTTAAAAGCTTAAGGCTTTAGCTCTGCAGTCAGATGAAAGCGGAGTCATTATTGAACTTGTCAGCTCCCCAGGACAAGTGCACAGTTTAGACATTTGTTGTTCATTCATAAATCATCTCCAAGTGTTGTTTTTAAATGAGAAAAAAAAGAAAAAAATTGACACATTTCAACTAAATTTAAGCTGAAGATGCCGTCATGAGGGTTGGAAGAAAGTCTTCACTTTTAGTCCTTATCTAGACTTGCAAATGGAAGCAGTCAGCACAAAACCTCTATATTATCATGTATAATCCATTTTTTAAAAAAGGGTTGACATTATCATGATGTCGAATGTTCTCTCTACTTTCAGCTCTGACTTTGATTTCTTCACTGGGGATTCAGGGATAGATCGTGCTCTTGAGCTGCTATGTAAACGCTCCACTTTGGTCATCACCTAGTCACCAGCTTCGTCTGTCTGTCACTTGGTGCTCAGTAAACAGGGTGAAAAACAGCAACCTGTCGTGATCAAACACATACAATCAGTAAAGTTAAACCCAAACGGTTAACACAATGATGAGAACAGAGAGGAACTGAATTGAACCTTTTCTTTTGTTTTCAAGTAACAGATAACATTTGTTAATTGTCTGTATTCCTGTTCATTTCAATTTTCAAAAAAGGTATAGTATTTCTATTATTACAGTGTCTCAGAGTCACTGTAATAATCAGTTTGCAATATCAGCCTTTTAAATCTATCTATCTCACGTGTTGCAGTTCACCTTCTAAAAAATAAATTGCCACAGCCAGTTTTCCAATTTACGCTAGTTTACAATTTCCAGCTATGCACCCTTCCATGGTCTGCACAACCATCCATCATTCTTCCACCTGCTGTACAGCCAACATCATCACCATTCTGAACAAAAAAAGAAAATCAAGTATGGAAGGTAACCCTTATCCATTATCATTCTTTTCTCTATGGGCAAACTAGGAACCTCAGAGAATAAACTTATTTTATTCTCTTTGCAAGTTAATGAACTAAACAGGCTCATTAGTTAGTTCAGCTTAACAATTATAGATTAACAATGCTAAATGTGGAAAGGACATTTATTGATATTTAGCAGGCTTAATGAGCAGCTTAACAAAATAAAACCTTACTATGACAAAACATTAAAAAAAGACCAGTTAAGATGATCACAAGAAGGTTTGACTCATTAAAAGCAAAATATAAGGAAATCAAGGATCAAGTAAGACTATTGCACAGTAGTTTGACATAAAACAACATGCTGTCTCAGATGTCCTTTATCTACTAGTCTGTCACCAGCCCCAAGGCTCTCCAGGACTAATGGCACAGATTTAGCTTAATTCAACCTCTGATCTCTGCTCAATATTAAAACAGTGTGCATCTGTCACCAAGGGAAAATAGTTAAAACCTGGTACCTGTCACTTCAACAGGCAGCTTATTGCCAGTGGAACAGGAAGGCTTATGAGGATCACTCTCCTCCCTGAACTTCCTGCTGGTTGAAAGGCCTGAGGCCCATGCTCGCTGAGCCTGAATGACTCACATTTACCACAGCGACAGAGCCCACAGTCACCTCCCTTCCTCTCCAGCCATTCCCCTGACTCACTGAGCGCACATGACAAATGACAGAATCACCCTGAACCTCCGCCCCCTCTCTGAAGCCCGACTGCCCATCGCCCACACTTTGCCTGCAGTACTTAAGTTTCGCCAAGTACCATGAAATCCAACAAACTTATGCTGACAGAAATTTGTTCTGGCATTTCCAAAGTGCCATTACCCCATGTGTCTGGTTAATTTGTCATTGAAGGATGACTTGTTGCACCATGTTTGAGTTGTGGGGACAAAGGAGTGATATACATACCCAACTATATTGTTTTGTGATTAAACTAATGCCTGTGTATGCACTTTAAAACATTCTGTTAAAGTGAAAAACTGCATTAATCTTTTGCCGTAATAAAACAAGACTTAATTCTGAGGTTATTCTTTACCATCTCAATTTGCTTACAGAGCAGAAGTTGGAAGACTGCTGATAGTTAGATACTACAGCTCATATACTTTACTAGTTAAATGCAGAGAGGCAAAAGAGTTGTAGCAGTATGCAGTTTTTCCAGAGTGCAGTAAGAGCAGCAGAGCTTGTTAAAATATTCACAGAAGAAAATCGTTTTTGCACAGAGATGGCATGTAATACAGGATCTATCTTTCACCAAAGCATGCATACAAACATTCCAATAAAACATTAAATCCCATTTGACTGCAATTTTTTTAAATGCAACGGCTCAGGCTTTTCTCTCAGCCATAATAAGCTCAGTCTAACATTTGTCTTTCACAATGATGCTGTGTACTGAAACTGACACCTCCAGTGGTGCCATCTCTCCTCATGTACCTCAGCTTCTCTGGTTCCATCCTGAAGACTTCCTGAAAGGAAAGCTACTGCTTAAACTGTTTGCTCAGGGAGACTCCTGAGAATAATTACAAAATGATCCTGAATGTAAGGGTCAGTTTTAAAGAAATTCTGTAATTTTACAACTGCAGAAGATGTTCTTTTAGGAAACAGGGGATAGGTGAAGTCCAGTAGCCACCTGTATTGAAGACAACAAATCAAACAGAAAGTCATGTTTCCTTATTTGAAATTGTTCAAATTAGACTCAGCTCAGTTTTTTTCTCAAATAAGCAATGAAATCTCTCTGACTGAAGAGGAAGGAGCCCTTGTCCGGGCTGTAATGGGCGCCCGTAAGGAATTTAAAGGACCTGAGCGGCAGTGTAGCACAGCGGCAGACAGGTTACTAGAGCAGTGGACAACTGGCCTGCAGAGCCGCCGTGGGAATAAAGCCAGATTAAGGGAAAACGGGAGTCCTCTCAACTGAGTCCAAACATCAGACCACAACCACATCACTGAGAATCCTTTCATGGGACTTGAAATGCAATGCCTATCTTTATGAAAGGAAATACATGTTTTTACAAAGACAGAAAATCAATACCACTGACTGACTATGCTCCAAGTTAACGAATGTGACTGTGCCTGAAAAACTTGCAGAAAATGAAATAAAAATGAGTCAGACATAATAATCCTGACTAAGCCTGTATAAGGAAGCTCTAGCAGTCAAGACAGTCACTGGATCAGAGCACAGACAGCGATGCATGCATTATACATCACTGTAAAATCTATTCAAGTGAAGCGCACAGACATATTACATTCGCATCACTTATTGTTTGCATTTGCACAACTTAGAATTTACAATGTGTGTCTGTGTGTGTGCACACCAAATGGAAATAATGCAACAATGCTGAAAACTTCCTTGAGATATTAGACAGAAGCTATCTGCTAATAGATCATTACCGCTGAATAATTATCCATTACTTCGCTCTCGCATTTACACACTCTTCACATAGCTACTGCTGAGCACAGCAGTACTATCGCTTCTCCTTCTGTCCTCTTCCCCTCCCCCTAGCCAAGTTAACATCTGACAGCTTTGTTTGTGTGCCAATAGTTTTTTTTTCTTTAATTAGAACACTGGAAGTCTTAATTGGACATTACACTTTATTCTTGGGCCCTCCTGACGACCCACCTCCCCTTCCTTTAACTCTTTGATCCTCTGACAAAATTTTCTAAGGCAGTTGCAGCTTCCTCTGTACGCTGATCGCAGTGCTTAAGAAGCAGAAAGCTCACTTTCACACACAAGCAACTCTCCAGAGAATACGGCACATTTGGAGTCTGTGTCATTTGAGGTTTTGACATACAAGGGATATGCAGTGGATTTATAAACATCCCTGTTAAAACGACAGTTTATGTGACATTAAAAAATACCACGGCTAATAATTACTTTTTTTTGGTCTTTTTTTAACATGTCCTCTCCAGCAGAGTAGCACTCAGAATATTTGTCTGAGTGCCAAGAAGAAGCCTAACCGATTTACTTTCACAAGTGGAGCATTACGGCTAACGCTATAATCCAACGCTTGACATATATAAAGAAACTTTATTAGAAACTGCTTTGGGATTATTTCACATGGAGACAGAAACGAACGGGAAAAAAAGGAAGCAGGAAAGAGAGAGAGGTGGGGCAAAAAGGTAAATGGGAGAGAACGAGAAAAGAATAGAGAGAAAGAGTAATAAAGAGAATTTAAGATAACACCCTAGAAAACTGCTTCTACACCTCCATAAACACATATATAACAACAACAGTGTTACTGAAAAGTACTCGGTACTAATGAATGCAAAATGTATTTAGTGGCAACCGCATCTCAATATAGAGTATATATATGTAGCTGTTCAATTCAATTCAATTCAATTCAATTCAGTTCAATTCAATTCAATTCAATTCAATTCAATTCAATTCAATTCAATTCAATTCAATTCAATTTCAATTCAATTCAATTCAAATCAAATCAAATCAAATCAATCAAATCAAATCAATTTTATATAATTTTATATAATTTTATATAATTTAAATTTTATATAGCACCAATTTACAACACATGTCTTCTCAATGCACTTTACTAAGTCAATTGAATCAAATCATACAGATTTCAAGCCAGGTACATACATTCCAATTAATCCTATCAAACTATCCTATCAAAGTGCAGCCAGACTCAGTTTATTATTCAAATTGGTTAAAAAGTTTTCTATCTAAGGCTAAGGCTTGCTATCTGTTAACACCTGAATGCAAACACCTGTGGGTGTATGTGAGACCGCTTGTAAGGTTTCATAAGAATATTTGCTAATAATTTAAAAAAAAATTTCACTTTTACATTGACAATCTTTTGGTGGAAAATACAGTAAAAAAGTATTTTTTTCTGTTTAAACAGAACCTTTTGTTGAAACATGGAGGTGGTATCATCATGATCTGGGGATTACTTTTCTTCAGTTGGAAAATTTTAACAGTTACAAATGTTTGTCACAAAATAACGTCCTGGTGATGCCTGCTGATAGGCTCCTACAAAAGAAGATTGAATACTGAAATTAAATCAGGTACTTCAACAACAGGTGTACGTACAGTTTTTAGATTTGGTATATGTCAGAGAACGTACTATAAGTAAAATACGATTTAGTAAATGTCAATGCTGACAATATGCATGTTTAGCCTGAGTGCATAAATCAACCTGTAAACCTCTGGTGTCAGAGAAACTCAAGGAGCATTTTGTAATTAAGGTTCTTTATTGTTTTCCAGCCTTTTGAAGAAAATTGCCCACTCTAACAACTATTGATTCAGCTGAGCAGGACCACCAGAGTAATGCACTCCATCTCAATTCAGTTTAGGTGTACATTTTCTTTGAGAGGTTGTTCTTTGATCCCTGTGGTCCTAACAGTAGCCCAGTGCACTCAGGAAAATACATGGCAGCTATTTTCTCCTGCAGCTGAGGTAAACTAAAAAATGTGATAATATTAATGCATGTAGAATTTTAGTTCCTTATATGTATCACTGATAGAATGTCACAGTGAATATTACTTTAGGCGCAAACAGTAAATTAACTATCGATTACGTTTTATTTAATTTTCTTTTATGTTTCTTTTAAAATACTAATGCCTTCTCTGTTTTCTCCTTTTGTCCTCATCTTCACCAACTACCCCAAGGTGGTGATGGGTCAAGAAGATGACTCCTCCAACTCCAAGAGCTCTTCTGATGCATCCTCCAAGACGGTTGGGCTTCTGGGCGGGCAGGCTTCCAACTCGCCCCTGAGCCGATGGATGCAGCACAGTAAAAGTAGAGCTGCTAATTCCACCTCCCTGGAGCTGCCTTACCGCTCCCCTGTTCCTTTCTCCAAGCAGGAGTTCTCCAAACAAGAGTTCTGGGAGATGTTAGGCAGTGACCTGCTCAAACCTGACACCTCCAGCTCCAGGGTTAAACGCCGGCCGATTGTTAAGACTGGCAAATTCAAGAAGATGTTTGGCTGGGGAGACTTCTATTCCAACATCAAAACAGTGAGGCTCAACTTGCTCATCACTGGCAAGATAGTGGATCACGGCAATGGCACGTTCAGTGTATATTTTCGTCACAACTCAACGGGCCAGGGCAACATCTCTGTCAGCTTGGTCCCACCTGTCAAAGCAGTAGAGTTTGACCTGGAACGCCAGAGCGTAGTCTACCCCAAAGACTCCAAGATCTTCAACTGCCGTGTGGACTATGAGAAGGTGGATCGAAGCAAGCGCACCTCATTGTGCAACTATGATCCATCCAAGACCTGCTTTCAGGAGCAGATCCAGAGCCATGTGTCCTGGATTTGCTCCAAGCCTTTTAAAGTCATCTGTATCTACATTTCCTTTTACAGTACAGACTACCGCCTAGTGCAGAAGGTTTGCCCGGACTACAATTACCATAATGAGATGCCCTACCTGCCCTCAGGCTAGAGAAGACTTGAGGGGTTGGAGAGAGGAAAAAAGGGGGTTGACTGAACATGTGAAGAGGAAACTAGGGCGAGAAAT
Organism: Crenichthys baileyi; assembly: GCA_036173005.1. Lineage (NCBI taxonomy): Eukaryota > Metazoa > Chordata > Actinopteri > Cyprinodontiformes > Goodeidae > Crenichthys > Crenichthys baileyi. The sequence goes on along the minus strand of JAHHUM010000004.1, from coordinate 258,779 downwards.
GTTGCAGTGTCAGCAAAACTCCTAGAAAACAAAACAAAACATGTAGCCTGACTATTGTAAGATGTAAAAACATATATGCAAATTAACGTATGCAGTTAAGAAACAACCTGAACTGGCAGTGAAATTCTAGCACCACCAACCAACATATTTTTACCTCAGTCCTGTTTCTAAACTCTAACATCTGGGCAGCATTCATCCAACCAATTTAGTCATTTCTGAATCTTATCTGAATGTCCATTTTAATCGCCCTTTACAGTTTTGCTCCATTGCAAAATCAGACAGCAGTACAAGAATTGAAAGTGGGCTTTAAATGGTGTGGTAATCCATAAGAGAGCTGCAGACAGATTCAGCGTTTATGATAATTATCATGTCGTGTTTAACATTGTGCTCTCTAAAGATGATTTAAACAGACCACGGGGAACATAAAGTATTCATTTGCTCACAAAGTGCAGATGAATGTGGAGTGTAACCAACCGCAGCACCATTAAAGTGACGCTAAGACCTTATAAAGGACGGGTTTTTATGAGAACTCTGTGCCAAAACAATGCTAAAACTGTACTCCATGTCTTCTGATTCAAACCCCCCATCTCCATTTTACTGACTATATGTTTTCACCTTTCAAATCTAATCCTAATACATCCCTCAGTTAAATTCTCTCCAAATAAAATGTACAAATAAAGAGAAATTGCTTTGTAGCATTTCAGGACCGGGGCTTAAGACAAGCTCGGTGTGAGGCAATAGATTGTACGCTGAGGCAGATTTGGAACCACACTGATGAGAGAAATTACAAGTTGGCGGGGTGAGAGATACAGAGATTCAGAGAGCTCTTTTAATTAAAGTGGAGAAGGAGATGTGGGGTATGCGCCGCCTTCTATTGTCCCTTCTGTACGAAAAAGATTACATTTTGTTGCCGTCAGGATTCCTGATTTCACGCCTTGATAGCTTTGACTGTGTGAGGGAGATTGCTCTCTCTCCCAACAAATACGGCACTCACCAAAGTAAACCCACTTATCTTGAATAAATGAAAATATTATCATAATAATTACATATATTTAATCTTTTTTAGATGTAATTAAGGTTTCAACGAGAGTGCTAAAAATGTTCCTAAAAATCAAGTCGGTAGGAAGAAGGATAAGAGGACTTTCAGGAGGATTGTGTTGATATTTTCACATGGAGCAAGCAGCCACAGTTTAGCCCTCAGTTAACTGCTCTCATTAAGATAAATGGCCACTGGCTGGCCCGTCTCATGTTACTCACACAAACAATATCAGTGGAGAGCAGCACACAGTGAGAAAATAAATCAGGTTACCGAACATTTTTTATGCTGAAAGGTTACCAGTGTCGCATTTATGAGAGCACCATGACTTTTTTGTTAATTAACAACGAACATTCGCAAGACAGGTGTGAGGAGCCATTTAGCAGCGGTATCAGATATTCAGTTTGATGCCAATGTAATGTGACACTGGTGATAAAGCACAGATATGAGCACAGGAAAAAGCTGAAACAGCATGCTGGAGTCCCAGGTGGACTCAAACAGCTGAGAATGGCCACTGTAAAACCGTTCTGTGGGGGCGATAGCATTAGGCCAGTTCCTATGTGTCACTTTGCTTACATAGTGTTAGCAAAAAGACAAAAAAAGAGGACATAAAAAAACTGTTTGTACAATTTACAACATGGCTGTACATTGCCTTGCAAAAATTTCCACACCCCTTAAACGTTTCACATTTTGTCACATTACAACCACAGATTTCATTGTAAATTATTTGGATTTCACTTGACATGCTAGGACTGCAAGACATTAGTAGAACGTGCTATCTTGATATTGTTAAATATTGAGATGTCGATGCCAATTGCAATTAAGATACATCTTCCTCATGATTTTCTTTTTTCCACCTAGTTAAAGAGAATGGACATAGGGGGATGTCAGTCCACGTGGCTATTATTGGGATGCAGACCATGAATGCACGGTTCTTGAACTAGTATTGTGTCAAACATTGCATCCAAGTGGTCTTTAGCGATATCTCACATGTTGATATTGCAATGACAATTACTTTCAATATATTGACGGACCTCTTGTGATAGACCAATACAAAGTAATGCATATTTATGAAGTGGAAAGAATCTTATCCATGGTTTTCAAATGTTCAACCTCCTTTAATTGGAAACCCCTAAATTAAATCTGGCAAAAACATTTGCGGTCAGAAGTCCACTAATTTGAGATTAATGTCCCACAACCGCAAACCAAGACAATGATCATTAGTAAAACATGGTTGTGGCAGCATCATGCTGTGGGGATGTTTCTCTTGAACAAGGACGGGAACCCAGTTAGAATTGATAGGAAGCTAAGTAGAGGGCAGTCGCTGAAGGAACCTGTCAAATGTTCCAAAAGACTTGACACTGAGGCAGAGTTCAGCTTCCAGCAGGACAACGACCCTAAACACACAGTGGCATTTACATTGGAATGATTTAGATCAAAGTATAGTCATGCATTAGAATGGCCTCGCACAAATCTGAATTTGTTTTAGAATCTGTTGCAAAATTTTTAAAATGCTGTTGATAGTTGCTCTTCATCCAATCTGACTGAGCTTGAGCTATTTTGCAAAGAGGTCATTCTTTCTTTCATATAAGATAATGCGTGAGACTGGTAGATACAAAGCTAGTAAGAAGTATTGACTCAGGGAGCTGAATACAAAAGCCTGCCACAGAATGCTATTTGTAAAACTAAAAAAGAATCTTGAAAACTCTGTAGGTTTGAGGAAGGAAACATGTATGCACTACTTTGTGTTGATCTATCAAACAAAACCCCAAAAAATAAATGGAAATTCTAACATGACAAAATGTGTGAATGCTCAAGAGGTATGAATATTTTCCTCAAACAAAGACCTGCAAATCTGCACATCAAAGTTTTTAATTTGCTTTTAAAGAGGAGGTAGCTCAACTTCATCAACTTTTGTCCCCAGAGCAAATAACAGCGGTTCACAAACATGTCTGCTGGGGACAGGCAGCAAATTCACCTGCAGTCTTAATGAATGTCGTCTTTCTGTCTCATGCCCGATGTTCCTTCTGTCTTCTCTTTTTTATGATTGTTTTATCTGGGCACTGATTTTATAAAACGTTATATTACCCTTTGGTTGACATGTGAATCTGTCTGTCTCTTTCTACCATACTGGCTTCTATCAAGCTAATATCAGTGGCATGAATCAGAAAATAAAGGCTTGGCTGCTTTCATATGTCAGAAAGAATAAATAAATAAATACAGAGTCTTCGTGGAGCATACATTATAGGTTAGGTAGCAGCTTAAACTGAATGCCTAGTGCCTGTTGGAAGGTCCTTTTCCTGAACTGCTGGATGGAATACAAAGTTTCATGTGTTTCAAATGCATCAACCAGGATGAATGAACCACATCTATCCTCTTTATTTTGGTATCCTCATCCTCCAGCTTATTCTGCCTCTTTCAGTCTCAAATGTCTACATCTTAGTCTGCTGTCTTCACAACTTTGTCTTTTTGAGTTTGACCCTCTCTTTCTCCTTTCTGCCGACACTGAACCCTGTTGTGGGTAGTTCCTCGCTGTTGCCTTGCCCCCTCCTGAGCACACATTCCTGATTTGATCTGGCTAATCTCTATGAGCCTAACATCAACATAACTGAACATCAGCAGTGAGAACTCCCCACAATTCCCTTCTACATCTGTACTGCATAAAAAAATATGTCTGCACACAGAGTCTTAAGATGTTTTGGTTTAGGTACTTTCTCACTCCTGTTCAAAGCATCTTACATATGCTCCTGCATTGGGAGGACATGAAATGTCCTGGAGAGCATACCAACAGAGTGCTGAACACAAATGCGCCCCAGTAAACTCCCATCCATCCATCTTGCAGATCCCCATCCCGCAGGGCATCTGGAAACTCAAACCCGATGGAATCAAAGCTCGGAAACATAAGCCCTCGGCAACTCTGACAATGGAGAAAATAAAAGGGAAGGACACATGTTGGGCTGCACACTGACAAGAAGCTCCGTCCTCTTCTCTTACTGATCCTCTCAAGTATACAGCAATACTCTCAGCGTGATGCCACCCTCCTTGCCTCTCTGGGTGAAGCTAGGAAACGGCTGCTGAACTGTGATTAACAGACAGACATGTTGCTGTGGGATGGAATGTGTTGTTATAGCAGCAGCCTTACTATTTACCCATCTGGTGCCAAAAGACATATGAACATTTGGCCTTAAAGGCTGCAAGACAGCAGTGGTCCATTCAGAACAGAATAATTACAAAAATAAGACTGTTTAAACATGAATATACATATATAAATAATATATATATAAATATATATTAAAGCTAAGAGTCATGAGATCTGAATAAAGTTGTATTTAAATGTGGGTCATGCCGTGAAGGTTGTCTCTTTTACCTTTTTGTTCCCTATGGTTTTGTTTCTCAGTCTCCTGTGAATGATAAACTGTAAGGATGATATGATGGCTTTTACTGTGGTTTCCAACATTCTAAAACCCAATAGTACACAGAGGTACTTAAGCCACTTAAACTACAGAGAGACCAGCCCCAGTCTTCTATCTGGCTGTACTCCACGAGCAGGTGAAGTGTGTCAACAACACTGCAGTCTCTGTTTTCCTATATTTGCATACCTATACTGTGTGTGCCAGGCGCCAGTGGCAAAGAAATGATGTGACGGGAATTTAGCTCAGGGCCATTGCAGGCATACATGTGGAGAGAGAGGAAACGGGTGAGAAAATGGGGTTGAGAAAGAAAAAGGAAATGTTTCAAGTAGAGTGATGCTAATTAGCCTCCTTTTTCTTCCCTCCCCTCACTCTTTGCTGTGCCTTTGTTGTGCCACTTCTCAGTGTCTTTTATTTTTAAAATGCAACTGGCAATAAATTAATTTTACGTTTTAATTAAATCCCAGACAACTGTTAAGGTGGGGCAATTAGTTCAAACATTCAGCTCACAACATTCCCTTGAAACATGATCGATTAAGGCATGGCTAGCGGCAAAACCAGGGCCTCTATCCCATCACCTCCACCCTCCCTTTGTTCCCGTAAAAGCCGTGCCTGCCTCAGGATACCTTGCCTGGGATGATAAAAGGGAAGCAAATGAGTCAAAATGGAGAAAGATTCTCCTTTATTTGGAATAAAGGAGAATTGAGGTTATAGAAAAAATGTGGGAACAGCTTGAAATCATAGATTTTGTTGCCTTTGCCCGTATTTCACAGTTGGGATGTTCTCAGAACTGCAGGATTCTGCATTTGCACTGATGGTCATTATAGGCAAACACTTCAATTTAAGTTTCATCAGTCCATAGGACATGACTTCAAAAGTTAAAGTTTTTGTTCCTAAGTACATTAGCAAACTGTAATTAGGCTTTTCATGTTGCTTTTGGATTGATGCTTGCTTCTTTGCTGAGTGACCTTTCAACCTATATTGGTACAGAACTAGTTTCATTGTGAATAATGACAACATCTGACAGCTTCAGCCATCTTTACAAGGTCTTTGGTTTTCTACTGGAGAAAGTTGAAGAAAGCAATTACATTCTTTGTAAATCCTTTAATCCTAAACCCACATTTGGAGAACAGAACATGTCTCGTTCCTTAACCAATGAGCACTGGACATACCCATGGTGTTTATGTCAAAAAATAAAGGCTTCAAGAAATTCTAACAGAGGAATCAGACCTGTGAGGGTCCACCATTCTCTTCTTGATATGTTGGCTACCTTCTTTTCATTTTTTCATATGTCACACAAGGAAGCATTCACACATCTTTACCTTTCACCATGTCCCTCAAAAGTGTTCATGAAGCTCAAACTTCTGAATTTAAATAAATTCAAAGTTTCTCAGAAAATTACATCTATCTCATTACTTTGGCAATTAGCAAATAGACAGGTCTTTTGTAAACTGACCAAAAACAGGAAAGGTTTAGGCTGATTCTGTCAGAAAATGAGAAACTGATGTGATGTTTCTTCCTATACCATGTATGTAAATATCTGATTTCATCTTTTTATAAAGAGAAAGGAGTAAAAATCAAATGGGCTGACAGAAGATCCTTGTTACTGTTTTGTTTTGGATATCGGGATTATCAGTTTCTATCCTGCAGGGCAACAATCATTAGCCGTTTTCCTTCATGACGTGCTTCGCACAAAGTGTTTCTCTGCTGGTAGATTGTTGCACTCTTCAACATCATCCCACACTAACACTGTTGACAAAGACAAAGTGAAAACCAGGACGCTCTCATTTCTTCACACTTTGAACTCATCAGTGGGGATTACTGGTGGATCAGTCTGTTGCTACACAACTGAGGTTTTATTAAAAGTCTGATTTCATTACCTGATACGAACTAGGTCTCTCCTTCACAAGCTACACTAAAACAGCAGAATTAGAGTAACCTTTATGACATCCTTTTATTTTTTTATCTGCCTTTTGTAAATCACAAATCCTTTTAAAAATGTGTTATCTTAGGGATTTAGAAATTTTGATTGAAAGAAAGGATTTTTACCAGCAGAAAAAAGTATTTCATATGGAAGTAACTCATGGTAAGAAGAAAGTTCCCCCTGTTTCAGTCTATGGGTTTATAGATGATTGTCCTGATGATGATGCAGTCAGAGTCAAGGTTTAGATGTTGCACAGATTATTTTAGAATACATTGGTACCGCTGTCAAACATACACCCCACCTCTCTCCCAATGACCACTGGAGACAGGCACCAAACCACAAAAGAAGCCCAAATCATCACAACCTCAACCCCATGCATGCTTAATAGTTGATTGTGATGTGTCTATTCTGATTGTTGGTTTTGGTAAACATGGTGCAGTGTATTATGACCAACTATAAGATCAGATAAGACTTTATTTATGCCCCAAGGGGGAAACGGAATTGTCACAGCAGCAAGATAATGTGAAAAGGTGGACATCTAGGAGGATATATTAAAGAAAGATTAAAAACAAATGCAAAGCAACAAAAAAATGCTACTGCCAAAACTAAAATAAAGTTACAACTAATATGTACACTATAAATATGCAGAAAATGATATATAAATGAGGTGAAACATATCTGTAATATTTCTACCTTGGTTTCATCAGAGGGAGAATTCTTTTTGTTCCTTCAGATATCGCTTGAAGAGACTTTCTTCCAAAATAACCCACACTTGTTTAGTTTTTTTTCTAATTATACTGTCATGAACTGAACTATGTAATATTTATGCTAGGTGAGGCCTGTAGAGTCTGGGATGGAGATTTTGGATTTATTCAATTCCTCTTTAGTCTGACATTGGGTTGAATTTGCTGGAAAAGTCCACTTCCTACTTATGAATAGTGTTTCTTTCTTTATTTTGGTGGATCTGAAACAGTTAAGAAAATGCCTTAAGGCTCTTCCAAGGCAATTAAGCTGCATCAATTCCTTCTCTAAGGGCCCTGGTAATTTCTTTCACACCTATATATATATATATATATATATATATATATATATATATCTCAATATATTTGTTTAGCAACACCTTTTAAATTCTATGGAAGCAGCAAGGGAGCAGCAGGTTTTTTACATACAGCTTCCCCATTTTAGCTTCCTTGTTGTTTAATCGAATTGAAAGAGAGATAACTGTTATAACTGTATGTATTTTCAGGTTTATAAAGGATCTAGTCCAGTTTTTTGTCTGACAAACACCATTAGTGTCTCACATCATGTTGGACAACGCAGCTGTTATAGAAACTGATTAGAGCTTTTGTTACCTGTATGCTACTTCTATTTTGATGCAGTTTATTTTTTCATTTTTATTTCAGTGCATTCAAGCATTGTGCTTAGTTATTGTGCAGCTTGTTGTGAGTTGGTCATGATGTTGGTGGTCATGGTCATGCTTTCACAAATTTAAATGCAAATGCACACATGCTCCCACTGCCCACACATGAAAAGAAACACACACTTTCACCTGAAGCACTTTCATGCTCCAGCATCTTAATAGTCTCTGTTTCGTGCCATGCCTATTACTGAGCTGCCCCCCGAGTGGAGTGGAGTGGACAAGCAGGTGGAACAGGTCTGTGCATTACATGGGATGTGGTACATATGACAAGGACAAATACAGGATCAGCCTGTCAACATTCCCCACACCCCCAGTTCTTTTATAATGGAGCACTACAACCACATCTGGGATTCACAATGCAAACCAGACACACATCATTGGCAGAAACCTGGAAAATTACTGTGCACTGAAGAGGTTCAGGAAACAATCTGGGGTGAGCTCTTGCAGGACAAAAGCACAGATGGCCTTAGGCTACAACATATTGGAAAAAGGAAAGAATAGCTGAATAAACTAATTAGAAAGCCAGAATTTCACCTCCATCAAGCCAGCACATCCTCTTAGAAAGTATAAATTACTATTGTGTAGAGAATGCATGGCTTTAAGATGTAAATAGTACAGCTATAGTTCAGGGTTTTACGTCTCACTGCTTTCTGGAACACAGTAAAAAAAAGTGTAGTTGGTCTGTTGGCAGTGACGGTGAATGGGTTCACATGTCAGCTAAAGTCAGTGTGGAAATTTAGGCTATGATGTGGTTTTAGCTGAAGGCTGTGATGAAGATTATGAAGACATTAGGGCTGCAATCTCTGTATTGGCCTTATCTACATGAAGTTATGGAGAGGAGGGGTGATTTAAACTCTTTGACAAGACGCTAAAAATCAGCCAGGGATCACAGTTGTGCCCTTTGGCAAAGTAATTATTCACTACGTCAGAAGACAATCAGGTGCTGACGTGTGGCCATGCACAAGCTCTTTGGCCAAAACTGCATTGGAATCTGCCTGTGTGTGTGTGAGAAAGTGGACTGGGAGTCTGTGAGGGAGGCGTGAAATGCTACAGTTTTTTTGTTCAACTGAAAAGTGTGTATGTCAAAGTCTTCAGAGGAGAACAAGGATGTTCTGATGAGGCCCCGCACCAGACTGTGAAGACAGAAAACAAAAGATGGTAACGGTTAGGCTTCCACCACTCCATCGCTGTCTCAGCTTGTCTCCACATTTAATTATTACTGTTTATAACCTTCAATCAGAGGCTGTGATTTCTTTCATAGAGAAGTTCCCTCCTGACGTTCAACAAGGGCTCTGATTGGATGATGAAAAACTGTCTTTAAAAACACAGCCTGTTGGATTTTTTTTGTGCTAGTTTTGCTTCTGTCTTTTCCTGTGCTACACTTCCTTCCACCTCCTTCAAGCCCCGACTCACATTTCTGCAGGTTTGTTTCTGCTGACAGTCCAGTCCTCAGCACTGCAGGGCTGTAGCTTGAGAAGTTAAACACACAGCTAGGGGCTCCAGTGTTTTCGTTATCATTTGGGCCTCTTCTTCTACACACACACACACACACACACGCATCCCTCTTCTGTCTTTTCATGGGAGAGCACTGGGCTGCTCAAGTTCACTTTATGGATGTGCAGACTCAGCTGCAGACAACACTGAACACCTTAATCAGTCCCCATTTGGCTCCTCTTTAAGATACCATATATTAGCACTTATCATATTTAGGAGAAGTGATCAAGTCTCTTTTGCATATGAACATTTCTTCTACTTTTTAAATGTGTTAAAGTTTCTTAAAAATACATTGCAAAACATGTTTGAGACCTGTGTCTAGCTCAGGACAAACCTGAGCTGCGGGCGGTGGAAGAAAATTGCTACTCAACAGCAGAATATCCACCTACAGATGCTATCTGCAGCTGGCACAAGCAAATATGCTCTGTAAGTAAAGTTCACCTGCATTGCACTATCTTGCTGCTAATGTCCATACAGTTGACCTCAGGAATTTCCTCACAGAAACAGCAACAAATGAAGTGGGAGGTGGTTGTCAGACAACAAAGGTTTTGCCTTGACTGCCTCCATAAAATATCTGCTTTTTTATGGCTCCATAGTGGCACAGCTTCCTTGTTTACTGCTCAGTAAACCAAACTTAAAATGAAATGCATTTTATTTGAAGAAACCTTATCTTCTCCACTTGATTTAATGGATTCAGTTTAAAACCAGATATTTTAATCTTAGGCTTGTCAACTTCATTTTACTTGTACATTTACATTTATTCAGGGCTGCAACATATTCAACAAAAACTAGAAAGTAAAGTTGATGATTTTATTGTTAGAATATGATCTCAGAACACTGAGAAGACATTCTCTAAGTACAGAAACTAAATGATGGTTTGATTAAGTATTTTTACTAGTTTAATAGTTTTTTATCTAAGTGCTGTAGTTTGATTATATTTGTTTGAATTCTTCCCAGTAAATTCTTTACATGGAATAAATCAGGACTACAGGTTTTACAGTCCAGTAGCTAAAGTTTGCTTTTACTTAATTAGTTTTAAAATGTCCAAGTATTATGGAGTCATAAATAAATGTTTTTTATTTTTTACTTTTTATTTAAAAAACAACCAAATAGAGTGAAAAAGAAAGGAAACAAACAAATCGCACAGAAGCCTTTTACATCAGTGGTCCCCAATGTTAGTTTTTAATTGTTGGTGTTCTATGAGTTTTAGATTACCACTCAACATCTTTATCTTCTTCAGAGCATTCATTTCAACATGTAAAAAACATAGAATATAAATACAACAAATATAAATATGCATGTATAACGATAAAACCTGGTAAAAATTGTGAATGTTACATTTCTGCATGAATCAAAGCGCGTTAATTTTGAAGAACCATAGAAATTATTTTCGATAAATTAGTTTAAAATCATTTTCTATAAAATTATAAATAGGGCATAGAGGCTTTTCTTCTTCTTACCTTTAGGATTTGCAAGTGATGAGGATTAAAACCATGTTCTGAATCTGTATTTAAAAAAAGTTAAGTCAACAGACAGTAAAATTATGCAATTAATTAATTAGAATGGTAAATTACAAAACAATATCGCATTATAGTGAGTGAATGAGGAAGATTATTGAATTTTTTAATTAACAGTCTTTTAAGGAACTAAAAGTGTCTCAGTCATAGGTATACTAAGTTAATTTTGTTCTGAAAAGACAAAAAGTCATTTAAAAGAGTTTAATTTAAAGACATCTTTGTAGTCATTGTGATGCTACTGCAAATATTGTTCTGCCCTCTGTGAAATGGGTTTATTAAATAAGATTTAAAAAGTTTATAAGTTAAAAATATTTCATGATTAACAGTTTGCAATTCATAGGAAAAGAATCAGCTAAACATGTTGTGCAGCTTGTATTTGTTTACCTGTGTTTTATTTTGAAGCCTACATGATAGTCACGTCAAGTCTGAAGTGTTTGTTTTTGCCACTTAAGTGACCCTGAAACGTACCAGAGAACCTTAAACTGGCACGGTTACAAACAGCACAGTTAATCTGGACCACTGGAGCAGTTTGCTTCCAGTGTACCAAAAGCAAGAAGAGAGGATGCAATGTAAAAGCAATGCATTTGAGTAGAAGAAGTAGTAGAGGAAAAACAAAGAGTGCAAATCCGAAGACGAAAGAGGCACACAACTGCATTTGAAATCCAAAGTAGCAACAGAAACCCCGATGATGCGTGCTTTTTTTTTCCCATCTCGATCTGCGCAATACATGCCCCTGAAACTATCCATCGCAACAGCACAACTTTGTTTGGTCCGATATAATAAATCTCTGCGTGAAAGCAAACTGAAAATGGGAATTTTCTCACTTTTACTGATACCTAGATTGATCCGTGGACTAGTAAATTAGTCTGAATGCTGCCTAAGAAGTAGACCTGGTTCCCCATCTCTGACAGAGGCACATATAAAAGTTGTGGGACACCATGTTTTGCTCTGTTAGAAGCATATCTTAGGATTGGATCTTCAGCTCAGATGGAAAGTTTGCGGCCTGTTTTAGAGGTGTGTAATCAGGTCATGTGACTTAGTGCTGAGCCAGATTCGAGTCACAAATCTACTGACTTTAGAAACTTGATAATTTCAAAAAGACTTTAGATTTGACTTGGACTTTCGTATCAATGAATTATTACTTCATTTGGACTTTAACCCTCTGACTTAAAAAGACTTGATGTCCTACACCAAAGTGTGTCAAAAAAGGAAAAGCGCATTTGTATCACGACCAGAGACAGAGAACCCAAATTCAGCCAAACACAAAGTGATAAGTAAAAAGGTTTATTCAGAAACTCAGGATCAGAGAGCAGAAGAACAGCAGTCAGCCTCCAGGAACCACTGAAAACAGAGTGACTAGTTAGTGGCTGAATAAAACTCAGGATCTGCAAGGAGTTAGATAAAGCCACTAACCTTCTCAGTCTGGTGATGAGGCACAGAATCCAGAGGAGGAAGAGATCCAGACATTTAATGAGGAAGCGTCCAACAGACTGAAGTCAGATTGCCGACTGATCCAAATCCTCCGGGGAACCAGCTGACGCTGTGACAGGACCACAGAGAGCTGTGATTGTCCTCTTGACAATAAATCCAGGCAGACTAGAGAGCCAGGAGGACTCAGGCTGAATAAACCAGTGGCTAGGCTGAGACGTAAATCCAGGGACAGAAACAGGGTCGAATTCCAGGGCTAGAGGCGTCAGACAAGGGGCAGGCAGAGACATAAACCAGAGGCAGAAAACAGAGTCGAAATCCAAAATCCAATTCGTCAGACAAGGAGCAAGCAAGAGGGAATAATCCGTAAGGCAAGGCAAGGTCATGGAATGAGATCAGTCAGGAAGGAACGCTGGATAACTGCTCACAAATGTTTTCAAAAATCTGGCACCGTCTGCCGGTCAGAGGGCTGTATATAACTGCAGCTCCACAGGTGTGTGGCATGATGGTGATTGCGCAGCAGCGCAGCAGCAGACAGGTGAAGCAGATGAGTTAATTGCATGAGTGAGAGCAGAGCAGGCAGACGGGCCAGAATCATAACAATTTGCCAATATTTCCCCCTCTTGTTGCTACAACATGCACGCTGTATCTACCATGATGTTTGTCTGCTTTTGTTCTGCATCCTACGAAAACAGCAACGACTCCGAGGGTGATAGAGTGGCCTTGTCTTTCAGCGCTATTGGGGAGGTCTGCGCAAAGTTGAAAAAAGAAAAAAAAAGTTGCATATGTCAACAACCAAACAGTGAGTACGCCGCTATGCTGCATAGTGGCTTACCCCCTGCAGTTTGCTTACTGGGCAAACAGGTTGGCAGACAATGCAGTCATCTTGGGTCTACACTTTATCCTGCACCACCTCAACCACTTACGGATATATGCCAGGATTCTATTTGTAGATTTCAGCTTGGCCTTCAACACCATTAACCCAGACATTATCCTTCAAAAGCTCACCCTGCTCACAGTGCAAGCCTCCACCTGTCAGTAGATCATCAGCTTCTCGGCTGAATGCATGTGTCATCACCCAAACAGCGGGTGCGCCACTATTGAACATAGGTCTGCACCATAATATTAAGACACGTTCAGTATTATTGGAAATCCAGACAGAAGAAAGTGTATCAGACTAATTCTTTATTGCAATTCCGGAGACAGTGACCCAAGTGCTGCCTACAGCTGTCTTAACATTATGTATGGGATGCCAGAGTACTGACCTGATAACTGGCATGGAGAAAAAAACACCCAGACTCTCTTATCATTGTTCTTGGAGATTTTAACACAGCAAATCTCTTTAATGAACTACCTCAATGCAGCCAGCATGCTAATTGCCCAACCAGAGATAAAAACACTGTTCCTCAGCTGTTCCTCGTTCAGGCTTAGGGCTCTCTGATCACCGCCTACTTCATTTCATACCAGCTTGTAGGCAGAAACTGAAAACCTCTAAGCCTGTGATTCAGAATGTTAGGAAATCAACTGATGAGTCAAACTGATGTTACAGAACTGCGTTGATTTCACAGATTGGTATGTTTTTAAGCCTCTGCCTCTAAATTAAACCAACTGTTCTGATTATGAATTATGAATATTATTCAATATTAATATTTTAATATTTTATTTAATAATATTTCGGTCTGTTAAAAGTTGTCCTGTGAATACCAGCCCAATAAGGCGGTGGAATTGGGACAAAATTGAAAGGGGTGAGCCAAGTTCTGGCATTACTAAACAGCAAAACTCACACACAGAATGAGTTCACACAATTACTTCACATACAAGACTTTATTAACAAAAATAAGTCAACTCAAAGTCAAACATGTTTCAATCAACAAACTCTTTACTATGCTAAAACACCAAACTAAACTACCAAGCAAAATGAAAGAATAAGGAAGACTAATGGGCTATGTACAACACAGACAAGTGAATCAAAGATGGTTGAAAACCATGACCTAAAGAGTGATGCAATATTACCATGCAATGTTATTTATGTTTGAGAACCAAGGATTATCTTGAAGAATCTGGAATTGAAGTTAAGTTAGTCTTGGAACTAACTTAGGCAATAATTGGTATACCTTTAGAGAACCATTCACAATGCAAGATCAAATCAAATATTTTTTTAATAAAATAACATTTTAAAGAATTATTTGTTGAATAAAACCAACCTTGTGGATGACTATTTCTCAACGGTGTTTAATTAGCTGGCTTTATTAAAATAATATTAAAATAAATATTATTAAGGAAATATTAAAATAATATTTAAGGAAATATTATTTTGAATAAGAACCAAACCTTTCTGGATAAATGGGTCTTAATGGTGTTTTATTAGTTATCACGGTTACTAAAATAGTATTTAGGGAAATATTTCCTAGATTGGAAACTAACAACCTTCCTGGGTAAATGACATAAAAGTGGGCGTGCACGTGTTCTTAGCTGCTAGCGGTTGAAGCTAACAAAAGAACCTTATAGCTTGTCATCAGAATCAAACACATACCTTTAAAATACAACTAATAAAAGAGTTGAAATGCATAAGCGTGGACGACGCATTATGGCCAATCTTCTGTGTTTAAAAACCATCCTTTAAATAAAGTTTCTCTTTAAAAACAAGACACAGAACACATCCTTAGCTGAGTGCTAGTCTGCTAGCACTTAGTAGCTGAGTTTCTCAACACAAACGAAAAAGCTCCACTCAGCGTTGTAGAGACAGGGTTTTTGCTGAGAACTCTCACAGTTTGCTTCTGTAGACCTCAGAAAGAAAAATCAAGCCTTAATTAATTGTGCCTTAATTACCCCCGTTCATAGATGAATACTGGATACACAAACAGCAATTCATTCCTACTTAACTTTGTGCATATGATCGCATTATCGTATGAAAGCAAAGAGACATACTTCTTTGGTGCCTCTCCTGTCTGGTTTCCATCTGCAATCCGCATGGACAGAGATCTGTTTGTTGGAACGTGAGGTTTTTATTCAAACAGTAAAGTCAAAGTCTGCTGTTCTTCCTGTTCCTGGCTGAGCTGGAGTAGGTTACTGTAAATTTTTGAAAAGTGAAAATTCCAGAAAAGATCAAACTGGCCTTTAAATGTTGTTCTCCATGGTTGGAGCCAACACAACTAACTATTCCCAGATGTATTGACTTCATACATCAGCTTCTGTGAGGACATGTGTGTGCAGACCAAGGCCCTTTCGCGTTTTCAACAATAAACCATGGTTTTCTTCACATCTAAGGTAGCAGCGTTATACCAAAGATGAGGCGTACCACAGTAGAGACCAGGCCCTTTATAAGCAGACAAAAAACAAACAGACAGAAGCGATCGAACTGTGTGAAGTTACCTGCTGCTTTAAACCCTCCTTCATCCCAGCCACCAAGAGACACACCAGCACTGGGTTAAATGGCTTTCAGACCTGTTGCTCTGACATTTGTGGTCATGAAATCCTTTGAGCGTCTGATGCTGAAATATCAGAATATCAGAAGCTCTCCCAGCTCACAGTGCCAGTCTCCACCTGTTAGTAGATCACCAGCTTCCTGACTGACCGGCAACAGCAGGTGAGACTGAGAAGCTTCTTCTCCCACTCAAGAACCATAACCACCGGCACACCCCAAGGATGTGTTCTCTTCCAACTCTTCTTTTTGTACACAGATGACCTCAGCGGACCTGTATGTGACTCTCCTGCAGCTTGCAGATGACACCACGGTTATTGGCAGAGACTATACTTCCTGCTGCATCTCAAGAAGTACAAACTAAAGGGCTGCTGGTCGTTTTTTACACTGCTATTATTTAATCTGTTTTGTGCTCATCCAGCACTATGTGGTTTAGCTCATCTAGAAAGCAGGACAGGTCCAAACTGCAATAAACAATTGGAACTGCAGAGAGGGCCCTCAGGACTGACCTTCTCTCCATTCAGGACATGTACAGATCAACTTCTACATACTGGTTCTTGTCCTAATTTATTTGTTTTTACACAATGTGGTTGTTGTTTGGACTGATGTTGATATAGGATATGAGTGATGGAAACCGCAGTCAAGTATTTTGTTTATGCACACAAACTTGGACAATAAAGTTGATTCTGATTCTATTAATTAATTAATTGATTACAATACTCCTTATACAGTTCACAGTTGTAAAAATAATTTAAGTTGTTATTTTAACAATTTTACTTGTATAATACTTTAAAAGAAGGATTGTGCTGTTGCAGCTGGTTAACAGGAAAATAATTTTTATTGTTTCATGTCCAAGTTTTAATTAATTATTTCACGATTTTACCGATGTTTTTTTTGTTTTGTTTGTTTGTTGGTTTGTTTTGTTTTGGTTAATATTTACTGTAAAAGTATAATCAACATGGATTTTCTGACCATTTTGAAACTCACTTACTCATGTTCTTTGTTCTGGCAAACAAAAACACCTTTAAAATCTTTTTTAAAAATCTTAAAGGTATTATTAGTCTAATTAAATTACACATTTGGTCAAAGGATGTAAGACTCTAAATTAAAAGCTTAGGACTTCGACTCAACTCGACTTGCATGCTTTGATTTAGGATTAAACTTGGCACTTTCATTTGTTTATGGATACACTTTTCTGCTTTCACAGAATCTTCATCTTATAATTTCAAATCCTTTTTCTGCTTAGTTTTGTTAAAAAAAATAAGACCCACAGGTCTGCTCTTTTTATAGAAATCGAGAAGAGCAGAGATCCTCGTCCCTTTTCTTGTTAGGAGATTTTAGATACATTTCACGCAGTCTACATTCACCAGATATACCAGTGCGCTTAGGTGCCATGTTATGGATATGCCGTAACAACCTGGTTATAGACATATTGTGTATGCTGTGAACTCAGGATACTCTCATGCTTTATCCCATATAGTGGGGAGCCCAGTGCTTACTTAATTTACCCAATAAGGCTTCTCTAAACACCCTGTAAACACCACTCATAGTCTTGATGCCTTTTTTACATCATAGCAAAGCTTCAGTACTGTGTGAACAAGCTTAAAAATCCTAACCAAAGATTAATAACTTTAAAAATAAACACAACTCAAACTAAAAAGAAAAATAAAACAATTAAATGTGGCCTACTGAGCATAAGATCTCTCTCTTCAAAGACTTTGCTAGTTAGTGACCTGATTTGTGACAATCAGATTGATTTATTTTGCCTCACAGAAACCTGGCTGCAGCAAGAGGATTATGTTACTATAAATGAGTCAACTCCTACTAATTATTTAAATTTTCACATTCCTCGAAATACTGGGCGAGGAGGAGGAGTAGCAACCATCTTTCAGTCCGATTTATTGATTAGTCCCAGACCAATCAATAGCTACAACTTTTGAATATTTAATCCTTAGTTTTCCTCATCCAAATTGCAAAGCAATAAAACCACTGTTTGTTGTTTTGTACCGTCCACCAGGCCCTTATTCTCAATTTTTAGATCAGTTTTCAGACCTTTTATCTGATTTAGTGTTAAATACAGATAAGGTTATTATAGTTGGGGATTTTAACATTCATGTTGACACTGAAAGTGATAGCTTAAATATAGCCTTTAATGCTATCTTAGACTCATTTGGCTTTGCTCAAAACATTAACAAAGCTACCCACCTTCATCTTCATTCTCTGTTCCACTTTTAATCTCCTCATTATTACTGAAAAACACAGTGGAGGGCAAAAATTCTGTTTCTGCCCCTTCACAAATTGATTCTTTTGTTCATAGTGTTACTTCATCATTGCGTGGTGCATTAAACAATGCAGCCCCTTTGAAAAAGAAGGTAATCATTCATAGGAGGCTGACTCCCTGGTTTAATTCAGAGCTGCATACTTTAAAGCACAACGTTAGAAAATTGGAGAGAAAATGGCGCCCTACTCACCTAGAGGATCCCTACTTAATCTGGAAAAATAGCCTACTGTTGTATAAAAAGACACTTCGCCAAGCCAGAACAGCTTATTTCTCATCATTAATAGAAGAGAACAGGAATAATCCTAGGTTTCTCTTTAGTACAGTTGCTAAACTTACACAGAGTCATAGCTCTGTTGAGCCATCCATTCCCTTAGCTCTAAATTGACCTCTGGTAATAAAGTAAAAAACCTTGGCGTTACTTTTGACCAGGACATGTCATTTAAATCCCATATTAAACACGTTTCTAGGATTTCCTTCTTTCACCTCTGGAACATTGCCAAAATTAGAAACATCCTATCCAGGAGTGACGCTGAAAAACGAGTCCATGCATTTGTTACTTCAAGGCTGGACTATTGTAATTCTTTACTATCAGGATGTCCACAAAATGCAGTTAAAAGCCTTCAGCTGATTCAAAATGCTGCAGCAAGAGTTCTGATGAAAATTAAAAAGAGAGATAATATTTCTCCTATTTTAGCTTCCCTTCATTGGCTCCCTGTTAAATCCAGAATAGAATTTAAAATTCTCCTCCTCACATAAAAGGCCCTTAATGATCTAGCTCCATCATACATCAGAGATCTGATTGTTCCATATGTTCCTAACAGGGCACTTCGTTCTCAGACTGCAGGTTTACTGGTGGTTCCTAGAGTCTCTAGAAATAGAATGGGAGGCAGATCCTTTAGTTATCAGGCTCCTCTCCTGTGGAACCAGCTCCCGGTTTTGGTCCGTGAGGCGGACACCCTGTCTACTTTTAAGGCTAGGCTTAAAACGTTCCTTTTTTATAATGCTTATAGTTAGAGTGGCTTAGTTTATGAGGGAGGGAGCCTTGCTCCCTCCCTGTTGGATGGAGTAAGGGGGAGTCAGGTTTAGCCTAAACCGGCTCAGTTATGGTTGAGGTGCAAACACACCCTCCATTTCTGCTACCTGTATGACCCTTTCTCTTTTCTAATGGTTATAATCAGTCTGACAGAGAGAGGTATCCCAATCCTTGTGGTTTTTAGTATAACAATGACCATCAGTGGGACCCTTTGTGGGGTGCCTTGAGACGTCTAACTAAATAATCTGAACTGAAACTATCTGTGTAGTTATGCTGCTATAGGCTTAGGCTGCTGACCACTTTTACCCACTTCGCTACATTCTCACACTACTCTCCAATTTTGCATTATTTGCTGTTATTTCAGCTTTTAACTTTGTTCTCTCTCTTTTCTCTTCCTAAAAGCTACACCTGACCTGGCTCTGTGTCTACCTGTGACACCTTTCTGGAGAGGGGAATCATCCGAGCTTCTGCTGGCAACAACTTAATGCTCACCCTCTACCGATGATCCACATGGCCCTGTCTTTCAGTGTTTAACCCTTTCTCTCTCCTAGACATGGCGATTGACTGACCTTTTATTGTGACCAACTCTATGTGCTCTTTCAGACTCTAACCTTGAAAACTGGCTCAGAGTTTATCTGTTCCTTCTTTCTAGATGAAACGACTAAAGGAGCTACATCCATTAACATTTACCTTTTCCTTCCCATAGAAAGTACTCCTGGATCAGTGCTTCTTTGTTCTCTTTGTGTCTCTGCTCTGTTCTCTCTAACCCCCAGTCGGTCGTGGCAGATGGCCGCTCACACTGAGCCTGGTTCTGCTGGAGGTTTCTTCCTGTTAAAAGGGAGTTTTTCCTCTCCACTGTCGCTACATGCATGCTCAGTATGAGGGATTGCTGCAAAGTCAACGCCAGTGACTGTCCACTGTCTCTACATGCTCATCGGGGAGGAGTGAATGCTGCAAGTCCTTGACTGGATGCAATCTGCTGGGTTTCCTTAGACAGAAAAACTTCTTATCCAATTTCAATAAATAACTGAATCTGACTGCACTGTTCAATGATTAGGATTAATTATAATGTATGTACCTGACTTTTGTGAAGTGCCTTGAGACAACATGTGTTGTGAATTGGCGCTATATAAATAAAACTGAATTGAATTGAATTGAAATGAAGATTTAACTTTCAAATAATTATAACTGCAAATTTAACCCTAAAAAACGGTCTTATAGTAAAGCGGCCATAACACTGCTAGTATTTGCATTATTTTAATGATGTTAAAGAAAAAAAATGACAAAAGCTAAGGAAACATCTATAATGTATTTGCAAAGACATACAGCCATGGTCAGTTTAAAAAGATTTAGGGTTTATTAATAATGTCTAACTAGGGCCAAATTCCTTACAATCCAGTCTGTGATGTGTATCTCAGCATGCACCCTTCACTGTAACACTAATTGTTAAAAAAAATCTCTGTTGGAGATACTATTGTCTGTGATCTCAAAGAAGACTGTAGACAATTTGCTGACTTCTCATTTCAGTGATAGATATCTCTATTCAGCAAATATTTCCCTGCTCATTACCTGTGGAATAATGTGGGATCTATCATTTGATGCTAAGCAGTGTTCTGCCTAAAGCAAAAATGTGATCCTGAGCTAAAGTTAGTGCACCACAGCTTTTTTTTTTTTTTTTTTTACCTAAATGAACACGTTTCACTAATAATATAAAACCATTCTCTGACACAAGCTACAAAATACTGCCATCAGAGAATAACTATACGTCTTTTGGCGATGCTACAGTTTTCTGTAATCTGTTGACCTTCAGATTTTAAACATTTTAAACATTACTTCTAGTCTGAGTTTTTGAATAATTGGATTACTGAGGCTGCATGGGCCATGGGATTCAAATTCATCGCTGGATGGCTCCCACGTTATGATGATTAATGGCAGATTCTGCAGAGCCGTCTCATTTGCTTCAAGTTGTCTTTTGGAACACACATATAAT
This sequence comes from Crenichthys baileyi, assembly GCA_036173005.1. Classification (NCBI taxonomy): domain Eukaryota; kingdom Metazoa; phylum Chordata; class Actinopteri; order Cyprinodontiformes; family Goodeidae; genus Crenichthys; species Crenichthys baileyi. The sequence goes on along the minus strand of JAHHUM010000004.1, from coordinate 237,825 downwards.
ACTGTATCAGATCTTCTGTGAGGTTTACAAATCCGGGTCAGTTGTTGAAGATTGATATCATGGTCAGAGCTTTTTCTTTTCCCACACACGCACAACCGCACACACACACCTGTGATTGAGATGTTAGAGAAAGGCAATTCCTTTCAGTCTGAGGGATTTCTTTCTGCATCAAACAAGTCAGGCGATTGGAATTATGACCAGGGTCAGCGCTCCAGATGAAACAGCCATCGTCCTCTCTCCTGTTAATTCACTTTCCACCCATCCCTGGCCAGCCGCCGTCCTTGACTCCTCTTGACCTCAAAACCTTGAGGGGAATTGAGTTATTCAGCGCTGCAGCTCTCACCCCGCAGCCATAACTTCAGAAACCAACCTTAACGGCTCTTGCAAACATGGTTGCCAGAGCGCAAGCTTATTGATGGAGGCTATTTAACACTGTTCCTTTGTCCCTGCCTGCGGCATGAGGAAATAAATCTACTTTGCCAATGCCTCTTTGTAGGTCTCTACAACTCAATTGGAGCTGACGGTTATCTGAGGTCAAGGGTCTCCATGTGTCTTGTATGTGTAAACAGTAACATGCCACCTCTGGAAATGTATGATTTTTGAGTTCAAGAAAAAAGCTGTTTATATTTGTCATAGGCATGAATCATTTTATGCTTTTATTACAAATTATTTAATCCATCATATTCCATATTGGAATATTTATACAACAAACAATTTCAAGGATATTTAAAAGGAAGAGATAAGTGGACAAGTTTGAGCTAATTTAAAATGTTCACAACTAATATTCAAATAAATGTCTGCCTCACTTTTTGTAGCCATCAAAAAGCCTCTGTCTTGTCTGAACATTTGACCACTCTTCTCCAAATCTGTAGAGGTCATTGAAAAAGTCAGATCTGACTTTTAACAATAGTCAAACAATTGTGAATATAGTTAAGGTCATGAGTGTTTGGGATCAATGTCCTGTTGGAACTTTTAACTATCCTGGCCCCCACCTGGCAGTTGCTTTGGATAATTAGGAACAACTCAGTAACTAATTAACACTACCATGAAATGGAATCTGCTAATCACAGATAAGCCAGTTTTACATCTTCATAGACTGAGGCAGCAGAAAAAAAAACGTCAGACCCTGCTCTAAAATCAACACCTTCAATCTTCAAGAAATGTGCCGCTGACACCATAAACATGCCAAATGCATTCTGGAAAAAAAATGGTATGGTCAACCAAGAAAAAGATTAAATTATTCACCCACAGTAACAAGACGTATATCTGATGATAGCAAGGAGAGGCTTCCATATCAAAGAACATGTACCAACTGTCATGCATGATGGTGATAGTGTCATGCTGTGGGGGGTTTTGCTGCTATTGGTATTGTTGCATGGTACAAAGTTGAAGGAATAATAAATTCCTCAACTGCCCTTCAAATCAATAGCTAGATGCTTGAAACTTTGACACCACAACTGGAAAGGGATTCCAAAAATAAACATTTGAACTGGTTTTGAAATGGATGCTGCTGGTGTCTGGAATGGTCTTCAAAAAACATTTGAGGATTGACTTTCAGAAGCTGGATCAATGTCTGAGAAACAATAAATATAAATGATCTTAAATTCTACTAAGGGCAGTGATCAAATATCCATATGGTCAAGGTTGAACTTGATAAAGGACACTAAGCCAAATGTTCATAGGGGTATATGTATATATTTGAGGTTGTGTGTATAATTTTTGCATATTCCATTATGTGTATTTTAAAAGTAACTGCAAAGTCAAGTTTTTTGTTGCATGAACATGTAGCACTTTAAAAAGGAGTGATTCAACAATATTATTTAAAGCCCAAAATGGTCATTCATTATGAGTGGATGAAAACATCTTCGGATAATTGCAGATGCAGCTTGGAGAAATCTGGCTGGTTGGAAGGTGGTCAGCTTCAGGTGGTCTCTACCATCTAACAGTGGTCACAAATGATGCAGTTAAAGAAAATAGAAGACACAAATGCTGAGACATCTCAAAATCCAGGTTTATGGGCCCTCAGACAGATAGCCCGTAACAAAATTGCAGCACACTGATAAGACAGTAGTGGTATATGGGTGGAGATTCACAGAATAAAAAGAGAAAATGGAGGGTGACTGAGGGAGGGAGGTGTGTGGGTGATGTGGGGGAGGGCAGCGCAGGACGCAGGCAGGGAAGTGGATGTTTTATGAGGCCCTTAACATTTACTTCCCCGGCGTTTCAATCCGACGTGTCTATTAAGGACGGCTGCTCCTCCTACGTGTTCCCCATCCATCAAAGACAGAGAGACGTGAGGCCCCACACTGACGGACAGCTCGATATGATGGAGCAAGGAAAAGACTGCATCAGTCGGTGGAGGGGTAGAAAGGGGAAAATACTGAGATGAGAAGGAAGACGACAATGAGGGAGGGAAAGGGGGTCAGATAATTCCAGTGTAGCTAAAAACTACATCTGCAGCCAGAATGTGGAGGTTGCAAAAAATGCTTTGGGGGACAAACCGAATGGTCAAAGTTGTGCTCAATGTAAAAAGCTGAAGCAGCATTTTGTGTCAAACAATGCTTTGTTAAAGGTGGGCTACTGTCTCCACACAGATACAAGAACTGAATGACTTTACTTAATAAACCAAACACACATTATCTACAAAACAATGTTTTCCATAAAGCAGTCAAACCGTTTAAAAAGAAAAGAAACTGATAAAAGAGACAAGAAGTCAAATCACTGTGACACAGTAGGTGCTGTGTGTACAGGTGCATATAAATTAGGATGTGTGTAGGGCTGTTCTTAGCACTATACACATACAACTCCAGCTGCAGTACCTTGTGAATCTCCCCTTTATGTTGAACTAGGCTTTCCTTCACAATTCACCCCATGATGTAGTTATCTCTACTGCTTTTGCGTCTTTTTTCACCACAGTTTTTTCTTCCACTTAGCTTTTCAGTATTATGTTTGGATGCAACACACTATGAACTGCCAGCTTCTTTTGTAATGAAATTTTTTGGTGTTATTTTTTTCTTTTTTTTTTAGAAAAAAAAGGTCTTATGCAATGTTTAAATTCTCTAGGAAACTGAATTTTGGGTTTTATGAGTTGCAAGCCATAATCATCCAAATAAGAATTATTAAACACTTGAAATATATCACCCTGTGTGTAATGAATGCGCATATGCATTTCACTTTTAGATATGAATTACTGAAATTAATTAACTTTTCGTTGAATGTGGGTCAGAGAGTTGCCTAGCCCCATTTAGGCTTTAGTAATGCACATAGCCCCTACAAGTTGCTGCTATTAATTACAGAGTTAGCCAGCTAGAGTTCCATTAATCTAAATTTAGGGGCCGAACTATGCTCTGACTTGATGTTTTTTATTACAAAGCCCAGTGCCACCAAACCAATCACATAATAGATTTTCTGCCCTCTGGCCGCCCAAAGACAAGGTCCACTATCTGCAAACTAATCATAGCCACAGTCTGACACGTTCAACCTGCTGGCAGCCAAGGTCAGCCAACCGAGTGAGATTTAAAAACTACAGCAGGAAACAGCTTTAGGCTGAGCATGTTGACCACATGAAATCTAAAAAAAAACAAAAACAGGTTTGCTAATGAATACATGCAGTTAATGATCATTGCGCTGATGAACAGCTGGTTTGTGCTGCCGTTCATCTGCTGTCGGCCCTTTGTCTTAATTAACTGCACACATATGTGCAGCTAGCCCTTACTCTGAGGCACTCTCCGGTACACCGGCATGGGTCAGATGAGGAAATGTGGGGAATTTGTTTTACAAAAAATAAACAAGGGGAAAGGTGAGAATGCTAGGCTAAATGAGACAGAGATAAAGAGAGGACAGATAAGTCAACATGGCTGAGACAGAAAGAGAAATAGAGCGTGGGGAAAGGCATACACCATCCTATAACCTTGTCCCCCCAACAACCATGCTGCCTCTTAGCTACTGCACCCCCCATTCTAGCAATTAATCATGTGATACTGAGCTTAGCCAGCTGACACCCAGCTCCCCCACATCCTAATTAAGCCAGAAAAGGAGGAGAAGGAAGGAATTGGCAAAACACCAATTTGAAAACAACATATAAGGAAAAAGGACGCTCACTAAGAGTGAAGAAAAGAGAGAGGAGTAGTACACAGGAGGAAACTGGAAGCCAGTAGCCGATGTTAAAAATGCGAATGTGAAGAAATCCACAATTCAAGGCCAGCTCCTATGGAATGTTGGTGAGCATAGTGAAAAACCTCTGCCAGACTCATGCAGGACCATCTATCTACCAGACTGGCAAAACAGGAACCATGCTGGTGCCAAGGTTACTCCACAAAGCTCAACAGCACTGTGCATATTTGTGCGTGCGCATCTGTGAAAAAGAGCACATATGGATGTGTCTATTTTAGAAATACATGTGTTAAAAACAGATTCTGCACAAGTGATTTGTGCATTTACTATATGAATGTGTCACACTGTGAAGGTGAAGTTTGTGTGTGTGTGTGGTTGTTAGTGTATGAGTTTCTTTTATTCTGCAGAAGCCTTTTCATCTTTGGTCCTGGATGCCAGAAGACTTGATGTCCCTGCTCCCCGTCTTCCTGGCTGAGACACACTTGCGTCTTCCAGGCCACCTGCCAGCCAATTAGCTGAGCGGGCAGAAGCAGCTGTCCAGTAGCAGGTGGTTGTCCATCCCAACATCCCTACCACCTGTTAATGCTAATGGCTATGATCTCAGGGACCACTGGACTACACCGCCAGGGGAGGCAGGTCAACTGTGAAAAGAAATTACTATGGGCAGACATGGAGCCCAACAGAGACACTGTAGAACTATAGAGGAAGCATGGTAGGGGAGCTGTAAATATAAATAAAATGTGTTTCTCAGAAATATTAAAGATTTGTAAAGTTTATAGATTATTACAAGCTTAAAGTGACAGTAACTTAAAACATGAAATTGAAGTTGTAATTTCAAATGTGTCCTAAATTTTGTTAAGAGGACAAAAGCTCTTTCTAATAACTTTTCTCAGTTTATGAATGATTAGAATGGAAGTATTAAATGTGCAAAAAGAAAGGTGAATATTTCTAAAATCTTCACAAGCTCATTTGCACATTTGAGTATAAAATCACATTAGGCTAAGTATAATGCATTCATCCACTAAATAAATGTTTTATTCATGAGCTCTTTAATTTACTTAAGAAAACGTTATGCATCACATATGTTGTGATTATTAATCTGACAATATTTTTTTAATATTTAATATTAATATTTAAATCTTTTATTAAATAATATTTCGGTCTGTTAAGGGTTGTCCTGTGAATACCAGCGCAGTAAGGCGATGGTATTAGGACAAAGTTGAAAGGTGTGAGCCAAGCTCTGACATTACTGAACAGCATAAACTCTGCACACACATGGAATGAATTCACACAATTTCTTAAAATACAAGAATTAACAAAATTAAGTCAACTCAAAGTCAAACATATTTCAATCAACAAACTCTTTACTATGCTAAAACAATCCAACTAAACTACCAACCAGAATTAAAGAATAAGGAAGACTAATGGGCTATGTACAATATAAACAAGTTGATTAAAGATGATTGAAACCATGACCAAAAGAGTGGTGCAACATTACCATGCAATGTTTATGTTTGAGAACCAAGGAATATCTTGAAGAATCTGGAAATGAAGTTAAGTTAGTCTTGGAACCAACTTAGACAATATTTAGTAAACGTTTAGACAACCATTCACAATGCAAGATCAGATAAAATATTATTTTAATAAAATATTGTTTTCAAGAATGATCTGCTGAATAAAACCAACCTTCTGGATGAATAATTTCTCAATGGTGTCTAATTAGTTGCCTTTATTTATTAAAATAATATTTGAAGAAATATTATTAAGGGAATATTTGGAAAAGAGCCAAATCTTTCTGGAGAAATGGGGCTTAATGGTGTTTACTTAGTTATCAGATTTAGTAAAATAATGTTTACAGATTATTATTCACTAACTTGAAAACTAACAACGTTTCTGTTAAATATTCTGTAGCGAGCACGTGTTCTTAAGCTGTTCTTAAGCTAACAAAGGAGGCTGATAGCTTAGCTTAGCACCAGAACCAAACACATACCTTTAAAATACCAGGGTCAATGAAAGGGTTAAAATGCATAAGCGCGGACGGCGCGTTATGAGCAACCTTCTGTGTTTAAAATCACCCTTTAACTAAAATTTGTCTTAACTTTAAAAACACAAACACAGAACACAAAGCTGATCACGTGTGCAGCCTACTAGCACTAAGGTAGCAGTTTCACACAACAAAACCAAACTTCATAAAAATATAAAACGTTTAGATCATTTCATCCTAAATCTTTCTATTATTCACTCTGCCCAAAACCTAACCTCTGACCATGCTGAGGAAAAGATGACCGGGGCGGCGAAGTTTGAAGAAACATCCACAGTCAACAAGCGGTTAGCCTTCGGCTAACCTAACGAAGCTGTGGGTGGGCGGCCCGTTCTGTCGGCCGGCCAAAACTGCACGTTACCGGTGATGCGGCTACTCGTCGTCCTTCTCTCAGGCAAGGAAAACCGCTTCACTCGGGTTGTAGAGACAGCGTCTCTGCTGGGGACTTTTCTGGGACACCGTTGCTTCAGCAGGCCTCGGAGAGAAAGTCAAGCCAGGCGTGTACCTTAATTCCAGTTTTTATGAATGAATACTGGATACACAAACAGTTATTCACTCATACTTATCTTTGCATATGATCGGTGATCATATGAGACTCTTGGATCCAGTTTGAAGAGTTTGTCTTTTTGCCAGCAAAAAAACTTCAGCGCGCTGTGTCTGCTCCTGGTCCGATGGTCAACCGGCTTGGAGAGATCGGGGCATTGGGAAGGGGGTGCTTTTATACAGCCAGTGGCATCATGGGAAATCCGCTGATACCCCCCTTTCCTAAGTTGTGCCGGAAGTAGGTTAATGCAATTTGTTTTGAAAATTCCAGAAGAGTCTGTACTGGAGTTTAATGTTGAAATCCATGGCTTAGGGTTCCAACACACATAACACACACACATACACACACATATTGTGCTTTAACAATAAGAACAGTAAATTAATACAAAATAAAACATATAAACTATAATGGTAACCAGCACCAAAGTGAGCAGAAGCAAAGTGATGATCTCTGCAAGCTACACTTAGCCATGAGCTGCTATCTTTGCTAATTAGAACAATAAAGTCCATGCAGCAGTCATACTCATGTTTCTGTGCTCATAGAGTTTCTGCTTCAATTCGTCTCTCAACGAATCTGTGCCAAGTCATATAAAGGGTCCCCAACTGAGCTGGCGGGTACAGATCACAAGCACAAGGCGAATGGCAACCAGTCCCAATACCCACACTACACTCTGCGTCCCTCTATGAAGTGTATACTTAGTAGAAGTGCATGTAGGAGTTCGAGGGCGCAGGTTAAAAGCATGCAAAATTCAAGTATTGGGACAGTAAGGGTTACGTCATCGACTTGCACCTTTGTGCCGTAACTATAACATCAAGACTGGTGGTACCTGTCGCTGTTTTTGCAGTCTTATTGCTAAAAATGATTTTAAAACTGCAACCAGCAATCGCTTTGAAGAGAATAAAGCACTGGAACTGAAGGAGGCTTATACATCAGACTCACATCATGTACAGTATAGTAAAACATGAACCATTTTGATACTTACACTTGAAAAGGCATTTTTTTGCACAGGCACAGGAGCTAGATCGGTGAACATTGCCATATTCCGCCATTTGGCTCAAATGCAGCAATGAATTGTGGGTAATATACTTCAGCAAAGTCCACTTAGATGCATGCTTAGCTGAAGTGTGGATCAAGAGCGCAAACGGGGAGGGGCGAAAGACCATTCTGGAGCATTAGGAGACAGTACGCACTCGAACACTTCAACGGGAACGTGCAATTCACGGACACAAGGGTGGAAGTGTGAGTTTTGGGACATGGCCCGGCTTAATAAGAAACATTTTAAGAAAGCTGCCTTTCACTCTTTTTCTCACCATTAGAAATAGTCTCAGAAATCAGAAAATTTTATTATAACAGTTGACTTATTTAATGTTAGGCAAATGTTTATCCATTCTCCCCTTTAATATAAGGCACTATAATTAATGTATACGCCGGGGCTCTAGCCATTGTTTTAAGTTGGATAAAAACACTCCAGCCAGCCTCTATTACACAGCAAAGAAAATGTAACCATTTTACTCTTGATTGGTTTCCCCCTAAACCCACCTCAGACTTGTTAACCTAATATGTACCCACATCAACACTGAGAGCTAAACAACAGTCTTTAGACATTAAGATTTGCTAATGACTATGCTCATGCCAACAACCTGCCAAGATAATTAATGTCATTCAGAGCCTTTTTAAAACTAGCTGCTGCATAGTTTCCACAACCCCACTTATTGGGTGACACACGAGTGTGTCACCCAATCTCAAGAATTAAAAATATAATGAAAACTCTTAATGCTAGCATCATGACACAGAGGCAGATCGAATATTTAAATTATGACTATGGGTTTTCTTCTTCAAGCTGTTTCCTAAATTGTACATGACTCAGCTTCTCCTGTCGTGCATCCTAAAAAACGCCCCATTTTAGTTCCTGCCTTAACTCTCTGAAAATTGTGGTGTCCAGATATCAGTGGTGGTAATTAGCACCCGCTAGACTGTTGAAAGTACCATTGACAGTAGAAAAAGGACTGAATAGAAATTAGGTCACATTTTGTTGGTGGAACGGAGGAGCCAAGTAAGGTCAGACGAATTCGGAAAAGAACTGATATTTGCGAGTTATGTAATTCACCAGTTGACCAGAGCAACCAGTCCGTAATTTGCCCCTGTGCTGTTGCGTACTCTTGCAGTTTTGGTCTTTTCATGCCCAGCTTTTTTTTGGACGTGTCAAGCCTGCTCTGACAATCGAAAATTTAAGGTAATTTTCATGTCTAATGCAAGCAAATGTGGGTATATGACTTCATTAAATAATATCTGCCAGAAGAAGGTCACTGAGAGGTATTTTGGTCAGATCAGGGATTATAATATAACATATTTTACAAAAGTTACTGACCCAAATAGGGATCAAAATCCAATTATTAAAATTAATTGCAGTACAAAGAAAATAATGTGCAGTTCTATAGAAATTTATGTGAGATGCCAGCATTCAATATTTATGCCCATAATTCCTCAAAAACACATAAATACCCAGAGAAACGTATGGTATATGGTTAAGTATGAACTGATTTGTTTTGGGGGTGAAATGAAAGTAGGAAGGCATGAAAAGGCAATGTGTCAGTAAAAAAGGGGTATGACTGAGGTGTACGCACATGTTATAGCATAACCTTGCTGAATTTAGAATAGATAAAATTGTTTTCATTTATTTTTTGTAACAAAGAAATATTACCCAATTGTGGGTTTGTAATAAATAGTGGCTTGCATTTATATACATTCAAAGATGGACTTTCACTGCCACAGTGATTGGGGAACAATTTCCCAAATGTAATTTTAAAATCATTATAACCACTGAGTCACTGAGCAGACAATAAGCTAGTCTGTTTTAATTATGTCCTTTGATAAATTAAGTCAAATTAAAATTAGGCATTATAAAAAAATACACAGCAATGTCCTTTTGCAGGTTAGGTAATTCTGGTCCTAAATGCTTAATTAGAAAGCAACTGGACTCCTTTTGATTGCTGAAGAACCTTCTCAACCAAAAATCTTCTTCAGTACTCAACATGGATTAGAAGCATGAAGCTTATAATATAAATAACCACACTAATAATGCCATTGGGGTCAGTAATGGGGTCAATAAGGTTACATGAGTCGCCCTGCATTCAGTTAGTGTTTGGGTTGTTCTCACTTAACAACCCAAAAATGTCCCTAACAATGCCAACATGGAGTTGTTTACATCACATGTCTCAGGGTTATGTAAAACCACCTGGTGTTCCTACTTCTATTTAAGCACTTAAAATACTGGTGTCTTAGAAGCTAAACCAACAATTTTGATAGAAATAAATGTGCACCAAAAATCTTAGGAGAAAGAAATAAGAAAGAGCAAACTTTGTCAAATAAAACAGGTGTTCCAGTTTATATATATATATAAATATATATATAAAATCCTTTATAATCTTTAGCCTAGCACCACTTTAGTCATGCCCAAGATCTTCCATTAGATTGGAACGACACTCACGTTGATGTTGTTGACAGCTACTGGTGCAGAAAAGGTAAGGTAAGGTAAGGTAAGTAGTGCTTTTCAGTAACGAGACACTCAAAGTGCTGTTCATACAATTACAATACAATCACAAAGAAAATAAACACAGATACAGACAATGATACAGAAAATCAAACAACAGGTAATTAAAAAAAATAAAAATAAAAAGGTATTACAAGAGAATTGACTGAAATCCTAGAAACTGTGTAGATTCATATTAATAGTAATGCTAATATTATTAAAAACAACAGAAAAAAATCTTGTCAAAAATAATTCATATAGCTAGGGACTAGGATGGATTCCTGCTCTAACACATCTAATAAACGTATCTCCTCAGTCTGTTTTCAGGTTCTACTGAACCATACAAAAACCCTTTTATTTAAACATTATAGCAGGGAGCAGGGGAATATTTAAATGCATAACCCTGGTCTGGTGTCAGAGTAACATCTTCTTCATGTGGGTTTTATTAACTCTGCAGGCACTTTAAAACCACAAAGTTACAGAATACCTGACTATGACAAAATTAATAATTTGTGGAAGGGAATAGTATCGAAGCTTCTCATAACATACCAGGTTATTGTTTTCAAAAACCCTAAACTCAGCTTTACAACTACATAAAAACCATCAATATGAAAAATAGCTTATACATAGAACACTTTTAGATTCTACAAGCATTTCTTCAGATTGAATGGGATCCAGTTAAAATGTAGATACATTGCTCTGTAAGTTTGACTTTTCGTAGCTCAGCCTTTTGCTTTCCATCGATCTTGTTCTCCTCTCCATCACTACATGGTGAATGATTAGCTCTATCCACAGTGGGGAGCAGTGATGCAGTGGCTCTTTGCAGTCCGCCCTGCAATTGGTCTGCTCCGAACTGGCTCATAAAATTCCTCGACCCTTTTACACTTTTATAGATGGAAGGGTGATATATGGCTTTATTTACGAGGACAGGCTCTGACAGATTTAATATTTTAATTCGGCTTTACGGCCCGGATATTGGGCCACACAGGACCTTTTATGAGCCACCAGCCCCAATGGACAGAGCAGTGTAGATAAAATAGGAAGGTTGTGCTAGATGCAGCCATTCTTCATCATGTATCACTGCTTAAACATCATGCATATTTCAGCCCCATCTAATCTCTGCTCACGCTCTTACTTCGCATGTTACTGTCATCCATCTACAGTCCAATATTCACCTAACTCCAGCGAGAAAACATGGCCATGAAGCAGACACTGCAAGTCTAATAGAAGGGAGATTGATGCTTCAAGCAATTCAAGGTTGGTAGAACTGTGAAATTCAAGCTCAAGATAACTCAAAGCTATTGGTTTAGAGACTTATGAATCTGAAGACACTGCCCTAAATTTTGCAGGCATTTTTTTTGGCGCCAACAATAGCCTTTCATTACTTTCAGGGTTCATATAACAGTTCTTACAGGTACTCAGAATCAGAGAACTGATTGATGAATGCGATGACTCAAACATTTCTGTGTAGATCGGTGGCCATTTAAAAAGCAGAAGTGAAATAGTTTTTCACTATCAAAAAAGTCCACACCTATCTAACACTATGAAAAGTTTGATTACTTTTGATGGAAATCAATAGAGTTTCAGCGGTCGCTCTGTGTGAGAATTTTTTAATCAAAAGAAATTCATTACTGCTGTTCTATACACGCAGACCTCATCTCTTCTAAAAAATGAGCCCGAAGGAGAAAAAATTACAAGATCCTCTAAAACTCAGCCTCAGAGTTTTTTATTTTACTGTTTCACTGCCAATTATAGCATCAATCAATCGGTACAAATGAATTCCCCCAGTGGTTGATTTGGTGTAACCTTTAAAGCAGGACCATTAAGAAATCAGCTAAGTCTTTAAGGCGGTCAGCGTCCCCTGGGATGCAGAGCAGTTCCCATGGGAACTGGTAAATGAGCGACTAGCCAGCGTCTCCCTCCTGCACCAGGAACACAGCAGTTATTGATCCGCCTGAGGGGTGAACAGCTCAGCCAATCAATGGCTCTTCGAGTCACCCAAGGATTGCAGGATAGAAGTGGAACACGGAGTGTGTGTACGTGCAAAGTAAAGGAGGGTGCAGTGCCAGAGAGATTTCTGTCCAACACAAATCACCTGCCTAATTGACGTGCTTGGAATTGGTTTAAATGGCCCGTTGTCCCCTGTCTCCCTGCCCACTCCTGGACATGTCCTCCTGGGCAGGTTTCAAAGCAGACCACCTTCTACAGGTATCACTGTCATTGTCCTATCTGGGGATGAAGGTTAGATCATGGGGCTGAGTGGAATAGGACAGGGTACGTATTTTACACCAAATGGCTTCCAAGAGTCTTATCAGACCTACCTCACTCAGAAGGCTGTCGCTATGTCAAGACCTCTGGGGATCAGTCACCAGGAAACTGATGGCCTGCTGCATGTTGTTTCAACATGCATGGCTTAAACTTTTTAATTTAACATTTATTCAACTTTTATTTATACAAATATATCTGATAGAGACACAAGATCTCATTTTGAGACCTCTTTTGTTTCTTTTAATTATTCTCATGGCAAAGTTTCTTGACTTTGTGAATATTCCTACAGTACATGTAAGTACTATTTCTGTCAATTTTGTATCCTTGCAATTGCATTCCAACTCTGCATACTTTCCATTCATACCTACGAACTAAACGTGAATAAATGTGAGCCTTGTGCAGACCCATTCAATAAATTAGAATATTGTTGAAAAGTTCATTTATTTCATTTAGTTCATTTCATTTTAGCTTAGTGAAACACATTATATAGATTAACTGCACACAAACTGATGTTTTCAAGTAATTATGTTTGTTAATTGTGAAGATTTTCTGCTTTTAGCTAATGAAAACATAACAGTTCGGATTAGAATATTACATCAGACCAATAAAAAAACTTTTGTACACACGTGGACAAAATTGTTGGTACCCCTTGGTTAATGAAAGAAAAACCCACAATGGTCACATAAATAACTTGAATCTGACAAAAGAATTCTGTGCTTCAACAGAATTATATAAAAAAATAAACTCATGAAACAGGCCTGGACAAAAATGATGGTACCCCTGAAAATAATGTGACCAAAGGGACATGTTAATCAAGGTGTGTCCATTAATTAGCATCACAGGTGTCTACATTCTTGTAATCAGTCAGTGGGCCCATATATAGAGCTACAGGTAGTCACTGTGCTGTTTGGTGACATGGTGTGTACCACACTCAACATGGACCAGAGGAAGTGAAGGAAGGAGTTGTCTCTGGAGATTAGAAAGAAAATTATAGACAAGCATGGTAAAGGTAAAGGTTATAAGATCATCTCCGAGCAGCTTCGTGTTCCTGTGACTACAGTTGCACATATTATTCAGAAATTTAAGATCCATGGGACTGTAGCCAACCTCCCTGGACGTGACCGCAGGAGGAAAATTGATGACAAAACAAGAGACGGATAATACGAACGGTAACAAAAGAGATTAAAGGTGAACTTCAAGCTCAAGGAACATCAGTGTCAGATCGCACCATCCGACGCTGTTTGAAGCAAAGTGGACTTAATGGGAGACGACCAAGGAGAACACCATTGTTGAAACAAATCATAAAAAAGCCAGACTGGAATTTGCCAAACTACATGTTGACAAGCCACAAAGCTTCTGGGAGAATGTCCTATGGACAGATGAGACAAAAATTGAACTTTTTGGCAAGGCACATCAGCTCTATGTTAGCAGACGGAAAAATGAAGCATATCAAGAAAAGAACACTGTCTCTACTATGAAACATGGAGGAGGCTCTGTTATGTTCTGGGGCTGCTTTGCTGCATCTGGCACAGGGTGTCTTGAATCTGTGCAGGGTATAATGAAATCTCAAGACTATCAAGGGATTCTAGAGAGAAATGTGCTGCCCCGTGTCAGAAAGCTTGGTCTCAGTCGCAGGTCATGGGTCTTGCAACAGGATAATGACCCAAAACCCACAGCTAATAACACCCGAGAATGGCTAAGAGGAAAACATTGGACTATTCTGAAGTGGCCTTCTATGAGCCCTGACCTAAATCCTATTGAGCATATTTTGAAGGAGCTGAAACATGCTGTCTGGAAAAGGCACTCTTCAAACCTGAGACAACTGGAGCAGTTTGCTCATGAGGAGTGGGCCAAAACACCTGCTGAGAGGTGCAGAAGTCTCATTGACAGTTATAGGAATTGTTTGATTGCAGTGATTGCCTGAAAAGGTTGTGCAGCAAAATATTAAGTTAAGGGTACCATCATTTTTGTCCAGGTCTGTTTCATGAGTTTATTTTTTTAAATAATTCTGTTGAAGCATGTTTGAAAACCAATGTCTGACTTTCATTTGTTCATTTTTTATAGAATTTTTATTCATTATTACCTTTGTCAGATTCAAGTTATTTCTGTGACCATTGTGGGTTTTTCTTTCATTAACCAAGGGGTACCAACAATTATGTCCATGTGTGTATGGGCTTTTTGAAAGGTATGTTTTTATACCTGATTAAAGGTTATTATTTTCAAAAAATACTCTTAATCTGACAAACAATCCTTAATGGAACACATTATAATTTATTAAATACGTCCTTAAGGTCAAATTGTGTAGTTAGTAATTCAGTAATGTGATAAAAGTCTGACTCCTTATAAAATTTTCTGTTCTTTTTAAAGACATTTTCATTTACAGTTTCAATTATCTCTGAAAAGTGGTCTATTTACAAGCAATCACAAAAATTAACGGTATTTTACACAAAAGATAAACAAAAATACAAGTTCTAAGGAAAAAGTTATCCTTAACACCTTACCGCCTAAAAGCTAGTGTTACCCCCTTTTATTTTTTTTCAGCTTTACAATGAGTCCAAACATACCTATAAAACAACAAAAGAATGTCTTCACCAAAAATAAAAATTGCGAATGGCCGAACCAGAAAACAGAACTGTACTGAAAGAAAATAAGTTTTTCAAGTCAAGATATCTAATGATGACAGACTCCTACCAACGAAGACTGAATGCTGAAATATTTTCTTTTTCCTCTTACTGATTTGTTTGTTTTTCAGTTGAATTGTTCAGGATTATATGACGCATGTGTGAATGTTTGGAAGTGATTTCTCAGAAGCCAAAAACAACAAAAACTTGAACATATGAAGCATTAAAATCTGTTAAATAATTTTAATACATAAATAAACTTGATCAGACTGAAATATAATCACTGCCCAGGAAAAACAGTCCCCACAAAAAGCTGTAATTGTCATAAAGTGTGTTTTTGATGGACCAAAGTGCAGGGAAGAACTCCAGAAGCTTGAGGTTTTCAGGTAAGATGAGTCTTTATTATCCATGGCAAGACACAAGAGTTCAGGCCACCGGCCCGTAGGCCGTCCCCAGCAGATCCAGACTTCAGGCCACCGGCCCGTAGGCGGTCCCCGGCAGATCCAGAGTTCAGGCGGCCGACCCGGAGGCCATCCCCGGCAGACCCAGAGTTTAGGCGGACGGACCGGTGGCCGTCCCCGGCAGATCCTCCACGACAGGTCCTCCACGAACTCCTCCGGAACGGGAACCAGGGATGGAGGCAGTTCGTCCTCAGAGCCCTCCAGGACAGGACCAGGAACACGAGCAGGGAGTGGAGGCAGTCCATCCATGAGCCCCTCACGGACAAGAAACAAAGTGTGAGGGCGGCTCGGCTTGGGCCCCCTCCGGCCCCCAGGAACAGGAAAAGGATCGGGGTGTGGGAAGGGGGTTCATCCAAAAGAACCCCCTCCGGAAAACCCCGAAAAAAAAACAGAATTCGGGGGTGTGGAGGCCGGGGTTCATCCCCCCCCCATGAACCTCCCCTCCGGAACAGAAACCAGGAACAAGATCGGTTGTGAAGTGGGTTCGTCCATTAACCCCGGGGGAAATAGAGGGGGACAAACCCGGACGTGGATTTTTTCTCCCCGTCCCACCCCCCCAAAAAAATGTCATGTCCCCCATCCCAATCCCCAGGCTAGCATAAAAAAAAAAAATCCTGTCCGGCCCCAAACTCCTGGTAAATTAAACCCCCACCCCCCAACCCCGCTCCTTTTTTGAATGACTCCCACCCCCGGGGCCACTCCCAATTTTGTTTTTTTTTTTTTAGTTTTTGGCAATTTCTTTTTTTTAAAGGACCAGTTAGGTCCCTGTTTTTAGCTGTAGTAAAGGGCCCAGTTAAAAGTATAAAGAATAATAATGAAGAAAAAAAAAATATCAAAAAAGGGAAACAGACCATGCCTATCTTAGCTGAATAAACAAAATTACATAGTTGTATTTTTCTAATTTTTTTAAGTGATTGTTTCCTTTGAACAATGACCTTTTACTTTTATGTTTTCCAAATTGCTGAAACGAAAAGAAAAAAAAAAAATGCAACCTAGCAAGAGAACTGTACTTGGTGGACCAAAAGGGGCAAAAAAGGTTAACTTTCACAATTTAAGAACTGTACCTGAATGGGTTCACACCCCCTGGTCCTCAGGGACCCCCCTTCCCTGCAAATTTTTAGAGTTTGGGTGTCCCCCCTCCAGAACACCTGATTCAAAAATTCTGACATGAACCTCCTATACAGGCACCCAAGGGGAATGGAGGGGTCAAAAACTGGAAAAAATTAATACAATAAAATCATCATTTAAATAAAAAAAATGTTGTGAATGTCCCATAAAGTGAAGTAAATGTAACATGAAAAAAAATGTAACATTAAAAGGCCCTTTAAAATTTAAAAGGTACCATTTTTTTTTTATACATCATTAGAAACAAAAAAATTTTTACCATTATATCATGAAATGGATTATAATATGAATTTTATAGTGCCATTGAATAATTTAAGTTTTAATTTTAAAAAAGACGGGGACATAAATTAGTGGTATGCTTAATTTTTAATGATGTATTAAAAAAATAAATTGTAAAATTTAATGGTACATAATTTTTTTCTATTTCAAAACGTATTTTTTTTTAATATCTTCCCCCCTGATGAAGCTATTTTATGGAGCCCGCGGGGGGGAATGGGGGAAATTTTTTGGCGTTCCCACGAAATACTTTTTGCTTTATCTCGCAATATTTTGTGGGATAGTTTCCAAACTAGAAACTGCAAAAATGGAAAAAACACTACACTTTTTTTGGGGATTTTTGGTTTAATTTTGAAATCGGCCTTAAATAAAATGATCTTCAATCAGACTTAAAGACATTTATTATCCCCAAGCTGTCAAACTACTGAACTCTGGACAATAATTACTGGAAAAAAGGAAAACCACATCTGTGACACATTTTTTGTTTTATTGCTGCTGCCAGATGTGTACTTTTTTTTTGTTTTTCCCCCGCCATTAGGGTTTTTTTCTTTATCTGGATTTGTACGGGTTCTTTTTATCTTAAGCATTTAATCGCATTGTTGACTACATCTAAACCTGCATGTGAAAATAAACCATACCAAGGCCATATCAGTGCTGTTTTTTTTGGGTAAGCAGTTTTCTCATCTGTGCAGCTGTTTCAAAAATGCACAGCTTTTCCAAAGCGATTAACAACTTTTGCGAGCAAAACGCAAAAGTTTTGCGTGGGGAGCGAAAGAAAAATAATTTTCCCCCATGTCCCCTTGCGGCCTTTCGTACCTTTCCCCTTACTGTGGAAAAAAAGGCTCTTAAATCTTTAGTGCACATGCGAGCAATTTTTTTGGTCGGTGAGACTTGACGCGTGATGGTTACTTTTGGTTTGACGAATGAAGAGATGCAGGGCTGATTCAACCAAAAATTTCCCTTTACAAGTGTGCCCTTAGTCACTGGTGTTTACTTGATTACGACCAAAAACCCCGTTTTTACAAGCAGCATTACTGCGTTTTTAAATCGCTACATTCAACTCTCTTGAATTTCGGTAATATTTTCCCCCGACTTTAGTGTTCAGCTCTATGAGGTTTAATAGATAAAGACCTTACTTCTGACTTTACGTTGCAAATCCAATTTTACAACGTCCAGTTTCTGCACCTGCGTTTGCTCCCTCCATTCTGAACGCAAGGGGGAAAACGTCTATCAAGAAGCCCCACTGTTGGCTTTTTGGGTCATGTAGTTCGTTTGACTCGCATTATATATCCCTTTTGGAAAAAAAAATTACACAAGGGCCCCGGGGTCGAGCCAAGTTTTTTTTTTTTTTTAAAGTTTATAACAAAGTCTCAGTTTTACATTTCCAAAGACAATTGATCCTAGTTTATTTTCCCTCCTATTGGTTAGCTCCCGCTCCCGTCTGCTCCCATTCATTTTTTATCCTGTACCGTCCCAATCCCGTGATCTTTACTAATGCTGTCTCCCGTCCTGCGGGATTCCCATGGGAATCCCGTGACCCGTGGGATTCCCGAAAAAATGTCAGCCTCTACTCCGGAACTGGACGAGGAACAGGATTAGGAGTTGAAAGCAGCGGCAATGGCTGATCAGGAGCTAAACCATGAGCCGCCTCCAGCTTCAGTGGAGAGGCGAGTGGAGGAGGCTTTAACCTCCTGATTGATGCGACGATTTCTCCTAGGGCTCTTTGTCGCTCGGCCTCGATGATGTGGTGGATCCAAGGATCAGGGAAAAAAATCCTTCCTCGCCTCGAGCCAGTCTTGGAGGCTGCCAGCCATCTCCAGCCTCCTCCATGGGGAGCTGGGAGAGGTAGCATGGTGGGAAAATAATATGACCAGAATCTCACCCCTCTTGAATTCCCTCTACATCTTCCCTGCTTGGTCCCGTTGGCTGTTTTTTCTGTCATAAAGTGGGTTTTTGATGGACCAAAATGCAGGGAAGAACTCCAGAAGCTCGAGGTTTTCAGGTAAGATGAATCTTTATTATCCATGGCAGGACACAGACAGGGTAGCCAACACACGTGATTGCACATACACATAACATAAGGAACCAGCGGGGAACAACGGAAACAAACGGGCTTAAATACAAAACTGAACAGCAGGGGGAACCAATGACAAACGTGACAAGACAATCAGGGGAAAACACAGAACAAGCGTGGGCTTGGGGTGCAAGGAGACAGAATACAAAGGACCAGACCAGGTAATATAACAAAAATACAAGCTCAATAACTCAAAACATAAGCAGGTATGACAGTAATTCATTACACATTAGTAAGCTGACATGACACCTCAGTCCCTTACTTTTCCAACATGTTCTTCTGCACCCAGGTTTGTGTGACCTTGCTCCCCTACACATGTTGGTGAGTACAGTGTTATAGCAAATGATAGGTATGGTGGCCAAAACTTTAGAAAACCAGAATTATATTTTAATAATACTGGAAAATAATTCAAAATCAGAAGCAGCAAAAGGAGCCAAGAATATAGACTTTGAAACGTAAGGTGTAAGGTGCTTTCAATGTTCAGCCTGTTTAGCTCTGTATGAAACCTTTTGCTCTCAACTCTGGTCAGAAACTGTTAAAACTGAAGGCCGAGAATGACTTCACTCTCTGGGGCAAACTAAATAATTAACAGGCCTTTAATTACACCTTGAAGCGAGCAAATGACCTCCAAGCCCCCTGGGAGGGAAGATGATGGAGGAGGTGTGTGTAAATGCCTGTCTGTGTGTTGGAAGCTGCAGAACAACACATAGACAACACATAGAAGAAAGTGGCCTGATGACTGTAGCACAGCCTGGCCAGCTCATTTAGTTTGACATTTGAGCAGAGCCTTCTCTGCAGGAAGTGACTGTAAGGAGGTGGAAACTGAAGCATCTGACTCACACGACTGACTGACACTCTCAGGTCAATCCATCTGAGCCCAGGTGAACGACAGGAGAATGGTCGATCGATAAGCTAACGGTTTGATAGAGTGTTAGTGAGTGGCTGTATTTCAACCTATTGAACTTCTGCGTTCCTAACAAGAAAAGATTTACAACACCAGTAACCTAATGACCTGGCTCTGCTGTCACCAGTGGAGTGGATTTCATACTGGAACAATAAGGATATTCATAGAAAACATGAAAAAATCTTGCATTGATGTATCTCTGAACTAATATCAATATGATACAAAACAGACAATATCTCTCACTCATATGCAAACTCTCTTTGCAGACGCTCAGCTTTGCTTTTTATGTATCTATTTTTTTTATTTATTTTTATTTTTTTGCTTTGTTAAATTTCACCAATATTTCACCAATACATTTCGGTGGTATGCTGACTAGGTTAATTACTGAGAAAAATTATCAACATAAGGAAGCTAAGCATGACTGTGCTGCCAGTTAATAATACTGAAGGATTTCTCTCGATCAATCCTTGACTCATCTCTTGACAGAAACCCAACACCAGTTATTTTAATGGACTTTTAGTGCATGAATTTTATTTCTGAAGCGTTTGAATATAGTTCACACTGCCCAAAGTGCAGTTCAACATCTGTAAAACAAATAAAGTAAGAATAAAAGACATCTCACTATGTCCTTATTGTTTCCTCTGTAGTGCGTTTGCTTGATGCAGAAATATGAGTAAGATCTTTTTTCTCATTGGTTACAGTGACAGCACTCTCATTTAATCAAATTAAATCTAAAGAAGCGTGTCACACTGCCCACCCAGCCCAAACTCATATGCTTCAATCTCCACATAAGTCTGCACTTCGGTTCTTTCCTTTGCCTCCCGGTGGCACAAGCACTCAGAGATTCAATCAATCACACCTCAGCTCAAACACATGCACTCAATACACACACACCAATACACAGACAGAGGGCAAAAGGTGCCACGGTGGACGTGCTTTAAGTTCACTAGCTGAGCAATGGCATTCATTGTTCTTGCCATCAAACTGGCAATGTGAGTGTGGCAAGCAGTACAACAGATCTCACATATTTCTTCTCTCTATTAAAGCGAATGGCCTCCAAGACGCATGCGCCCTCTCTTAAATGGAAGTAAGGAGGAAATTAATCTCTCCCTTGGTTGCAGTGGCAGGATATTAATCTGTTGGTTATACTCATCTCATCTTTTCTCTCGTTGCCTGATAATCCCCTTCTCATCAGTAGCGTATGCAAAATGCAGGTGGACGAACACAGTAATTGATTGTGATGTGAAACTCCCATCCCGCCTCTTATCTTTGTCTTTTTTTTTCATTTTTGTTAATCCCTTTGCTCATTGTTGGAGGTGTATAATTTGCCCGTCAATCCTTAATCGCACATAACAAGAAGCGACTTCTTTATGTTTGTCATAGGGGAAATTAAGTTGGGATCGACTGCAGTCAAGTTTCTTCAAATACTTACTGCTGTTATCGCACTTAATGACAACAAATGGCTTGATGTAAATCTGTTTCATTAAACTATTCTGCTTGCTAACAATCACGGTAGAGATCTAAAACATCTACAAAACTTAAGTAAGCATGTTTTGCAAGAAGGAAAATATGTTGTGTTTATCTGTAACTATGCATTCTTTTCAGGCTTTAACTGCAAATCACTATTATCTTTATGTTACATCATCACATGAGTATAGGTGTAGCTCTTTAAGGGAATTGCTAGTTGTTTAGTTAAAGTACAGTGCAGCACTAAAAACTTTAGTCCACACCAACCTACTGTCTGGTTTCCATCCTAGTATCATGGATTTTACTGTTCTAGTGCTAAACTGGTGCTTGTGCCTGCTTAGCACCAGTTTTTGTGTTTCTACTGCCACAGCTCTGTTTTTGGCATCAATGAACTGGATTTTCTCAGCTCCACATTTGAGTCGGGTCAGGGAAAAAAATAACTTTAAACTGGCTGGCTGATGGAGATCAGCAATCAATCAAATTGTTCGGAGTCTTGTTTAAAACCCCAGAGTTTGTTTTGTTGCATAAAAAATGAGCTTCCACATGTATATAGTAATTTGTAACACTTAGCACTTTGATATCATTCATCAGAGTTTATGCGAGTCAATAGTATTTTTCACCAATAGATGATCAGTGGCACAGCAATAGAAGGAGACACCTGCAGCTTCTGAATCAGATGCAGGGGGAACAGCTGACTGTAATACTGGTAGTTCTAAAGCTCAGAAATCTGTTATGGTTTGGATTCATGCAGCAGCTGACGTTAGGCCACTCCTTGCAGCTGCCATGGAAAGAGGAACCTCTGTAACAGGCTAGAGGAATGATTAGAAATTAACCAGAATTACCCAGCACCTCTTCCCCTGGTGAAACTGTTGGGGCATCCACACAGCAGGTGGGTGCAGGCTAAAAATTTTCAGGGCTGCGATGCATACAAGAGATACAACTTGTTATTATAGTCTTAAAAGACAGAGCCAACACAAAACCCTTGAGATGCTTATAAATTACGCTGCTGAAAATGCTGCTGAAAATTTTAAGATTGTTTCTCAGCTAAAAAACCTATTTTAGCTCAAGTTGACTTAACAAGTTTAAAAAATGAATTTATGCAATTATAAGTGGTAAAAGTATCACTTGATGATTGCTGTTCTTGTCATTCCTAAAGGGTGTCTTTATTCCACATCTACTCCATCTGTAAATTAATAGCTGTTTTTGTGGAGCAGCTCTCACTACAAAGTGAGAGCTGATAGAGCAATGTGATTTGTATCTGAGCATTAACCCACAAGGTTTCCCATCCAAACAACATAACATGGTGTTCCTGTTTTTGTTTTGTTTTTTTACCCACAGGGAGACAAATGGGGCTGATAAAGCTAAGTTCATTATGTGTTACTGACACGTCGGTCATGGGTCAGGTCTAATCTGAGCCCAGAGGAGCCCAGCCGCTTGGCTGCTGTGAGACCTGGCTCTGTTACAACCCTTAATCAAATCTGAGGTTAATGTGCTGCCTCTCTATGATAAAACCAGTGCAAGAGGGGAGAAAGCATCTCTTCAGCTCGCCAGGAAAGACCAAAAAAAGCACCCTCCCTCTCTCCTGAGAGATCCAATTCTTAGCCTACACGACTGAGCCATGACTCAGAAGAGAGAGAAAGAGAGAGAGGGAGAAGAGCCATGCTGCAAAATAAATATCATTAACCCACAATTAAAATCCTGTTCTCTGTCCTGACATCCTTTATTGTTCTCATATCTCTGTCCAATTACAACTTGCTGGAGTAATTATGGCTGCATTAAAAAGTAATGAAGTTATATGAGCAGGGCCCATCGTTTCCACAGGGCAATCTGACAGAAGGTGGGGAGATGAAGGGACGCGGTGAAACTCGGCTGTGCTCATGAGACTAAAAACATCCACAGTTCAGCTGGTTCTGCTCTGTGCCACCTGGATATCCATTATTTCTTAAATGGTCAATGTAAATTTGTTGCCACGGAGACATAATCAAGTTATAAATGGCTACATCTGTAATATTCCCTAACAGAGCTGCTCAAGCATGTGGCAATGAGCAGAATTATTTTAATGGTTAAATCACTCTTCAGTCTGTGTGTGTGTTTGTGTGCATTTATGATAGTTTTTTTGTAAACACTTGTCTTTGTGGGAAAGAGCAGGAGATACATTGCAGAGGTGAGGCTGTTAAACAGGAGGGTCAAACGTGAGAGAGAAGCAATATGAGGTCGGAAATGAGCGATGTTCTTTCCCATTTCAGTGCCACAGTGGCCTGAGCCCATCACATGCCAACTCTTTTATGTGTCAACGAGCCTAATCACATTGACCCTTTGTTGTGTTTGTCTCAGTGCGTTGAGGACAAAAAGAGAAGAGAGCTAAGCAATTGATGGACTCTTAGAGGAAAGGGGAACAACTGAAAATAAACTTAAGCATGAGAGAGAAAAAGAAAAGGAGGGAGTAAAAACAAACAAAGAGTACATCTAGGAGCTGGGCCAGACTGAACTTTATTTTTTTTTCTGAGCTGCTCCACAGATGGGTGAAGACTTGACACTGAAGCAGCACTGTTCCTGTTCTGGGAGTAGCAGAAAGCACTCTGAAGGGAAACTCTTCCACTCTTATGCATGAAAATGCGTCTGAAAGAAGAATGATTTATGGAAGAGAAAAACATAAAAGAACAGACAAAACAGAAATGTGGCTTGAAGATCTGTAACTGAGATCATCTTTTTGGACAATACTTCATTCGTTTAGCAGGATAGAAATTCTAAAAACTGAAAAGCTTTAAGAAACATCTGAAAAGTTCAGTCTATTAAAGCTTACAACAAAACAAATCCTAATGGATTTAGCTGCAAAAGCTTTTCTGTTAGTAATATCAATCAGCCTACTTATTCAGAAACCCTGTGTTTGATTTGGAGTATTTAAATAAACATTTTGTTTTTTGTATTTGAGTCTGAAACTGCTGAGGTATTTTGCATTTATGATTTAACTTGTTTAATAGGTGCACAGTCAAAATAAAAACATTAACTCTAGTAAAGAATATTTACTATAATCCCACTTCAAGTTTCACCTTTCCACAAATAGTCCCATTTTATCATTGCGCATAACAGCACTAACGCATCTATGGAAAGATGTTTGGGGATGAGTTTTTATGCATTATATAGTATAGATGCTCACACATTGTTACATACTGTAACTCTTAGTTTTTTGTGTAATTACGGTGGTGTATCTCTATAAACACACCCTTTCATGTACACCTTAGACCTACACTTATATTTTGCATAATAATGCCCAGAGGTGGTGGTGTCCTGATTCTTTTTCTGGTGTGGAGAGTCAGGAGCCTGGGCAATATGGTCCTTCTGTCAAAATTGTTAACTTACAAGGAAGGGTAGGAAAACATAGGCAGAGTAACTGGCTTGGAGCAGGTGGTCATGGACAAGCTGGGCATGACAAAAAGTATTAAGGAGGCAAATGACATGGAGCTGGTGGTAAACAGAAGGATCCAGTGGCAAGCAATGAAAGCCAGAAAGTATAAATACAGAGGTGGTGTGGGAAATGACCAATTGACTAGAAAGGCTAATCAGGAGAAATGTGGAGCAGCTGGTGGCAGGGAGAACGCAGAACAACTGACGGAGGGAGGCTAATAAACACAGATGAGTGGAAACACAGAGACATACTCTAAATATCTAAACACAACAATGACCTTGAACCTAACCTAATAAGAATAAAGGCAACTTAACAGGGAAGTGCAGAGAAACAGACAAGAAACTCAAAACAGAAACACCTAATCATGACACGTTTACACAGATTTTTCAAAAGTACACTTCAACTGAAGTGGCAGGACCTCTGTAATTCCTCTAAATGGTACTACAAAATGTATCAATGAATTCCATTGTATTACATTTGTGTTCAAACACATGTTACAGGTTTGTTTAACATGAGCATAAATGTCATATAAAAGTAGAGCTTTTAATAGGCTGTTCTTTTTTAGACCAAGTTTCAACAGTTTAGTTTTTGTTTTGAAGTGACATTGAGGAATATTTCACAAGAACTACCTTACTTGATGCAGTGCCACTGGCAGCCACAGCATGATGCTGCCACCACCATGTTTGATAGTTTGTTACAGTGTTCTTAGGTTTGAAACCATGCCTTGACTCCCCTAAACATTCTTGATCCCATTGTGCCAAATAGCCCAATTTGTATCTCGTCTGACTGTGAAACCTCTCTCCAGATTTATTTGGCTCATTTGATAGGGGTAGCTGCGAAGTTTGATCGCCTGCACACACACACACACACACACCTACAAACAAACCTCTCTAAAAGGGGGAGTGCTTGGGTCATAAATCATACATGTTTTCTTATTTAGGCTGAATGTTTTCTGAAAAGAGTGATGCACTGTTTATTTTAGGTATTCTACAGTTGTCATATGACTACACAATGGTGATATTATTGAACATTATTACCTAAAGTGAGTTGTACTGTATTAAACTTGAAGCAGCTCAGAAATTATCTCATAAAAGCCTCATCCACTCTTCACTTTTTGCCTATTTTTAACTTGCACATAATGTTGTGTATATCAAAGTTTAATTTTTAGGACCTATTTGTAAGTGTTGTAGTAAGTGCAAATTGGTTTTGATTTGGATCCTGTTTACTGCTGATGACCACTGTGTGCTGCTGCTAGTTCCAAGGTCTGTCACAGTGGATTTGAAGTGGCTTTGCAGAGGTATAAATAGGAGAATGTCAGCTTTGTTTGTCATATTTCTCCAGCACACTTGGCAAAATCTTTTTCTTACTGAAGGTTGTTTGGGATGGAGCAAGAATGATGCCTGGCTAACAACACTGCAGTACAACACAATATGAGACGCGCAGTAATGGCAGCACAGATGACTGGGATTGGCTACACAGGTCAACAACAATGAATTTCTTGGTAAGCATCAATCATGCTGCCAAGCCTATTGGGGCTTTGATCAAGTAGTTGTGTGTTGTTGCTGAGAGGCTTGCTGGGGATGGAGGTTGGCGGGAAACTGATAATGGGCTTCAGTGAATCACAAGAGATGAACCCCTGCTGAGAGATGCAAGAGGGTATGGAAGGAAGGATGGAAGAGAAAGCAGCGGGGCAAAGGAGGATGAAGAGAGGGAGGAAAAATACAGCCTGGATGAGGAAGAAAACTCAGCCTTTTCCCTATTCTTCCACAGTCCCCTGCTGGATGACCAACACACAGACATCCAGGCACCATGACGGACATTCTCCTCATCTAATGAGTCCCAGTCACAGCTGAACACACCGCTGTGCTTAACAGCACCAACAGAAGGGTCTGCCACCATGAAAAACCGAAAGCCTGCTACTAAAACAAACAGAAATAAACCAACACAGGGTTAAATTAGGTCCTCTAACAGAATATCTTCGATATAATTATGTTTTTGCATGTTTTAACTGTTTTTTTTTTCACTCCGTTGTCAGTGGAGGCGAATGGAACACCTGCTGCAAGGTCGCAACACAGGCTCCCTGAGTGATGCTTTGGCCCCTTTGCCACTTGTAGACTTCTTTATATTAAGGCACCAGCTAAGTACCTACACAAGAAAGCAGCATATGAAATAGGCAGGTTCTGTTGGCACTCATGAAGGTAAAGGAAAAAGAGGATCCTGTATCAAGGAGCATTTACTCACATTTTACATTCACTAAATCCATTCGGTTATCTCCTTATGTGTGTAACATGGCTTCATCAGACCAGGTTGTGGAGGTAACTGTCAAAGAATCTGTTGTGATTCCCTTGTCACAGCCACTTCGGCTTGCTCCCCGTCACTCAGCCTGCTGTGCCCTGAGGGGCCGCTGACAGGAGCGCTTTCGGCAGGCAGAAGGATGGCGGCAGTAGTGTCCTGCAGCGCACTTACTCTAGACACAACATAACCTGCCATCACACATTAGAAAGGTATTCATGAACATTCTGCTCGTGGCTTGTGGAAGCAGTCTTTGATCAAATAAGCGGCATTGATTTTACCGAGTTGAGGCTTGGCTGCTGTACGCTTATTGATTTTGTCCTTCTTTGACATGTCAGACAGGGGGTGAACAGTAATATGAAAAATGGCCACCCTCTCTGGCAGATCACACCATGTGGGGAACCGTTGTATTATAGCAATTCTTTTTGCCCAGCACATTGCTGTGCTAATGTTAAATTGTGCTGTTTGGAGAAAGAGGCACATAATACTGTGAAAAAGTTTTTAATCTTCATGAGATTATAATTCTGAAGACTTTCTTATAATCTTTTAAGTGGTTGTAATAAATAGTTTCACAGTTTTTAGAGTCCAAGTATCATACCTGAACATGACTGTCATACCTGCTTGTGTTTTTGTAATATTACCTGGTTTGGTCCTTTGTATTCTGTCTCCTTGCACCCCAAGCCCACACCTGTTCTGTGTTTTCCCCTGATTGTCTTGTCACGTTTGTCATTGGTTCCCCCTGCTGTTAAGTTTTTGTATTTAAGCCCGTTTGTTTCCGTTGTTCCCCGCTGGTTCCTTATGTTATGTGTATGTGCAATCACGTGTGTTGGCTACCCTGTCTGTGTCCTGCCATGGATAATAAAGACTCATCTTACCTGAAAACCTCGAGCTTCAGGAGTTGCATTTTGGTCCATCAAAAACCCACTTTATGTCAGAAGGAACCAGCAAACGGGACCAAGCGGGAGGAATGGTGAGGGAATTCAAGAGGGGTGAGATTCTGGTCAAATTGTTTTCCCACCTTGCCACCTCTCCCAGCTCCCCATGGAGGAGGCTGGAGATAGCTGGCAGCCTCCAAGACTGGCTCGAGGAGAGGAAGGATTTTTTTCCTTATCCTCGGATCCACCTCATCATCGAGGCCGAGCGACAAAGGGCCCTGGGAGAAATCGCCGCTTGAATGAGGAGGCCTCCTGCCCCTCCTCCACTCGCCTCTCCAATGAAGCTGGAGGTGGTTTTCTGGCTCATGGTTTAGCTCCTGATCAGCCATCGCCGCTGCCCCCGACTCATAATCCTGTTCCTGATCCAGTTCCGGAGGGGTCCTTGGATGAACCGCCTCCAAACCCCGATCCTGTTGGTGGTCCTGTTCCGGAGGGGTTCTTGGATGAACCGCCTCCACACCCCGATCCTGTTGGTGGTCCTGTTCCGGAGGGGTTCATGGATGAACCGCTTCCACACCCCGATCCTGTTTCTGGTCAAGTTCCGTAGGGGTTCATGGATGAACCGCCTCCACACCCCGATCCTGTTCCTAGTTCTGTTCCGGAGGGGTCCCAAGTCAAGCCGCCCTCACACTCTGTTACTGTTCGTGAGGGGCTCGTGGAAGGACTGCCTCCACTTCCTGCTCCTGTTCCCGGTCCTGTCCTGGAGGGCTCCGAGGACGAACTGCCTCCATCCCTGGATCCCGTTCTGGAGGAGTTCGTGGACGAGCTGTCTTCACTTCCTGTTTCTATCCCTGAGGGGTGCGAGGACGCACCCTCTCTGCCCGCTGTGCCTCGGCGGCTCCACCGCAGATCTCCACAGCCTCCCCAAAGGCCCCAGCAGTTTCTGCCCCTACGTTGCCCCTGCTGATCGCCTGCCCCTATGTCGCCGACCTGCTGATCGCCTGCCCCTACTTCGCCGGCCTGCTGATCGCCTGCCCCTACGTTGCTGGCCTGCTGATCCGAGGCCCCCTCCGCCCACCCTGGTCGGATGTTTGTTTTTGTTTTTGTTTTCTGGGCATCTGGGATCCGCCCTTAAAGGGAGGGGCTGTGTCATACCTGCTTGTGTTTTTGTAATATTACCTGGTCTGGTCCTTGTTTTCTGTCTCCTTGCACCCCAAGCCCACGCTTGTTCTGTGTTTTCCCCTGATTGTCTTGTCATGTTTGTCATTGGTTCCCCCTGCTGTTCAGTTTTTGTATTTAAGCCAGTTTGTTTCTGTTGTTCCCCACTGGTTCCTTATGTTATGTGTATGTGTGATCTCGTGTGTTGGCTACCCTGTCTGTGTCCTGCCATGGATAAAAAAGACTCATCTTACCTGAAAACCTCGAGCTTCAGGAGTTCTTCCCTGCATTTTGGTCCATCAAAAACCCACTTTATGACAATGACATTATATTGTGGCGTCATTGTTTAAAGTAGATCAACAGTATCTAAAAGTAATATATTTAGACACGAACTGGTCAGACAGATCGATCACCCAGTTTGAGTTCCAGTTGCTCTCAAAGTTTGCATTTTTGCATCATTCATTTTTGGTAAAGCTCTGGAAGATGTATTCTTTTGTATTGTCCAGCTATCCTGAAGGTGTGCTTGTCATGCTTGGTTGCAGTCAGACCCAAATGCAGATGGAGCAGATGTGAAGAACTGAGAATATTTAACGATAACAAAGGCACGATTTACAGAGCAGCATGAGAGGACATGGAGCATGGCAGAAAAGAGTTTATGACAGGGAAACAATCAGGCATGGCAAAAGAAGGCAACAAAAACAATATGCTGTCAAACAGAAATACCAGTAATAAGTAATGACAACCAGCATATATATATATAATATATATAATATATATATATATATATATATATATATATATATATATTATATATATATATTCAATTCAATTCAGTTTATTTATATAGCACCAATTCACAACACATGTCGTCTCAAGGCACTTCACAAAAGTCAGGTACATACATTCTAATTAATCTTAATCATTGAACAGTGCAGTCAGATTCTGTTATTTATTCAAATTGGATAAAAAGTTTGTCTATCTAAGGGAACCCAGCAGATTGCATCCACTCAGTGACTTGCAGCATTCACTCCTCCCAGATGAGCATGTAGAGACAGTGGACAGTCACTGGCGTTGATTTTGCAGCAATCCCTCATACTGAGCATGTATGTAGCAACAGTGGAGAGGAAAAACTCCCTTTTAACAGGAAGAAACCTCCAGCAGAACCAGGCTCAGTGTGAGCAGCCATCTGCCACGACCGACTGGGGGTTAGAGAAAACAGAGCAGAGACACAAAGAGAACAAAGAAGGACTGATCCCGAGTACTTTCTATGGGAAGGAAAAGGTAAATGTTAATGGATGTAGCTCCTTTAGTCGTTTCACCTAGAAAGAAGGAACAGATAAACTCTGAGCCAGTTTTCAAGTTTAGAGTCTGAAGAGAGCACATAGAGTTAGTTATAGTAAAAGCTCAGTCAGTAGCTATTTCTAGGAGAGAGAAAGGGTTAAACACTGAAAGACAGGGCGATGTGGATCATCGGTAGAGGGTGAGTATTAAGTTGTTGCCAGCAGAAGCTTGGAGGATTCCCCTATCCAGAAAGGTGTTACAGGTAGACACAGAGTCAGGCCAAGTGTAGCTTCTAGGAAGAGAAAAGAGAGAGAACAAAGTTAAAAGCTGAAATAACAGCAAATAATACAAAATTGAAGAGTAGTGTGAGAAAGTAGCGAAGAGGGTGAAAGTCGTCATTATGTCCTCCAGCAGCCTAAGCCTATAGCAGCATAACTACAGAGATAGTTCAGGATAAACTAAGCCACTCTAACTATAAGCTTTATCAAAAAGGAAAGTTTTAAACCTAGCCTTAAAAGTAGACAGTTTGTCAATCTAGAGCCCACTGATGGCCACTGTTATACTAAAAACCACAACGATGGGGATACCTCTCTCTGTCAGATTGACCATAACCATTGGAAAAGAGAGGGGGTCATACAGGTAGCAGAAATGGAGGGTGTGTTTGCACCTCAACCATAACTGAGCCGGTTTAGGCTAAACCTGACTCCCCCTTACTCCATCCAACAAGGGGAGAAGAAGACGGAGGTAAAATAAGGAAGATAGCTCAGGATAACCTAAGCCACTCTAACTATAAGCTTTATCAAAAAGGAAAGTTTTAAGCCTAGCCTTAAAAGTAGACAGGGTGTCTGCCTCACGGACTAAAACTGGGAGCTGGTTCCACAGGAGAGGAGCCTGATAACTAAAGGATCTGCCTCCCATTCTACTTCTAGAGACTCTAGGAACCACCAGTAAACCTGCAGTCTGAGAACGAAGTGCTCTGTTAGGAACATATGGAACAATCAGATCTCTGATGTATGATGGAGCTAAATCATTAAGGGGTTTATATGTGAGGAGGAGAATTTTAAATTCTATTCTGGATTTAACAGGGAGCCAATGAAGGGAAATATGATCTCTCTTTTTAATTTTTATCAGAACTCTTGCTGCGGCATTTTGAATCAGCTGAAGGCTTTTAACTGCATTTTGTGGACATCCTGATAGTAAAGAATTACAATAGTCCAGCCTTGAAGTAACAAATGCATGGACTAGTTTTTCAGCATCAATCCTGGACAGGATATTTCTAATTTTGGCAATGTTCCGGAGATGATAAAAGGAAATCCTAGAAACCTGTTTAATATGGGATTTAAATGACATGTCCAGGTCAAAAATAACACCAAGGTTTTTTACTTTATTATCGGAGGTCAATTTAATGCCATCCAGGTTAGGTGATTGACTGAGCAGTTTCTTTTTTAAAGACTCCAGTTCAAAGACGACAACTTCTGTCTTGTCTGAATTTAGAAGCAGAAAATTTAAAGTCATCCAAGTTTTTATGTCTTCAAGACATGCTTGTAGTCTATCTAACTGGTTGGGCTCATCAGGATTTATGGATAAGTAAAGCTGAGTGTCATCAGCGTAACAGTGAAAATGTATTTTATGCTGCCTGATAATTTTACCTATTGGAAGCATATATATATAGATATATATATAGTAAAGAAAATTGGCCCAAGTAATGAACCCTGTGGTACTCCACAATTAAAGATGATTTATCATTTACATGAACAAACTGGAATTTGTCAGACAAATAAGATTTAAACCAGCCTAGCGCTGTTCCCCTAATCCCTACAGCATATTCCAGCCTTTCTAAGAGAATATTATGATCGACTGTATCAAATGCAGCACTGAGATCTAACAGAACCAGTACAGACACAAGTCCATTATCTGAGGCAATAAGAATATCATTAGTGACTTTCAGCAGAGCTGTTTCAGTGCTATGATGAGCTCTGAAACCTGACTGAAACTCTTCAAACAGGTTATTGCTGTGTAAATGCTCACACATTTGATTAGCAACTATTTTCTCAAGAATGTTAGATAAGAATGGAAGATTGGATATCGGTCTGTAATTTGTTAAGTCATCTCGATCAAGCGAAGGTTTCTTAAGCAAAGGTTTAATTACAGCTACCTTAAAAGCTTGTGGTACATACCCAGTTACAAAGATAAATTAATCATATCTAAAATGGGGCTGGTAATCAGAGGGAACACTTCCTTAAATAATTTGGTTGGGATTGGGTCTGAAGCTAATATTTCTGATAACTCAGGAAGCTCCACAGGATCAAAACAGTCCAAACACAGGTCAGGTTCTACAGTTACTTCCAATGTTGTCTCACTTGTTGAGGATGAAGTAATTATCTTCGGGAGTATGTCAAAGATTTTCTTCTTAATAGAATCAATTTTATTTTGGAAGAATCCCATAAAGTCATGACTGCTGAGAGCTATGGGAATGGATGGCTCAACAGAGCTATGACTCTGTGTAAGTTTAGCAACTGTACTAAAGAGAAACCTAGGATTATTCTTGTTCTCTTCTATTAATAATGAGAAATAAGCTGTTCTGGCTTGGTGAAGTGTCTTTTTATACAACAGTAGGCTATTTGTCCAGATTAAGTAGGAATCCTCTAGTTGTGTAGAGAGACATTTTCTCTCCAATTTTCTAACATTGTGCTTTAAAGTACGCAGCTCTGAATTAAACCAGGGAGCCTGCCTCCTATGAATAATTACCTTCTTTTTAAGGGGGCTGCATTGTCTAATGCACCACGCAATGATGAAGTAACACTCTGAACAAGAGAATCAATTTGTGAAGGGGCAGAAACAGAATTATTGCCCTCCACTGTGCTTTTCTGTGATAATGAGGAGATTAAAAGTGGAACAGATTCTTTAAAGGTTGTTATAGCATTGTCTGATAATGATCTACTATAATGAAAATTTCTTTCAGGTGTGGAGTACTCTGTTAAATTAAACTCAAAGGTTATTAAAAATGGTCAGACAGCACAGGGTTGTGAGAAAATATTATGTCTTTACACTCAATGCCATATGTCAGCACAAGGTCCAGAGAATGAAGACAAACGTGGGTAGGTTTGTTAATGTTTTGAGTAAAGCCAATTGAGTCTAAGATACAATTAAAGTCTATATTTAAGCTATCACTTTCAGTGTCAACATGAATGTTAAAATCCCCCACTATAATAACTTTATCTGTATTTAACACTAAATCAGATAAAAGGTCTGAAAACTGATCTAAAAATTGAGAGTAAGGGCCTGGTGGACGGTACAAAACAACAAACAGAAGTGGTTTTATTGCTTTGCAATTTGGATGAGGAAAACTAAGGATTAAATATTCAAAAGAGTTGTAGCTATTGATTGGTCTGGGATGGGTCAATAAATCGGACTGAAAGATGGTTGCTACTCCTCCTCCTTGCCCAGTATTTCGAGGAATGTGAAAATTTAAATAATTAGTAGGAGTTGACTCATTTATAGTAACATAATCCCCTTGCTGCAGCCAGGTTTCTGTTAGGCAAAATAAATCAATCTGATAGTCACAAATCAGGTAACTAACTAGCAAAGTCTTTGAAGAGAGAGATCTTATGTTCAGTAAGCCACATTTAATTGTTTTATTTTTATTTTTAGTCTGAGTTGTGTTTATTTTTATTAGATTTTCCTGATTTCCTCTGTTTAGATAATTTTTTTATCTATTCAATTTTGGCCGTGGGCGAGACACTGTCTTAATAGGGTAATGGGTGGGTAGCAGTGCAGAAGCTGCAGAGAGGAGTATTAAACTACGACCCTGCTTCCTGGTCTGAACCCTGGGTTGTCAGAGTTTTGGAGAACTAATAAATTTGGCCAGATTCCTAGAAAGAAGAGCTGCTCCATCCAAAGTGGGATGGATGCCGTCTCTCTGGATCAGACCAGGTTTTCCCCAAAATGTTCGCCAATTATCAGTGTAGCCCACATAGTGTGGAGAAGTGTGGAGAAAGGCATGGTAATCAGCTGTGAGCAATTAAGTGAAGATGTGGAACAGCAAGAGGGCTGAGGCAAGGAGACTAATTAAGAGGAGCCTAAGTGAGAAAAAAAAACAGGAAAATCTAACAGATATCTAAATGTACACAAGGCACAAGAATGAACTAAGACATTAGTACAGGAATATTAGTAAAGGAAAAAAAAACTAAATTAGTACAGAAGTAAGCCAAACCCTTAGAATATAAACAACAAATGAAGAAAACAGAGACATGGAAAAAACTAAAAACCTCAAACACCTTTGGCTGATAACAGGACTTTGCTTCACTGAGTAGCCATTTTTGCATTAGCAAACAGGATCTGAATCCATGGCAAAGAACCTTCTGATATCCAAACCTGGAGCAAATGAGACCCCTACCGCTCATCTTAAAGTGACAGCCCCTGACTGAAAGAAGCTGTGCTGACCTCTGTGTCCAGATGTGTCTCAAAGCAAAAGAGTTGGTTGTAAAGGAGGCGCACATCTGGGGGGGAGAAACAAGGTCTGTCAGCAAAGAAAATGAAAGGACGTGTCAGACCTAAAAAGGCACTCCTTTCCTGTCCTGAGCAGATTCTGTGGTGGTTTAGAACTTAGGACCTTTAATTTTTCTCTTCCCTTTTTCCCATTTTAATATCCCCACTTAGATTAAAATAGGCCATAAAAGTCTCAATAAGACTGTCAGAATAACTTTCCACTTGACATTAGGGAATCAAACAAATTCCTGTATTTTTTAGGACTTTTATCAGCTTTAGTCCTCAGGAATGTTTTTCTTTAGATTAACTCTTCCTTTATGAGTAATATTTAGCTAAGAAGTTGAATTGTATGTCTTCTAAATTAGTAGCAAGTCGAAAATAATTAGTTCATATGAAACTTAATATTCCCTCCACTATCTCTAGCAAACTGTTTCCACTTTCCCACATCGAATCTTTCAATGAACGATAAAAAATAAATCAACTGTTCTTCTTCAATAGTGTAATTTTTCACTCCCTGAAAAGAATTTCTCTATCAGGTGTAATTGTAAATCCGCAAAAAAATCTGCCAAAGTCCAAAGGGAACCATGAAAGGCTTTCAGAAAGTGTAAATCAAGACCAATTAAAAATTTCAAAAGTTTGGCTTCTTGTAAGTAACACAAAAGGGAAGGATAAATCCAGACTTTCAAGCAGTAAGTTGTATAGGCCAGCAGCACCGGCAACTCCAATTGTTTTTCTTGACATGCTTTATGTGACTCACAAAAACAAATTCCCTAAATGCACCTTCTGAAATTTTTAGTATAATCCAGCCCTCACTCTAAATCTCCTGTGGCTGCATGTGGTTTGCTGTGCGAGTGAAATGAAAGCAGGCCTCTCTAATAAAAACGAGTGTGCCATGTTTGCTTGAGGCTCGTATACGAAGCACCAGAGGGAGAGGAGGTGAAGAAAGGACGAAGGAAGGAAATGTAGTTAAAATCCCCCATTAGCATCATCTCGAGGGCAGGCATGCACACTCCGCAGGCGGTGGTCTATATGAAGAGAGCGTGTTGTGGTGAAGGAAGCGGGGGGGGGAACAAGATGCCCATCCTCGCCTGCGCACAGCTGGAGATTCCAGGATGGCAGCATGTGCCACCATTAGTAACAAACAGAAATTACTTTGGTGCTTATTAGAAAACAGCACGGCATTGGAGATCAGATGGGAAACATTCTGCAACATTAACAAAAAAATGAGCCATCAGAATGGCCAGGAATGACAAATGAACTACAGAAGTAGCTAAATTCAATTGTCCTCCATGTAATTTGATTGTGGGTGAAGAGTAAAAGAGACTGTGGGAACTCATTCCAAGACTGTATGTGTTCATATGTGATGCTGATCTACATCATACAGGACATTCAAAAATTTTAAGAGTAACTTTTAGCACAGTGATGAGAACAGTTTTAGGAGAGTAAAAGCAATTAACCGGTGATCCTTTAGCAATTAGCATCTCTGCCATACCAGCGAGCAAAACTAAACAAAAACAAAGCCTTGCAATCGTCTCAGCGTTAATAGTCTCTGTGTGGTCCCCTGAGTGTTTACTAAACAGAGTGATTGCAGTAGAGATTTGAATATTTAATAATGGGAAGTAACCGAAGAGGAGCATCGTCTGGGGAGAACAACAATCCGTTTGGACTCACTGGGCAAATGAGGGAAACTAGGTTGAGCTCACTAAGTTTGTCCCTGTGGAATTAATGAATTTTAAATGAATTTTAGAAAATAGCAATACATCAGCTTCAAAAACACTGACTTGGAACTGCTTCTCTGCTCCAAACAGAGACAAATGACCTCTTTTTGTACAGTTCTAGCTATGCCGAAGAAGCCGGACAGATCTGAGACCTATCAGGATTGAAATAACTCTGAGATAGAGAGAAACATTTATTCTCTGTCAGCTAAAGCTCAAATCTTCTTTTCCTCTGGGGGCACATGTGTTTTTGACTCAATATCGCTCTCAATCCAACACATCCATCATCTCCTTCACTTAAAGTGATCAAATCACCCACGCATGGAAATTAAGTTTATCTTGCAGAAACAAATAATAAAATTAGCGGGTAACTGAGGTTTAGAGTATTTTTTTAACTTCTGTGACCATCACAACATCTCTCCACCTATTAAAACATTAAAAAAAATACAGCGCATGACCTCAGCAAATTGGAGGAACACTTTGTCTATGTAACCTCAGCCCATAAAATTGGTCGTTTCCATAGAAACGGTTCAGCTAATACAACACACACAAGTTGTTTTAAAAGTTTAGCTTAACTTTTAATAAGCATTTTTTATGGACAGCATGTTCAGGCTGTAAATAAAGTTAGATACTGTATTTGCATAAAATACATAGTAAAGTATCCAGTTTATTTTACAAAGTTAAATATTGTTTAGTTTGTGTGTTTAATTTCTTATTTTATTGTACTCATTTTAGCTACCATAAGAGATGAATATGGCACTTGCCATTGATCCTTCATAAGTGTGGATTCCACCATGCTTGTAACTGATTTAGCATTACAAGGAAAATTAACAGGAGGTGGGGACTTTGTAGCGGTGGGTCCAGCTGTTTACACATTTGTACGTATTATCAGAAAAGTACAAATATTACATTGCATGACAAGAAGCTTGAAAATTTTTAAATAAATCAGTCAAAAGCAAAATTAAACATTTACACAATTTACAATAATGCGTAATTGTAAAGTGAAAGGAAAATAATACATGGTTTTATTTTCTATGAACCAAAAAATTCTGACAAGTGGGGTGCGCATTTGTATTCATCCCCCTGAGTCAACACTAAGTAGAAACACCATTTACAGCTGGAAGTCTTATGGTGCGTTCACACTGAATGCGGATTCTGTGAATTTTTCGCGTCATTTGTGTGCTGTTGCTCGCTTGACATTCCGCGTGAACTCCGCGTTGCCAAATGTCAACAAGCGGCAACGCTTTGCCGCGTCATCAAATAGGAGGAGCTTCCATCTGCTGCTTGCTGGTTTCAACTGAACATGGTGGACATGGATTTCACTGACCTAATTACGGTGTTTTACCTGTGGAGAGCCGAAAAATGCCGCCGACGTCGATGTCCCTGGGTTCACGAGATTCTTCAGGGACGGGAACAGTTCGGAGAGTACCACCACCTACTCCAGGAGCTGCGTCTGGATGATG
The DNA here is from genome assembly GCA_036173005.1 of Crenichthys baileyi. Lineage (NCBI taxonomy): Eukaryota > Metazoa > Chordata > Actinopteri > Cyprinodontiformes > Goodeidae > Crenichthys > Crenichthys baileyi. The sequence continues at coordinate 199,724 of JAHHUM010000004.1, read as the reverse complement.
GTCGATTTCAGCGGTACTTCCATCTATCCGAATCTGCCTCCGGCACACCAACTACCGGCGCTGTATCCCTGCTGCTGAACACCTGTCCATCTGTCTTCGATGAGTAAATATATCTCAGCTCAATAAAAAAAACAGCCGATTTTTAATGTCCACATCTCCTGAATATAAGAAGACAACAGTGCAATGGTGCTATTTAAAGTTTTATCTGCTACTTCAGTTTCCTCACTGACTCTTCTCCAGGCTAGGTCCTTTTTGTACATGTCTCGGTAAAAGTAATTAGTTGAGTCATACAACTCTGGCTTGCCGCACACCGCCACTATGATCTTGTCCTCCATCTTCACTGACCATCGTTTCTCCTCTGCGGTCCATCACCCTACATCACAGCCACATCCAGTCCCTGATTGGCTGACGCGACGCGAATTTAGGAAAAAGTTCAGATTTTTCAACTCGTTCATCGCTCTCGCTCCGCTCCCGCTTCGCTTAGCGCCTGCCGCTCCGCTCCTGAACGCGCCTCTACATAGGGATAACATGTAAATCAGCCGCTCCTATCGCAGAATCCATGTTCGGTGTGAACGCACCTCAAAAGGGTACCTCCCCAAGCTTTGTACGTGCAAAGACTGACATTTTGTCTATTCTTCTTGCAGTCATATTGGGTGGAGAGCATCTGTCAACATTAATATTCAAGTCATGCCACATATTTTTAGTTGTATTCAGGTCTGGACTTTGATTGGGCCATTTTAACGCATGAATATGCTTTGATCTAAACCATTCTATTGTAGCTCTGGCTGTTCTGTTGGAAGGTGAACTTTCATCCCAGTTTTAAGGCATCTGCAGTTTCTAAAACGTTGTCTTACTGGTTTGTCCTGTATTTCCCTATATCCATTTTCCCATCAGCTAGGACCAACATTCCTGTAACTACTAAGGAAAAGGATCCCCACAGTTTCATTCTGTCAACATCATGCTTCACTATAGCAATAGTGTATTTAGGTGATGTGTATTGTTAATCTTCAGGCACAAACAGCGTTTTGCATATAGATCAAAAGGTTTAACTTTAGTCTCATCTGACCAGAGGATGTTCATTTACATGTTTGCTGTGTCTCCTAAATAGCTTTTGAAAACTGCAAACTGGACTTTTTTAAAAGTTTGTTTAACCTGTGGCATTCTTCTAGCAATTTTCCTTAAAGGCTTTTAAACCCATCAACAGTTTTTTTCTACCTGAGCTGTGGATCTTTTTATCTCCTTCAGAAGAGGGGCCTCTTGGGATGCTTTTCTGATTAATGCTCTCAGTTTAGGTGGACGGCCATGTCTTGGTAGGTTTGTAGGCATTTTTGAAGCTGGGGATGTTATTTGATAACTTAACCCTGCTTTAAACCTTCCACCAATTTTGTCACAAGTATGCACTATTTGAGCTGGTCTATCACATACAGGCTCTAATAAAATCAAATTATATTTGTGAATATGACTTGACAAAATATGAGAAAGTGTAAGGTGTACGAATTGTGTACTTTTGCAAGGCAATATATAAATTATATCCTTCAGTTTTAGATAGCATACATTCTTTTGTTTTGAACAATACCTGCAACAGTGAAATTAATTATTTTGGAAAACCCCAAAAGCACATTACTTTAATCATACTGATGCTAACGTTCAATCCAGGTCTATTAGGCAGGCAGCAGGAGTTTGCTGTGGACCAGGTCTGGCTTGGCTTCCAGGTTAGAGGACATCTCCTGCTGGCCCTCTGTTACCATCTGCTCCATCCAGAAGGCATGCACCTTTGGGAAGGGGACTGACCCATGAGATGTAGCTCACAGGAAAGAGGAGATAGGGTAGGGTAGGATGGCGAGGAGGAGCAGGGAGGAGTTAGAAGGTGTTACAGAGGGCAGAAAGGCTGTAGGTGTTCAAAGCACTGGGAGCGGTGCTGCTAGAGCTTGGTTGCAGAGAAAGCAGGGCAGGTCTCGGATTTAGCCCAGGGAGAAGGTGCAGGGTTGTTACCTATCCACCTCTGACCAAAGCCATCTGCTGCAGGGAGAGACAGAAAAAGCAGGAGCCAAGGATCAGAATCCGGAAAGAAAAAAAAAATATGCACAGACTAGAGATCTAATTCTGTGTTCTCCATTTAAACTTTAATTAGTATTTCATATTGTACTCAAGCACGTCTGTTTTTCTAACAAGGCAGGGTAATTGAGAAAGGTAATTGAGAATGGAAGGAAATAACATTAATGATGCAAAGAGCGAGTGAAGGAATGAAAGAGAACAGTATTATTCTTTCTGCATGGATATGAGAGTTTAATTGGACACTGCTTTCAGCTGGGCAGATTTAGGTGCTGCTGCTGACACAGGAAGTTTAGGAAAAATTGAGTTTGAAACAAGAGGATTTTTTTTGCAGAAATGAGAGATAGAGTGATACAACTAAGATGGAAAAAAAAAGAATGCGTCGGGTACTTCATCTGAGCATTACTCTCTCCTCTCTGACAAATCCTATTGCAAAATGAAATACACCATAGGGATGACAACATGGATTTATCACAGTATTGCATGCATGCTTCTGATCTCTCTTCCACTGGCATTATAATTGGCACTTGAAGAATGTGCGGTGAAGATGCCCAAGGACATGGAGAATGTATATCCCTGCTCGTCTGGGTATGACGTCTTGCCGCCCTGCTCAGCTGTGAATCCAATAATGGAGGGAAAGGTGAGAAAAAGGGTGTGGTGGTGTGACTAAATGAAGAACAGAGCTTTACAGAGGATTTATACAGGCTAACTGCTCTACCTAAAGCTGGATGACATATTGTTAGGAGCTTTAGGTGGTTCTCTTTGAAACAGAAGTTTTGACAACATGGATTTTCAAGGTCAGTCAGGATCCCTCTACACAAATAAATGAGAATCCAAAGTGTCACCTGAAGCAAACGGGTTTCCGATCTCAGTGACAGACCGTGCTGTAACAAACAAACTGAGACAAAATGCTGAATAACTACCTAACTACCAAGGTGATCTGAATTACTTTCATCCCCAGCCATTCAAAGTGCAAGCACAGCGGTTATATACAATTTATCACATCATGGCTGCAGACATCATAAAAATTAGTTGAGGAGCTGGAAGCTGTCGGGGGTGTTTGTTGTGTCCTCACTCCGAAGAGACTGGAGAATGACAGGACTTTCACTCACTCAGCCCATTAACACACACACTATTTTCATAGGTTTCTACCTAGAATGGACATCAACTGCAGTAGGTTTTTCCCCCAGTAACAGTTATTTCCATGCAAATAAATGCAGTTTAAATAAAGCAAAATCTGCAGCCACATTTTCCATTCTAAACACTAGCCGCTTTTTATTTATTGAATATGTGTCGCTAGGCACCCCTGAGTAATAATACCTCACCTTCATAATTATGGTATTTGAAAAAAAATCTAAAATAAACTGTATAGGCCCATTGCATGTTTATTTTTATGTTCTAAATATCAACACATGGCAGTGTACATGTGTCTGGCTGGCAGAAACCAGGACTGATATCAGTACTAAGATAAAACCTAAATACTGTATATAAGCAACATTGCTTTTTAAAGATAATGTGGTAAATTAAATATCATATGCTACTGCAGACATTTATTTTATATTTTATTTTTATTTCACCTTTATTTAACTAGGAAAGGTCTCACTGAGATTAAAATTCTCTTTTGCAAGAGCGTCCTGGCCAAGACAGGCAGCAGCGAAATTACACGTTGTCACAACATACAGCCAACATACAAAAATGCGCAATTACATACCTAAAAAACAGTTATAAACATCAAATTCTCAGAGCCAACATATTTTACAATATGAATGAAAAATTAATCAGGTAAAACAGCTACACACTGATGTTACAGTTTTTCTATCACTTAAAAGTCTTTTGAAAGATTCGAAAGAAACCAGCTCCCTCAATTTTAAATCATTTTGTAGAAGGTTCCAAGCACAAGAAGCAGCAAACTGAAAACCCTTCTTACCCAGCTCAGAACGGACCTTTGGGACTGACAATAAAAACAGCAGCAGAGTGAAGATGATAGGAACTGGTGCATTTCTGAGAAATATACATTTTTAAATAACAAGGGAGCTGACCAAGTACTCTTACTCGTACTCGTACTCGTACTCGTACTCGTCGTCTTCCGCTTTATCCGGGACCGGGTCACGGGGGCAGCAGACGCAGCAGAGACGCCAAGACGTCCCTCTCCCCAGACACCTCCTCCAGCTCCTCCGGGGGGAGCCCAAGGCGTTCCCTGGCCAGCCGAGACACATAGTCCCTCCAGCGTGTCCTGGGCTGTCCCCTGGGGCTCCTCCTGGTGGGACGTGCCTGGAACACCTCCCGAGGAAGGCGTCCAGGAGGCATCCGGTGTAGATGCCTGAGCCACCTCAACTGGCTCCTCTCGATGTGGAGGAGCAGCGGCAAGAGTTTTGCAAGAGTGCGGTGGAATCCTGGGGGTCCGAATATATGAGTGTGTGTGCAAGAATTAGACTGTCAACACAAATAGAGCGCCATTGTCCTTGAGGAGAGAGATGGAAGTTTTCTCAATCGGCCACAAAGTCTTGTCTGGGTCACAGATGTTCGGGGGTGCTGGGAAAGAGCGCCATGTTTACATAACATCCAGGAGATATTTTGTCGATAGCCACTTAGTAGAAGTTGCCAAGGCCACGTTGGGGCACCAGATTTAGAAAAACAATAAGTGTTCTGGATCAAGCAGTTGTGTGGATTTCCAACCACTTTAAGAGTTTTTACTGTTATCTCTCAATTGCAAATCCAAATATCCAAATTTCTGGGACTTTCCCACAGTTCTGGAGCGAAAACCTTCTCCATGATTAAATTCTTTCACCTCTGAGTCCAAAAGCTGTTTCCAGACTACGATTCTGTTCAAGAACCATATCCAGCTTGTGGCTTAGCTCTTAACAATTCAGTCTGAGCATTGATCGCTCTGCAGATTCCATGCAGCATTACAGGCAGCGTTGGGATGCTTTGAACAGCTGCCCACATTTTGCTACTCACTGAATACGTCAGGTAACCGGTTGCTCCAAAAAGCAGAAATCCTGTTAACAGGAATCCTGTTGCCAGGAATCCATTGTGTATCCAGAGAAGAATGTACCGGCTAGGCAAGAGGGTTCCCCTGTCTTCCCGTGGGAAAAATTTTATCAATTGCGTTGAGAGACCAGCTGACCAAATCCATAATTTGCAAGTTTGGAAGATATGTACAGTGAGGCTCTGAGAAAAACACAGACAAAAGCAGATGCAGAAGCAGGCAAGAGGGAGGGAGAGAAAATGCGTGCGTCCTCCACCGAGAGCAGAGCAAGAAAAGCCTTGTATAGAACTGGTCCAGTGTTCCACGGCGGGGATGAAAACCACACTGCTCCTCCTGAAGCTGAGATTCGACTATCAGCTGGACTCTCCTCTCCAATACCCTGGCGTAGGCCTTACCAGGAAGGCTGAGGAGTGTGATCCCCTGTAGTTGGAACACATCTTCCGGTCACCCTTCTTATGAAGGGGGACCACCACCCCAGTCTGCCAGTCAAGAGGCACTGTTACCGACCGCCACGCAATGTTAAAGAGGCGTGTCAACAATGACAGCCCTACAACATCCAGGGACTTGAGGTACTCAGGGCGGATCTCATCCACCCCCGAACCCTGCCACCGCGGAGCTTTTTTACCACCTCAGTGACTTCAGCCTGGGTGATGAAAGAATCTAACCCCGAGTCCCCCCCCCCCAGAGACCCCGGGAATGCGTGATGGCAGGATTGATGAGGAGAGCCTCGAAGTACTCCTTCCACCGCCCGATAATGTCCCCAGTCGAGGATAGCAGCCTCCCACCCCCACTGTAAACAGTGCTGGCGAAGCACTGCTTCCCCCTTCTGACGCGCCGGATGGTTTGCCAGAATCGCTTCGAGGCCAACCGGTAGTCCATCTCCATGGCCTCACCAAACTCCTCCAAGGCCCGGGTTTTTGCCTCTGCCACAGCCCGGGCCGTGGCACGCTTGGCCTCACGGTACCCGTCAGCCGCCCCAGGAGTCCCACAAGCCAACCACAGCCGATAGGACTCCTTCAGCTTGACAGCATCCCATACTGCCGGTGTCCACCACCAGGTTCGGGGACTGACGCTGCGACAGGCACCGCAGACCTTACGGCTGCAGCTACGGGCAGCATCATAGATAATAGATGCGGAGAACATGGTCCACTCGGACACTGTGTCTCCAACATCTCCCGGAATCTGGTCAAAGGTCTCCTCGAAGTGGAAGTTGAATACATCCCTGGCCGAGCGCTCTGCCAGACGTTCCCAGCAGACAACAAAGTCTGGCTGGACTCTCTTCTACTCTGGAGTGGCCCACGGGGAGAGGCGGCGGGCTGGGGTGGGTTTGCTTGTTGCCCCCCAGCTCAGCCGTCTCATGTTGGGGTTTACCCCAGTGGATGAGAGGGTCACATCCCTGCGCCTTCGGGTTGGGGACAGGTCTCTGACTGTCGTTTCGGCCTACGGGCCGGGCAGTAGTGCGGAGTACTCAGCCTTCTTGCCTTTAAAAATAGATACATACAAGTGCCGAAGCCTGCGAGACGCCAAAGAGGACCAACCAACACAATAAAGTACACAGTGATGTGTAAGAGCTCTGAGGCAGTGATAAACCTCAGGCAATAGAAAGAGTTTTCAGATGAGATGATGAGTGCAATGTGGACTCATCACCAAAGTCCAACAATCGCATGAATGTGGCATCAACAAGACTCTTCCTGGCCTCACAGGACAGACAAGCCCGGGTTCTAAAAAAGAAGCCCAACCTAATTCTAAGTCGGTTTAAAAGCTATTTAATACAGGATGTAAATGAAAATGTATTGTCAGTCCAGATTGAAAGATATTTGTAATGGCTAACAGATTCTATTTGAGCCCCTCAAAGGCAGTTATCTGTGGCAGGATTTGGGAATTGGCTTTTGAGTTTGGGAACAACATGAATTTTGTTTTGTCTGAATTTAAGGTTTTAAATCATATAGGTTGTTTTGTATAGTATCAAAAGCTAATTTTAACTGGGAAATGGCTTGAGTGAAAGTGCAGAACTATAGAGTACTGTGTCATCAGGATAGAAATGTGAGTATATGCATTTGTGATATTCCGTTTTATGTTATTGATGTAGAGAATGAATAGTAAAGGTCATAATACTGGTCCTTGAGGTACACCTCTATCAATAGAGAGTGTTTGTGACGTGAGTCCATCTACTTTTACACATTGAGTCTATTCGAGAGGTAGTTACGAAACCATATAACTGCTTCAGCTGAAAGTCCACATGCAGTGAGTCTTTGTTCCAGTAGAAAATGATCAACTGTATCAAAAGCTTTAGCGAGGTCTATGAACAAGGCTGCAAAATGAAGTTTGTTGTCCACTGTGATAACAATGTCATTAACTACTTTTAATCCTGCAGTGGTTGTGCTATGTTGCTTCCTAAAACCAGACCGTAAGTCAGATAAAACATTATTTTTGGAAAGAAATTATTTTAACTGATCTCAGGACATATTTAACCCTGAGTACATTTTAGAAACGTGTTCAGCAAGTGAACAAAGGTTTTGTGACAGTTCCTTTTTGCACACAGCATTATTCCTTTCTGCTGTTCTGTTCTTCGTAGACGTATACTGAAAGTCTACCGGAAACTGCAGTTAGCTGCTTTACAGCTAACTGCTTGCTTGTAGCTTGTCAACTGTAATTTCAAAAGAGAGCTCCCTTAACAGGTGTAATGGGTGGTGAGACAAGAAATATCCCTAAACATCCAACTTTGTATTTTCTTTAAGCAAGAGAAAAGTGTTGTAGCATTATTTCAGCCAGTTGACTAGCAGTGCACAGCAACATAAGGGTGAGGGGCTGCACTCTGTGCCTCTGTGTTTCATACAGCTGGAGAAAAAGTTGATCACTACAGCATTTTCATTAGCATTTCATCAGAGATTTTAAACTATAGGGATGGTATTTTAGCAATTACCATGCTACGTTCTATCTGTGGCAAATTTGGATAACATCATTCACCTTGAAGGCAACCATGATGTACCTACACTCTTATTTCTCATCAAATAGGGTTTTCTCTGCTTTTATTCACATCCTCAAGATGCTGTCCTGTGTCTTTGTCATGATTTGTACATCAGCTGTATGTTGTCATGATCATCCCACCACATATATCCAGATTCTCAGTCGTGGCCTGGAATGAGTCTTTCAAATTATGTCACAAATAAAACTGAGGAAACAGATGGCAAAACATTTTTGAAATCATGAAAGCAAGTCCTCAACCAGATAAATAGTCTGTTTTGACAAATAGTCTGTTTACTTAGTCAGTGGAGGTAAATCAGCATTTCTCCTTCATGAAGAAATTCAGGAGCAAAATATCAATCAGCCCCCCACTGCGCAATCTATGAAATCAATCTGAGAAGAAGTTATGTCTATCAAGAACTGCACTGAGTGAAAGTCTGCTGTGCTCATTTAAAGTCCAAATCAATACTCAGAAACAATAATGTCAAGTTAGGACAAAATATCAGAAAAATACGGCTTTGTAATTGTGAGACTTGGCAAGATTCAGCTTCACATGAAGCTTGTTGCAGGGTCTGAAATAAAGATAAGATTGGAAAAAAATTATTTTTTTTCTTTCAATTTGTAACCCAATCTGGCTGGATAGCAGGCAGATCACATGAGACCAGATGAGACAAGGGTCCTAAAATAAACCTAACCTCAGTGATCATTCCAAATTATTTACAAATAATTTATTCAGTAAAAGATGATAAAAAAATATCCAAGATTAAAATGGTAAGTGTTAGAACAGATTGTTACAGGTACATTTAAAAAAACTGCATTTTGTGAAAAAGTTCAATATTTTTGTCACTTGTGCATTAGTGAAACATTTCAAACCTTTATTTACCTTTCAAACCTACATCCATTAACATTTACTTTTCTTTCCCTTAGAAAGGACTCCTGGATCAGTGCTTCTTTGTTCTCTTTGTGTCTCTGCTCTGTTCTCTCTAACCCCCAGTCGGTCGTGGCAGATGGCCGCTCACACTGAGCCTGGTTCTGCTGGAGGTTTCTTCCTGTTAAAAGGGAGTTTTTCCTCTCCACTGTCGCTACATGCATGCTCAGTATGAGGGATTGCTGCAAAGTCAACGCCAGTGACTGTCCACTGTCTCTACATGCTCATCCAGGAGGAGTGACTGCTACAAATCTCTGACTCGATGCAATCTGTTGGGTTTCCTTAGATAGAAAAACTTTTTATCCAATTTGAATAAATAACTGAATCTGACTGCACTGTTCAATGATTAGGACTAATTGGAATGTATGTACCTGAGTTTTGTGAAGTGCCTTGAGACGACGTGTTGTGAATTGGCGCTATATAAATAAACTGAATTGAATTGAATTGAATTTTTTGTAATTTTGATGACTATGGGTTATAGATAATGAAAACCCAAAATTAAGTGTGTATGAAAATTAGGATATTACATAAAAAATAAAAAAAGGATATTTTATATATGTTATATATAACAGAAATGGAAGTTTTCTGAACAAGTATCTTAATTTCTATGCACTTAATACTTTGTTTGGCCATCAGTGTGGCATGGCATGGAGAAGATCAGCCTGTGGTTCTGCTGAGGTGTAATGGAAGCCCGGGTTGCTTTTATAGCGGCCTGCAGGTCATCTGCATTGTTAGGTCTGGTGTCTCTTACCTTCATCTTGACAATACCCAATAAATTCTCTATGGTGTTCAGAGCAGACCAGTTTGCATGATAACACCATGGTCACTGAAATTCAAACTTTACTTTCTTCTGAAAAGAGGACTTTGGACCACTGAGAAGCTGTCCAGGTCTTTTTCTCCTTAACCCAGGTAAGATGGTGCCAATGTTGTCTCTGTTTCAGGAGTGGCTTGACATGAGGAACACAACAATTGTACCCTGTGTGTAGGATTTGTTTGTGCAAGAAGTTCTTGGTGTGCTGACTCCAGCCTTAGTCCTCTGCTAGTGAAGCTTCCTCAAATTGTTGAATGTATGTTGTTGGTGCACCTTTTCCTACTGGACTTTTTCAATTCACTCAGCTTTCTATGAACACCCTTGCATATAGCACTCTGTGAACAACCAGCTATTTTAGCAATGACATTTTGTGGCTTATCCTCCATGAGTAGGGTGACCTCTGGACATCTGTCCCCCTGACTGTTTAACCTAATGACCCAGACTTAGAGACAATTTAAAGACTCAGAATACCTTTGCAGTGTTTTTGAGTTAATTGGCTGATTAGGGTGTAACACTTTTGTACAAAATTCTAATTTTCAGAGACAAAAAATTTTGGGTGTTCATTATCTGCAAGCCATAATAAAAAAAAATGACAGAAATTAAAGGACTGATATGTATTTCACTCTATGTGTAATGATATATATCATATGAGTTTTATTTTCTTAAATGAGAAATTTTTTTACGATATTCTAACAAAGCGGAGATGCTCTAAAACATTCCCCCTATGAGGGAAACCTTCAATAGATTCAACCTCAGCTTTGTCCCTGTCCACTCCCTGATCACTCCTGTCTGCCTGTGGCCTTGGGAAAAAAGAAAACGTGAGTTCACTTCCCAAACACAAATCCTTCAGCCCAGGCTGGAGTATGCATGCTAAATGGATACAGGCTGTGCTTCATGCTTTCCATGAAGCTGGATCTCAAGTCCAATGCAATCTTTCAATTTTGATCCAGACATATCTGCCTGTCAATAAGTTTTCTGACACAGCAGCAGCACAATATTGATGGATAAAAGGTATATTTGATTGTTCATCCTGGCTGAAGTGTACCGTGTAGCATTGTATCAGAGTATGTTTTTAAATAGTAACCTGACATGGTTAGGGTGGTGTGTTTCAATGAGCCACCTGTCACTTACATTTGTGGTCATAAATGCATCTACAGACTGCAGATTTCTGGGTTTAATTATTATCAGTTTGTATTTTTTGCCATGGTGCAAGCATTTAGACATGATTATGTTGTGATTTTTAGGACTGGTGTTACTTTAAAACTTCAGATTGATTAAATGTTTTCTTGCAAAGACTCCTACCTTTGGAGGTTTTTGGTCACGACTCATTGGCAGGAGATCCCGGTGCAGATCAAGAACTTGGTGGAAGGATATATATAATGAATTTAGGAATATGGGAACATCAGGGAATTTGTGACAAAATGAGTAAAATCCATTTCACTTTTGCTTTCTAAAGCATATGATAAAACTAAGGGTGCCAACACGTGGCTTGGAACAATATTACCAAAGTCACATGATATATTACATCACACAGGGGGGTAACATCCAGAGATCAGAAAAAAGAAATGTGCTTAGGGTGGATTTTAAGGCACCAAAGTTAGTATAAATAACGTACTGTAGACAACAAAACCATCTAACTAATTCCTGGTTGTTTTGCTGGAGGATTAGTTGTGTTAGCAACTTCTGATAACCAAGCGACAGCTGTGGTAAAGAAGTTTGTTTTAGTGGCTGCCGATGCTGCCGTAATTAAAAATAAATATAGAAATAAAGAAATGAATCAATAAAATAATTAATGGGCCAAAAAGTAGCTAGAAATATAAATTAGTGTGCCATTAAATGCAAAAACATAATAAAAAGGAGAGATTTATTAAATTGTTGATCAATTAATCGGATATAAATATAAATATTTATATTTGAATCTACTATTTTTATTTAAACCACTAGTTTTCAAATCATATTATTTTCTTGAACTCTAGATTTTTCCTTTATTTTATACAAGTGGATTTCTTGCTGTTTTCAATGTAGCATTTCTAAATTAAAGCTTCCTCTTACTACTACGGCAAACTGAAGTATTCTCTCAGTTAGAGTTAACAGGATACAGTAAACTGTCCCGACTAACAGCGCTATCTACCACCAAATCCACAATGCTCCTGACTTCTTTAGCAGCATGACAGAAGTTAAGTTAGTCATTTCTGCTAGCTCCTTTTCAGAACCAGGCAGAGGCTCAGCAGCTACTTCCTAGAGGTTTGACCTCAGCGAATAGGAGAGAAGCTGAAGCTGGCCCAAAAACCGTCCCCTCTGTCTCAGTCCCACCCTGTTCGTACTTACATTTTTTCCTCATGTTGAGGAGCAAATGACAATACAACGAACAAGTAATGTAAAAAAAAGAAAGATGGAAATAAATGAGGAAATCGGTTGGGTAAAAAAATACAACGGGAAAATATATTGGTGCTTAACAAATAAAAGGATAGTAAAATAATTTGAAAAAAAAGGAAAAAAATATGTTTTAAATATATTTGAGTGGTAATAAATTTGAAAGAAATAAACGGGGTAGGAAAAATAAAACAGCAAGAAATCCACTTGAGCCTGAATGCCAAACTCAAACTTGTACTATATTGGCCAATGAAGATGTATTGAAACATTTGAACGCAAATTGCCTGACTGAACAGTCATTTTTTTGCAGGTCACTTCAATTGAGTTCCTTTTCACATTTTCACACCTATAGTTCATTTACTTTGGTCCGAATCGGTTTTAAATTCAATTCAATTCAGTTTTATTTATATAGCGCCAATTCACAACACATGTTGTCTCAAGGCACTTCTCAAAAGTCAGGTACATACATTACAATTAATCCTAATCATTGAACAGTGCAGTCAGATTCAGTTATTAAATTATCTAAGGAACGGTAACCCAACAGATTGCATCCAGTCAGTGACTTGCAGCATTCACTCCTCCTGGATGAGCATGTAGAGACAGTGGACAGTCACTGGCGTTGACTTTGCAGCAATCCCTCATACTGAGCATGCATGTAGCGACAGTGGAGAGGAAAAACTCCCTTTTAACAGGAAGAAACCTCCAGCAGAACCAGGCTCAGTGTGAGCGGCCATCTGCCACGACCGACTGGGGGTTAGAGAGAACAGAGCAGAGACACAAAGAGAACAAAGAAGCACTGATCCAGGAGTACTTTCTATGGGAAGGAAAAGTAAATGTTAATGGATGTAGCTCCTTTAGTCGTTTCATCTAGAAAGAAAGAACAGATAAACTCTGAGCCAGTTTTCAAGGTTAGAGTCTGAAAGAGAGCACATAGAGTTAGTCACAATAAAAGCTCAGCCAGTAGCCATGTCTAGGAGAGAGAAAGGGTTAAACACTGAAAGACAGGGCCATGTGGATCATCGGTAGAGGGTGAGCATTAAGTTGTTGCCAGCAGAAGCTTGGACGATTCCCCTCTCCAGAAAGGTGTCACAGGTAGACACAGAGTCAGGCCAGGTGTAGCTTCTAGGAAGAGAAAAGAGAGAGAACAAAGTTAAAAGCTGAAATAACAGCAAATAATGCAAAATTGGAGAGTAGTGTGAGAATGTAGCGAAGAGGGTGAAAGTGGTCATTATGTCCTCCAGCAGCCTAAGCCTATAGCAGCATAACTACACAAATAGTTTCAGTTCAGATTATTTAGTTAGACTGCGCTTATTTACAACAATCTCATCTCAAGGCACCCCACAAAGGGTCCCACTGATGGTCATTGTTATACCAAAAACCACAAGGATTGGGATACCTCTCTCTGTCAGACTGATTATAACCATTGGTAAAGAGAAGGGGTCATACAGGTAGCAGAAATGGAGGGTGTGTTTGCACCTGAACCATAACTGAGCCGGTTTAGGCTAAACCTGACTCCCCCTTACTGCATCCAACAGGGAGGGAGGAAGGCTCACAGACCGCCTCACGGACCAAAACCGGGAGCTGGTTCCACAGGAGAGGAGCCTGATAACTAAAGGATCTGCCTCCCATTCTACTTCTAGAGACTCTAGGAACCACCAGTAAACCTGCAGTCTGAGAACAAAGTGCCCTGTTAGGAACATATGGAACAATCAGATCTCTGATGTATGATGGAGCTAGATCATTAAGGGCTTTATATGTGAGGAGGAGAATTTTAAATTCTATTCTGGATTTAACAGGGAGCCAATGAAGGGAAGCTAAAATAGGAGAAAAATAATCTCTCTTTTTAATTTTCATCAGAACTCTTGCTGCAGTATTTTGAATCAGCTGAACCTTTTTAATTGCATTTTTTGGACATCCTGATAGTAAAAAATTACAATAGTCCAGCCTTGAAGTAACAAATGCATGGACTAGTTTTTCAGCATCACTCCTGGATAGGATATTTCTAATTTTGGCAATGTTCCGGAGGTGAAAGAAGGAAATCCTAGAAACCTGTTTAATATGGGTTTTAAATGACATGTCCTGGTCAAAAGTAACACCAAGGTACTCGTACTCGTACTCGTCGTCTTCCGCTTATCCGGAACCGGGTCGCGGGGGCAGCAGACTCAGCAGAGATGCCCAGACGTCCCTCTCCCCAGACACCTCCTCCAGCTCCTCCGGGGGGAGCCCAAGGCGTTCCCAGGCCAGCCGAGAGACATAGTCCCTCCAGCGTATCCTGGGCCGTCCCCTTGGCCTCCTCCCGGTGGGACGTGCCTGGAACACCTCCCGAGGAAGGCGTCCAGGAGGCATCCGGTGTAGATGCCTGAGCCACCTCAACTGGCTCCTCTCGATGTGGAGGAGCAGCGGCAAGAGTTTTGCAAGAGTGCGGTGGAATCCTGGGGGTCCGAATATATGAGTGTGTGTGCAAGAATTAGACTGTCAACACAAATAGAGCGCCATTGTCCTTGAGGAGAGAGATGGAAGTTTTCTCAATCGGCCACAAAGTCTTGTCTGGGTCACAGATGTTCGGGGGTGCTGGGAAAGAGCGCCATGTTTACATAACATCCAGGAGATATTTTGTCGATAGCCACTTAGTAGAAGTTGCCAAGGCCACGTTGGGGCACCAGATTTAGAAAAACAATAAGTGTTCTGGATCAAGCAGTTGTGTGGATTTCCAACCACTTTAAGAGTTTTTACTGTTATCTCTCAATTGCAAATCCAAATATCCAAATTTCTGGGACTTTCCCACAGTTCTGGAGCGAAAACCTTCTCCATGATTAAATTCTTTCACCTCTGAGTCCAAAAGCTGTTTCCAGACTACGATTCTGTTCAAGAACCATATCCAGCTTGTGGCTTAGCTCTTAACAATTCAGTCTGAGCATTGATCGCTCTGCAGATTCCATGCAGCATTACAGGCAGCGTTGGGATGCTTTGAACAGCTGCCCACATTTTGCTACTCACTGAATACGTCAGGTAACCGGTTGCTCCAAAAAGCAGAAATCCTGTTAACAGGAATCCTGTTGCCAGGAATCCATTGTGTATCCAGAGAAGAATGTACCGGCTAGGCAAGAGGGTTCCCCTGTCTTCCCGTGGGAAAAATTTTATCAATTGCGTTGAGAGACCAGCTGACCAAATCCATAATTTGCAAGTTTGGAAGATATGTACAGTGAGGCTCTGAGAAAAACACAGACAAAAGCAGATGCAGAAGCAGGCAAGAGGGAGGGAGAGAAAATGCGTGCGTCCTCCACCGAGAGCAGAGCAAGAAAAGCCTTGTATAGAACTGGTCCAGTGTTCCACGGCGGGGATGAAAACCACACTGCTCCTCCTGAAGCTGAGATTCGACTATCAGCTGGACTCTCCTCTCCAATACCCTGGCGTAGGCCTTACCAGGAAGGCTGAGGAGTGTGATCCCCTGTAGTTGGAACACATCTTCCGGTCACCCTTCTTATGAAGGGGGACCACCACCCCAGTCTGCCAGTCAAGAGGCACTGTTACCGACCGCCACGCAATGTTAAAGAGGCGTGTCAACAATGACAGCCCTACAACATCCAGGGACTTGAGGTACTCAGGGCGGATCTCATCCACCCCCGAACCCTGCCACCGCGGAGCTTTTTTACCACCTCAGTGACTTCAGCCTGGGTGATGAAAGAATCTAACCCCGAGTCCCCCCCCCCCAGAGACCCCGGGAATGCGTGATGGCAGGATTGATGAGGAGAGCCTCGAAGTACTCCTTCCACCGCCCGATAATGTCCCCAGTCGAGGATAGCAGCCTCCCACCCCCACTGTAAACAGTGCTGGCGAAGCACTGCTTCCCCCTTCTGACGCGCCGGATGGTTTGCCAGAATCGCTTCGAGGCCAACCGGTAGTCCATCTCCATGGCCTCACCAAACTCCTCCAAGGCCCGGGTTTTTGCCTCTGCCACAGCCCGGGCCGTGGCACGCTTGGCCTCACGGTACCCGTCAGCCGCCCCAGGAGTCCCACAAGCCAACCACAGCCGATAGGACTCCTTCAGCTTGACAGCATCCCATACTGCCGGTGTCCACCACCAGGTTCGGGGACTGACGCTGCGACAGGCACCGCAGACCTTACGGCTGCAGCTACGGGCAGCATCATAGATAATAGATGCGGAGAACATGGTCCACTCGGACACTGTGTCTCCAACATCTCCCGGAATCTGGTCAAAGGTCTCCTCGAAGTGGAAGTTGAATACATCCCTGGCCGAGCGCTCTGCCAGACGTTCCCAGCAGACAACAAAGTCTGGCTGGACTCTCTTCTACTCTGGAGTGGCCCACGGGGAGAGGCGGCGGGCTGGGGTGGGTTTGCTTGTTGCCCCCCAGCTCAGCCGTCTCATGTTGGGGTTTACCCCAGTGGATGAGAGGGTCACATCCCTGCGCCTTCGGGTTGGGGACAGGTCTCTGACTGTCGTTTCGGCCTACGGGCCGGGCAGTAGTGCGGAGTACTCAGCCTTCTTGCCTTTAAAAATAGATACATACAAGTGCCGAAGCCTGCGAGACGCCAAAGAGGACCAACCAACACAATAAAGTACACAGTGATGTGTAAGAGCTCTGAGGCAGTGATAAACCTCAGGCAATAGAAAGAGTTTTCAGATGAGATGATGAGTGCAATGTGGACTCATCACCAAAGTCCAACAATCGCATGAATGTGGCATCAACAAGACTCTTCCTGGCCTCACAGGACAGACAAGCCCGGGTTCTAAAAAAGAAGCCCAACCTAATTCTAAGTCGGTTTAAAAGCTATTTAATACAGGATGTAAATGAAAATGTATTGTCAGTCCAGATTGAAAGATATTTGTAATGGCTAACAGATTCTATTTGAGCCCCTCAAAGGCAGTTATCTGTGGCAGGATTTGGGAATTGGCTTTTGAGTTTGGGAACAACATGAATTTTGTTTTGTCTGAATTTAAGGTTTTAAATCATATAGGTTGTTTTGTATAGTATCAAAAGCTAATTTTAACTGGGAAATGGCTTGAGTGAAAGTGCAGAACTATAGAGTACTGTGTCATCAGGATAGAAATGTGAGTATATGCATTTGTGATATTCCGTTTTATGTTATTGATGTAGAGAATGAATAGTAAAGGTCATAATACTGGTCCTTGAGGTACACCTCTATCAATAGAGAGTGTTTGTGACGTGAGTCCATCTACTTTTACACATTGAGTCTATTCGAGAGGTAGTTACGAAACCATATAACTGCTTCAGCTGAAAGTCCACATGCAGTGAGTCTTTGTTCCAGTAGAAAATGATCAACTGTATCAAAAGCTTTAGCGAGGTCTATGAACAAGGCTGCAAAATGAAGTTTGTTGTCCACTGTGATAACAATGTCATTAACTACTTTTAATCCTGCAGTGGTTGTGCTATGTTGCTTCCTAAAACCAGACCGTAAGTCAGATAAAACATTATTTTTGGAAAGAAATTATTTTAACTGATCTCAGGACATATTTAACCCTGAGTACATTTTAGAAACGTGTTCAGCAAGTGAACAAAGGTTTTGTGACAGTTCCTTTTTGCACACAGCATTATTCCTTTCTGCTGTTCTGTTCTTCGTAGACGTATACTGAAAGTCTACCGGAAACTGCAGTTAGCTGCTTTACAGCTAACTGCTTGCTTGTAGCTTGTCAACTGTAATTTCAAAAGAGAGCTCCCTTAACAGGTGTAATGGGTGGTGAGACAAGAAATATCCCTAAACATCCAACTTTGTATTTTCTTTAAGCAAGAGAAAAGTGTTGTAGCATTATTTCAGCCAGTTGACTAGCAGTGCACAGCAACATAAGGGTGAGGGGCTGCACTCTGTGCCTCTGTGTTTCATACAGCTGGAGAAAAAGTTGATCACTACAGCATTTTCATTAGCATTTCATCAGAGATTTTAAACTATAGGGATGGTATTTTAGCAATTACCATGCTACGTTCTATCTGTGGCAAATTTGGATAACATCATTCACCTTGAAGGCAACCATGATGTACCTACACTCTTATTTCTCATCAAATAGGGTTTTCTCTGCTTTTATTCACATCCTCAAGATGCTGTCCTGTGTCTTTGTCATGATTTGTACATCAGCTGTATGTTGTCATGATCATCCCACCACATATATCCAGATTCTCAGTCGTGGCCTGGAATGAGTCTTTCAAATTATGTCACAAATAAAACTGAGGAAACAGATGGCAAAACATTTTTGAAATCATGAAAGCAAGTCCTCAACCAGATAAATAGTCTGTTTTGACAAATAGTCTGTTTACTTAGTCAGTGGAGGTAAATCAGCATTTCTCCTTCATGAAGAAATTCAGGAGCAAAATATCAATCAGCCCCCCACTGCGCAATCTATGAAATCAATCTGAGAAGAAGTTATGTCTATCAAGAACTGCACTGAGTGAAAGTCTGCTGTGCTCATTTAAAGTCCAAATCAATACTCAGAAACAATAATGTCAAGTTAGGACAAAATATCAGAAAAATACGGCTTTGTAATTGTGAGACTTGGCAAGATTCAGCTTCACATGAAGCTTGTTGCAGGGTCTGAAATAAAGATAAGATTGGAAAAAAATTATTTTTTTTCTTTCAATTTGTAACCCAATCTGGCTGGATAGCAGGCAGATCACATGAGACCAGATGAGACAAGGGTCCTAAAATAAACCTAACCTCAGTGATCATTCCAAATTATTTACAAATAATTTATTCAGTAAAAGATGATAAAAAAATATCCAAGATTAAAATGGTAAGTGTTAGAACAGATTGTTACAGGTACATTTAAAAAAACTGCATTTTGTGAAAAAGTTCAATATTTTTGTCACTTGTGCATTAGTGAAACATTTCAAACCTTTATTTACCTTTCAAACCTACATCCATTAACATTTACTTTTCTTTCCCTTAGAAAGGACTCCTGGATCAGTGCTTCTTTGTTCTCTTTGTGTCTCTGCTCTGTTCTCTCTAACCCCCAGTCGGTCGTGGCAGATGGCCGCTCACACTGAGCCTGGTTCTGCTGGAGGTTTCTTCCTGTTAAAAGGGAGTTTTTCCTCTCCACTGTCGCTACATGCATGCTCAGTATGAGGGATTGCTGCAAAGTCAACGCCAGTGACTGTCCACTGTCTCTACATGCTCATCCAGGAGGAGTGACTGCTACAAATCTCTGACTCGATGCAATCTGTTGGGTTTCCTTAGATAGAAAAACTTTTTATCCAATTTGAATAAATAACTGAATCTGACTGCACTGTTCAATGATTAGGACTAATTGGAATGTATGTACCTGAGTTTTGTGAAGTGCCTTGAGACGACGTGTTGTGAATTGGCGCTATATAAATAAACTGAATTGAATTGAATTGAATTTTTTGTAATTTTGATGACTATGGGTTATAGATAATGAAAACCCAAAATTAAGTGTGTATGAAAATTAGGATATTACATAAAAAATAAAAAAAGGATATTTTATATATGTTATATATAACAGAAATGGAAGTTTTCTGAACAAGTATCTTAATTTCTATGCACTTAATACTTTGTTTGGCCATCAGTGTGGCATGGCATGGAGAAGATCAGCCTGTGGTTCTGCTGAGGTGTAATGGAAGCCCGGGTTGCTTTTATAGCGGCCTGCAGGTCATCTGCATTGTTAGGTCTGGTGTCTCTTACCTTCATCTTGACAATACCCAATAAATTCTCTATGGTGTTCAGAGCAGACCAGTTTGCATGATAACACCATGGTCACTGAAATTCAAACTTTACTTTCTTCTGAAAAGAGGACTTTGGACCACTGAGAAGCTGTCCAGGTCTTTTTCTCCTTAACCCAGGTAAGATGGTGCCAATGTTGTCTCTGTTTCAGGAGTGGCTTGACATGAGGAACACAACAATTGTACCCTGTGTGTAGGATTTGTTTGTGCAAGAAGTTCTTGGTGTGCTGACTCCAGCCTTAGTCCTCTGCTAGTGAAGCTTCCTCAAATTGTTGAATGTATGTTGTTGGTGCACCTTTTCCTACTGGACTTTTTCAATTCACTCAGCTTTCTATGAACACCCTTGCATATAGCACTCTGTGAACAACCAGCTATTTTAGCAATGACATTTTGTGGCTTATCCTCCATGAGTAGGGTGACCTCTGGACATCTGTCCCCCTGACTGTTTAACCTAATGACCCAGACTTAGAGACAATTTAAAGACTCAGAATACCTTTGCAGTGTTTTTGAGTTAATTGGCTGATTAGGGTGTAACACTTTTGTACAAAATTCTAATTTTCAGAGACAAAAAATTTTGGGTGTTCATTATCTGCAAGCCATAATAAAAAAAAATGACAGAAATTAAAGGACTGATATGTATTTCACTCTATGTGTAATGATATATATCATATGAGTTTTATTTTCTTAAATGAGAAATTTTTTTACGATATTCTAACAAAGCGGAGATGCTCTAAAACATTCCCCCTATGAGGGAAACCTTCAATAGATTCAACCTCAGCTTTGTCCCTGTCCACTCCCTGATCACTCCTGTCTGCCTGTGGCCTTGGGAAAAAAGAAAACGTGAGTTCACTTCCCAAACACAAATCCTTCAGCCCAGGCTGGAGTATGCATGCTAAATGGATACAGGCTGTGCTTCATGCTTTCCATGAAGCTGGATCTCAAGTCCAATGCAATCTTTCAATTTTGATCCAGACATATCTGCCTGTCAATAAGTTTTCTGACACAGCAGCAGCACAATATTGATGGATAAAAGGTATATTTGATTGTTCATCCTGGCTGAAGTGTACCGTGTAGCATTGTATCAGAGTATGTTTTTAAATAGTAACCTGACATGGTTAGGGTGGTGTGTTTCAATGAGCCACCTGTCACTTACATTTGTGGTCATAAATGCATCTACAGACTGCAGATTTCTGGGTTTAATTATTATCAGTTTGTATTTTTTGCCATGGTGCAAGCATTTAGACATGATTATGTTGTGATTTTTAGGACTGGTGTTACTTTAAAACTTCAGATTGATTAAATGTTTTCTTGCAAAGACTCCTACCTTTGGAGGTTTTTGGTCACGACTCATTGGCAGGAGATCCCGGTGCAGATCAAGAACTTGGTGGAAGGATATATATAATGAATTTAGGAATATGGGAACATCAGGGAATTTGTGACAAAATGAGTAAAATCCATTTCACTTTTGCTTTCTAAAGCATATGATAAAACTAAGGGTGCCAACACGTGGCTTGGAACAATATTACCAAAGTCACATGATATATTACATCACACAGGGGGGTAACATCCAGAGATCAGAAAAAAGAAATGTGCTTAGGGTGGATTTTAAGGCACCAAAGTTAGTATAAATAACGTACTGTAGACAACAAAACCATCTAACTAATTCCTGGTTGTTTTGCTGGAGGATTAGTTGTGTTAGCAACTTCTGATAACCAAGCGACAGCTGTGGTAAAGAAGTTTGTTTTAGTGGCTGCCGATGCTGCCGTAATTAAAAATAAATATAGAAATAAAGAAATGAATCAATAAAATAATTAATGGGCCAAAAAGTAGCTAGAAATATAAATTAGTGTGCCATTAAATGCAAAAACATAATAAAAAGGAGAGATTTATTAAATTGTTGATCAATTAATCGGATATAAATATAAATATTTATATTTGAATCTACTATTTTTATTTAAACCACTAGTTTTCAAATCATATTATTTTCTTGAACTCTAGATTTTTCCTTTATTTTATACAAGTGGATTTCTTGCTGTTTTCAATGTAGCATTTCTAAATTAAAGCTTCCTCTTACTACTACGGCAAACTGAAGTATTCTCTCAGTTAGAGTTAACAGGATACAGTAAACTGTCCCGACTAACAGCGCTATCTACCACCAAATCCACAATGCTCCTGACTTCTTTAGCAGCATGACAGAAGTTAAGTTAGTCATTTCTGCTAGCTCCTTTTCAGAACCAGGCAGAGGCTCAGCAGCTACTTCCTAGAGGTTTGACCTCAGCGAATAGGAGAGAAGCTGAAGCTGGCCCAAAAACCGTCCCCTCTGTCTCAGTCCCACCCTGTTCGTACTTACATTTTTTCCTCATGTTGAGGAGCAAATGACAATACAACGAACAAGTAATGTAAAAAAAAGAAAGATGGAAATAAATGAGGAAATCGGTTGGGTAAAAAAATACAACGGGAAAATATATTGGTGCTTAACAAATAAAAGGATAGTAAAATAATTTGAAAAAAAAGGAAAAAAATATGTTTTAAATATATTTGAGTGGTAATAAATTTGAAAGAAATAAACGGGGTAGGAAAAATAAAACAGCAAGAAATCCACTTGAGCCTGAATGCCAAACTCAAACTTGTACTATATTGGCCAATGAAGATGTATTGAAACATTTGAACGCAAATTGCCTGACTGAACAGTCATTTTTTTGCAGGTCACTTCAATTGAGTTCCTTTTCACATTTTCACACCTATAGTTCATTTACTTTGGTCCGAATCGGTTTTAAATTCAATTCAATTCAGTTTTATTTATATAGCGCCAATTCACAACACATGTTGTCTCAAGGCACTTCTCAAAAGTCAGGTACATACATTACAATTAATCCTAATCATTGAACAGTGCAGTCAGATTCAGTTATTAAATTATCTAAGGAACGGTAACCCAACAGATTGCATCCAGTCAGTGACTTGCAGCATTCACTCCTCCTGGATGAGCATGTAGAGACAGTGGACAGTCACTGGCGTTGACTTTGCAGCAATCCCTCATACTGAGCATGCATGTAGCGACAGTGGAGAGGAAAAACTCCCTTTTAACAGGAAGAAACCTCCAGCAGAACCAGGCTCAGTGTGAGCGGCCATCTGCCACGACCGACTGGGGGTTAGAGAGAACAGAGCAGAGACACAAAGAGAACAAAGAAGCACTGATCCAGGAGTACTTTCTATGGGAAGGAAAAGTAAATGTTAATGGATGTAGCTCCTTTAGTCGTTTCATCTAGAAAGAAAGAACAGATAAACTCTGAGCCAGTTTTCAAGGTTAGAGTCTGAAAGAGAGCACATAGAGTTAGTCACAATAAAAGCTCAGCCAGTAGCCATGTCTAGGAGAGAGAAAGGGTTAAACACTGAAAGACAGGGCCATGTGGATCATCGGTAGAGGGTGAGCATTAAGTTGTTGCCAGCAGAAGCTTGGACGATTCCCCTCTCCAGAAAGGTGTCACAGGTAGACACAGAGTCAGGCCAGGTGTAGCTTCTAGGAAGAGAAAAGAGAGAGAACAAAGTTAAAAGCTGAAATAACAGCAAATAATGCAAAATTAGAGAGTAGTGTGAGAATGTAGCGAAGAGGGTGAAAGTGGTCATTATGTCCTCCAGCAGCCTAAGCCTATAGCAGCATAACTACACAAATAGTTTCAGTTCAGATTATTTAGTTAGACTGCGCTTATTTACAACAATCTCATCTCAAGGCACCCCACAAAGGGTCCCACTGATGGTCATTGTTATACTAAAAACCACATGGATTGGGATACCTCTCTCTGTCAGACTGATTATAACCATTGGAAAAGAGAAGGGGTCATACAGGTAGCAGAAATGGAGGGTGTGTTTGCAACTCAACCATAACTGAGTTGGTTTAGGCTAAACCTGACTCCCCCTTACTCCATCCAACAGGGAGGGAGCAAGGCTGTGGGTCCGCCTCACGGACCAAAACCGGGAGCTGGTTCCACAGGAGAGGAGCCTGATAACTAAAGGATCTGCCTCCCATTCTACTTCTAGAGACTCTAGGAACCACCAGTAAACCTGCAGTCTGAGAATGAAGTACCCTGTTAGGAACATATGGAACAATCAGATCTCTGATGTATGATGGAGCTAGATCATTAAGGGCTTTATATGTGAGGAGGAGAATTTTAAATTCTATTCTGGATTTAACAGGGAGCCAATGAAGGGAAGCTAAAATAGGAGAAAAATAATCTCTCTTTTTAATTTTCATCAGAACTCTTGCTGCAGTATTTTGAATCAGCTGAACCTTTTTAATTGCATTTTTTGGACATCCTGATAGTAAAAAATTACAATAGTCCAGCCTTGAAGTAACAAATGCATGGACTAGTTTTTCAGCATCACTCCTGGATAGGATATTTCTAATTTTGGCAATGTTCCGGAGGTGAAAGAAGGAAATCCTAGAAACCTGTTTAATATGGGTTTTAAATGACATGTCCTGGTCAAAAGTAACACCAAGGTACTCGTACTCGTACTCGTCGTCTTCCGCTTATCCGGAACCGGGTCGCGGGGGCAGCAGACTCAGCAGAGATGCCCAGACGTCCCTCTCCCCAGACACCTCCTCCAGCTCCTCCGGGGGGAGCCCAAGGCGTTCCCAGGCCAGCCGAGAGACATAGTCCCTCCAGCGTATCCTGGGCCGTCCCCTTGGCCTCCTCCCGGTGGGACGTGCCTGGAACACCTCCCGAGGAAGGCGTCCAGGAGGCATCCGGTATAGATGCCCGAGCCACCTCAACTGGCTCCTCTCGATGTGGAGGAGCAGCGGCTCTACTCCGAGCCCCTCCCGGATGGCCGAGCTCCTCACCCTATCTCTAAGGGAGTGCCCGGCCACCCTACGGAGGAAGCTCATTTAGCCGCTTGTATCCGGGATCTCGTTCTTTCGGTCATGACCCAAAGTTCATGGCCATAGGTGAGGGTAGGAACGTAGACCGACCGGTAAATCGAGAGCTTCGCTTTTCGGCTCAGCTCTCTCTTCACCACAACCGACCGGCACAGTGCCCCCATTACTGCAGCAGCCGCACCAATCCGTCTGTCGATCTCCCGCTCCATTCTTCCCTCACTCGAGAACAAGACCCCGAGATACTTGAACTCCTCCACTTGAGGCAGGAACTCTCCTCCAACCTGAAGAGGACAAGCCACCCTTTTCCGGTCTGATAACTTTCTAAATTTCTGATAACTCAGGAAGCTCCACAGGATCAAAACAATTGATTGATGAGGTTGTGAACTTGTGAATTTTTTGGGCGGTTTGTTTGTTTTTTTTCATACAGAAAACGCTAAGCAACTAAAGCATGTCACTACAAACAATGTGAGAATGTTCAGTGTGTTTATATTCGGTCAAAGCTGGTTTTAGATTTCTCCACACACCATTGTGCATCCCTTGTATTAGCAACCTATTTCCCCCATGATCCAAAGTTTGGACCATGAGGAAACAAAATTTCTACTCCAGTAGGAAATCTACCCCTGTTGGCTCAGGAGCAATCTGTGGCCAGTTGAAAGGAGACTCAACAGTCATCGAAGCTGACAATTAGCTGCAGGAATTACAGCTGTTACTCAGAGACTCAGGCCTGTTGCATGAGAGTTGAATAGACAATAGCAACAAGTTGGAGCTCGAGTAAGTGCTCTATTTTTTCACCTGTTGAGGCTGTCTTGTGTTGCCAAAGCTGACTGATAAGAAGTGTGGTACTAATTTTGATTTCTTCTCCCTTTATTTTGTTTCCTGCCTTAATGACAGATATTAATTATCACTCAGATGTATTTCTTAAAATCCCACACTTTCAGCGTCTGAGAAACCGATATGCTCTTAGTAATTCTAAAGTTTTTAATCAGTTCAATTATAGTTGTATTGAGTGTTAGTGTCATAGCAGTTATTTATTTTTTTTAATCAGTAACATTTAGGTCAGCACAAGGTCAGCAAATCCAGTTGTACAGGTGATGGATGATCAAATATTTCCATAGCATTATAAATTTTAAGATGTTTCTGATGAATGAAGATACAAATTCTTAACCAATAATTATATATAATTATATATCAAAAGTGTGAGGTAAATGACTCAGACAGAGTAGTTTCATCAGCTTTTGTTCTAGACTGATGTAAAATAACTGGTTTTCATAACACTTTCTGACAGATAGAGCTAAAATATGAGGGGCCAAGAGCCTCCCAGCCAATGGGCAGTGACTCTGCCAGGCATGACTGCTTGTATCCGGTTTTTACCACCACCACCCGCCTGCTGTGCCACAATTAGTAGTCATTAGGAGCTCTGAGGAACTAGGGAGATTGTGAGGGGGGTTGCAGAGCACTGAGGCAGTGGACAGACTCAAGCACCATGGTGAGACGCCACAATGCTCATCAAAAGTGTGTCTCCATCCCAGAAAACAATTCTTTTGATGCTT
The DNA here is from genome assembly GCA_036173005.1 of Crenichthys baileyi. Lineage (NCBI taxonomy): Eukaryota > Metazoa > Chordata > Actinopteri > Cyprinodontiformes > Goodeidae > Crenichthys > Crenichthys baileyi. The sequence goes on along the minus strand of JAHHUM010000004.1, from coordinate 173,475 downwards.
GTGAATGATCAAGACAATGATTCACAACAAAATAAGCGCACAAGTACATATGCTGGCAGTCACGTAAAGACTGAAGCTGATGAGATGGATTACTTAACACAGTCTAGAAATCCCTAAGGATCAATACTTTGCCAGAGGTATTACTCGGTGTATTACATTGGTATTGGTGCCGTTGATCTTGAAAAGCCACCCATGATGAACCATGTGAAATTGCTGTCAAAGGGGATTCTGTGCCTAAAGATGCATAACAGATAATGTGGAAGCAAAAGCAAATACGAGCAGAGTAAAGACGACAGGTTGGCAACATCAGCACTGTGGAACAAACCTTGATGCCTGTTCTAAAAGATAAAGACCAGCTCAATGGACATATACTGCAAAGTGTGACTGTGAAAATGACAATGATACATTGATTGAAGCAGAAGAAGAGTAACCTCTTTCTTTTTTATGGCAGGAGAGTGGCAGCTCGTCCTTTGCCTTGGCTCTCCCTCTGTCTCCGAGCGGCAGGACGGCACCATCTCATCTCTCCAGCTGTGATTTGTGCGTCCGATCACAGAGGCGGCCACTTTCACAGCTGCTACATTGTCAGGGCTAAGCGGGATATGGCATGTGGAGCCACTGCTGTGTGTATTTCTTTGCGTGTTTGTGTGCAGTTGTGTAGCTATCTGTGAAAGGAAGACATTAATTTGCTGTATCATTTCATGCTGGGACAGTCGGCCCCCTCCACGCAGACACTTTTTTCTTCACACTGAAGCTATAGCTCTATAGCTGGCCTGTCTCTCATAATAAACAACCTGCATTGGAGAACTGAATTTAAACCAGGGCCATATTGCATATTTCTCTACATGATGGGGGGTGGGGGCTTGGAGAGAAACATCAATAAAGATGACACCGTTTAAGAGGCAGACAACCTTTACAAAAGAGCGGTGGGTTTAATGGGCTGGTCGCATGGCTCATAAACCACAGGAACAGTCGACCACAACCAAGAGCCAGCTTTACAAACCACTGCAGCAGAGAAATGATGCAATACTGGATGCTTTTGCATGAGCCAATAAGATAGTTACAGCTTCAAGAAATTACAGAAAACAGGCAAAAGTGGTGCAACACTGCACTCTAGAAATTTGTAAATAGGGAAGTTTCCTCCATTTCTTAAAAAAAATAAAGCTGAAACACCTTCTCCACAGCAGAAGGCAACAACATCTACCCTAATGGCACATGAAAGGTCAAAGGAGGAACACCTAAAGAAGTGATAGGATTTCTCCCAAAACAATTGTAGCTAAGAGTTCCATATTAAACAAAAAATTATTTACCAATTCTTCTTAGTCATTAACTTTTTCAGCATATGTTTGAAGATTAATAGAGAAAGTCAGGATAAAAAGAGACAGATGTGGAAAACCCCCAAAAACTGCTACATTGTTGTTTTGCACAGAAAGCAAAAGTGGCCAAGCACAAAAGATATTATAAAAAATCAGCATTGCCACCTCGTCAGGTTTTCCTGAATATACCAAAAGCAAAGGTTTTAAATATCTCTATATCGGAAATTTGTATTTGAATGTTTTTAGGAATATCACTTTTTATGATGCTATGCTCTGTTTACATCTTGAGGGAACAGGTTTTTTAATGTTTTATAAAGTAAAGAAGAATATCCTAAATACCTTACTTATTATTACCTAAAAAATGTTTTGATTCATACATTACAACCAACACTGGTTGTCTCTGGGTGTGGAATAGCGTGTCCATGAGGAACATGTCAGTTATAGTTAATATCGTGTGTATGTCCATGTGTGGTGGTGGTTAAAGCACGGACTCCAGCTGCAGTCAACATCTCTGTTGCTTATGCACCTTGTTCCACCACAATTTTATTCCTTCCCCTCAATTGTCCAATAATATGCTTGGATACAGCACTCTATGAACATTTTCTTTAGTAACAACAACTTTTACTTTGGTCAAACGTTTTGGGGATCCTTTCACAAGTGTCTCACAATAGTTTGCTGGATTTATTTTCCCATTCTTTCTGACATAATTGGTTTCAGGGTTGCAGTCTCCTACTCGCCACTCTGAAACATTGACTTTGTTGTTCTTAATTTGTAACTAATTTAGCAGTATACTTAGGGTCATTGTGCTTTTGGAAAACCAGTTTGTGCCCAAGCTTTAACTTCTTAGATGATGTCTCTAGATGTTGCTCCAAAGTTTCCACATGTTGTTTTTTCCTCTTTTCCAATTATGTGAAATGCACCATTTCCTCCTGCAGCAAAACACCCCCACAGCATGATGCTCCCTATTCTTTGCAGTTGGAATTGGTTTCTCAGGCTGGCAGGCTTTCCCCTTTTTCTGGTCTTCATGGATGAATGCTTGAATTTAAGTTTCATCAGACCACAGGTCAGGGGTGAAAGTAGTTTTAAATTCTTGCCGGTACTTAGGGGCGAAGCTAGAGGGGGGGCTGGGGAGACACTGGGAGCATACAGGGGGTATTTATCTATGTATATATATAATGTGTGTGTGTGTGTTAATTGTTACTCTCATCTGTGGCCCCCTCGAGATCTCTCTCTCTCTCAGCAAAGTCCAAACTCAAACTAATTAAAATGTATCAATATTTCACTTTACTGTAGGCTCTCTGTATAAGGCAGAAATTAGAATCACTTGACAATGTAGAATCTATATATTTATAGATTTCAATTGTTAAAGAACTGCTATGTATGAAACAATGATAAACCATTTTCTGATGCATAACTTTTCATCTTCAGTTTCCGTCTTTTCTTTTGAACAAAGAAGTTATTGTTCTCTGCATTGTGGTCAAGTTTTGATTTCATTTAAATTAAAAATTTGACAGTTCGGTTGTTTTCGAGGTTTTTATTTAAAAGTCTGCAGATGGTAAGTGATTTATTGTTTGTCCTGTTCTAATGTCTAATGCAAGCAGCGTTTTTTTATGTTTGTGCGGTTTGTGTAAAATGTCCCAGTCCATTAAATCGAACGCACCGATCTCCTTGGCAACTGCTCTGTTTTGGAGGTAAGCGCGCATGCGCTCTCGTGTAGTGTCTGTGAAATCTCTGGTCGTAAGCGGTGTTTTCGAGCTGTACTGTGTTGTTGTAATTCAGCAGAATAACATGAACCACAACTAGTTACTCTTCCTTTGCTTTTAACTGGGGTATTTAGCAGTGAGCAGACTGACATTAAATGTAGCGGTGCTCGTTTTAAAGGCTGGCCGTTCACAAAAGCCTCGAGCTCCGAGGGGAGAGAAGCAAAGCAAGAGCATTGAGGCTCCAGCATAGCAGAACAGTTCAGAAACTATTTGGAATGAGGGGAAAATAGCTACATTTATAAACAGATTAAGTCGAATTTTAGACTGGCTATTGGTAGCAGATCTGATATCATTTATGTGCTCGTGATTTTTTGCAGCCATAACTGGTTCTGGATGACGGCTTCATAGCAGACAGCCGTTCTTCCCTCTTCCCGGTACTGCGTACCGGCGCAGAATCTTTTAGTGGTACGCAGGGTCCACAATTTGTTCCTGGTGTTCTGTCTGATTTCTTTTGATTTTTCCATGATGTCATTGAATGAAGCAGTGTTTGAGGTGCTGCCTTTGAATGAATCCATAGGTGTGGCTCCATTTAATTCAAAGATTTGGTATCAATCCATCAGAAGCTTACAAAGCCAGAAAATCATCATGGTCTAGAATTTTCCAGATTGTTGAAATCCATTGTAATTTTGTATGTATGTAAACTTATGAATTTAAAGAAAATAATGAAACATTTTGCAAATAAATTATCTATGTCTCTCTCCTTATTGTGATATTTACTAAACAGGAACATTTTTGTAATCCAAACTGAGCTACGTTAAGTTAAGCCTGATTTAATATTAATAAGAATAAAAGTATCATGATCCATGTGTTTGAGTTTGATTTTCTTTTGTGTCTGTGTTTTCAATAATTTGCTTATTGTTTATTTATGTTCTTTACTTCTTGCCAAATTTAGTTGATTATGCTGTGTTTATTATTGTTAGAAATGTGTGGCCTTATTAGATCATTCATGTCTGTTTAGTGTCTTAGTTTATTCTTGTGCTCTGTTCTTTGTGCTTTTGGATTTATTTTCTCAATTCAGTGTATTCTCCCCTTGGTTAGAAGTATTTTAGTGTCTTCGTTCAGCTCCCTCTGTGTGTGTAATTATAGTCTCCCTCCCTCAGTCTCCTTGCTTGTCTTCTGGCTCAGCTGCTCCACATTATCCCCTGATTAACTCAGCCTCAGTATTTAAGCTTACTGGTTGTCATTGTTCTTTGCTGCATCCTCCTGTTACACTGCCTTATTCTCTGCCCGTGCTTCATGTCCTGTTCTCTGTGTGCTACGCCTGTAAGTTGTCCATTTTTGACATTAAAATCTTCACCATGTTCATCCCCAGTTCCTGTCTACTTTTTGGTCCAGTTCCAACCCCCCAAAACATGACAAAAAGGTTGTGTCATTCAAACATCTGCTTTCAATGGCCTAAAATGCAAGTTCATTCATTGAATTAAATGACTAAAAAAAAATTACTTAACTGTAGTATTTGCTTTTTTATACAGACATTATGCCACTGCTTAAGCTTACAGACTCCACGTCTTTGCCTTGTTTGGTGCTGAATGCCAAGTAGCAAAGAACAACTTTTCTATTTGATTAAAAACTTCCCTCTAGAAATAATAATTTAGATATATTCTAACTAAACCCATATATTTTATGATTGACCACAAATCCAATAAAAACACTGAAGTTAATAAAAAAAATAAGATAAAATTACAGTCTGTACATCCAGACTCTGATTAAGCTTATTTGTCTAAGAGCTCCAATGGTGTCCAACTCTACAGGCTAATAACAACAATTATGTTCCTTGTCTCGGGAGAGTGCTTCCATCTCAACTGCAATATAAATGAAGCTCATGAATTTCCATGTGGCGCCGAGCCAAGATAAACACAGAAATAATCAACCCCACAAAGAAGCTGGCACCTTGCAATGGCAATAATTGAATATTACTTGGCTATGCCAAAATGTTGTGTAAAATCTTATAGAAAACATCTAAAGCTTTTAGAGCTTTAACTTTAGTCAACATAATTTTTCAACTTGATTCTTTTCCTTGGCCTTAGAAATGTTGCTATGACACACTTTCCACTGTTTCTTTTGTGGATCCCTCCAAAACAGTCCAGTTAATTGATTTTTAAATATCAGAAACTTCAATAAAGGTACAAATTTAAAAATCTCAACCAATTGCCACAAATGTATTCACCATCTTTCATGATTTCATTTTAAACCCAAAAATCATGTAATTAATTGTAACTTAGGCTTCATTCATCATTTACTGTCATTTGTTCAAGGTGTATTACTGCATGGGAATGAGAGTGCAGATTGTTACCTTGGTCAGGGTCAGCACTTTCTAAACCATACACTGAGCCTTGAAAACAAACAGCTTGAGAATTTTACAAATTACCAATCACTGTTAACTGTACTAATACAACAGGAAATGGTGGCAGCAGAAAGCCACTGGAACATCTACAAGTAAAATCACTTCATTTAGATGTAGATGTATGCAGATACATGCAAAACTAGACACTGACCTCAGCTCGGCAAACACAAGAGAAGTAAATATCCAAATTTCCAAGTTTTGACCATCTTATGCTTTGCCACCTGCCAAAAACACTCAAAATTGTTTCTCATTAATATGCAAATATAGAAAATTAGATCTGTGTGTTGGATTGAATTAATCCCTGCCACCCCTTCTGTTTGTGCTGTAATCACAAATTACAGACAGGCGTCTGACGCTAAGCTAAAGCTTTGAATCCTGTCAGAGGGCCTTTTACCTCAGGGGAGAAATCCCAATCAACGCAACTGGTCAGACAATTGGATGCAGGAGCAGCATAGTAATTTGATACCCCCACTGTCAGTTTCAAAGGGGTATTAATTTTCCCCTTTTTCGCTCTTTTCTTTATCTCTCTTCTCTTGTAGTGACATTGTGGAGTCACTAAGTAGGCGATTGCTGTGGCCAGTCTCTTGACATGTTAATCAGTAGACAATTTGTTCTCATTTAGCAAGCGGGATGTTTGCGGAGATAAAAAAAAAACCTCCGTTTGACCACAATTTCCTAAGGTTTAGTACTAATAAGGATTATGCATGTGAAGATTTATCAGACCAGAGAAATTACACTGGTGTGCATCTTCGGATTGAAATTATACTATTTACAACTATACAGATACATTTATAAAAGCCAAAGATTTAGAGGCAGGATTTTAAGTGGACATAGAAATGCAGAGAAATTTGATGGCACCCTGATGAAGATATGTAAAATGCCTTAAAATGATTTTTAACTTTTTATCAACTGGCATTATATAAGCAACTGTCTTTAAAGACATTGTTTTATTACGACTGAATTATACAAGCTATCATAATCATATCTGAAAGCGACTATATATGTAATGATTCATGTTTCCGTCATGCCATGCCCATCATTTATTTTTTGTTTCCATGTCTCCGTATTATTCCTGCCATGTCTCTCTGCTCTAATCAGCCTTTTTCAGCCCACCTGTGCCATGAATAATTGTCCCCCTGTCTCATCTGTGCGCAGCACTATATAAATGTATTCCAGTCTCTGCCTCTCTGCCAGACCTCACTGTGCCAGTACAAATCCAGTGCTCTTTCCCTGTTCTCTTCTTTCCCCTTGTAATGTCCAAGTTGATGCCCTCATATTATTCCATCTCTGCCTTGCCCATGATGGATCTGTACTGCCTATCTGTTATCTGGACACTGACTCCCACTTTGACTTCTGACAATCAATCCTCGCCTGAACCATCTCTGCCTGCTTGTTTATTGACCACTTCTTAGGATTTTGGATTCAGGCTTAATTAGAGTTTTTCGGTGTCTGTGACTCCTCCAGTGTAACATCGCACAGACTGAAGTAGAGCATGGAAAGGATCCTCTGCCTTAACACACTCTCTCCACAAGATCGGGCAGATTCCCTGGGTTCACAGCCTTTCACCCATTCTGTCGCCACCATAGCTGCTGCTTCCCCACCTGCTTCTCAGGACTACAGTTTAGTGAAGCTGATCATTTTGCACTCACATTTCTTTTTGAGTATTCAAGTAACCAACCTGTTTTTTTTCTCCACAAGTCGTGGTCTGCGTTATGATTTCAGATCAATAAACCTATTCTCTGATAATGCTTGCTCCTGTGCTGTATCTGAATTTCCGGGTTTTCAGTGTAAACCCTATATAGTATAATCTGGCCACTTTGGACCCGTGGCCCGCACAAGAGTGGCATGCAGGTGTTGAGACTGCCATTGATAAACTGGAGTCAAATATACAGGAAATCATGGCTATGTTAACTGGATTCAACACAATCACAACTCCACAGAATGTTCTGCCTCCCCGCATTTCTGAATCTCAATTATAGGTCTCACCTAACCATGAACCACGCTTGACCTCTCCTGAGGCATTTAAAGGTGAGCAGAGTCAGTGCCATTAGTTTGTTATAGTGAGATTTTGAATTTTAGCCTTCATCTTTCCACACTGAGCGAGCCTATATGATATTGCTGCTGTCTGGCTTGGCCAAGATTTAGGGGACTGCTAAGTGGCAGAGAGACTTTCGTATCCAAGACAACTTTAATGATTTTGTCAAAGAGCTGATCAGAGTTTTTGACCCAGTTTTACCTGAGATGAAGGTCACTCAGGGTTTGTTAAGGCTTAAGCTAGGCAAGAGGCTAGTCACTGAATACATATTTGACTTTCACACTCTTTCTTAGAATTACAATTTAGTTGCCTCACCCCCACATGCCCTGATGTCTTCCAAGAATCAGTTCATTTGGAATGAGCGTGACAATCTAGCCTTTGCCAATCTTAAGAGGTTGTTCACTCACCAGACCTCTTGCCAGTTCATTGTCAAAGTGGATGCCTCTGACTATGGAGCTGGTACTGTCCTTCATCAGAGGTATTGCAATGACAAAACTCACCCCATCTTTTCAAGGAGTCTGCCAGCTACGGAGAGAAATTATGATGTTTGGGATGCTGGTGGTGAAGCTGGCACTCAAGGAATGGAGGCGTTATGTGGAGGGAGCTAAGGAGGCATTCATTGTGTGGACAGTCCACAAAAACCTTCAGTACCTCAAATCACCTAAGAGACTTAACCCCAGGCAGGCCAGGTAGGTTTTATCCTTTAGCTGATTTAATTACAGCCTGTCTTACAAACCCATGAGACCCCAGATAAAGGTCTGACTGAAGGAGGAGAGGACTACATATTACCCAGAGAATTAATGAAGCTTAACGACAACACCCAATATATATATCTCCCAAAAGGAATGGTCTCTTTGTCCCAGATTATCTAGTTCCTAAGGTACTCTCACCACGCCATGGCTCTCAATTATTTTTGTCACCCAGGAGTTACGAAGACTTCAGTTTGTTTCGCAGTTCTGGAGAGAGTTCTGCAATCAACTCAGGGATCCAAGTCAATCTCTCCCCCAGTTTTTATCAACAATCTGATAGACAGATGGAACGTGACAACCAGGAGATGGAGACAAAGAAACAAATGTAATGCAAACAGGTTCCCACTAAGTGGTCACAGAACCTCCCTTGGCTTTAATATGACCTCAACTCTCTTCTCGAGCGCCACCAGCTTCTCCCAGTTCTACACGGTGTATGGTTTCCAGCCTCAGGTGTTCACGCTCCAAGAAAGGACAGCCAAGGTCTCCTCAGCCTACGCTGCCGCCCTAAGATGTCAGCAGGTATGGACACAAGCCTGCGGGGTTCTACTGAACACCTATGCTGTGCATTTTAGGCACAGAATTGGCGGAGAACCCCCGCATTCCCATACCAGGAGGGGCAATGGGTGCGTTTCTCAACCAGGGACTTCCCTCTTCAATGCTGAGAGCTGCAAGTTGCAAGCCCCCTGCTTCATCAGTCCTTCTACAATTTCCAAGGTGGTGAACCCTGTGGCTGTTGGCTTCAGTCTTTATAGCATCCTCAGAGTCTGTCCCCCTTTTTTCATGTGTCCAAGGTCGAACCAGTGTCCACATCTTGATTAGTGGCCTCCTCCAGACTCCTTCTATTGTGTATTGGAAAGAGTAGCTGTGGACAGTAGGTACAGAGTTTCCATCAATTTTTGATTATAGTAAAATTTAAATAACAATTTTTTTCCCTTTGTGAATGCGTCTGTATTAACACATATTTTAAGTCTTTTTGCACAAGGGGTTATACAAGGGGTCGCACCAAACCTGTCCATGTATCTACATGAATATAAACTAGTAGTGACAAAGGTTGTTGTGAGTATTTAACTCTTATTTAATGTAAAATGTATTTTGCCCATGCATGGCATCATCCTCAAGCTCCAGATAGTTGCATAATAAATTAATAAAACAACTTGAGTTTCCACCTTTAAGATGCGTGTCATACAAGCTGTGCAGGCCAACATATTCATAATAACCTAAGAGGAGAGAAAATGTCACAGCATTACATCTGTGAGAAAGGCAAGGCAACAACAGGGGCAATATATCATGCTTCATTTAGATGACAAAGAGGGACAGACAATGGGTGGAGCAGCTTTATTTCAGCTCCCCTCTGACAGTAGTCTAATTTAACGAGGCGCACTGTGAGTGCTCGGGTGAATCTCTGTCTCACTTTGTCTGGAGCAAGGTCAATCTGCAAACATGAGAGCACGCAGAGGAAACAACAAATAAACAAAGCCCTGGTTTGTAAAGGAAAAAAGTTACTAAACTCAGAATCACTACCACCGACAGTGCAAACAAGAAAAGCTACACAGGCAGCTCAGAGCATCCCATAATTAAACTGTAAAGGCATACACAGTGAACAATGTTTGTGGCTATAACAGAATTTTGCAGAGAAGAGGACTCAGATTATTAAACTGTGTTGCTCACCTCCCCTGATGTGACACTGCAAACACTGCTAACATAGCTGAAGAGACAACAACCGAGCAACATTGTCCATCCAGACTCATAGTTTTGGAGAGAATATCTCCGACCGCTTGACTTCACCACGTCCTTTCCTTCTCCATCTGTCTGTCACTACAGACAAGCCATTCCAGGCAGCAGTCGCCTGGCAACATGGCTCAGACTCTGAGCATATTTCCCAGTTCGGAGAAGATATACACTTTCAGCTTCACTGTTATTTCATTAGAACAGAGCATGTGGGTTCCTGTTTCTGCATCTCAGTCTCCAGCCACCTGCTTTTATTGAAGTCTTCCCCCGGAGTGTTTGCTGGGGGAATATTAAAAAGACGGCTGCCGCTGAATGGGACATTATAACATAATTAGCAGGGGATCCGGGCTGGCACAGCGCACAAAAACAGATGGCCTGCTTATTCTATTAGCAGGGCAAAAATGACCACAAAGCTTTTAGCATTGGTAGAGTGGTGTGACCTTCAAGCCCCTGGAAGTTGCCGCTTGCAGAAAGCCCCCAAACTATTAGATGATACTTTCATTGACCCCAGACTCAACAGACTGGACATTTTATGAACTGGCAAGATCTGCATGAGAAAAAAAAACTTCGAGATAATCACAAAAAATGTATTTTATTGTTTTATCATCTGAATTTTTTCAGTGTAATACTCCCAACACATTTGCTATTGAATTGTGTGGAATATGCTGCCATAGGTGTGTAAACAACATATGTATTTGACATTATAACCTACACAACCTGATCTCTAGCTAACACAGGCCTCACAGATTGTTTTGCCATCTAGAGAAATTCAGCAGCTTCATGGCCCCGGCACTATATATTTATATATATGCTGAAATGACCTGCCAAAAACGGTATTCAAGCTCCATAAAAGGACAGCCAAGGTCCCCTTTGCCCACGCTGCTGCCCTAATGTCAGTAGGTATGGAGACGAGCCTGCAGGGCTCTACTGAAAACCTAGGCTGTGTATGCTAGGTCTAGGAATAGACGGAGAACCCATGTGCCCCCATACCGGGGGGCAGAGGGTGTGGTTGTTAACCAGGGACCTCCCTCTTAGTGTTGAGAGCTGCAAGTTGGCCCCCTCCTCATTGGGTCCTTTTCCGATCTACAAGGTGGTGAACCCTGTAGCTGTTCACCTCCACCTCTCTAGAACCATCAGACTCTGCCCCACTTTCTATGTGTCCCGTGTCAAACCTGTTTCAACATTGTGATTCGTGGCCTCCTCCAGACCCCTTTACAATATAGATGTATTGTATTGGAAGAAAATTAATAAATTTTTATTTAAACCAAATGCAAATCTATAACTTTTGTGAAGATCGATCAATGTCATTCTACTCTATGCATTAGTGCCTGAAGATCAACATCAGCATGCAGGCTGCTTGGCATGGCTCACATGCTTTGTAATCAGGCTTACCTACATTGTGTCACTGATCTCCTCGAAGCTCTGGCACTGACCTTTGCTGTGTTTTCCTTGTAGGAACCAGTTTCCTGGTTCATGTTCGTGTTCTTCCTGAGTTAAACATTTAACAAACATGACACCTTCATCTCAATACATAAAAAATGATGCACACATACTTCATAGGATGTGATTTCCCCAGCTTTATATTTGCACAAAATGTGGTTTTAGAAATGTCACAATACATAGCAATATGAGAAACAGAGTGAGCAAAGATTAAGGATTCTGTCTGGTTACCAATAAATTCTAAGATCCTAATAAATACATGTAAATAAGCAGAACTCATAGAAATCTAAATATTCTAAAAATTGTCCAACTTTAACATAAAAAAAGATTCATAAAAGGACATGATAGATAGATAAATATACTATCTACATAGAGGATGGAAATATAGCTAGCCTTGGCTAATGTTTGAAGAACGTTTGGCCACAATATTTAAACGTTTAATGTAACATTCGGCCCTTTAATTACCCCTAACTGGGGACAGTAGTTTGCCAATTTTTTGGCTGTATTACTATTACATTCTGGATTATCTGCTTAAAGAGATAATTCTAACTGTAGGTTAAAGTCGAATTGGGTAACGGTTGGCTGGAACAAGGAGAGGGTTACAAAATGTTTCCAAGTTTCATTTTTTCATGTTATATTGTGTGATATACCAATTATACTGTAAAGGCTTCAGCTGCTTGATTTCTTAGAAGAAAAAGCATAAAAAGTAAAAAGGAAACAGAAGACAAAATGAAACATAATAGTTGCCCTGGAATAAGGTTATTGTCTTCAGGCTGGACATCTTGATTATATTCAACAAAGGTTTGTAATGTAAAGTGTGATATTTATATATTACTAATTTTGATGAAGGCTTTATGTGTCACCAAAAGAAAAGTTACACTGAAAACATTAATTAACCAATTCATGACAAAGTTCCCATCATTAGTATGGATTCTGCAGCACTATTTTCAAAGTTGCAAAAATCTTACTGTATAACTTTTTTTTTAAATTTTATAACAGACAAAGCGCAGAATTTATGGTCACTTGTGCTGGCACAGGAGAGTAGAATGGACAGATTCGTATGCTTTTAAACAATTTGGAGAAGTCCAAATGAAGATATCATCGCTCTGTGAGCTTCTGATAGGTTAATTCACAACATTTCAGTTAAATTGAGCCACATCTGAGCAACACCTCTATGCCCCCCCTCCTTCTATCTGGCGTGACAGCATGAAAAATTCACAAGAAATGAGACAAGATATCAAGATGAGAATTATGGACCTTCACAAGTCTGGGTCATCCTTGGGTACAATCTCCAAATGCCTGTAAAATGTCACATCCTGTACATCTTAAACACTTTAGGTGGGATTTGTGCCCCACAGATTCAATTGTGTTTTGATGTGAATTGTTCTGGTGCAAAATGTGTGCATCAACCCCAGAACAAAAGCAAAAGTCCCTGTTAATATGATGTCTAAAGCCAGTAAGAGAGTTTCATTACCCACAGTGAAATGTCACCTGGGCTGAAAGGCCACTCAGAGAAGAAGAAACTTACACCAAAAGCCACAGAAACGTCAGATTAGTTTGCTAAGGCATACAGTGACAAAGACCTGTGGCCTGTGCTTGCAAGCTCGAGAACACCATCCCTGGTTTAAAGTACAGGTGTTGCAGCATCATGTTGTATGGGCGTTTTGATGTACAAGGAACTGGTGCACCTCACAAAATAGATGGCATCCTAGGAGAACATCATATTGAAATACTAAAGCAAAATTTCAAGACATCAGCCATCAATCCAAGTTTTGGTGCAAATGGGTCTTACAAATAGACAATAATCCTAGGTGTAATGCTTAAATAATTACAAAGTGGCAAAGTGCAACACAGTCAATGTCTTGGTGTGGACATCACAAAGCCCTGATCTGAATCAGGAGGAATGGGTAAAAATTCCAGCAAACTATCACTGAAGGATGCCAAAAACATTTAACCCAAGCAATACAGTTCAAAGGCAATGCTACCAAACCCTAACAAAATGTATGTAAAGTTCTGACGTTGAGTAAAGCAAAAAAAAAAAAAAAAATTTGAACAAATCTCTTACTAATTTTTGTGGCATCGAGTAAAGAGGAAATGTGTTTGTAACTTACCTAAAACAAGTTCAAGGTTGAGGTTCGAGGTCTTTACCGATATTTGCATGTTGACATGTAAACAAAATGTGTGCCTCAGGGCTACGGGATAGGCGTCGCACCCATTCAACCATCTCAGTTTTCCTTGTGAGATGGTTGAACACCCTCACTTTTATTCTGACTCTATTCTGTCACTTTTATTAATCTTTTTTGTGTAAACAGAGCCATAAAGGATTTAAATCATTTGGAGCCCAATCTTTACCACTGCACCCTTCTGGTTTAGATTAGGCAGTTGCAGGAGGCATCAGTTTCAGAGAGCACATAAAGGTTCAGAGGTAGGCAATTAAATAAATGTAGGTTTAAATTACACTATGTTTTATTTACAGCTTGTGAAAGAAGTCAGTTGAAGCAGACAGTATTCTTTTAAATTCTTTCTTAGGTCCATTGGTCAATTTGTTTTTGTTTAATGTAATTTCCATGAGCATTTTGTTGAAACTGCAACAAATCACTTGGAAAATGTGATGAAATTATTTTAAAATAAAAACCGAAAACACACGGTCATTTATAAATTCATAGCCTATGCCACTCGCACACAATCAACATCCCTCACACTTTTGAAAAGCTTGCTACACCCCTGGCCAGCAGCATGCATAAACACAGAGGAGAGGGGTGAAAAAAGGAGTGCAGAATAAAGCAACATTTGGCTGTGCCTGCTGCTGCTTTTCTTTGATAAAAGCAACAGCAGGTATGTAATATACATGCATAAACATAAAATGGCATTGCAATTATATAAATATATATGAGAGGAAGACAAAAGGAAGAGTTTAGTGTGTTTTAATGTCAGCAAAAAAAAAGGTTATGCATATTTTTGTACAGTGTATGTAAATATCTGCTTTTAACTGTACCATCCAAAAAATACTTTCTCACTTCTTTTGCCCAAATCCTAATGGTAAATGGAGAACTTATTTTTGCAACTTTGTAAATTCTAAGGTGTAGTGCTACTAAAAATTATACCTTTTCTGCTCTTTATAAAACCACACACTTTCTTCTTTTTTTCCTAATTAAGGGTAC